>JAWNLL010000455.1:0-600000 GCA_035042425.1 Drosophila flavopinicola | reverse complement strand
TAGCCATGTCCGTCTGTCTGTCTGTCTGTCTGTCTGTATGTATGCAAACTAGTCCTTCAGTTTTTGAGCTATCGTAATAAAACTTTGCACAGACACTTATTATTCATCGGGACAGCACATTGGTCGGAACCTGCCGGATCGGACTACTATATCTTATAGCTGCCATACAACTGGAAGTCGGTTTTGGCCATATTTCCCATGTTTTTGAATCTATCGCGATGAAACTTTTCACTGATACTTATAATTCAATGAACAATCACATTGGTATGAGCCGGTTCGATCGGATCACTATATCTTATAGCTGCACTACAACTGGCAATTACTTAAATATTCTTAGATAAAAAAAATAAAATTGTACGCGACAAAACGAGCTCTTACAGCATATGCAGTTGGCAGAGTGAAAATTGCCTAAAGGTTCGAAAAGATAATCCTTCCCCACATGTTTTGGTTTTATATCTTATTGATCGATTGAAAAACAGTCGATGATAAAATTGAAAAAATTTTCATTCAACATTTAGAGCTATAAATAAACAAGTAAATAACGAGTATGATAGAGAGATTAGAAAATGACCTAAATCGGTTCATTTCGGCAGTAATAAATTGATATGTTACTCATTTCTGTTGACATATAAATACATTTACATATAAATAATATGAAACTTAACTAATTAAAATGGGAATATAAAAAACAATTTTGTATAAATATTTTCGATTAAAAAATACACAGACAAGACACAATTATTATTATATAATATGTTGTTTAGTATTATTTCTGCATAGATTTACTTTCTATTTGATTTAACTCTTACTTTTGCTTATTTTACATTTATGTTTTCAATTTGTGTTGCGCTCTTAATTGCTTTGTTAACAAAAGCTTCTGGCTGCAATTAGAATCGATCGTTTTGGAACCCTTTATTTTTTTAACCATTGCCGAACAATTTGCTAGCCTATAGTTAAGCACTTATCAAATATACAATTTAGCAGCGACCATCTGTCTGCAGTCTGTAATCAAATTTCAACGTTATCGTTTGTTTTAGGCAACATATGTAAAAATATAAAGCTGGGAGCATTCGCTTAAACATTTCTGTGAGATTTACCTCACAGTTAAGCGCTCAATATTGCATTTATCGAGCTGACGCACATCGTTGGCCAAAACGGCGAGTCCTTTGCCATACGCTCCTGTAATTTAATTCCCTTTACAGTCACCCAAAAGCCGCAGCCACAGCCACAGCCACAGCTACAACTGCAACAGCAACAAGAGTAACTGCAGCTGCAGCTGCAACAACATGCGAAATGACGAGGATGTTGAAGCTAAGTGAAGCGGATGCTAGCACACAGTGTGGGCGCAACGATGGGGCTGGGGCTGAGTGGGGATGCGAGCTGTGGAGTTGATGCTGACCCGAAAGGCTGACCAAAAAGGACTGATGCTCTTCGTATGGCTGCAATTTTTTTCGGACGACGCGCTTCAATAATTCTGTTTGCTCGCAGACACACACACACACACACACACACACACACCAATACTCGCTTATTTCGAGTGGCTTTTGTGGCATTGACGTCGACTGTTGGCAAAAGACAAAAATGCTCAGCAAAGCTGCAGTCAAAGTCGACAACAATGTTGCCTTTTCTGTACTACAACGTTGCTGAAAAATTACAATGCAATTGTTTGGCAGCGTGCATACAAAAGTCGACCAGCACCGGAACCGGATCCCCACCACACACACACACACACACACACACACACGCGAGAAAAAAAAAAAAAAAAGGCCCAGTCTGCTTGACACTTGACTTTTTGGCGTTGGCCATTTCGCTGTCATTATCGATTTATGGCCATTGCTGCACTTGCATTATGAAACTAATTGAAAGCGAATCTCAGGCAAAGCTATACAAATGAAATGCCATTAACTGTGCTGAGTGCAGTCCCAGCGCATTAACTGACTGATTGATTCAAACGTGCACACTAATTGCTGACAGGTGAGCATATCAAGCTAGATTTGTCAATCAAATGAAGAACTTGTGTTTTTATTGGAGCTCTTTTCGAGATTTGTGAACAAATCTTGATAAAATCGAATGGCAAATAATATCATATGGTATATACTATATATATTTATTTATTTATTGTCAACTATTGACAGTCGACTCAAAAAATTAAATTAAAATTATAAAACAATTTATAGTAAAAATAAAATTTTAAATAATAAATTAAAAATAAACAGTTCAAATTACGTTGAGTTATATTTGTACATACATACTTCTTGAGTTACTTTTATTTTTACTATTTTTCTTTATTTTTTTTCTATTTCACTATATATTATCGTTTTTTATTATTAATTTGACTTTAATTCGTGTAACTTTCAATTTGATTTTGTGTGTCTGTATTTAGTTGACATTAAATTAATAACCAACAAATAAATCGCTTATAGTTTATAATCGACTATCGATAATCTAACTGCAGCTCTTCTAATCATTTATAATTTTGGTTTTTTCGATTTTTGGTTTTCTCTTAAAAAAAGAACAAATTGCAGCTACAATTAATCCATAATTTTGAATGAATTGTTGCGTTTTTTCATTCATCTAATTTATTTCATTTTGACTATCGTGCTTGGCTGTGCGTGCTCGTGTTCGTGTTCGTGTCACGACACGCAACCCACTCGACTTTATGCGAAGTTACTTAAAAATACATATGTGCGCAAAAAGAAAAAAGAAGAACACATATGTGCATATTTAAGCTTATGAGCCGCAACACTTACATGTCTGCCTGCCAACCCCCTTCCCCCCGCCCCTGTATACCAACACCCCCACCCCCACCCCCACCCCCTCCTCATCATCATCTTCAGGGTGCTTCCCAAACACGCAGCTGCTCCGTCCGCGGACTCAAACAATGAGGCTTTTGTATGCGACAGCGCGTTTGCCTTTTTGCTGCTCCTGCGGCAGACACTTTGGCACACACACACACACACACACACACACACACACACACACACACACATGGCCATTGTTTCGCATTGAACCCCAAGCCCAGACTGTCTTTGGCTGCCGACTGCTAGCTGCTCCTGTCGCATTTGCCCGGCGTTTTCATTTGCGCTTCAAATCTAAGAATAATAGCCGCCTTGATTACATTCACGCCGCTTTATGACAAACGAAAACGACAACAACAACAATGAAAATATCTGCGGCAACAATGAGATGCTGCACATTGGTCTCAGGAATCGCCAAAATTACTTGGACCTTAACTGAAGATCAATATTTAGGCCGTTTTTTCAGTATGTAGAGCCAAACTTCATCAAATTAAAATAGCTACTGCTTTGCTATTACTACCACTATGTGTTAGATAAACTCACTAATAAGAACTTATTATTATTATTATTATTCCAGTCAAAATCACAAAGTCTGGAACTTAATAATAAATATAAAGTAAGATAAAACGCGTTATGAGTTCAGTTTGGACCGCTGTTTTCTAATTTGTTCTTCATTTTCAAAATATATGGAGCAGTCTCGGTAAAAAGTCAGCAATATTTAAGTGTATGCTAACAAGAAAATAATAAAGTTCAAGAGATTATTAGTTATTATTAGCATGTGTATGCATAAATATTGGATGTATTTAACCCCTTTTTTTATCCCCCTATAGCACGAATGTACAAATTCTAGGACTACAAGATATATATATATATATACATAAATTTGTTTTGTAAATTGCCGCTTTTTAAATTATTAAAAGCTTTACAAGGCAATGATGTAGACCTTAATTAGTTCATTCTAAAATTGTTATTTTGTTTTTATGGACAGCGTTTCAAAGTCCAAGTGTTCAACAACAACAACAAAGCCAGAAAAACACTTAAAACAAATTTTAAATAGCTTGATAAATTTTAATCGAATATATTAATTTCAGCTTACAAAAAAATATATGCTTTTCTCGAATTGTTAAAATATATATAAGTCTTACTTTTAAATATTGAGCACTTTCATATCCAATATGTGAATATTTTTTGCACACTTTTTTGCCCCAATGTGCGTCGCATTGTTGCCAAAATAAAAAGAAATGAAATTAAGTGGCATGTTATTCTCACTATTTGTGTGTTCTTTTGTGTGTGTGTGTGAGTGTGAGTGTGTGCTGCTGGTCGGAACGTGGCATGTGGCATGCAGCATGTGGTGTGTGTAACATACATGTGCCTCCCTCACATCAACGTAAGCCCCACGTGTTAAGGTCCTGTTCGAGTGTTAATTGTGTGTGAACAACAATAACAACAGCTGACAGACAGAGAGACAGTTGGTTGGACAACTTAACAGCCAGTTGCTGTGATTTGTGCTGCTCAAGACGCAATTGCCCCACTGTTGCAACACAATTGGAATTCAATTATGCAACAAGCGGCAACAAAAGGTTAACAATAGTCGCACACCGCCTTTTGTTGCATGAATACTTTTAATAATTTTCTTATGGCTGCTTGCGCTTTTTCAATGCTTCCCAATGGCAAATCAATTTGCGCTTTACATAAAAATCAACAAAGGACTCAGCAAGGAGCACTCGCTTCGAAAATCACGGCACATAACCCATTAACCCCACGTTGCCCAAACTACTTATGCAGCCAGACGAAGGAGGCGAAATGGATGTGCGAATGAAAGTGGAAATGGAAATGGAGCAGGCAACAAAAGACGATTTTCATACAATTTTCGTTCGTTCGTTCGTTCGTTCGTTCGTTGTCGCATTTACATAATGAATTCATATGTTTAATAAAATCTACACGTGAACATGCACACACACACACACACACACGCAATCTGTAAGTGGGTCCTGGATATGGCAACTGCTAACAGGCAGCTGGTAACTGGTATCTGAAAATCTGAAACGCAAACAGAAAACTGAATGCAGTCGCGCACAACGAGTGTACAAAAGAAAAGCGAACCGAAAAGCCGTGCGACGAGCTTTTCATTTTTCTTACATCTGGTTTTTTTTTTGCTCCTCTCAATAGTTTGGCTGCTGACAATGAGGATGATGATGACTGCAGCCACACAAATAATAAGAGTATCAGTATGTATGTTTGTGTGTGTGTGTGTGTCTTGGGGGTTTTTTGTTGCTGCTGTTGCCCCAAATTAAAATCATATTAAATTTACATATTTTTTTCGTAGCGTGCGTTGAGTGTTTAGCTGCAAAGTGATTTAGCTCTCGTTCTTATCACTGATAAACATACAGCCATAAACTGTTATCAATCGATTTGGCTTAAGAACATTTTTAGTCCGAACTTGATTGAAATTACCGAAGTTCGACTCATTTCAAATACGATTTCAGTATTTTAGTATCTAAGCATTAAGACATAATATATTACAATTATTTTTTCGAATCTGATGATTCTTCTGCTTAATTAAAGATTATTTCTTATGATATACTTCATATGATATCATATTGATATTAATTGAAGTCAGACTTTGTCTAAATGTAGACAGTCGATACAAACTTAGTACATTCCATTTAGAAGACGCACATTTGAAAGTTTATCTCTTGCATAGAGAGCAGATACTATTTGTATATTGAGCTAAAGACTCAATAAAAAGTCTTTTGACAGTATTTTTTATTGTTTTTATTGATCACTGGCCTCACCTATAAGTTTGTCTTCGACTATTCTACATATATCAAAGAATACAAAGAATAAACTTTAATAATTTGTAATAGTCAATAAATAATTTAGGTCTTCAGAGTCCTGATTCGATTGAGAAAACCCATATTTTCATATTTGTAGAAGTTAATATAGGCTGCCTCAGTGACAAATCTATTTATCGAAATAACCCTTTATAAACGTACCTTTTGTGATATGATAAAATTAGCTTTAAGTTAATTAGCGAGAAACATCTTAGCATAATCTCATCAATTCACAAGCTTTGTTGTTCAATAATCGAATTCGTTTTTAATGCAGCTGTGCGAGGAATTTCGAATGCTAGCGTGGTTAAAGAAAAAATTGTACACATTACAACAAAGGAAAGTTTGGAAGCAATTTTCAACCACAAAACCTAACGGAAAGCAGTTGAAATGAGCCAATCTGGAAAACTACACACTAAGTGTGTCAGCGAAGGGTTTTGTGAACAAGCAGTGATAAGAACAGTGCAATTGTACATAAAAACAGCAAGGATGCGAGAAAACTCATTTTGACACTGTGGTCAGAGAGAAGCCAGTTGGGCCAGTTGCTGGGCCTTGGAAACTCGGTCAAGTTGTTACCAGGCGGCTAAAAAACACACACACACACAACACCACACAACACCACACAAGCACACACAAGCACACACATTCACACAATAGCATCCAATTGCCAATTGTGATAAATTGTACTTTTAAGCAATTTAGACCCAAAAAAAAAACAAAAAAAAAGAAAAGAGGAAAAGTTAAGGCAAAGCAAACCGAAACGGAGCGGCCCCTCATCAAAGTCCGTGTCAAGATACCAAACAACAAAACCAAAAAAAGGTTGACTGTCTGGCCAAGCTGAACATACATATATACCCTGCATATACCCTGTAATGAGTAAAGCTTGAAGTTGATGTTTGCGTGTTGCAAGCACACTGTTTACTTGAAAGATCAATTGATGCCAAGAAAATGCTATAAGGCATTCTCTTCTGCTCGTTTACAGGTCATCTATAAGTCGAGCATACTTTTACTTTACAGCTATGTAAAACTACTTTACTAATAATGCCTCAATTGTGCGTCATTTTGAGGGCTGAGCTCGTCTCCAGCTTTATGGCATAGGGTCCGGCTTGCAAGGATTCTTTTTTGTTTGTTTTTGGGACTGGACACATATATGTATATATATGTATATATATATATATTTATATATATATGTATGTGTGCATATGGAAGGCATTACCCTAGTTAAGCGTACGCAACTCTCGTTGTCGTATTTTTCTTAGCTTCTTCTTTTTCTATTTTGCTGCTTGTTGTTTTTGGTATCTTGAGTATTAATCCTAATTGAAGGGAAATCCCCTGATGGACACGCACACAGCTAAAGGGAGCGGTTTAGAGAGAGGGGGGCGGCTAAGCGGTAACCCTTTTTGTTGTTGGGCTACTCTGGGCCTTCGGTGCTGCCCGAGTTCGTTAGTTTTGCGATTTTATGACGCTTTGTGTTTTTGTTGTTGTTGTTTTTGTTGTTGTCTTTTTGCTGGTTTTTCTATTTTTACGGTTTTGCTTCTTTTTTTAGCTTATTCTGAGAAGTAGCGCTTAAGGAAATCTCCTGTGAAGGGTTGTGTGTGTGTGTGTGTGTGTGTGTGTGTGTGTGTGTGTGTGTGTGTGTGTGTGTGCCAGGATTGCCAACATGTGGCGCAAGATAAATGCATGGCGTCTCAAAATTAGCTACGTCTATCAGTTGCCATACGCCCCTATAGATCCCTTATAAAGACAAAAATACACACACACACACACACAGAGTTTCCCGTTAGCTGTTAGCTTTAATTATAGATTTGCACGATATGCGAAATGAAAATGATTCCCAATTCTTATCAGCATCAGCGGACTTTAAAGCTTACAAACGCAGACAGACAGAGAGAGAGAAAGAGAGAGAGAGGGAAGGATGGCAGCTAGAGCGAGAGCAAGAGAGAGCATACATAAGTTTCTATTCACTGCTAATTGCACTGTGTTTACGCAGGCTGACAATAGCTCATTGCTATACGCACACAAATATGTCGGCCGAGTGAAAGCAAAAGTAAAAAGCGAAAGCCACAAGAACAAGAACTCAAACAAGGCCTGCACGGTAGCAACTTAGTAGAGTCATCGACTAGCATATACCCTGTGTTGTCTATTCAAAATTAAGTGAATTGAATTAAATTTTTTGTTTATTTATTAATTGATCATTTTGCAATTGGGTTTTCAGATATACATTTATTTTAAGGTTGTAAAAGCTGCAGCTAAAAATTGTAGTTGAATTGGTGTGAGCCAAATCCTACAGTTATTTGCTAGGAAGCCATAATGATGGCAGTATCATATTTTGTGTATATAATCTTGAAAGTATTAATTAAAGAAATAAATAAAAAACAGCACAAAATAAAAGCTTCTGCCATTTTCTTTCATAAATTTTTTAATAATTTTTTACTTTCTAGCGACATTCAAAATAAAAAGGGTATAATGAATTTGTGTAAAAGTCTGTAGCAGACATAAGAAAGCATCTCCGACTATATAAAGTATATACATATATTCTTGATCAGTGTCAACAGCCGAGTCGATCCAGCCATGTCCGTCTGTCTGTCTGTCAGAGACAATTATAGCTAGAGACCCCATATTTGTGTGGTCAGATCAAGCTTGTTACATTTTATCGAAAGATCATCCAGCTCAAAAGTTATCGATCAAATTTGATTTCAGACCAGTAAGAGCTAGAAGCACTAAATTTGGTATGCATCATCTGAAAAAATTAAATGAACTTTGGATAGTTACTTTATGCTGTAGTGTTTATGCATTGCTTATACCCCTTGTTTATACAATTTTATGGTTACAGGGTAAAAGAAAAAGCGCAAATAGACATTTAATGATTCCCCATTGTCATTACATAAAGGTGGCTTATAAAAACATTATTTCACAATGGAGGTGTTGAAGGTGTGCGTGTTTTTGTTTGTGTTTGCTTGAGATGTGTGCATGTGTGTGTGTGTGTATGTGTGTGTATGTGTGTGTGTGTACTATAGAGGCATGCGGGTGGCTACTGCTCATTTGTTGGCTGCCACAGTTCCCAGAACGAAGGCATTTCATGGCGACTAACGAGCGACTGGGGCATATATCTAACCCAAGCCCAAGCCCAAGCCTCATACTCTACTTAGCAGGACTCGTCCCCTTTATATACACACACACACACACACATACGGGGTGTAATTATGTTTAGGTGTGCATAATTTTTAGCCGGGCATCTATCGCTTTGAAACCAATAGATGAAATAATTGTGGGCTGCGGGTCTGCGTTGCTAGACCATAAAAATGTCATTGATAAGGCCAATCAACAATAGCAAACAATAGTCGTCGCTATTGTTGTAGATCCGTCTTGCAATGACTTTACACAGTTCAAATATTACTCTATGACGTAGTTGGAAATCCTGGCAACTAACGAAAATATATACAGTCGGAGTTAGCGTAGCCAACCAATTATACAAATTCTTATTATTATAACAAATTATATATATCGGTTACACTTTAGTATTCATTGCATGAACAGCAATTCAATTAATTGCTATCAATCAAATTATTCAGCTACAAATAAAACCCATGCAATAATCATCATCATAAGGTGACATAAGGTGCTGTCTTATGGTACATTCAAACCGAAACAAACAAATGGAAACTGAGCAGGAAAATACGAGCTCTAAGAAATAGATGATCCTTCGCATAGAAATTCTTAAGAATTTTACGATTTTATCATTTTAAATTGTCTTTCTTGTTGTCATTTTTTTTTTTTAAAGAGTTGTATATTTAACGAGTTGTCTGTTACTTAATCTAATTTTACATTACAGGGAAAAAAGAAAGTATGAACTAATGTTACATATAAGCTATGGACATATGTATGTTATTTACAGTATTATACAGTATTTACAAAATTAGAATTATTACAGGATATACAATATGCATCATCATCATGCAAAGTGAATCAAACACTCAATCTGACCTGCCTAAAGGCGAATTTCTCTAGTACTTTGAATATAACTGGTCACACTGCTGTTAGCTGAATGACTAACAAACTCACAAGCTGCTTATAGTCAAGTTCACATTGCAAGCTAAGTTATCGTAGATGAATTGATTTGTAATTCTGCTGCTCGAGTCAAGGCTTTGGATTCTTTGGCCCATTGAAAACGGAGCTGGTCACACTGCTTAAACCTTTGTTTGCATCCAAGTTGCGAGACTTACTTCAAGCGCGGCTGGTCACACTGTACGCATGCTAAGCACCTTTCGGCTGAAGTATTTGATATAGCCCCATTGTTCCGGATCGGTTTCACGTTTCCCAATGCTAGGAAACACTTGAGAAAAGGCAGCCACAAAGTTCGTAAAATGCTTGAAACTTGCGCCGCAACTCGATAACAACTTTCCGACTTGTTGTTATTGTTTTTGGATACCAAAAGGGCACCCCAATTCGATTTAAGTTCAGCGCTCTCTCGCTCTCTCCTTCACTCTGTTGTTGTCTTTGTCGATTGCCGTTTTGCCTTTGACCTCGTCATTCGTTTATTGCGGCAAAAGTTTTTGCGCCCAAGTCTATCTAATTTCCAGGCTGTGTTTATAAGCAACGTCAAAGCGAATATCGAGGCAAACTTTGATTGCCAGCGAGTGGTCCAGTTTACAGGACATGGATATGAACATGGACATGGACATGGACATGGAGAAGGGGTCGCCTGGGCAGCAAGGAAAGTTGCCGTTTTGCAAACAATGCAAATTTCTGCATATTTTGGCACATTATTCAAATTGCCATTATGCACGCGTCTGGCTTAAAAGTATGCCACAACAAAATTGCAATCGCAATGGCAAATGCTAAATGGCAAATTGCAATAGCTATAGCAATAGCAACAGCAACAGCGTAGCGCCGCAGTCCGCCATCCGCAATTTGCATTCCGCAACCTGGCAACCCATTATGGCGGCCACAAATGCAATGCAGGAGCAGCCTAGAAAATGGTGGCAACACCAATACCAATAACAAGTATACGTACTACATCAAACAACGAATCGCGCCACGGCTGTAAACCTGTGGCAATGCGACACTGCACAATGGCAACTAGTAAGGCAGTTGTAGAGGGGAGTGCTCGACTGGCAGATGCCACGTAAACTAACCTAACACATATTCATACATCTGCCAGCAGTGAATCTTATAACTCTTTTTTCGTTCTTAGTTTATTCATTACTTTTCATTATTGTTACAAGTTTTATAGTTTACTATACTAAGTATACACGAAATTAGCTTGAATTAAGAGCTTGCTCTAATTTTAAGACTTGATTACTTTTCTCAAGATAGGTCTTGTAAATAAAATTAAAATGAATGAGTTTGAAAATAAATCTTTAAGATTTGCTATTTTAGCTATGCATAATTATAGTTGTTAGATTTTGATTTTTTTAAATAAAAAATTTTTATATTTTATTTAACAAGTTATCTGCTACCTTAATTTACTTATACATATTGTAAGATTTTGAGTGTGTAAGTCTTTGACTCAAAACTAATTGCTCATTCTCGAATCAAAAACTTTCCTCAAATGTTAAAAATGAAAAAATGCAATATACACAAATTGAGTTGATTCATTTCTTTCTGTGTATCGCCTGCTATATTGCCACATTATTGCTGAAATATTATCATATCAATAAATTGAATGCAGTGCCAGCATTGAACCGCTGCAATTAATGAGCAGCAATTACAAAGCTGCTGTAAATTGTTTTGCATTAATGCAAATATCTGCTGGCGCAACGATTTGCATACATGCATATGACTTGACACCTAATTATTGTGCGTAGGGGGCTCAGAATGTTGCATCTAATTAATTACAAATGTTTGGCATATAAGCAATATTTGCTGTAATTAAATTTACTGCAAGCTGCTCTTTGGAGTAATTGCAGTGCTTTTAAAACAGACATGACCATATTAATTAAGCTTGTCTTGCTGATCAGAAAGCTATACATACTTCCTATTGTGTGTTCTGTTTGTGCATAACTTAGTTGCAGCTTTTTCCCATGGCTACAGGGTATAAGAAATGGAGGTAGTTGGCAAATTGAGGGCACACGCCACAAAGTATGCAACGGTTTCGCTTAGTTTCGCATCGTTTCGCGCTGGCGCACGTGGAGTTCATTATCGCTAATAAAATGCAAGCGGCCAAAAAGCCGTAACGATACGTATACGTACAGTTGCACACGCATACGTATACGTAATGCAAATATGTGCGCACATAACCTCAAACAGTTACGCTCGCTGCGTTTGCCAGACTGGTCAGCAGCATTGTTGCAGCCACGCCCCCACTTCCGCCGCCCCAGCCTATTACTCATTAGGCATTCGCTCAGGGGGCGCATTACAAATTTAAATTGTTTGCGCCCACAAAAAAAAGAGAAAAGAGGGACAGAGAGAGAGAGAAAAAAAGGAACTTGTCGCATATTATTTATGGGTCGCCTGCGCAGCTTAAAAATGTTCAACACGTAAAAAGCGTTGCATATTTTTTGGGGCACGCTGCGCGTCTTGCAGCCGTGCCACACGCTGTGCCACCGGACTAGGCTCAAGATTTATGGCTATGGACTATGGACTATGGACAGACAGACAGACAGCAGACGAAGCCAGACAGGGCCCAAAAACGGCGAATAATAGACGGCGAGTAGATGCAAGCATTGAGTGAAATGCGAGAGAGTTAGCAGGAGAGACAGAGAGAGAGAGAGAGAGAGAGAGACAGATAAAGAGAGAGAGAGAGAGAGAGAGACGTCGCATTGGCATTGCCTTAAAAAATGTGCGCATAATATATACCATAAGTAATATGAGCAGAAAGAAATGCTAATTTAGTAGAGGCTGCAAGATTTAGAAGTAAATTTGACTTTGGCTTTGGCTAGCTAGCAAGTAGTTCAGTTTGATAAGCTCAAAATACGTTTGTTGCATTTCTTTATCACTCTAATCTATTCTTTTTTTGATTTTTCAAATTTAGCTTCAACCTTGTTAGTGGTAAAATATTGTTTATTCTTTATAATTCTTTGTTGTTGTTATAAAGTAACTGAATGATAGATACATGATAAGAAATATGAAAACCAGAGATAATGTTGCTTAGGTTGAAAATATCTCGAAGTGTTTGTTAATTTTGCAAGGCACATACAACAAGTGGGGAAGGATTATCTTCGGCGTGCCGAAGATTTTATACTCTTTTCGAACCAATAGGCAATTTTCACTCTGCCGACTGCACCACTGAAATTTCATAAGCTGTACAAAATCGTTTTGTCGCGTAACATTTTTTTTTTGTTCTAAGAATATTTAATTCATTGCCAGTTGTATAGCAGCTATAAGATATAGTGATCCGATCCGGCCGGCTCCAACCAATGTGATGTCTCTTTGAATAATAAGTATCGGTGCAAAGTTTCATCGCGATAGATTAAAAAACATGGGATATATGGCCAAAACCGACTTCGAGTTGTATGGCAGCTATAAGATATAGTGATCCGATCTGGCCGGCTCCAACCAAGGTGATGTCTCTTTGAATAATAAGTATCGGTGCAAAGTTTCATCGCGATAGATTAAAAAACATGGGATATATGGCCAAAACCGATTTCGAGTTGTATGGCAGCTATAAGATATAGTATTCCGATCCGGCCAGCTCCGACCAATGTGCTGTCCCCTGGAATAATAAGTGTCTGTGCAAAGTTTTATCGCGATAGCTCAAAAACTGAGGGACTAGTTTGCATACATACAGACAGACAGACAGACAGACAGACAGACAGACAGACAGACAGACAGACAGACAGACAGACAGACAGACGGACATGGCTAGATCAATTTGTATTGTCATTCTAAGCATACTGGCAGTAACTTTTGGGGGTCTCCGACGCTTCCTTCTATGCGTTACAAACTTCAGGACAAACTTAATATACTATTTTCTTCGAAAAGAGTATAAAAATGGACCAAAATATATACTTTTTTCAAAAAAACTATTTAACACAACAGATTAATGCTTCAAAATAGATAAGGAAGTTGATAAGATGTTCAGGTCCAAATTTGGTACAATCAATGATACTATTGATATCTCTTCGATATTTCGATCAAATTTCAATCCAATCTCTTTGCTCGTTGCTTTCATAGCTCAGCAACATTCAGTTGAGATTGGCGTAAACAAACCATAATTGACATTTTTAAAAACAAATGCAATGATTGGACTATAATATCCTTATTGATGTTCTCCGTAATCTGCATACTTGTTTTTCGCCATTTGGCACTGAACAAAAAAACCGTATTAAAACCGGCTGACGGCAATTGTATTTAAAAGTTGCTGCGGTATGTGCCGCTTGATTGGATAACTCAATTACTCCGAATGTTGGCAGTTGTTGGCAGTTTTTATAGGATTGGAGTCTTACCTTGCGCAGCATATCATCCAGCGAGTCGACATCGAGTCCGGCATAGTTGTTATTGAACTGACTGGAGCAGTTGGACGAAGTGCTGGTGTACCGCTTGCGGCGTCCCATTGCCGGCGAATTGACCAGCGAGCTGGGCCCACTGGAGCCCACATAGCCCATCATCGGATACAGCGAATGATGTGCCGCCAAATGTGGCACATGGCCCATGGTCAGATGATGATGCGACGCGGCAGCTGGCGAAGTGCAGCAAACAGCGAGACAGGCACCAGATGGTGGCGAGCCACCAGAAAGTGGCTGCTGCTGCTGCTGCTGCTGCTGTTGTTGTTGATGCCGCACCGTGGCAAGTGGCGAGGGTGGTGCCGTGTGGTGCAGCTGCAGCGAATGATGGTGATGATGCAACGATGCATGCGAGTGCGAGCCGTGATGCAGATGATGATGCAAATAGGCCTTGGCCGGCGAACTGTTGCCCGACGAGCTGTTCGAAGTGCCCGCGGTGGCTGTCTCCGTTAGGATTGCATTCGAGCTGCAACCGGAAGCGGAAACAGCGGCACTAGCAGCGCCAGCAGCACAAGCAGCCAGCTCGTTGCTTTGCGGGGCAGCAGCGTTGAGCTCAGTGGACGTTTGAGCGCTTGGATCGCCGCTCTGGCGTTGCAAGTGCCGCTGATGGCTGTGATGCGGATGCGGATGTGGATGCGGATGCGGATGCGAATGATGCTTGTCCGTGGCCGATGCATCCACGAGCATCAACGTCGTGCCGGCGACGTCCATGTGTGGCTCCACTTTGAAAGCGGTTTTCTCTTATGATTGCTTCTTTTAGTTGTTGCGTGTCTTTCTCGTGTTTACTGTTGCTGTCTCTTTCGCTCTCTCGCTCTCTCTCTCTCTCTCTGGTCACACTGGCTGCCACTCAGGCGTTGCAAGCGCAGCTCAGGGCTGCATTTCGTTTGGGCTTTCGATTTGTTATTTGTTGCTCATTAAATAACGCGGTGCCTAAAATTATGCATTATCAAATTTGTGCTACTCTGACAGCATTGTCTGCGTGTGTGCGTGTGTGTGTGTGTGTCAAAGAATTCGTTGCATGCATCGCGGCGGCTGTTGCAAGTGCCCCTCCCACTCTGTGTCTGTCTGTCTGGTGCCGCAAATTTATGTTGCTGTTGCGTTTGTTTGCTTTTTAATTGCATGCCGCAGCAGTTGCTGCATACTTTTAGGCGTCACCCACATGATTAATGGTTACCCGGGGAACACAGCTGCACAATGTTGCTGCTGCTGCAGGATAATTGGGGGGGCGAAGGGGGGCCTGACTCTGTTGTTAACCACAAATGCGCTGCAGTAACTGAAACTGAAAACTGATTGTTGTCATTTGCCATTTGATGGGCGCAAATCGAAACGACAAGCGCCATAAAGTAGACAACAAATATAATAAATACAATATATGCACGCATATCAAATAAATGCATTGCGAATTGCACTTGCCGTATGCTAAACTGAGTGCATATCAAATAAATAGGCTTACAGCATAACGAATGCAACAAAAAAGACATTGTATGTGAAATATGCATAGCAATATACATTGAGCGGAGCGGAAAAATGAATGTAAGCCTTAATGTAAGAGTAGACAGGGATATACCCTCTGTCATTATTTGCATGTACCATTGCTCTCTTTCTATAGAAAAAGTCATAAGGCACGTTTTCTGACATGTATAATTAATTTATTTTAAGTGCATGCAGAATTATGCATAAATCATGCCTTTTCTGATTACGTTTAAACATTCTTAATCTATCAGACACTTTTGCTTCAGTCGACTACACTTTTATATGTACAGGGTATAAATAACATAAATTGGCTGTCATATGCAAAAGCTAACGAATGTGGAATCATTGTTTGGCTTCGATCTAATTACAATTTATGCAACAGCAAACAGATGAAAAAATGGATTTTTTCATTTTTGGATTTTGATGTTACGAAAAAATGTTGTTGTTTTTTTGTCGGTATTGTTCACATTTGAATTGTAAAATAAAAACATGGACAAAAAAAGGGGGGCTTGGCTCTACAGTTATATTGCCAAGCTTAAAGTAAATTTAAAACTCAACAATCAAATAGAATATATAAGTAAATTGTCCAAAATTTAGGCAAGAACACATATGGCAAAAATGTAAATAAATGAAATAAAAACAAAATGACGAAATCATAAAATTAAATCTGTCAATTCATATAAAGCAATTGTAAAATAAATGAAATAAATAACTAAATAGCTTTTGGAAAGTGAATAATATTCAAAAACTGCTCTTAAGCCTGATGGAAAAAAAAATTTAAAAAAAAGATTGTAACTGGCAAAGCCAACGGTTCCCAACCATCCATAATTATAAGCTAGCTTCAGATTATAATCAGACAGACCACTACACACACACACACACACACACAGATATATTTGTCTGGCTATGCTTTGGGTTAACCAAAGAGGCGGGCATTTGATGCAGTTAAAAAAAGCGTTGCATACTTTGCAGCGCAACTGTCACTGAGTATGCAGGATAAGAGGCAATTTGTGTGTGTGTGTGTGTGTGTATGCGTGTGTTCTTGTTGTTGTTGTTGCTATTTACCATACAGCCGCACGCTTGACTTGCTTGACCAGACGAAGGAGGATGGGGTGCCGTAAGAGGAGAAAGGTGGGGGATTGCTGGTTTGTCAGGCAACGCGTTGGCAATTTACAACAAACAGCAATCAATTCTGAAGCATAAATAACTCAATTTCTAGCATTAGCCATTGACTGTTGCCGTTGCTGTTGCTGCTGCTGCTGCTGCTATGTGGCATCAATAAATTAGTAAAGGATTTGAAGCCAAGTGAAGAGCAGCTGTTTGACTGGAGCTGACAGCAGTTGGGTGTTTGGGCAGTTACCGAGTTTGAATATGCAATATGATGGAATATGAATTAACCGCACTGGCGCCGCTGCCAATTAGTGCAACGAAACTGTTCATTGCGCTCATGTGATGACCAGATTTTAAAATCCAGTGTGGAGACGAGTTGGTTTGGTGCATCAGCTACTATATCGAGATCTAATTTCAAGTTGCAGCACAGCAGGAGTTGAGTAATTCGACACAGGAGCAGCAGCAACAGCAGCAACAGCCGCAGCAGCAGACAGTGGTGGACACCGAAGCGCCAGGCTACATGTTTGGCCAGGAGCAGGACATGTCGCCCCATGCCCCATCGTGTTGTTGTTGTGTGTGTGAGTTGAAGTTTTGTATCGTCCATTTAACAATGTGTGCCACAAAGCACGATGATAATACACACACACACACACACACACACACTTAGACAGACAGTGTCCAAGAGGGCAGGGGTGATGGTACACAGCAAGAAAAGAACACCAATTCACTAACAAGCCTAAGACTATCAAAATAATAAATACAACAAATTAAAACAAGTGGGAAAGGATTATCTTCGGCGTGCCGAAGATTTCATACTCTTTTCGAACCTTTGCACAATTTGTAAAAACTCGTTTTATCGCATGGCATTTATTTTTTTGTTCTAAGAATTGATATCATATGAATTTTAGTTTTTCTTTTGAAATATTTAATTCATTGCCAGTTGTATGGCAGCTATAAGATATAGTGATCTGATCCGACCGGCTCCGACCAATGTGATGTCTCTTTGAATAATAAGTATCTGTGCAAAGACTTATTACGATAGCTTTAAAAACATGGGACATATGGGCAAAACCGACTTCGAGTTGTATGGCAGCTATAAGATATAGTGGTCCGATCCGGCCGGTTCCGACCAATGTGCTGTCCCGATGAATAATAAGTGTCTGTGCAAAGTTTCATTACGATAGCTCAAAAACTGAAGGACTAGTTTGCATACGTACAGACAGACAGACAGACAGACGGACATGGCTAGATCAATTTGTATTGTCATTCTAAGCATACAGGCAGTAACTTTTGGGGGTCTCCGACGCTTCCTTCTCTGTGTTACAAACTTCAGCACAAACTGAATATACTATTATCTTCGAAAAGAGTATATATATATACAAAAATATTTAATTTCAATAGAAATTAGTTCGCTTTCAAATTTAAATATGATTTGTGGAAAATCCTTGTTTGGTAAGTTGGCAAAGTGTCCTTTGTGCTAGATATAGTTATTCAATTAGCACAAAAAAATAAATATAATCAGCTTAAAACTAATAAAAATATATTATAATTTAAAAATTGTTTGTGAAAATGCTAAAAAAAAATTTTAAATTGAAAATAAAGAAAAATAACGTTTGGCTTGAAAATCTGGACAAAAATAACACAAACAAATACTTTTTTTTCTATAAGAATTTAATGTTTAAAATGATGAATTTATAATTGTACTTAAATGTGCTATGCTGACTGTCACCAGTCGACAGAAAATCAATAAATAAATAAATCAAATACTAAATACTGACTGCTAAAATGTTTTTATTTTTTTTGTGCTGTGTAGAAAAAGGTACATATTTAGCATGCGTGTGTGTTTGTGCTTGTGTGTGTCTGGGTGTGTGTGTGTGTGTGTGTGTGTGTGTGTGGCAGACATTGGCCAGCAGTTGCTGTTCTTGTAAGGACAAGCAGTTTTGGAATCTATATGGCCAGGCCATAATTCACTAGAGATAATATACATATGTCTGGCCAACGCTGGCTGCCTGCCTGCCTGCCTGCCTGCTTGGCAGGAGAGCCTCTCAGCCTTATACGCTGAGGCGGCAGCGTCATGCAATTGCCTTGCATGCACGCACAACACCAACACCAACGCCAACAAGTCACACACACACACACACATACACACACACAGGCATATTAATGACACGCTGCCTGACTTGCAACTTAAAGAAGGATACGCGTTTAAAGCTGCACTTTTTGTGCAGTTGTCAAGCATTCTGATTTGCATACACTGAACCCATTGAAAATGCGTAAAAAAAAGCAGACATAAGAGAGCATCTACGAAATCATAGTCTATATATTCCTGATCAGTGTGAAAAGCCGAATCGATCTAGCTATGTCCGTCTGTCACGCGGATATAAGAGACTATAAATGCATCATATTTGGCATATTAGTTATTGTAGCCGCAGGTCAGATCAAGTTCATTTCATTTAATCGATAACTCTACCCGTTTAAAAGTTATCGATACATTTAGAATACAGACCAATGTTTTTTGGCCATAACTTGATAGTTATAAGAGCTAGAAGCAACTAATTTGTATGTATAATCTTGACTAGCATAAATATGTTAGGAATACTTCACTTTTTGTATACAGGGTTCAAGGTAACTTCTAGTCGAGCACTCGCGACTAGAGCATTCATACTTGTTTTAAATGCAATTTACAGGCAACTTGTATTTATTTTAGCTCGGCTATTGCTTGCGAGTTTTTGAGCTTAAAAAATATGCTACACTTTTGCATTTGAAATGCTCATCGCATATTTATGGCAAGTGTATACACACACACACACACACACACCCACCCATCTTCATTATAAGCAACAAAACACACACACACACACACACACAAACACACGCATTTTCTTTTGGCAGCAGAATTCATCAAATATGCTCGTGTATTTTTGCTTGGCTGCGTCAAAAATTATGCTACAAAAAACGCGCACACAAAACCGAAAAAACAAAAAGAATATATGTATGTAGGAATTACATTTAGATTTGGGCTGCCGTACATTTAAATACCCTGGCGGAAAGACTTTCGCAAACAAACATAATAGTATTATATGTTGGCAAAGAAATATATTTAATTTTTCTATATTAATAATATTTAAAAATATAAAATTTACAAATTGAAAAAATATATATATATATATTTAAATTGTAAGAAATTATAAAAATTGAATTTAAGAAAAGTCCTTTGACATATATATTTGATACACTTAATATTCTGTGTTCAGCTACATGTAAGAAGCATAAGCGAGAAACTTGTTCAGCATATCTTTGCATTACTGAATGTTTCTCAATAAATTGCACAGAAAAGCTTGCTCATACAACAAACTTAAGTTTAGTCATCTCGACTACTATCTGTCGTTGATGGAATCGATGGAATCAGATGTCGCCCTAGACGTGTAACACATTTCATGCCAAGTTTATTATGCCCAACTCAATGGCATAAAATAAAGAGAAATACAAAAACAAAACTAAAAGCAAATAAATAAAAATGAAAAGCAAACAAAACGCAGCGCGTTTCGATCGCCAAAAACAAAACAAAACAAAACAAAAAATGCTAGCTGGGTATACACGTCATATATAAATATTTATATATATTATATCTATTGGGCACATAAAAAGAGGCATACTGGAAAATGGCGCCAGTGCGTCTGCCGTTGTTGGCATTGGCAACAGCTAAGCTGACGTCCCCCTCCCCCCCCCCTAAGCCCAAAAGGCTGTTGTCAAGTGCAGAAATTAAAACATTACAAGCACTATTAAATTGCTCAGCCCGAGAGTATGCAACAATTGCTTTAACACACAATATTTATCTTTGTATATTTAGGAAAGCTATATACCTTGGCGGCAAAGCAAAACAACACATATACACTTGAAAAAAATATATTAAATAGAAATTGTTGTCGCTTTTCACTTTTCCGCGCACATTATTTGTTTTTTGTTGTTGTTTTCTTTTTCTTTTTTTTTTTGGAATTTTGTTCTATATTGTTTCTTTGCTGGTCCAAATGCGACAAGTTGCGTCGAAATTCTCGAACCGCACTAACAAAATGGCGAGCGAGGCCGTGTGAAAAGCACGCGTTGCGCGTTACACAGCCAAACACAAACTGATTGCCGTGTGCCGTGCCATGGTTGTGATTTACCGACAACCGACAACCGACAGCCAACAACCGACAACCGACAAGCGTCCCAGTCAGTGCCGGAGTCAGTAGCACAACAAGGAAACGACACACGAGCTCAACCAGACCCCCCCCACCCCCCCCCCCCACACTCTGCACAACCCCACACACACACACACACACACATGCGCACAATCCACAGCTGTCCCGCCTGTATGTGTGTGTGTGTGTGTGTTGAAAGAGCATCGTGGTGAGCGAAATTTCCCCAAATTTCACCCACTTGGCTGGGATCAATGAAATATAGGGTTTTTTTTGGTCGCATATCATATGGTTTTTGACCCACACCCACAGCAGCATCAAAATGACTTTAGAAACAGCTGGCTGCATTTTTGTAGCAAATGAGCGTGAGTCTTTGGAGATTTGTAATAATAATGTAATATTTACAACTTGTTTTAGATTCAAAGCCAAATCTCAGAAGTGCCCATGGACTGATTAATTAATATCTAAATAAACCAACTTGAATTGTTCGTTAAACGTAATTGCATTTTTGAACTCAGTGACAAACGAGATTTCAAAGCAATATAAAACAGAAAATTTGGCTAAATTTTAGAACATAATTGAAGACTTTTGCATTTTTTAACTCAGTAACAAAAGAGATTTCAAAGCAATATAAAACTGAAAATTTGGGTAGATTTTAGAACATAATTGAAGACTTTTGTTCAATTAAAATAACAAATTTGTTTTCCAAATATTTGATATTATAAAGCATAATTAAATCTTAAGCAGCTTTAAAATGCCATTAAGGCATAATTGCGCGATACAGTTTTGAATTAAAGCGCTTGAGAAAAAATATTAAGATAGTTTCTTAAAGTTAAGAACTCATTAAATTATTGAAAAATATCCTTGCTTGAATATTTATTTGATGGCAATCAAAAAATTAAATTCAAAAACATAAACAGAAAACTTAAAGATGTATGTTAAAACGAAAACTATACAACATTAATGCAATTCAATTACATAAATCAATATGAAGTCCACAACTTAACGTAACTTTAACATTATATTTTTAATCTAATTAAATCAAATATTATTAATATTTTGTAATTGTTTTATAATTTAAATTGAATTTTCTGTGCATACTATCATATATATATATATATATTATGTATATATTAAAGCTAAGCGAAAATGTAACTGAGAACTGCCCGAAATTTGGCTGCTTCAATGAGACTTGTACGGAAATTTCCCGCTATTCGCTGGGATATACGAAAAGGAGCCGGAGGACATTTTGCCAGTCGGTGTGGTGAAGAACGTTGAGTTCGTGTTTCAGCTGGCAGCTGAACCCAGACCCCAGCCCATTTTTCTGAGTATGTGTGTGTGTGTGTGGGTGTGCGTGTAGCATACTTTCGTGCGCTGATTGTGTGCGAGCATTAAAGCCAAACGAAGTTAGCCTTAAAGTTAGGCAAAGCGCGACGACCACATTTGTTTGGCTGCCTGCGAATTTTAATGACTTGACTCTGGGCTGGCAGAATTCCGACCTGTTTGCGCAAAACATGTTTGCATTTGAATTTTAAATGATGGCAGCGAGTGGAGCCTGATGACAACATGTCAGCGTGCAAAGGGCAGCTAAGCGGCAAATGCTATTGATTTTCTGGCCTGACCTTTGGCCCCTCGTACCACACTACACCACACCACAGCACAGCACACCACCCCACCCTGCTGGTGGTCTACGGGACAGTCAATTAGCGTGGCAATGTGACAATGCCGGACTTAAGGCATGTCAGTGAACTGAACGCATCAGCAGGCATTTAAATTGCGCATCCGCCCGATTGGCCTGGCCCAAATCCGCAGCTGATGTCAGCTGTCAGCATGTTGCCAGGCAGGTGGCCTCTGACAATCCTCAAATTGAATGCTAAATTGTATTCCTATTCCTATTCCTATTCCTAGTCCTGAGCCAACGCTGCACGACGCCAACTTGTTGAGCAATTAAGCCAAACGCTTACAGCCAAAGAGCCAAAGAGCCAAGCTGCCAGCTCGTATGAATTTATGTAAACTCCAAATGAATACAAATACACATAAAGTAACACACACATGTGTGTCTGTGTGTGTGTGTGTGTGTGTGTGCACTGCCAGGCGCTAAAGTTGAACAAAGCATTGAGCAAATATTTGCGCAGTTCAAATTTAATTAAATATTTGATTATTTGTAGCTTCAATTTATAATATGAATGCAATGTGAAATATTTCATTTAGTTGCAAATTTACATATTTCCGAGGCAAAAATATATTTAATTAAAGTACATTTAATATATTTATAAATAATAAATAAAGCAAAGCTCTCAGATAGTTGTTAGTTTTCACTAGATGAAGATACTCGCTTATTAAGTAGCTATAAATTAAGCATATGTAATAACATACTGTTAACAGTCACTGTTAACTACTAACTGATAAGGTTCTGCTAAAAATGTACAATTGGTACAACAAATCTTGAGTTTCCACTTAAATAATTGCAAACTGCTTTGAAGTAATATAGGATTGAAATTGTTAGTTGAAAATCTGTTAAAATTAAATCAATAATGTCATAGATAACATCAAATATACAGTCGCTGTTAGAAAACAGACTAAGAGCTAATGTAGAGAAACATTTTCAGCTTCTGTTAACTCTGACATATTTATATATTTATCTGTATATGTGCATGTATCTGTAATATCTGTTAATAGATATGTATATGTAATGTAATATGTAACTATATCTGTGAATGTAAATGTAACTGTATCTGTTTCTGCAAAAGTATATACCTTTGCATATTTATCTGTCTATAACTGCATCTGTAAATATAACTGCAACTATAACTGTATCTGTAACTGTACATGCTTCTGTATCTGTAAATGTATATGTATCTGTAGCTGTCATTGTAGCTTTAACTGTATCTATATCTGTATCTGTAGCCCTACCTGTATCTGTCTCTATAAGTATGATCAGTATCTGTATATCTATCTGTATTTGTATCTTTATCTTCATCACTATCCCTATATATATATATATATAAATTTTACTTTGCCATAATCATTATGCCTAGATCTGCATACAAATTTCAATTTTTTTTTTTTTTTTTTTTTTGTGTTAATATATTTATTAAGTGTAGAACCTGTACATCAACTGTACTTTTACAACACATTTTTGGTAAATTTTATTAAAGCCGAACATCATACATAGTATGATGATTTTAGATGAAGGAGAAGGTCCTAGTGGCGTCCAATTGTTTTGGCAAAACCTTGTCGCTTAAGTCGCCTTAAAGGACGGGCAGGGAGTAGACCTCTTGCGAGTAGGCTGCGGTGTCTTAGCAATCTTTCGCTGTATCTACTTGTATGTCTTCCTATTTGCTCTTCAACTGTTTCCAATTTGAGATCTCTATGTAGTGTGGAGCCGCGTACGTACCAGGGACAGTTTGTTATCTGACGTAGTACCCTATTCTGTAGTACTTGTATGCTTTTGTAGTTTGATTTGGCAGCAATCCCCCAAATCTGCACTCCATACAGCCATATCGGTATAATACAGTGTACATATACTGCTCTTTTGCATCTCAGCGGCAAGGTGCTCCTTTTGTTGTTGAGCCACCGCAGCTGTAGCAGTCTGTGACGACATTTTTTTAATGTAGCTTTGATGTGAGGCACAAAGGTAAGGCGCTTGTCCAAGGTGATGCCGAGATACTTCGCTTGAGTCGGCTGCTCCAGGGTAACTCCCTCTAGCTGGATTGGAGGGGGTGCATTAGCTTTTTGAGGGTGAAACATGGGTTTGTTGTTTTCTGTGGGTTAATCTTCAAATTCCACCGTTTGCACCAAGCTGCAAGGGTATCGAGATATCCCTGTAGTCCATTGCTGGCTTCTACGCAACTTTTGGAGTTATAAATAACTGCGATGTCATCAAGCCACATCATCATGATATTTTCTAGCACTGGTATCACAGTGTAACTCAGCAATCCAGTTTGCTTTTCGAATTGTGGAACAAGTAACTTGAATGTTTTAGTAGGCGTGTGAATTGGCACTCTTTATACATTCACAGTATATCAGTAGACGTATTACTTACTACATTTTGCAAATCACAGTAATACTATTGAAGACAATACTAAGAAAGTAAGGGAAGCAATGGCGAATCGACGACAATCGATAAGCAATAGCAGCCTAGTGCGACCCGTAAGTACTTCTATTGCAAGATAGGCCTCATCGCGCCATTTAATTGGGCTCCATTCATATAATATAGATGGAAGAAGAAGAAGAAGAAGAAGAAGATCGTTATCCATTTGCTACGTTTTACATACGGCAGCACCAAAAGGAAGAACGTTTTTCGAAACTCGTTGAGACCTGTTTGATCCTTTTCGGCATGGCAATGATCACTGTCTTGAGCAAATGGGCTTTAAATTATTGGAAATAGGCGCTCGGACAGCGATAACACAGCATCAAGAAAATTTAAGTCGTTTTTAGTGGATTCTGGACTATATATGTGGTCAAATAAATACAAAATTTAAAGCTTAATATGAATTTGTAATCTTCTGAATTTTTACGCAGTTCACTTTAGCAAAAGTGTTCGCGTTTTCGATTGTCAGCAAAGTATAAAATGAATACATATTAACACACTGAAGCTCACGTTTAATTGTTGCTTTGTATATTCGCTTGTTTTTTTATTGAAATACAGCATTCTCCCTTAGGCTTCTCAGTACATTCATATAATTTTGATATAAACTTAAAAATCAGGCGAAAACCTCTCTTAAAATGGCTCGACATTTGCTGATCTTCAAAGCATATATAGTGGTCGTTATTTTCGGAAATAACTATAAAAATTATTGAAAAGTTCCCAAATCAATTATTTTGTGACATGAATTGGAATTAACGATTCAAGTAGGTATTTCTCGACTTTTCTTTAAGTGCAGTTGCTTGTCGCGCACCCTGCTGCCCCTGCCCCTGCTGCCCCTGCCCCTGCTGCTGGTACTCCTGTTACTGCTGCTGCTCCTTGCTGGTTGCCCACACGCACGCAAAGCTCGCATAACTTTCGACCAGCTCGCACTTTTTGGCCTAATCCATTAGCTTTTTGCCTGCAACAACTTTTGGGCGCCCCCCAGCACCACAGCACCCCGCTGCCCAATTGCCCAATTCATGATATTGATGAGACATTGGGGCATTCGTTTGGGTCTATCATGTTGCTCTTTAATTGCCCAATGTATGCTCTACAGCTGGTCAGCAGTGTCATCCAGTATCTGATCATGTCGCTCCATCGCTTTGTATGAATTGCAACTGTTTCGCTCCCGCTCCCGCTCCCGCTGCCTGCTCAGTCTGTCTCTGCCCATTGGAATTGGCAGCGGCGGTGGGGGCTGTTTGGGTCTCAAGGGTCTGCAACGTTGGGACATTGCCGCCTCGCCAAGATTGCTCAGCGCCAGCAGCTGCTGGCGATGGCGCTCATCGAAGTTGTAGCCCGGTGGCTGCTGCTCTTCCTGCTCCTGCTGCACAACCTGGGAACGCTGTCCCGACGCTCCATCCCGCTCCTCCTCCTCCACCGCTTGGGTGCAGCTGAAGAGCTTGCCCAGACTGGTGCACATCTCGCTGCCCAACTGGCTTGCAGCTGAAGTGAAGCTCCAGCTTTATAGGCGCCATTGCAAGATTAGCTAGTGAAACACAGTTGATGATTGACAATGATTGACAGCTGTTTTTCTGAGCAATGACGCAGCTCGATCACTTTTAAGTCTCTCCGCTGCTAACTCGCAGCAGTTGGACATCAACTCTCAACAACTTGCCATGTGGCGCAACATTCTGAGCCGCATTTTCTGTGCCTGCTGCCACAAACTCGCTGCGGAGGCGCAACTGTCCAGCAGAACGGTCTCCACGCTCACCCTGGACATTATCATTGTCGATGGGGATGTGGACAATCTCATGGAACTAGCTCGCGATGCAACTGGCAACCTGCCGCCTTTCATGGTGCTCTGACTATGATTGCTAAATAAAAACTTTATTTTGTCATTCTCAAAACTAGGTCATTTATCATTTAACATTATTCATATTTCCGTATTTTTGGATATTTTAAGAATATGTTGAGCGTAAAGCTTCGAAATAATACTTTGCGAAAATGAGAAAGTTATTCTAATACGTTCAAATATAAATATAATATTTCCCATTAGATCAAAATGGACAACTCGCTGATTTTACATCCGATAACGCGAATTGCATATTTTGCTTATTAAGTAGCTATACACAAAGCATATGTAATAACATACTGTTAACAGTCACTGTTAACTACTAACTGATAAGGTTCTGCTAAAAATTTACAATTGGTACAACAAATCTTGAGTTTCCACTTAAATAATTGCAAACTGCTTTGAAGTAATATAGGATTGAAATTGTTAGTTGAAAATCTGTTAAAATTAAATCAATAATGTCATAGATAACATCAAATAAACAGTCGCTGTTAGAAAACAGACTAAGAGCTAATGTAGAGAAACATTTTCAGCTTCTGTTAACTCTGACATATTTATATATTTATCTGTATATGTGTATGTATCTGTAATATCTGTTAATAGATATGTATATGTAATGTAATATGTAACTGTATCTGTGAATGTAAATGTAACTGTATCTGTTTCTGCAAAAGTATATACTTTTGCATATTTATCTGTCTATAACTGCATCTGTAAATGTAACTGCAACTATAACTGTATCTGTAACTGTACATGCTTCTGTATCTCTAAATGTATATGTATCTGTAGCTGTCACTGTAGCTTTAACTGTATCTATATCTGTATCTGTAGCCCTACCTGTATCTGTCTCTACAAGTATGATCAGTATCTGTATATCTATCTGTATTTGTATCTTTATCTTCATCACTATCCCTATATATATATATATATAAATTTTACTTTGCCATTATCATTATGCCTAGATCTGCATACATATTTCAATGTATTTACTTTTATATCTATAGCTCCAACGCTAGTTAGCAATATCGTTTCGTTCACCTTTTGTCGCCTGACGCGCTGCAGTCATCTGTTATGGCTATTGTTAGCACTTGTTCAACTGGCGAACCGACGACAATTGGCTAATATCCTTTTTAATCCCACGACCATAAATATACATACATACATATATAGCATTGAAACTACCTACACACAATTTGCCTCAATTCTCTTGCTTCCCAGCTAGTGTGTGTGTGGTCATAAGTATTATTGGTGTTTGCTGTTTGCTGTTTGCCTTTTGTAGTTCTTGTTGTGGCTGTTGCCCTTTGCCATAGGTTTTTCATAAATTTGAGACGACTCTGGACTGTGCAGTGTCTCTCTTTCAGTGTCGTCGAGCAATCCGCTTAATATCATTTTTCGGCATTACTTTGAGTGTCGCGTTAGCGTTGCCTGCTTCTTTTGCTACTTCTTTGGTAAGTCCCCCCCCCCTCCGACCCTTCACCCTTCACCCTCTACCCAACATTGCCAGAGCCGATCCTGGCGCAAATTGCAGCTGACATACGGCCCATGGCCATGGGTGTGAGCTGTCGTTACTGTGTGTGTGTGTTGTGCGTGTGTGTGTGTGTGTGAGTCGTGTGTATTTCGCAGTTACACGTAACAACATAAACGGCTTAAATACGCAGCCAAAAGCCGCTTAACACACAACTTTAGTGCGGTTTTGTGCGCAGTTCAGAGTAGAGTGGATTTTATGTAAGAGAGCATGAGGGGCAGGAGCCGGAGCCGGAGCCGGAGTAGGAGCAGGAGGAGAGAACAGGACGAGCTGCAAGCCATTCGCGGCTTTAATTGCAGGGCACAACTTTAGGGCTCCGTGTCCCGGCAGCCGTTCATAATCATGTTTTATGCTTCGACCGCACCCGAAAGTAGGCAACAAATTCGTTTTTGGCCAACTGATAAAAAAACACACACACACAAAAACCAAACTAAACAGACGGTTCGCCCTTCTGCTCTGCAGTCGGTCACACTTAAAAGCGACCGCAGCCTCGCTTGCGCTTTTTATATTTATTAGCTTTATTTTTGTTTTGTGTTCTGTTGCTTTGTGTTTTTGGTCAGGCATTTGAAATATGCCCCCCAAAAGCCGAAAGCATGCATGTAACTTGTTTAAGCCATGCGCCTAAAAGCTTACAACGAAAGCAACGCCAGCATACAGTAGGCAAATTTGGTAAAATACTGCTGAAAACTAGTCGAAATCGTGGTATCAAAATCAAGCAGTTATAGGGTTTATTTCGTATTATCTGCTTTATAATGTTGCTACGAAAGAAAACGAAATAAATCGAATCATTTATCGATGATTCAAAAAATTCAAGTTGTAGCTAGTTAAACTATTTAGCTATT
Source organism: Drosophila flavopinicola (assembly GCA_035042425.1). NCBI lineage: Eukaryota > Metazoa > Arthropoda > Insecta > Diptera > Drosophilidae > Drosophila > Drosophila flavopinicola. The sequence goes on along the minus strand of JAWNLL010000455.1, from coordinate 570,878 downwards.
TAAGCTAATTCAAGTCATTTATCTGTAATCAAAATGTAACAAAATTAATATAAATAGAACTGAATTGTATTGTAAGCAAAAAATCGTTATCCGATAGGCCAAAGTCATTTATCGATAACAAAAGTGCTTTAGAATTAGACCATTTGTACATCTGTACAAATCACTTACAACTTGTCAATTTAGCCTTATCTAAGTTTAATCAAATCATTTCCTAATCGATAGATCGATCAAATCTACTGCTTACCAAGATAATTATGAGATCTTTCATATGAAACAACTTGTTTTTAGCCTCAAACTCGAGCAAAGACTAAGAATTGCTTATGGAATAGTTTATCGATAACACTAGATAACATCATGTTTATGCAAATTTGTTGCACACGACTCGTATTATTATATAGGAAACATCTTTAAGGAATCGACACTGATTTCGCGAGCTAACAAACTCAAAAATATCCCATCTAATCACTTATCGATAACTCACTGTTGATATGGCATTTATGCAAATGTAAATATTTCTGCAATGCTCAAGCGCATATATTTATAAACGAAAAAAATGCCTAGCACAATCGTAACATTTCCATTAGCATTGTGACAGCATTTTGGTTCGCTTTCCAAGACAATTTCCGCCTGCCTGCCTGCCCCACCCAACGGTCAATCGCATCAGCTGCTGCCCCACATTCAAATGTTGTCGTCAACAGCCAGGCAGCAGGCAGCAGGCAGCAGGCACAGACATACATAAGTCAAGAATGGCCCCACTTACCCAACCCGCACACCGACCCCCACCAACCCTGCCCAAGGGGCAGCTCAGCCCCAAATCAACTCACTTTCAGTTGCTCAAAATAAAGCTGGACGAACAAGAGAAATAAAATAAAATAAAATAAAATGAGATAAAAAAAAAAAAAAAAAACAGAACAAAAAGCAACTGCGACGGCAAAATATTTTTGCCTTGAAATATTTATTTGAATCTTATACCCTGTAAATAAAAGTGGCTACCAAGAGGTATGGATATGTACATATATGTCTGCACTCATCAATTTGTATTTATTGCTGTTTAAAGGGAACATTTAACCCACAGAATTCGACTGTTTTTGGGGATTTCTTATTTTTCTTTTTTTATCTTCAAACTCTTAAAAACCAGGAAAAAACAAATTTTAGAAAATAATCTTTGAGAAAAATGTAGCTGAGCACACAGCATTTACAAGTCGTGCATTTTGGGCTTGTGCTACTTTCTTGATATACCGCTTTTGTTTTAATATTATGACGTTTTGCTGTTGTCCTGGTTATAGTCCTTATTGTTTGTTGCGGTTGTGTGCTAAATTCTCACCGCTTTTGCTGGATTACATTTCGTTTATGCATGACAAAAATAGAACAATTCAAAGCCATATTTTAAAGAATTGCGAGTAATACTATTTGGCGTTGCGTTTTGCATTTTGCACAAAAGGATTTTAAGCTGGCAAAAGGACCTGTGAGTGAAGCCAGCTGAGTAGTCTTTAATCCTTAATAATCAGCAATGGGCGCGTATAAAACTCGCGAGCAGCGAGGACAACAGCGGAAAAATGACATGAGAGGGAAATAGGAGGGGGGCCTGGGAACGAGGCGGAAGGGCACTGGCCGTATTCTGTATGAGGCATTGTCACGCATAATTAAGATTAAATGCGCTTTTGGGAATAATTCAAATGAATAAACGAGCGTGGCCAACATGTGTGCGCTGCATACACAAAATGAGTTGTCCTTGTCTTTTGGCGACAAGAGAGACAGTGCTCCAGCCCCAGCCCCTGCCCCAGCCCCCATGCGCCCCCAAGAAAATATACTCACACTAGCGGAGAGCGGCCAAACGCGAATCTGTCTCTGTCCAGAGCAGGGCACACAGAAAACTTTAGAACTTTTTGCCTTGCCATGCCCTGCCTTGCCTTATAGTGGGCGTGGCCAAAGAGCGAGCGAACTGGCAAAGACATCGCTTCATTTATTATGCGACTGATGGCCATTAATTTTGCAGGCCACAGTCACTTGCCAGTTAGTTTGCCTCCAATGTTGTCGCCTGCCTCGCAAGTTGCCAGACAGGCGATGCCGAAAAGTAGGCAGCACATGTTGCTCCCAACACATATATGTGTGTGTGTGTGTGTGTGTGCATATTTAAAAGTTGTCATAAACAAACAGCCCCACACACACACACACACATACGCTCTTGAATGGACATGAGAATATGCCAAGAGCAGACAGCAAGAGCGAGAAAGAGAGAGAGGGCAGCCCTTAACCCATTGACGCACAAAAGTATGCAATGCATTTCGGCTACTAATTAATTATACGCAAATGCTTTATGAATAGTTCACATTCCCGCATTTTGCACCCTCCTAACAGCGAGCCTCGTCTAATTGCTCAAATAGTTGAGCGAATTTTGCGTTTTGGGGGCAGCAGCGACAGCATTCGACAGCATCGATGCGCAATTTATGCCCAGACACGAAGCTGTCCAAAATTTTTAATTAAAGCACAAAAGTGTCCTCAAGTAATTTCGAGGCTTTCACAGGGGCTGTGCGTATTAAAAGCAAATTTGTGTGCAAGTCATAAAATAAATGGAAAAAAAAGGGAAAGCCTGCTCTGCACTTTAATGACGAATCCTTGATGAAATATGTAAAATACTCAGCATGCCTTAAAGCTTATAATTATATTATTAAGGGCTAGCATTGAGAAATTTTGCTTCTGAAATCGTTTGAAATCGGAATTTGGTAGTTTGCCAAATAAACAATATGCAAAATATTTATAATAAATTGTTTTGCCTTTTATTTAATTGAATTTGAAAACTAAATTATATTTTGAATTTTGAAACATTTTATTTTCATCAGTGATTTGAATTTTTACAGAAGAATAAATTATTTCCAAAAATAGCTGAACTTATGAAAAAGATGATAGTATTACACTATTTAAGTAAATGTTAACAGATCGCAGTTTTAATAAACCTAGCTAAGAGCTTAAGCTTTAATAACAATTCAGCACCAAAGCTGTAAATATTATTTAATTGAACTATTGAATGCTGCTAAGTTTTTTCTTAGAAATACGTTTAAGCATTCTTGATTGAAAGAGAAAATGTTGCTGATACGATATAATACAATAGAATAATATATATAAGACTTCAAACAGTTATTTAGCCGGAAGAGCCAAAAGTGTATAAAATTTTGAGACACTGTATGCAATAAATCTGTGAATTCTTAAGTTAATACTTGTGAACGATACTTATTAATATATAAAGTTATTTCTAAATATACTGCCGTAAGGACATAAAGTAACAAGTGTCTCAACATGACAGAAGACCATTTGAGACACGTCCTTCCGGCTCAGCTGCAAATGCAAATGCAGCAGAACATTTTCAATTTCCCAATGTGCATAATGCGCATAAACAAAGGCAACGCCTCCTGCTATGCAATAATGGAGCACACATTGTGTATGCCACTCTTCTTCTTCTTCTTCTTCTTCTATATATGCATATATGTGTGTGTGTATGCGAGTGTGTGTGTGTGAAATCAGCGCATTGTTCGCTTATAGGCGTCTATCTGGCCGCTGTCGGATGCGGCATTGTTACTCACACAACACACACGCACACACACACACACACACACACACAACACACACACATAGAGTTACAGGCAGAGTTGCCCATTTGCAAAGCGCAGCAGTCAACGAGCAAACGCAACCAAATGAGACTTGTGTCAGATGCGACTGTTGCACCGGAGCTACGTGCTCCCATTATTGTTGTCGTTGTTGCTATGATAGCCTGAATATACCCTATTTGGGCGCTCAACAGGCCATGTGCATAACTAGGCCTGTGTATGTTACAGGCTGCAGTCGTCCATTCGATCCGCTTGAATTTCTCACAAACTGTTTTAATACAAGTCTTGAATATACTCAGCAATCATTATGTAACACAGCTTAATCTTGTCACATATACATATGATATGAAGAAACAACCAATTACACTTGCTAGGAACGACCAAAATGACAACTAGCTAATGTTCTCATACCTTCTTGAAACATATAAAATATTCATTTTGTCCTGTCAGTTTCTAAGGCATAGAAGCAAGTGTCGCAGACCCCCAAAAGTTGCCTCCAGTACGCTAAGGATGACAAAACAATTTGATCTGGCCATGTCCGTTTGTCTGTCTGTCTGTATGTATGCAAACTAGTCCCTCAGTTTTGGAGCTATCGCGATGCAACTTGGCACAAAGACTTATTATTCAAAGGGACAACACATTTGTCTGAACCGTCCGGATCGGAACACTATGTCGTATAGCTGACATACAACTCTATGTCGATTTTGGCCATCAATCCCATGTTTTCTAAGCTACAGTCTTCAATTTCCTTGTAAACTTAAATGTAAAATATTAAAAATCAGAGAAATATGTAATTATGATTGAATGCTAGGACTGGGTTCAGGGTATTTCCTAGTCGGGCACTCCCGATCAGAGCAGTCTTGTTATATATTCTTCCACCGTATCGCTTTTAGCTCTTTCCCACTGTTCACTGCCTTACAAATATTTTCTTTCTGCAGAGTATCTTTAGAGCTTAGCATACCTTCTCGTGGCCGCATTCTTATTTGTTTATGTCATGCATGTCCAGCTGCATCCGGTTTTAATCGACGGATGGACGCAAACTTTTGTCAGCGTTGGCCACTTTTGGTGGGCTTTTGCTGACCAATTGGGGAAATTGAAATGGCGGGCAATGCCTCTAAGCGCGGCTTTCGACGCGTTAACGCGCTAGACACACACACACACACATACGTCACTGATGGCTTATGGCACTAATGTGGCCACTTTGGGTGCCTTGGTCTATTTGGGCTGCGTGTTGTGTCCAATGTCCAATGTGCAATCAGAAGCAACTGGGCCGCTGGCATTGCGGATTTATGAGGCCCATTTACGACCATGGCGGTCGCATAAAATACAGGGTATTGCAAATAGAGTGGGTGTGGGGTAGAGCGGCAGTTACAAGATGAAACCATTGGCAATTGACAAAACGAAAATTGAAGAACGACCAATGCCACTTCGAGTGGGGGCTAACAATGTCGCTTTGCAATGGCCCGGCAATTTTCTTAAAAACATGCCCTTAACACTAGAAAGCCGCAGAGCACTTCAACTCTTAACAAGCTGCCGCTGCTGTAACAAAACTTCAGTTGAACATTTTGCCAGAACAATCAAATAGTATTACACACACACACACTAAACTGACCCCTCTTGAGAAAGGTACACAAACTTGGCGTTTCAATCAATCACGAAGTCTGGCAACGGTGCAGCAGTGCGAATTTCATAAACTGTTTGGATTTGATTGCCAGTGGAAAGTTGTAAATGATTTCCTGATGTTTGGCAACCAACTAATTACTAAGGTTCATTCAGTGAGGCTTGCGAAGTTTGGCAACGTTGCAGCAGACAATAGGTTTGCGCACAATGAAGTTTGGCAACATAGCAGCAACAAAAACAACTTAGCTTTATAAGAATCAGATTGAAAAACTAAGTAAATATTACAGAAAATATAAGAAGTAACTTCAAACACAGAAGAATTGGTTTTTCAATTGTCATTGGTCAAATTCACAAAACTTATGTGAAATCGGAAACGGAATATTTGCATATTTCCGATGTAAGACTGATAATATATAGAGTGTATATACTGAATTGTAAACAGAACTAACCAAAAGTATTTTGATACACAAGTCAGTAAAACGTTTGCGAATGTGACACAAGAAGAAGATATATAAAGATATATAAATAAATAAATATGAAGCAAATGCAAATTGAAGGAAAACCCATGCGATGATCACGAATCTGAAAATTGAAGCGTTTTCTCCGTTTGGCATAGTGCTAAAACTGAAAATTGGCAACGTGGCAGCCGTATTTTGGTGTATATACGATATACGATATTGTTTGCCCAGCTCTGTAAAACTTTATTCATTCGGTATTCTTTTCGGCACATTTCTTCGCCTGGTTGGCCAGTTGCTGTTGTGTGTCCTGGTTTGAGTTTAGGGCTCTCGTTTGGTTATTGTTGTTCGCTGGCTGCTGCTTTCGGCAATAAACTTGAATTTTATTGTCGTACAAGAATGTTGCAATATGCTTGGCCATAATTTCACGTCTTGCACATTGTTGCCAAAAACATTCGGTAGCCCAGCCGATTTTGTGGTTTTAGCTTAACGCCTCTTTTGATTGCTCTTTTGCTGCCAACCCCCCTTCCTTTCTTTCCTTACCTTCCTCTTTTGCTGCTTCTTGCTGCAAGGACTTTCAGCTTTGACATCATAGAAAAGTGAGCGACAACAGGAATTTTTGTCTTGGCTGCAAAATTTGCATTTTATGAGCACTCGACAAATGTTGCTCTGCAGATTTTCATAGTTTTTCAATGTACTTTGTCGCAAATAAAATGAATACACACACCAAATTATAAATAGTAATAATAATAATAATGTTAGGCAACAGCTAAAGGGGGCAAGTTGTAAGTTTTGCTGCAACTAATTTAAAATTTATGATGACAAAAATGTGCTGCACTTGAGCGGCTGCTGCAGCAAAAAGTTGCAAGTCGCCAGGCAACAACAGAAATAGACGCGTTCATAAAAATGGGCGACAAAAGGCAAACAGCAAAAAAGCAAATGGCAAATGGCAAATGCATAAAACATAAATAAAATATTCATTGCATACTTTTAGTCGTTCGAGTTGTTATATTTTTCATATTCATTCTCGTTATGCGTTGATATCCTGTTGACCTCTGTTGTGATCATGCTAATACCCTTGAATAACAAGACTACATGTCAACAGTTAAGAAAATTTTAAGTGGCTACTAAAAGAAATGAGTTAAAAACTAAAGTAAACTTGTATTCATTTTTGTTTTTTTCTGTTTTGCCCAAAAACTGAAACAAATGTGATTCCGATTTTGTAATTTAAGCACTCTCAGTTCATTAAATTTTTCTGTTTTTTTTCATTTTCTATACATTTAATTATTATATTTAAAATTTCATGTAATTTATAATTTTAATTAATTTTCCTGTCCTTAAGTCGAAATCAACTAAGCTAATAAATAGAATAATAATTGATAGAAACTTTGCCATCAGCTAAAATTTCAATATCATGCACTTTCTAGTCTACGGGCAATTTTTGTAGTTTACAGAGTATCTTTTAGTCTTGTTTGTCGTTTGTATTGATATCCTGCGCTACTCCACTCTGTTTTGCTGCTTTGCTCTGACATGTACTCATTTATATATATATATATTTTTTTTTTTCGGCTGCTTTGCGAAATTTGCTGCCAATTAAATATTGAAAAGTGCAGCAGCAGAAATTCAGGTAAGCCTGCCCATACAATTGCGCTCTGCTTCTTCTTCTTCTTCTTTTTTATTTTTGCTTTTGCCCATAAGCGAGTTTTCAGTTTTCAATATGTAAATAATTTAAAGCCCATTTGATCAAGACAGTGATCATTGCCATGCCGAAAAGGATCAAACAGGTCTCAACGAGTTTCGAAAAACGTTCTTCCTTTTGGTGCTGCCGTATGTAAAACGTAGCAAATGGATAACGATCTTCTTCTTCTTCTTCTTCTTCCATCTATATTATATGAATGGAGCCCAATTAAATGGCGCGATGAGGCCTATCTTGCAATAGAAGTACTTACGGGTCGCACTAGGCTGCTATTGCTTATCATAAGTGGCGGAATCGATTGTCGTCGATTCGCCATTGCTTCCCTTACTTTCTTAGTATTGTCTTCAATAGTATTACTGTGATTTGCAAAATGTAGTAAGTAATACGTCTACTGATATACTGTGAATGTATAAAGAGTGCCAATTCACACGCCTACTAAAACATTCAAGTTACTTGTTCCACAATTCGAAAAGCAAACTGGATTGCTGAGTTACACTGTGATACCAGTGCTAGAAAATATCATGATGATGTGGCTTGATGACATCGCAGTTATTTATAACTCCAAAAGTTGCGTAGAAGCCAGCAATGGACTACAGGGATATCTCGATACCCTTGCAGCTTGGTGCAAACGGTGGAATTTGAAGATTAACCCACAGAAAACAACAAACCCATGTTTCACCCTCAAAAAGCTAATGCACCCCCTCCAATCCAGCTAGAGGGAGTTACCCTGGAGCAGCCGACTCAAGCGAAGTATCTCGGCATCACCTTGGACAAGCGCCTTACCTTTGGGCCTCACATCAAAGCTACATTAAAAAAATGTCGTCACAGACTGCTACAGCTGCGGTGGCTCAACAACAAAAGGAGCACCTTGCCGCTGAGATGCAAAAGAGCAGTATATGTACACTGTATTATACCGATATGGCTGTATGGAGTGCAGATTTGGGGGATTGCTGCCAAATCAAACTACAAAAGCATACAAGTACTACAGAATAGGGTACTACGTCAGATAACAAACTGTCCCTGGTACGTACGCGGCTCCACACTACATAGAGATCTCAAATTGGAAACAGTTGAAGAGCAAATAGGAAGACATACAAGTAGATACAGCGAAAGATTGCTAAGACACCGCAGCCTACTCGCAAGAGGTCTACTCCCTGCCCGTCCTTTAAGGCGACTTAAGCGACAAGGTTTTGCCAAAACAATTGGACGCCACTAGGACCTTCTCCTTCATCTAAAATCATCATACTATGTATGATGTTCGGCTTTAATAAAATTTACCAAAAATGTGTTGTAAAAGTACAGTTGATGTACAGGTTCTACACTTAATAAATATATTAACACAAAAAAAAAAAAAAAAAAAAAAAATACGTACGTATACGTATACGCTTTTTCTTTTCCTCTTGCTTTGCTCTTTCATTAAAAACGTCATGCGGCAATGCACAAAGCAAACGAAATGCATTCAACACATTCAGCTCTGTAACTTGCAAAAATCAACAATGGCCTGCAAAACTTTGCATAGCAATAGGCACTATGCACACACACACACACACACACACACACACACACACACACACACACACACACACACACACCTTGGCAGAGCGACGCCTGGCATAATGAATGCAACAATGCACCCGCTGCAAGTGAGCAAGTTTTGAGGAGGTCATTTCGGGTTATTCGTTAACTTCTCAAACGGGGCAAACAAAAAAAAAACGAAAAAGAAGCAGAATGAGAATGAGAATGAGATGGCAAAGAGTGTAGTCTAGCTGCCAGCTTTGCTGCAAATGTGTCAAGACTTAAGCTCGGAAATAGAGCGGCGTCAAAATGTGATTTCATTGTTAGTTTTGTTCAGCTTAAAATTCTCAAATTGTTTAGCCAAGCCGAATGCCAAAAGCAGCAGCTCGACAGCAGAATTAATAACATGCCTTCTGCTGCTGCTTTCTTTTGTTAGGCGATGTAAAATAGTTTATAATTGAATTTTTAAATATATATATATATATATATAAGGCTGTGCTTAAACTCAAGCTAAAATTGTTTTAAGTATTTATAGATGTAAGAAGAATGTGTATGGCAGAAAATAGAAGAAAATTTGGTTTAAGAGTTGAATTTTTCACAAATTGCATGCTAAGCTTGTTTCTTTTCATTATATAAAGTAGATATAGCAAACAATTCATTACTTGCAATTTTACCAAATGTTATTAATATTACTTTCTTGTGAAAATCGAATTTTTGTTTTAATACAATTTTTATTTGTTTTTTGTTTTTGTATTTGATTGACAATTAAGATTTAATTCAATCAGAACTCCATTGCCTATAAAGATTATACCTTTCTAATTGTCATGATGTTATTTATAAATGCATACTTATTTACTTATCAATTTATATTCATTCGAGTCGAGAAAATGTATACAAATAATAACGACAACATTTATTTGTATAGTACTCGTTGATATTTACTTTGTGGCGCACATTTAACAAATTATGATGTGATTATAACGCAACCCAACAAGGACGAGAGCAGATCACTACATATTTATACAATATACAGAGATGGCAATTGGCCAATAAGGGGGTGGGCTGTATTCTGGTTCATGCATAATTCATGCGGTAAAAATCATTGAAGTGTAATTAATTTATGTCATGACTCATCACTATATGCGATATATACAATGTGCCATATGTGCAGAGATGAAAGTAATACCCACTACACACACACACACACACACACACACACACACACACACACACACACACACACACACACACACACACGCGCACACACAGAGGACACATTGTCGTTACATTTTAATAATTCATATAGTTTTTGCATTAGTGCGCCGCTAGATGGCGCTGCCAATAAGCCTAATGGCAATGCTTCGAGGCCTCGCAGCTATTTTGGCCAACTGCCTAATGTCTTAATTAGCCTAATCATAAAAGGACTTACACAGGATGTCAACACACACACAGCTGCACTATTTCCGCTACAAATTAGCCAAAGGGAGGGGGGTTGGATTGTCTCTTCCTGGCGAGAGAGTAGATTACTTTTTGGCCTGATAATTGTAAGGGAGCGTCATAAAAATGTTTTAACCATGGGCCCCATAAATCATCATTAAGCACAATATATGCATTAGTCTCTCTCTCTCTCTCTCTATATCTCTCTCTCTCTCTGTGTGTCTGTGTGTGTGTGTAATTAATGTGTCTGTGCGTCACTCTGTCCGTGTTGCTTGCCTTTTTTCTACTCCTCATCTTCTGCTTCTTTATTCTCACTTATTAACTCATTTACGCTAATCAACAAGTCCCCAAGCGTCGTCAAATACAGCGAAAAATAACACAGGACACTCCGTATCATTAAAAGAAAAACACCAAATCTCTGAATTGAAACAGAGCGACTTTATTTGCTGCTTTGGTTAAGAGTTCATAGTCGGAATGGCATTTCCTATAGACAATGCACACTTTGGAAACCCAATTTTGAATCTACTATGAACTCATAGTAAATGAGACAGAAACAAGTGGGAAAGGATTATCTTCGGCGTGCCGTAGCAAATTTTCACTCTGCCAACTGCAGTACTGAAATTTCATATGCTGTAATAAATCGTTTTTTCACATTCAATGCCAGTTGTATGGCAGCTATAATGTGCTGACTTTTTGAATAATAAGTATATGTGCAAAGTTTCATCGCGATAGCTTTAAAAACTTTGGATTTATGGCCAAAATCGACTTCCTGTTGTATGGTAGCTATAAGATATAGTGGTCCGATCTAGCCAGCTCCGACCAATGTGATGTCCCCTTGAATAATAAGTATCAGTGCAAAGTTTCATCGCGATAGCTCAAAAACTGAGGGACTAGTTTGCATACATACAGACAGACAGACAGACAGACAGACAGACGGACAGACGGACATGGCTAGATCAATTTGTTTTGTCATTCTAAACATACTGGCAGTAAATTTTGGGGGTCTTCCTTCTATGCATTACACACTTCAGCACAAACTTAATATACTATTTGAAATATGTTATTCCTATAGCATATTTGTATGTATTGAAATATGCAATGAAACAGAAGAATATATCTTTATTGACTCAGGTCCTCATGTACCGACTCAAATAAAAGCAAATAAATAAAATATTCAAGTATTTATAAATTATTATAATTTATATTTGTATTATTTGCATCCTTTATTGAATATACTATTTTGTTTTGCTTAAGGAAATAGGAAATTGAAATAAGAATAAGAAATACACGCTATGGCGTGAACCATAATATTTTTGAAAGAAACCTATAATAAAAGGTAGAATAACTCAGAGTCTTTCTAGGCTGGAACTACGGCCTTTGGTTATCGATCCCAAGAGATACCATACAGTCAAGTGTCATCTTAACAAGATGTGCAAACTATTCAGAGAATAAGGAGATCACAAAGCATATTCTATTTGATCAAGAGATTCGCTCTCCTTCAGAAGGAAGATGGAACATCTCCTGGCTCCATAGGAAACGACAATGACATTATTGATTATTATAATAATAATAATCCTTAATTCGAAATTCAATTAGTGTGATGTAAGCAAATCTTTTGAGACTCACCTTTTCACGCAGCATATCGCGAATGCGACCCGCTTGATTCTTGGAGCGATGCAGCTCCAGTTGCAGCTCCAGACAGCGCTCCTGCCAGTTGATCTGCAAGAGGGATTCAAGATGAGCAAATAGCGAAGGCCAGCCGATTGAGAACCCACCTCCGGCAGTGCCTGACCATAGTTATTCAGCTGATGAACATCGAGGTGTTCGGTGAGCGTGGAAAAGTGCGGCCAGGGTGCATCTGGTGCATCCAAGGCGGCCAGCACGGGATTCAGTGGCGGCACTGGAGCAGGAGCAGGAGCCGGAGCCAGAGCCAGAGCTGCAGCAGCGGCTGGCAGCTCCTTGGCGGGCTTGGCCGGTATGGGCGGGGGGCGTGGCTGGCGGCGGGGCATAAGGCGTGGACTGTTCGGTGTGGAGGCGGCCACCAGACGCATCTCGTGCAGCTGGGGGGCGCGGGTCAGCGGCATCTGGCCGCTAAACGAGGTGGCGCGTTTCGTCAGCAGCGGTGACGCGTGCAGGGATTGGGAGCCGGAACCGCCAGCAGAGGCAGCGGCGGAACCAGATCCGGAACCAGACAGCCGACCAGGCAGCGAAGGTGGCTGCTGCTGATGCTGCTGATAGTAATGCGTGGCATGCTGCGGAAAGGTATGCAGATAGCTGGCGCCATCTTGCGGCCGCAGAAAGTAGTTGTGCGTGTGCGTGTAGTAGAGCGTCTGTGTGGCAGCCACGCCCACCGCCTGCGAGGGCGTCGCTCGGCCCGATGTCGCTGGCGAGACACTCGCCGACGGCGATGGCGATGAGGATGCAGACACAGATGCAGATGCAGATGCAGATCGGTGACGCTGCTCGGCAATCGCCGCCGCCTGCTGATGCAGATGCTGCTGCTGCTGCTGCTGCAGTTGCTGCTGCTGCTGCAGTTGCAGCTGATGCTGTTGCTGCTGATGCTGTTGCTGCTGCTGCTGCTGATGTTGTTGTTGTTGTTGTAGGTTGGTAAGTGTATCGAAAATTTGCGATAAACGACCCAAAGGCACTTCGTCAGACATTTAGGCGAGCAAAAGCAGCTGCAAAGAAAACAAAGAAAATCTAAATTCAAATACAACAAATAACATATTTAACATTAAGAACTATACTAAAATATATAGTTTGAGTTTGGAGTGTTTTCTACCGTAATGTATTATTGTTATCAATAATAAACCCATACCTAGAAAATATTACTTTAATTCAGTAATAGTATATAAAACATAGAAATTATAAAATACGAATTTTATTGGCAAGCTCAACCAGAACATCAAGACAATCAACGTATAACGGTAAAGGTACGTATAAAAGGTATTATTGAAAAACGAGTAAAAGTTGTTCAGTCGAGATCGCCCGACTAGCAGATATCCTGCAGTCAGCCATTACATTCTTTCTTAGAATCAAAATGTAATTGCAATCTTGTTGTTAATTAGAATATTATTTTTTCAAAAATATATGATTTACCAAATAAATAAAACATTTGATATCGATTGTACATCATATTTCAGGATTTTCGACGCTTCCTTCTATGTACTACACAATTCTGCACAAAATGAATAAAATTATTTTCTTCGTCAAGAGTACAGTAACAAAAATGTTTGCTGTTTGGTAGCCTAGAAATGCATTTTAAAGACTTAAAACTATCATAACATCGACTAAACTGAACCAATTTGTCCAAGTTTGATCCTTCTATTTATTCCACATATAAGTTTTACCCATTTTTGGAAATTCAGTTTTTTTACTGTATTCCGAAAAAAAAACAAGTGGAGAAGGATTATCTTCGGCGTGCCGAAGATTATATACTCTTTTCGAACCTTAATGCAATTTTTACTATTTTTCCGTGACTGCTTATTTAATTCGCAGATATTAATGTCGCATACATATACCCCTACATATAAAATAAAATATATAAAGGTATTCATGTAAACAGGGACGTTTCACTATCCGCAGCTCGTGGACGCGTCCCTTAGCATTCATAAGTGCTACCGAATTGAACAATAAACAAGTTTCAGTTTTTCCAAAAAGTCAAAACCACATTACATATGTATACTACAATCTACATACCAAATTTTGTGCCTGTTGCTCTTATACCTTTCAAGGCCGCTGTCGGAAATTGAATTGTCATAAAACTTAATCTGAACATACGAGAGCTTATATACAGAATTTGAGATCCATATTTTTTTTCGCGTGGCATTGGTTTTGCCAATGAATTTCAATTTTTCTTTTGAATTATTCTATTAAAGCTACTTTATGTATGAAAAACAAGTGAGAACGTTGCAGTCGGGCGGAGCCGACTGCGTAATACTCTGATACCATTTTAAGAACAGCTGAAAGCAAGTGAACAGAAAATTTTTGCTGGTGTTTGGGTGACCCGAAATCGGCATTCCAAGTTTTTGGGAACGGGAGGGGCATGGTCGATCTTAAGAGGGGGTGACCAGAAGTCTATCTACCAATTTTGGTGACTCTAGCTCTAAAACTGTGGAAGATATAAGCTTTCGCGATTTTTGGGGGCGGGAAGGGGCGTGGCCCCAAAAAATTTGGCCGATCTTTAGAGGGAGTGACAAGAAGTCTATTTTACAAATTTCTTGACTCTAGCTCTAAAACTGTGGAAGATATACATTTTCGCGATTTTTGGGGGCGGGAGGGGCGTGGCCCCAAATTTTTTTTTACCGATATTTAGAGGGGCTGACCAGAATTCTATCTTCCAAGTTTAATGACTCTAGCTCTGAAACTGTGGAAGATATAAATTTTCGCGATTTTTGGGGGCGGGAGGGGGCGGGGCCCCAAAATTTTTTGCCGATCTTTAGGGGGGCTGACAATAAGTCTATCCTCCAATTTTGGTGACTCTAGCTCTAAAACTGTGGAAGATATAAATTTTCGCGATTTTTGGGGGCGGGAGGGGGCGGGGCCCCAAAATTTTTTGCCGATCTTTAGGGGGGCTGACAATAAGTCTATCCTCCAATTTTGGTGACTCTAGCTCTAAAACTGTGGAAGATATAAATTTTCGCGATTTTTGGGGGCGGGAGGGGGCGGGGCCCCAAAATTTTTTGCCGATCTTTGGGGGGGCTGACAATAAGTCTATCCTCCAATTTTGGTGGCCCTAGCTCTTAAACTGTGCGAGATATAGGCTTCCGTTTTTCGTGGGGGCGGGGTGGCTGGGGGGCGTTCTAGTGGGCGTGGCCGGAAAATCCAGGACGCAATCTTTTGGGCTGGTCAGCCCTAGTCTAAATTCCAAATTTTGGGACTCTAGCTTCAAAATTGCGGGAAATATACACGTGTTATCGAATTGTGCATTCATGTATATCGATTTTCGCGATTACGGGGGCGGGAGTGGGCGTGGTCGAAATTTTGTTTCTGTAATCTGTAGAGGACGTCACCAGTAATATATATTCCAAATATGGTGACTTTAGCTCTAAAACTGCGGGAGATGTAAGCATTTCAAATTAATTTTGGAGGGGGGCTGGTGGGCGTTATAATGGGCGTGGCCGATTAACCTAGGATCCAATTTTTTCGGGAGGTCACCAGCAATATACCTACCAAATTTGATTACTCTAGCTTCAAAATTGTGGGAGTTATTCACGTTTAATCGATTTGTGATTTGAGGTGTATCGACATGTTATCGATTTGCCAGCCTCCCAGTGGGCGTGGCATAAATTTGGAATAAACTTGATCTGAAGCAGATAGCTATAATCATAACGCAAAAGATTTCAAGAGTCTATCTAATATCGTTTCGGAAATACGCGCGTTCATCCAGACAGACAGACGGACAGACGGACAGACGGACAGACGGACGGCCTGACGGACATTCGACAAAACCAATATACTATGAGTACCTTCGGTATCAGAGTATAAAAATTGGAAACAATTTAGGAAATTGAAAATAAATGAATTTGACTACAGCTATTATATACTTGAAAAGAAGAATAAGAAAAAACGAAAATAAATGACCAGTCGCCCCGCTGGTCTTGAACCCAGGACCTCTCGCTCACCAGTTCGCAACTTTACCCCTTACGCCACAAGCCGTTTTGTTGATCGCTGACAAAATTGCTTGAAGAGCCGACTGTTACAAATTTCCTTGTTTGGTTTTCCTGCAACCTGCAGCAACTCGCGTTTGTCAGCATTTGTTTTTTCGCGTGGCATTGTTTTTGTTCTAAGCCATTGGAAGCAAATTAATTTGATTACAGTTATATATTTGAAAGGAAGAAAAAGAAAAAAGTATTAAATTAATATTCAGTCGCCGCCTAGACTCGAACTTGCGAGACCTTGCGAAACTTGCGTTCGTTAGCGCGGCTCTTTACGCCTTACGCCACAAACCGTTTTGATGATCGATGACAAAATACCTTGAAGAGCAGACTATCAAAAGCTTTCTTGCGCTTGACTTTGTTTGCTCAAATGCACCTGTTTTTTCAAAATATTTAATGACGCATATCTTCGCTGTTTATGACTCAATCGATTTGCGATTTTACCCATTGATGAGTTATAAAGATGTTCAAGTGTACAAGGAAATTTAAGGCAATTGCTTTGAAAACATCGGATTTATGGCCAAAACCGACTTTGAGGTGTATGGCAGCTATAAGATATAGTGGTCCGATCCGGCCGGCTCCGACCAATGTGCTGTCCCCTTGAATAATAAGTGTCTGTGCAAAGTTGCATCGCGATAGCTCAAAAACTGAGGGACTAGTTTGCATACATACAGACAGACAGACAGACAGACAGACAGACAGACAGACAGACAGACAGACAGACAGACAGACAGACAGACAGACAGACGGACATGGCTAGATCAATTTGTTTTGTTTTTATAAGCATATTGGCAGTAACTTTTGGGGGTCTCAGACGCTTCCTTCTATGCGTTACAAACTTCAGGACAAACTTAATATACTATTTTCTTCGAAAAGAGTATAAATATTTAAAAAAAATCGAGTATTTTTATTTTTAATCGATTGTGTGTGTCAATTAGTATAAAAATCCACTTGAAAACCGATTCCGGGATGGTTCATTTTTTGGCCTAAAACCAGGTCAAAATTAACAAAAATGTTAGCATGTAAAACTAATTTTTGTTTCTCCGAAAACTTGAAACTGTCGCAACTTTGTCAAAAATGAAACGATTTTGAATTTACAGGCCCATTTGATTATGGTTTGTCCTCTAATTTTATTCTACATTTAAGTTTTATCAAATTTAATTTCTTTTTTTAACAAAAAAACCGACAGAACACGTTATAAGAACATGGCCGTTTCAAAATGATAAGTAATCGTATCAGTATATATTGTCAATTCTGAAAATAGCAAGAACCTTTTTTATATAGAAATGTCATACTCTTGCTAATTTCCACCTTGTAAGAAGTTTGTCAACGTTGATTTGTGTAAACTATTTAGCATATTTTTTGCCCTATCGAAGTCTTGCTTTAATTTATAGCCAACAATTGGATACGTGCCGAAAAGAGAAGAAACAACAACGAAAAAATGGGGACAAGGGAAAAGGCAAATCAAAGCGAACGAACAACCGTTGACCGTTGAGTAAAAGGCAACTGGGAATTGGTAACTGGGAACTGAGAACTGGGAACTGTGAATTGGTAACTACAACTAGTTGTCAGTTAACTGGCCAACTGTGTGTTTCTGTGGCGGCAACAACAGGTGCGCGAATCTGGGGCGTCAATTGCGATTACGTGTGCGCAATGTTTAATCAACTGGGCAGCTGTTGAGTTATATATACATATATATTTTGTTTTTTTTTTTGACTTGGCTAGCAATTATGGCCAAAGTGCAGGGCCAACTTTGGCAAATTGAATGTGCCATGAAATGTTGTTGTAGATAGACAGTGAAAGAACTTGACAGTCTCGAGGTTTGAGTTAGACTTTGAGCTTGAGTTTGAGTTTGAGTTTGAAGAACGCCACTTCAATCATCAAACGAGAAGGAGTTGTTCGGTCTTTCATCTTTTGTGCGGTTTTTGGCCATTGCCCAAAGAAACGCCGGCAAATTGTCTGAGCCGAAAACCGACGAAACACAGACGATGGACAGACAGACTGCAGACTGCATGACTGAAGTCTATACACTTAGAAAAATAAATGCATTCCAACATCAAAAGAGAATATATTAAGCTATATAGGAGCTGTCACAGATAGCAGAACAATTGAATGGAGAAAAATTTAAAATTATTCTTTTAATTAATAATCTAAGCTCTAAAAAATGAAAATAATACTATTTATCATACAATAAAAGCACTGTTTATTCTTATGATACATTCTTAAAATTTTGTTACGAACTTATGTGTACAATATATAAAATAATATTAATGTGCACGTTAATTTAAAAAATAATAAATAAATAAACTATTAATTCTAGATACAAATATGAAATACTAAAGAAAGAAGAAATACTAAGTCGACTAAAATACGCTTAATTCATCTGATAAATTGTGACGATAATGGGTACAAATAATCAAATAAAATAATATGTGAAAAAAGAATAACATGACCATTAAATTAAGAAAAAGTATGAAAAATTAAAAAAAAAACACTGTTAATTCAAGAAATATGAAATTCAAGAAATTGCTAATTTTTTTAGTTGTAATTCTAGCTAAACGTATATTATGTACGAATATATTCTTGTTGCAGGTTTTTTGTTTTTTTTGCCCAGTGTAGCCATGTTGATGGCTGTTGGCCCTTGGCTGATGGCTTTTGGAGCACATGCAGGTTACAGCAACAGCAACAGCAACAACAACAACAACAACAACAGCAACAACAATAACAACAACAGCAGCAGCAGCAACAACAGCAAACCAATGCATTTGTCGACATTTCTTTGCTGTGAATTTTTGTGGCTAAAAGCCTTCAGCTTCAGCACTGAATTGCTACAGCTGCTTTCCCACTTGCTACTGCAGTCGAAGGGTCGAAGGGTGCAGCATGAATCCCGGAAGGAGCCCCCTTGCAAGCCACTCCCACCCCCACCACCACCCCGTAACAAGACCAGAGAGCACAACTCTTGGGGCATTCATGAGAATTATATTCAAATTTTGTGCTGATTACGAAGACGACGTTAGACGACAAGGATGACAAGGACGACAAGGACGACAACTGGCAGCTGCCCATGAAATTGGAATTGAAGTTAAGGGTTTTTAGTTCAAGTCATCGAGTGTGCTTCTCCAATGTTTGTGCGTGTGTGTGTGTGTGTGAGTTAGAAAGAGAAACAAGCAGACACACACACACACACTCTCTCTCTCTCTCTCACTGTATCTGCACTTCATTTTACAAATTTTGATTTAATTTAAGTTGATTGAAATTCAAATTCCGTTTGTGATTTGACAAAATGTGCACTTGAGGGCGCCATTTTCAAGTAGTGCTTCGGTCAACTGCACTTTACAGCAAATTGTTTCTAATTGAAGTTTGGCAACAACGCAAGGACCCTCTTTGAGTGCAGCTAGCTCAGCTAGCTGGTCAGCAATTATCGGCAAGACAGACCACCACAGACAAGTTGACCTCTGCACCAACTCCTTTGACAAACTCGAAGCAAATTAAGGCGCACCAAATTGCCAGCAATTGCGTTTGAAACGTGGCAACAAGGCAAGGGGCAACAAGTTTGTTCTACAGTGTTTGCAATACTATTTAAACGTTGCTGCTTCACGTAGAATGGGCAAGCAGCAACAGGGTTAATACATGTTAAACTTATTTAGCAACAGGTAAATCTAAAAAAAAGGTTTTTAACGATACTCTGCCCTGAATTTTGTGATGCTGTCTGTCTGCTTGTATGCAAACTAGTACCTCAGTTTTTGAGCTATTGCAATGAAACTTGCTGCATAGACTTATCATTCAAGAATAGTGCTCATACGTCGAAAGTGGCCAGATCGGACCACTATATTCTATAGCTGTCATATAACCATATTTTCCATGTTTTTTAATACATGGTTTTTTTGGAAAATAATTTAATGAAAACTTCATTTTTAAACGTGTAGTTCAAATGTAGAGGAAAAACCGGGAACGAATTGACCTCCACCTTAAAGGTTTCTCTTTTGAGCATGAAATATATGAAGATGGGACATAAGTAATATAACTAAGAGTGCACCTCAGTAACCGGCAAATTGAGAATCTTGAACATGTTGAACAGTGCAAAGTGCATTGTGCATATTGCTTATTATTTGTTGTTGCATTTGTATATTTATATTTGTTTATTTAGCTGACAAGTTGAATGAACTCATTAGCCCTGACAGCAAGCACTTTGAAGCTTTCAAATCATAAGCCGCTTAGCAATATGTAACTTGCAAAATACACAGCTACTAAGTATTTTGTGACTGGGCTTAATATGGAGTTACACACTCATACACACACACACACACACACACACACACACACACGCTTAAAATAGACAGACAGTGGATAAGTGCAGTTCGTATTGCGACTTCATTGTCTTGTGTTTGCACTTTGGTTTGCTCAACTTTACGTTTTTGCAACAACTCGCTAATGCACACACAGATACGCAACACACACACACACACACACACACACTCATAGACAAAAAGCAAACCAAATAAGTATAAGAATGGCAGCGTCGGCGGCAACGACGCATGAAAACTCACTCAAATAGTTAGCAAACTTGTTTAGCTGCAATGAAGTGCGGCATGTTGCATGTTGCAAGCACGAAGACAGCAACAGCAACAGCAAAAACAACAACAGCAAAAGCAAATTTGAGACCCCCAGACGACAGTTAAGCTGCTCCGCTTCGCATCAGAGCGTTGGCAAATATTAGACAATGTATTATCAAATACATGTGTCTGCTGCGGGGGATTCACTTGCAAACCCCCCCCCCCACTCCACCATTTACTCCTCCCCCCCCCTCACAATTGTCACAACTCTAGTCAAGAGTCTGGCCTTGACAGACCCTAAATTGAGCTGCAAACTTTGGGTCACTATATTGCTAATGTTATTACGAGTTGGCAATAAGAAATGCATTCATATGGTTATTTTCATATCTTACATATATATTTATATATATAGATGGTGTCTTAGATAGTCTTGCTTCTGAGAAGTGAAAGATTTACTTACAGCTTTATGTCAACTATAAATATAATCAACTTGTATTTCAAAATTGTATTTAAATTCATTCTCTTACTACTATGGAAGATAAACAAAAAATCATATTTTGGATATAAAAAATTAAATTATCCTTTAGGCTAATTATGTTATCCCCTATTAGTGCTTTCAAGAGAAACATCTCGGCATCATTGATAATTAGTTCAAATAGTAATAATATTTAATATTATTTTGTATTTTAATTGATTTTATTGAGAAAACCAATTTATTCTATTATTTATATGTAAATTCCTACCAAAAATTATTATCTTTTTTACATTGACATTCTGTTTAATTATTTAAAGCAAGAAATATTATATTATTAAGAAATATTAGAAACAAAGTCAAAGACAACTTACTAAAAAGCTTTCTTAACTTCGACTCTTTAAACACAAATTAAAGTAACGCATTAAATGCAAATCGTTGTCGATTAAACTCTGAATGCCATTTTAAATGCCAATTGGCTAATTAAGGAAAAATAAACGCAATAAATAAAAATTAATAAAAAATACAACTTAAATAGTGCTTTAATGATACAAAAAATAAAATCAACTTGATGGCAAATAAACAACACTTGTCGTTTTATAAAGCAATGCTCATGTAAATGATAGACACCACACACTCACACACACTCTCACACACACACACACACACACACACACACACACACTGACACACTACTGCAGGCCACCGCCGTTATTTGGCTGGCTGGCAAATAATAATATATGATGCCCGTGTTGCAAGTTACAAAATGCAAGCTGTAAAATTAATACAACATAAAGTGTCAGACACACACATGTACACTGAAAGCAACTGCAAGCATACATACACATACACAGAGAGAAAAGTTAGTATATCTACTAACTGACATTAGTAAAATCGAGATGAATACAAAAATTCCATTAAAATGTTTGATATTTAGAAAAGTATGCTTTTCACTTGAATTCTTAATTATTGATAGATAATTTAACTGTCTAAGATTCATTTTGATTATTTGTCTGCCTTTTTTATATCGCAGTGGTACGATTGGAAACTCGAAACTCACATTTTAAAATTGCCAAAAACTGATCCTTTTTAAAGCATTCGGAAACTAAAACGTTTGGCTTTAATTTCTCAATTTTAATTTCCGGAAGTTCTAATTTCCATTTTTTCACTCTAAATTGTCTAATTTTTTCGAACTGAAATCAAGTAGGAATCGATATGGAAATTAAAAAAAGAACAAAACATGTAAAAGTAAGTTGCGCAAATGTATTTATTATTTCCTAATTTATATGGAATAATATTTTATTAATTTAAGACAATGTTCAAAGATATTTGAATAGAGATAGAAGACACATAAAACTTGTAATTTAAATAGCAATATTAAGTCATTATAAGCACAGCAAGCTGTTTGTTTTTTGTATTTCGTTAGTACCACTGGGATGTTGATCAATAAAAATAAACTAACAATTTTGTTTCAGTGTATATAAGTGCATTGTATATGTATGTAAATGTACCCGCACCCCGTTTTGGCCCTTGACAATACTTCACCCTCTTGTGGCACTTCAAAAATTTAATAAACGTTGCAGCATCGTTCGCATGCCAATAATTTTGCAATGCCACGCTTACAACTTGCCCCCAAGCAGCCACAGTTGTGCCACACCCCGCACTTGCCCTCTCGCTCGCACTCACACACTGCTCATCTCTGTATGTCTCTATCTCTTTCGCTCACACTCTTGTAATGCGTCGTCAATTTGAAAAACATTGTCAATGCATATTTTGTGTGTGTGTGTGTGTGTGTGTGTGTATATATGAGACAACTACTAAGCGTCATATTAACAACATTGTAACATGCACAAAGCATGGAGTGAGAGAAGTGGGGGCGAGGTGGGTGTTGGGGGGTGCTAGCCATACAATGTTGGCAACTGCACCAGCCAAGCCCCCACTTCCACTGAACCACTGCACCACCTCATCACCCCCCCCCTTGCTTGTGCTTTATGCGCTTTTATTTTGTTCTTCCTTTTTCAGTAGTTTTTTCCCCCCGTTTTCTTTTCATTTCTTTTTGCTGCTTTTTTGTACCAACTATTTTTCAGTCAATTCCAACGAAAAATTTATAATAAATGCTCGTGCACATGTGATGTCGCGCATTTTAATTGGTAACCCCCAATGCCCCATACTCACCCCCGCCCCCCACGCCCCCATCTATCTCTCTCTCTCTCTCTCTCTCTCGGAACAGAGACACCAAAGGCAGAGAAGGCGAACAAGGGGCGTGGCCTTACTGTCTGCGCTGCGGTTTAGCTGTAAAATGATTGTCATTGTTGCTGTTGTTGTTGTTGTTGTTATTGTTGTTGTTTATGATAGTTGGTAAGTACTTCTGGGCCAGAAGACAACAAGGTGTGGACCAAGTGCGGGCAAAAGGGGAGCAGAGAAGCAGAAGGGGGGCTTATTGTCGCTCCATGACCTACGTGACGGCCAAAAGCGAAGCACTAAAGACTGCAACATGCTGGCTAGATCAACTAAATATATGCGTCTATATGCATTGTGGGTGCTTTTATGGCTTTTAATAGCCACTGCATAATGCATGGCAATCGCTCAGCTCATCGAAATGCAACGCGTCAAACAAATGCAGCCAGTGTTGGTAAAGCAGCGCAGATGCCAAAACTAAAGTTGCTACCAGAAGGCGAGGATCAAAATCTGAATTAGTATATAATGGACTGAGAATTGAGATTGGCAAAAACAAAAACCAAGCAAATAATAGAGAATCATTAATAATACTTAAGTCTATAGTGTATCTCAGCCAAAAAGGTATTACTATACTAACTAATTAAACTAATTAATGTGAAAGTAAGTTTAAACTCAATAAATGAAAGACCTGAACTAAAAGTGTAACTTTAAGCTAAAATCATATTCTAAATGTAAATATAAATATGCTCGAAACTAGAAATGGAAATGACATGATTACTTTCTTTTTAGAATATATTAGACTTTTTGTAAAACAAAAAAAAAAGATGAAATTCAAGCTGAAGAAAATTTGATACGAATTTATTTTCAGACTAGAATTGAGAAAATAGTAAAAAATCATGGTCAAATGGAAAATGTCTGCCCAAGACATGTCCGTTAAGAGAGTTTTGACTGTACAAAGAAAGTATCGAATCATGACGAAAAGTTAAAAGTATTCGTTTATCCATGAATACAGAAAACAAAAATAATATTAATTAAATTGAAAACAACTCTTAAAGAATAAAAATAGGAAATAAATTCTCACATGGGATTAACCTGAAAAAATAACAAACCAAAAAAGTAATACTAGCATATTAATACTCTTAATAATAATGAAGCAAGTTTTCGAAAAGCAGCTAGTAATAGCTTATACTCCAATTCCAAAAATCAAAGTTAAGTTAAAACTGAGCAAAAGTAAATATGAAATAATAGCTGGTAAAACTAGAACTTCTCAGCATACTTAAGGTTATTAAGTGCTAGCACATTATAAAAACTTTCAAAAAAAAAATAGCTATTTTATCACCTAGAGCACATGCCGAATATCCTAAAAGTAGTACCCAACTTAACTGTTGCGAACTCATAGGAAAGTCATATCAAGTTTCTGTCGCGCTCAAAAAAGCAAAAAACCGGTTAGTTGTTGTGGCTGTTAACAAAAACTTGGCCACCCGCTAAAGTAGAAAGACATAAAAAAAAACAACTCCAAAGCGTCGCCTCTAATGAGACAACAACAAGAACGACAAAGTGCCAGCAAAAATAAGCAGCTAATTAATAGGCATGTCGTCTGCGAGACCCACAAGCCAAAGCCAAAGCTGAATCCAAAGCGAATCCAACCCAACCCAACCCAATCCAAACCAATCCAATCCAAGCCAGCGAAACAAAGACGCAACGACCTTCGCTTGGACCAGTTTGCAGTTGGGGGCTTAAAGTCGAGAATGGAGAGTCGAGAGTGGAGACAAGCTGGCAAGGCCCCAAAAATATAAACACAAAGTACATGTGTACATATACTATAATGATTTAAGACTGCCGAAGACGAAATACAATAAAGCTTTTTCCTAAGATCCAATTTTACGATTGTTCAATTGACAGTTTATATACAAATAGGATTTTGCAAGGTTGATAGCATCAATATTATCGTGGATTTGCTCAGCCTAAAATTTAGCAACAGTCCAGTTTTTTCGCAAGTAATTTCATGTAAGCAAAAGACGAATAAATATGACTAATGAAATCTTAAAAAAAACAAGTGGGGAAGGCGTGCCGAAGATTTTATCCTCTTTTCGAACCTTTAGGCAATTTTCACTCTGCCAACAGCACCACTGAAATTTCATAAGCTGTACAAAATCGTTTTGTCGCGTAACATTTTTTTTGTTTGTTCTTAAAATATTTAATTCATTGCCAGTTGTATAGCAGCTATAAGATATAGTGATCCGATCCGGCCGGCTCCGACTAATGTGATGTCTCCTTGAATAATAAGTATCAGTGCAAAGTTTCATCGCGATAGATTCAAAAACATGGAAAATATGGCCAAAACCAAATTCGAGTTGTATGGCAGCTATAAGATATAGTGGTCCGATCCGGCTGGCTCCGACCAATGTGCTGTCCCGTTGAATAATAAGTATCTGTGTAAAGTTTTTTTGCGATAGCTCAAAAACTGAGGGACTAGTTTGCATACATATAGACAGACAGACAGACAGACGGACATGGCTAGATCAATTTGTATTGTCATTCTAAGCATACTGGCAGTATCTTTTGGGGGTTTCCGATGCTTTCTTCTATGCGTTACAAACTTCAGCACAAACTGAATATACTATTTTCTTCGAAAAGAGTATAATTACAAAACAAATTCATTGAAATCTAGTATCTAGTCCGATAAAAAAAATAACAGAAACCAAAATAATAACATTTTGTTCATTAATTTAATTCTTGTTGTATATGTATATTATTACATAAGCATTTAAGGTACTCTGCAAGAATATATAGAATAAATATGAATTTATTCAATAAGATCTACAGAATTCAGTTTGAAACAGGAATCGCTGCTAGAAGTGTTCTCTTAACTAGCCTCGTTGGTCCACTTTTTATTGAAACTGGAGCTGGAAGCCAGAGTTGCAGTTTGCCTGGCCCGTTATTTGGCAATTGTGTTTTACAGCTGCGCTGATATTATAATATTTATGAATCGCATTCGCTTTAATTAAATTGTAATGTCCACGCCCCGAGAATGCGACTGTGCGGCCGTGCCACACATTTGACTTTACGACTTGCATTTAATTAAAGTCAATTAAAGTTGTGCCAGAGACAAAGACAGAGAGAGAGGGAGAGATAGAGATAGAGATAGAGAGAGAGAGGTAAGTGGGTTCAAGGCACCGCTTTTGGTAAGCTTTTAACAAGCCTTAACGAATGCCAAGTCAGAAACAAAGTTTGCACAATTCCACATTGTTATTACCTACATATTGCCTACACTCAGCGAAAAAACGACCTGTTCTAAATTCAAGCACAGCTGAAATAGACTTGCTAACCTGGTTTTCTTCAATTTCTAGTACAATTCGTGCTTGAATACTCTGAAAAATAGTATGTATCAATACTTGAATCAAATACTTCTATACTTCAAATACATATAGACAATATATAATAGTTAAAGAATTAAATTAAGAAGATTAAAGTTTTTTTCAAATTTTGTTACGTTATAATCAACCAATCAGTCAATCTATAATTTAAAATAAATTAGAATTGTTGAATCAAGTAATTCTATACATAATTTCTAAGCAATATATAATTATTTAATAAGTCAAACTTTTGGTCAAACTGATTTAGTTGTAATTTTACTTCATGTAAAGATCGATTAAAGATTTCATAAATTTTTGTTTTTACTTTATATATCTCGCATAAATCAATTTTATTTTTAAAATAAATGCAAATGTCTGAAACTAGTAGCAAGCTTTTTTGTACTTAATATATATAAATTTTGTTCAATCTGATTAAGTTCGAATTTAATTATATAAGGATGGACTAAGGTTTATTTTTATACTCTTTTCGAAGAAAATAGTATATTAAGTTTGTCCTGAAGTTTGTAACGCATAGAAGGAAGCGTCTGAGACCCCCAAAAGTTACTGCCAATATGCTTATAAAAAAAACAAATTGATCTAGCCATGTCCGTCTGTCTGTCTGTCTGTCTGTCTGTCTGTCTGTCTGTCTGTCTGTCTGTATGTATGCAAACTAGTCCCTCAGTTTTTGAGCTATCGCGATGCAACTTTGCACAGACACTTATTATTCAAGGGGACAGCACATTGGTCGGAGCCGGCCGGATCGGACCACTATATCTTATAGCTGCCATACACCTCAAAGTCGGTTTTGGCCATAAATCCGATGTTTTCAAAGCAATTGCCTTAAATTTCCTTGTACACTTGAACATCCATATAACTCATCGATGGGTAAAATCGCAAATCGATTGAGTCATAAACAGCGAAGATATGCGTCATTAAATATTTTGAAAAAACAGGTGCATATGAGCAAACAAAGTCAAGCGCAAGAAAGCTTTTGATAGTCTGAGCAAACAAAGTCAAGCGCAAGAAAGCTTTTGATAGTCTGCTCTTCAAGGTATTTTGCCACCGATCATCAAAACGGTTTGTGGCGTATGGCGTAAAGAGCCGCGCTAACGAACGCATGTTTCGCAAGTTCAAGTTCGAGCCTCGGCGGCGACTGATTGTTAATTTAATACTTTTTTCTTTTTCTTCCTTCCAAATATATAACTGTAATCAAATTAATTTGCTTCCAATAGCTTAGAACAAAAACAATGCCACGCGAAAAAACAAATGCTGACAAACGCGAGTTGCAGGTTGCAGGAAAACAAAAGAAGGAAATTTGTAACAGTCGGCTCTTCAAGCAATTTTGTCAGCGATCATCGAAACGGCTTGTGGCGTAGTGGGTAAAGTTGCGAACTGGTGAGCGAGAGGACCCGGGTTCGAAACCAGCGGCGACTGGTCATTTATTTTCATTTTTTCTTATTCTTCTTTTCAAATATATAATAACTGTAATCAAATTCATTTGCTTTCAATGGCTTAGAACAAAAACAATGCCACGCGAAAAAACAAAAGCTCAGTATAAATCGAGTTTGTTAGCGATTCTTAAAACTGCTTGGTGTAAGCAGTACAAAGCAAAACAAGAAAGCTTTTGACAGTCTGCTCTTCAAGGGATTTTGTCAGCGATCATCAAAACGGCTTGTGGCGTAGTGGGTAAAGTTGCGAACTGGTGAGCGAGAGGACCTGGGTTCGAAACCAGCGGCGACTGGTCATTTATTTTCATTTTTTCTTATTCTTCTTTTCAAATATATAATAGCTGTAGTCAAATTCATTTATTTTCAATTTCCTAAATTGTTTCTAATTTTTTTTTTCATACATAAAGTAGCTTTAATAGAATAATTCAAAAGAAAAATTTAAATTCATTGGCAAAACCAATGACACGCGAAAAAAAATATGGATCTCAAATTCTGAATATAAGCTCTCGTATGTTCAGATTAAGTTTTATGACAATTCAATTTCCGACAGCGGCCTTGAAAGGTATAAGAGCAACAGGCACAAAATTTGGTATGTATATTGTAGTATACATATGTAATGTAGTTTTGACTTTTTGGAAAAACTGAAACTTGTATATTGTTCAATTCGGTAGCACTTATGAATGCTAAGGGACGCGTCCACGAGCTGCGGATAGTGAAACGTCCCTGTTTACATGAATACCTTTATATATTTTATTTTATATGTAGGGGTATATGTATGCGACATTAATATCTGCGAATTAAATAAGCAGTCACGGAAAAATAGTAAAAATTGCTTTAAGGTTCGAAAAGAGTATTTAATCTTCGGCACGCCGAAGATAATCCTTCTCCACTTGTTACATTTTTCTAATTATTGCATTTATTGTTATATGCACTGCAATCGCGCTTTTGAAATTGGGAGCCCAAACCCACTTCATATTTAGCTATGTTTTTACAGTTATGCACTTGCATGTCTGTAATAATAGCTTTCGAGTAATCGCCCATTAGCTGATCACTGACTTTGCATACAATTAACGCCCACTCCTTAACTTCAATTTATTTATAAACAGCCCACAATGAACTTTGGACAATAACTGATATGTTCGCATAAATATGCATATGCATATGCATGATAGAGTATCTGTGTGTGTGTGTGTGTGTGTGTGTGTGAGAGAGTGAGTGTGCTGTCATAAAGTGAAGTTATCTTAATTAAAATGCAACAACAATATAAACAAGTCAAGCTTTCTTTAACAAAAAGGGTTGGCTACGAAATGCCCTGTATTAAATTAAAAAAAACAAGTGGGGAAGGATTATCTTCGGCGTACAAAAGATTTTAAACTCTTTTCGAAAAAAATTTTTTTTTAAAAATTTTTTCTTTTCAAATATTAAATTCAAGCTGTCATATATTTGAGAAAAGAATTTTAAACAAAAATTTTAATAAATGATTTTGTTTCATAATATTTAATGACGTATATTTTGGCTATTTATAACTAAATTGATTTGAAATTTTAAACATTGATGAGTGATAAGGATGTTTAAGTGTACAAGGAAATAGAAGGCGATAGCTTTGAAAAGATCGGATATATGGCCAAAACCGACTGAAAGTTGTATGACAGCTATAAGATATAGTGGTCCGATCTGGCTGGCTCCGACCAATGTGCTGTCCCTTTGAATAAT
The DNA here is from genome assembly GCA_035042425.1 of Drosophila flavopinicola. Classification (NCBI taxonomy): domain Eukaryota; kingdom Metazoa; phylum Arthropoda; class Insecta; order Diptera; family Drosophilidae; genus Drosophila; species Drosophila flavopinicola. The sequence goes on along the minus strand of JAWNLL010000455.1, from coordinate 541,176 downwards.
AGGTCTCAGTGCAAAGTTTTATCACGATAGCTCAAAAACTGACGGACTAGTTTGCATACATACAGACAGACAGACAGACGGACAGACGGACATGGCTAAATCAATTGGTTTTATCATTCTAAGCATACCGAAGGTAAATTTTGGGGTCTCTGACGCTTCCTTCTATGCATCACACACTTCAGCACAAAGTTAATATACTATTTTCTTCGAAAAGAGTATAAATATATATTCATATATAAAAGCCAAGTTCAGATGTCTATTGGAGAAGGACTGACTATAAAATATCCTGTACTGGATCATTTATGCGGCCCGCTTTAAGTTTGTATAACACAATATATTTGTTAAGCCAAAGTGGTTGACTCCGAAATACCCTTTAGTTTAAGAGAGACGGTGTATTCATGTGTTTCTAAAATGAATGCAGCTTAGATTTAATTAAAAAGGGAGATTGACTAAGAAATACTGTGTGAGATGATAAATATATGTTTTTGCAAAGGTTATTAATGAAATAAAAATTATAATAAAGAAAAAACAATATGCATTATTATTGATACACTAGTTTGATCGGTCTAGCTTGTACATGCGATATCAGAGATGGAGAGTCTAGACTATCCAATCCATTTGCTTGCTATAGGGTATTCAAAAAAAAAAAAAAAACACCCACAGCAGCCAGACAGAGGCTGATATCTATGTATGTTCATACATACAAATGTATTGTCAGTATGTGAGTGTGTGTGTGTGTATGTGTTTGGTAGTCAGCCTGGGCCTTGGTCAGCTCACAGATTGAAGCTTTATCGCTAATAAACAAAAGGGGCTTATGCATGCGTATGAATAAAATACAAGCAAAAGCAGGCAAAACTGAAAAGAGTATAAAAAATCTATACATTATAATGGCAATAACAATAACAGCAACAGCAATAGCAACAGCAAACACTGTGACAACTGCGCATAGCGCCAACAGCAGCAACAAAAGAAAACTGAGCAAACTGAAAAAGTCAATGGACTGCAAAAACAACAACAACACACAACACTGACTAGCAGCAGTTGCAGTCGCCGCAGCAGCAGCGGCAGCAGCAGCGGCAGCGGCAGCGTGGCAGCAGCAGTCAAAACGTCAACGTCAAATGCTCATTTACAAAAAGAAGAAAACGAACAAAAACAACAACAACAAGAAGAACCATAACAATAACAACAACAGGCCGCATGTTACAAGCGACGACTGCGCTGCTCCCGCACTCGCTCAGTTGGCGCTCTCATACACTCTCTCAAGCATAGCCGCCGCTCTCAGAGCAGTAGTTTCAGTTACATTGCAATGTTGCGCCGCTGTTAGCACTTAACATAGTGCTGTTGTTTAACAGCAAACAATGCAGGCGGCTTGCAAACTATTGTTGTTTCTGCGTTCATTTTGTTTGTTGTTTGCATAATGCAAACTGAATGGCCGAGTGCCGGCAGCTGGGGGTGGCACTGGGCGTGGGATGCCTTCTGCCTTCTGGGGCAGCAAAAGGCACAGCAGAGAGCACACAGAAAGCAAAAGAGGCCAAGTTTGTTTGTTTACGTTAAGTGAACTGCGCTGTTATTTCATTTGATTTTTTTTTCTTCTTTTAAACGCTCGTTGAAAGCTATTTTAGCATAATTTGATTGTTTATTCGCGAAATGAATTAATTAACTTGCAATATCAACTTGATAAATGGTGAAATGTTCTTGAATTTTTTATAGAAAAGAAATAAATGAGTTTCTCAGGAAGTAGCTTGTTTGATCGTTTTGATCATCACCTCTTTGTATACAAAGACATTCACATTCCTGTTTTCATGCAGTTTTAGTTTATTGGAAGTCATATGTTGACAATATATCCTTACTATAAACAGCAAATATTCCAATGTATTGCTCCGGTATGAAGTGCACATTTTAAAGATTTTTGGCCATATTGCAATCAATTGAAGAATGTCGGTGCTATAAACATATATTATTTCTTTAATTCAGTTTTTATTCTATACATAATAGTTTTTCTGATTCGGGTGTTCTCTGATCCTAAGTCCCAGATCTTTTCTCTGATCCTAAGTCCCAGAAATTATCAGAACTTAAATTAAAAACGAATGCAAATGAAAAAAAGTTTGAGTACATTTTTTTTACCCAACTGATTTTATCTTTTTTTAATTTTCTTTTATTTGGAAAGCTTTTATAGTAATAAAAATATCGAATTCCATATGTATGTATACACAAAAAATAATATATATAAATATGTAACCTTCTGATTTCTGAGTAGCAATATGTATGAAAAATTTCACACAGCTTAGCAACAAAAATAAATATTGCACAGACTTTTGGCATAAGCTACCATATAAACAAATACATTTCAATTACCATATAATATAATATCTTCTGATACAATGTATTGTATATATTATCTATTAGATATCAACTTTTCTACGCTAAAGTGATTTCTCAGCAATTTGATTTTGCTTTGTAGATGTTTATCGTGCAACTATTGTTTATATACAAATACGGCAAGCATTGTGAGAGTGTTTCTACAACAACAACAAAGATATGGCGAAAAAGAACGGCATACATAGTAGAAAGACTTGACGTGGCTCAAGTGGAATGCAATTGACGCCATCGATTAAACAAAAACGACGCCACTAAAAGATACTTTTTCAACGAACTCTTAACTGCCAGCAAGAACGAAGCAACAGAAAAGTACAGGGGATAAAGTACATATACCACTATATATACATATATCTGACGATGGAGACGACCCTGACCTTGATTTGGTGTGGCATGACTATCATGCCACAGCGCGTGGCAAATTGATTTTGGCTATAGATACTTGAATAAGAGAGAGAGAGAGAGAGAATTAGATTAGAACAGTTTCCAAGAAAATACTATAAATTATGCTAGCTCCATTCTGAGCTGAAACTATAAATCGAAAATATAATAATTATACAGTGTACGCTCGATAACGTGACCTAGTTGAAACCAACGTTAGCAAAAGTGTTTACGTTTTCGATTGCCACAAAAGTATAAAGTGAATACATGTTAATACACTTAAATTCACGATTTATTGTTGCTTTGTATATTCATTTGCTCTATTGATTGATATGCAGCTTGCTCCCTTAGGCTTCTCAGTACATTCATATCATTTTGATTGACCCCATATCTTTAGTTTTCTTTTCTGCTTTTCAGTTTTCATTCATTCGACTATCAAATATATTTATACTCTTATCGAAGAAAATAGTATATTAAGTTTGTCCTGAAGTTTGTAACGCATAGAAGGAAGCGTCGGAGACCCCCAAAATTTACTGCCAGTATGCATAGAATGACAATACAAATTGATCTAGCCATGTCCGTCTGTCTGTCTGTCTGTCTGTCTGTCTGTCTGTATGTATGCAAACTAGTCCCTCAGTTTTTGAGCTATCGCGATAAGACTTTGCACAGACACTTATTATTCCAGGGGACAGCACATTGGTCGGAGCCGGCCAGATCGGATCACTATATCTTATAGCTGCCATACAACTTGAAGTCGGTTTTGGCCATACATCCCATGTTTTTTAATCTATCGCAATGAAACTTTGCACTGATACTTATTATTCAAAGAGACATCACATTGGTTGGAGCCGGCCGGATCGGATCCTTCCCCACTTGTTTTTCTTTAGTCTCTCTCTCTCCTCCCTTCTATCGATTTTTAGCTCTTTATTATTATTTTATAGTCGCTAATAAATAATCAAATCAATATTATTATGATTTGATATTTTTGTACATATTATCATTCTCAACTTAAGCATATAAAAGTGGTTTTGTTATCGCTATCTATAGCGAATACATGAATACATGTATAAAAAGTATGCCAAACACGATTTAAATAAACTTTACAATACTTCATTTAATAATTTGCATTTAGTTAAAAGCAAAACAGAATGCTCCATACATACGTTATATACTTTTTCTGAATTCCTTGTTTTTTGTACAAACTACAAACAGAATGTTTGAGCATATTTTTTAAGACCAGTCATTCAACTGACTAGCAAAAAATGTGGAGCAATCATAATGCTTGGCTTTTATCAGGCACAAACAAAAACGTAGAGAAAAACACAAAAAGAACAAAGGCGAAATGCTCATTAAAGGAGAGAAATGACAACAGCAAAACATGGGAAGAAGAAGCAGAAGCGGCAGCCGACAAGACGTTCCCTCTAGTTGATGGGGTCGGAGTTGGGGTTGGGGCTGGGGGATAAAAAAAAGAACGGAATAACAAGGCCGAAGTGCAGGAAATGTCAGCGTTGACAAGAAAATGCACTCGCTTTGCCAAAAGGATATACACTTGACACACACGCACACACACACACACACACACACACACATGCACAGCTGGCATTAGCATATAGCATCAAGCATGTGTGTTTGTGTGTGTGTGTGTGTGTGTGTGTAAGGGTGTGGGCGAACGCCCTCCGAGTGCTTGCTATTTGCCCTACAACAACACAACAGCAGCAACCAGTGTGAATGGGTGTTTGTTTTGGGTGCAGATAGGCAAAGTGGAGCCACAAGGACTCGGCCCCATGCATGTCAAAAAGTTCAAAGTTCAAGCGACACCCTAAACATATACATATTGTACATTCGGGACATAGGCAAGCCAAATAGATAACATCGAAGAATTAACAACAAACCATATACTATGTATGAAAATAAAATCGAATTTGACTAATACTACAAAATAGTCCGTAAGATATATATATACAGAAAATCACTGAAAACGCTATCTGATGCAAGTAAGAGTGCTCTAGTCGGGAGTGCCCGACTTCTGTATTTAGTGCCCGATCGTTATGAAAATTTCAGGACATAACATTGAATATAAAAGGGATAATCAAACCAAATTGCAAGCTCATACATTTAAGAATGAGTGCTTTTCACTATTGGGGAGATGGGGGTACGGTATCCAAGAAGTGAAATATTTGTTAGATGTGTATGCTATTCGAGACTATACATACCATACATGCCTCTAGCTCTTATAACTTCCAAGTTATGGCCAAAAAACACTGGACTGAAATCGAAATTGATCGATAGGTTTTGAACGGGACGAGTTATCGATAAAATGAAATAAACTTGTACTGTCCCGGGACTACGATAACTTATATTCCAATTATGAAGTCTCTAGCTCTTGTAGTCTCTGATATCAGCGTGTTCATACAGACAGACAGACGGACGGACGGCCAGCCGGACAGACAGACGGACATGGCTAAATCGACTCGGCTGTTGATACTGATCAAGAATATGTATACTTTATATGGTCGGAGATGCTTCCTTATGCATGTTACATACTTTGCACAAAACCATTATACCCAATTTATCCATTTTTAATGGGTTCAGGATATAATTACACGTGAAAAAACGATTGTTACGGCATATGAAATTTTGGTGGTGCAGTTCGCAGAGTGAAAATTGCGTAAAGGTTTGAAATGAGTATAAAATATTCGGCGAGCCAAAGATAATCCTTTCCCACTTATTATTTTTAGCTCTTAGTTCGCATTCGCCATTCTTCACAATCCATAAGAACTATATGATGTATCTATCAGATAGGGGTAAAATTGTCGAATTTACCCGCATATTACATATTAGAGGTGTCCGTTAAGAGAGTTTTCACTGTGCATATGCCTTACCAATTATGAGCTAGCGTTCAGTTAAGCTGTACATATTAAAAATGCATTTGAGTTCATATTAAACTTTAAATTTTGTATTTATTTGACCACATATAGTATAATCCAGAATCCACTAAAGATGACTTCAATTTTGTTGTAAACGATGTCCGAGTGCCTATTTCCAAAAACTTAAAGCCCACTTGAACAAAATAGTGATTACTACTACACCCAAAATAATCACACAAGTCTCCACAAATTTCAAACAACGTTCGTCCTTTCGGTGCTGCTGTACGACAACCCTAGCAAATGGAAGAGGTTGTTCTCGTTCCACCTATATTAGATGATTTGAATCCAATTAAATGGTGTAATGAGATGCATCTTGCAATAGAAGAAGTACTTACTGGTTGCACTATGCTGGTATGGCTTATGTTGTCATTGTCACTGTCGCGATAAAGCATTCTCATGCGAGGACCGTCACCTATGGGCGGTATCGAACCCTCTTGATTCGCCATTGATTCCGTTACTTTCTTAGTACTGTGTTTTATAGTATAGCTGTGACTTACAAAATGTAATAAGTACTAATACTTTACTCTACTGATATACTGTGTATGTATAAAGACTGCCAATTCACACGCCTACTCAAAACATTCAAGTAACTTATTTCACAAATCTAAAAAGATCTGTGCTAGAACAGCTTGAAACTGACGGAAAAGAGTCTTTTTGTGGATGCTTTTTTTTAAATTCATTTAAATATGGGCAGAACGTTTATTATATTCACATAAATCTATATTTACACTTTAGTATCAAAAGACTATAAATTTTAAATACAAAAAACATAAATTACCGCAGCTCAAATAAATTCATGACGGCAAATAAACAAATATAGTTCTTAACTTAAATTGCAATTTGATGATTTAATGTCCAGCTTTCGAAAGGGTATTACAATGCATCTTTATCAAGCCGTGACTATACATATATATATTGTTTTTCTGTTTTACAATATGATAGTCAACTTAAACTAAATAATTATAAATTCAACATATATCATTATGGAAAATTGAGAAAGTTTCTATGATGCCTTGGCAGAAAGTCTATAAAGTAGAATAAGCTGAAAATCGTAACTTTGACGTCCTTGTGGATTTTGGGCTGTTTATGATGCGTCTAATTAGAAGCCAAAACTTTACTGAAGTCATAAAACTTCGAATTTCACACAAACAAAAATAGAAAGCTAAGCTTATTATTTTCAAAAATTACTGTTTGAATGTCTTATATACCTGTACTATTGAAATCTCTGATATATTGTATTAAAGTTATATTTTACTAGATGTAATTCATATTTTTTCTTTATTAGATGACAGTCCCGCAAATTGCAAAATTGCTGATTAAATATTATTATTATTATTTAATAAGAACTTTCATTCAGACAAATTATCGCATTCTCAGCTGTTGCCTAAATCAATTCATGAATCTTTCTGAAAACTAATGTATTTAAAAAATTCCAATCTCAAGCGTGGAAAAATATGTGGAAAACAGTTGCATTTAAGTATTTTATTATTATATATCTTACAACCAGCTAATTTCATTAAATATCTAACTGGCTAAAAACCATGTAACCAATTTTATTTATTATTTATGCAAGTAAAAAATGTAATATTTTCTACCTATATTTGATTATATTTAACACAAACTAAACAATAAGTTGAGAAATACTTAATATGTTATGAAATCTTTATTTATTTGCAAATTTTATTACAACTAAAAGCCTTCTGACACTGAAAATACAATTTACATTTGATTTAAAATTGTACAGAATAAAAGTAAAGATTTTGAGCAAATTAAATGAAAGATTAAGATTTTTTATTTAATGCAAAGGACTTGTGGAGAAGGCAGTGAAGAATCCTCTTTTTTCGGGACTTTTGCATTTTACATTAAGCCAATAATCACAACTCTTAACTGACGGCATAGCTAACATGCAACACACACACACACACACACAGAGAGAGAGAGGCAACTGGCAAGTGGCTCCTTTGGCTGTTCCATGTGGAAACGAGTAGCTGCTTCAATTTCTTGGCGCAGTCAATTCACAATTTGAGGGCTGCTGCATGGGGCAAGGCACCTGGCTAGGAGCAGGGGCGGGGGCGGGGGCGGGGTCGTAGGCGTGTGGGCGTGGCCAGCTGCAAGGCAAACAGTTTGAGCGCTGTTTGCTCGTTATATGGCCAGTCATTTAATCAATTATGCAAAAAACAACGTCAGCAGCGACGATGTATCCGTAAAATGTTTGCCACGGCGTATTTCTTTCTGCAACAACCAACCCCGCCCCCCCTCCCCCCCCATTCCCAACTCAACCGTTATACCCCCACAGCCCCACCATCTGCTCGACAAATTGACTGTTGGCTTTGCTTTAGTTTCTTGCGTGTTTTTCGGGCATAGGACGACGACGAGGCACGTTTACCTTTTCTTGTATAAATAATTAATTAAATGTACAACAGTTTTGGCCCCCACCTTGCAGGTAGATATCAAAGTGTGCGGGGGGTGGGGTGTCTGGTGGGGCTAAATGGAAATGGAAGCAATCGCAGTTGGGCAGTTTGTGGAAGGCACTTCGTTTAACTCAATGGCGATTTGAATGGCAATGCATGAATGCCTGAATGGATGTGAATGGAAGCGAATTGCGATTTGCGAATCACTCAATTCACTCAATCGCACACTCAAATCGCAGGTGCCAAGTGGCAAATAAAAACGTGAATGCGAATAGAATGAATAGAAAACTGTGCGAGTGAAATAAATCCAAATTGATTGTAGTCTAAATAGCTAGCAAGTGGCTCAAACTTGTACAATTCCAAAACTTTTAAGTCTGTATTCGGGTTATCATTAAATCATCATTTAAATCAAATTTTCATTTCGATGCAAAATTTGCCATTTGGAGCACTTTAAACTGAACTAGTTCTGCGAGATTAGAAATAGGTGTTCTTTTCTATATATTTGCTATTTGCTGTTTTGTGATTTAAAAGTCTACCATTGAAGTGGTTCCGAAATGAACTGAGCTAGATCCGCGAGATTACAATTCATTCGAAATAACAATGCTCTACTTTCGCTTTGAAAGATTCGCCTTTAAGTGGTTCCGAAATGATTTGAACTAGTTCTGCTGAAATTCAACAGATGTCTACTTTGAATAATTGAGGCATTTTTTTATTTATTATGTTGCGTTTGAAAGTTTGATGTGATTCCGACATGAACTAAACCAGTTCCGCTAGACTTGAACTCGCCGCAACTGAATTTAATGTTGTTAACTAAAGCTTAAATGAGATTTACTAGCTTTTAGGCGCAATTTTAAAGCTAGATAAATGAACTGAACTAGTTCCATTTTGGGAGTGCTCGAAATCCAAATCGTTTTGCATTTAGTTAGCCCCATTACCTTCAGCCTAGAGTGCCTGCTGCACTTGACACTAAAACGCAACTAGAATTCTGCATGCATGGACCATTGCGCGGTTTCATTGTGCGGCAACCACTTGCACCACTTGCCCCACATGGCCCAGGGGCCACTTGCAACGCAGCGTACGCAACACAGCAGTGCATGTTGCCAGTTTGCCGTCTTCAAGTGGGGCTCTTAAAGCGAGCCGCGTGTCCAAAATTGGGCAAGTTGGGCAACATCACGTAGAGCCACAGCCAGCGGCTCAATTGGAGGAGGCAAATGTGGTGAGTACGGGGTGGAGAGAAGGTGAAGGTGGAGGTGGAGGTGGAGTTGGAGGTGGAGGTGGAATCATACCATTCGCTATGCAGAGCAAAAAACAAATGACTAGAATCAATAACATTTGTATTTTGATATTAACATTTGTAATTTGATGATCTAGATTTGTAAGATTCGCTTTTAAGTGGTTCCGAAATGATCTGAACTAGTTCCGCTGGAACTCAACCTACCACAATTGAAAGTACTCACATTTCAGGATCTGGTCTTGTAAGATTCGCGTTGAAGTGGTTCCGAAATGAATTAAACTAAAGTTATAAATTTGCTTTTGGGCGCAATTATAAGTAATTTGAGAACAAATATACTCTAACAAAAAAAAATAAATAATATTTCAACAACAAATAAATAATAGAAGTGAAGATATATGTTTCAGATTATAGTTGACACTTGGCTCAGTGGAAAATACCCAAAAAAAAACCAAAGGTCCTGGGTTCAAATCACAGCCTTTTCACTTAATTGTATTTATTTGATTATACTAATTTCTAAAAAATTCAAATTTTATAACTTTGATAAATTTAAGCAGTAACTTTAATAGTTTTCAATATATTTTTTAAAATCTTATATTGCTTATATTTTTGTTCTTCGGTAATAATAAAGCAGCTATACATAGTTAGTTCCTAAAATGTGTAACAAAAAATTAATTAACAAAACAAACGGAAATTCGAATTTTTAGTTCTGATTTCCAAGCGATAAGAACGTTTTATTCCAGTATGAAAAATTTTTGATGGTGAATGCTCAAAAAAAAACTACAATTAAGAAAAAACTTTTTTTTTGTTCAATTTGGTTAGGTTTTTTGGTTGCAGTGTAGCTAGTTTTGGCCTGATTGCAGTGGGTGTCAAATCTGTGCACAAGATTCGTTTTAGTGGGAGGTGGTGGTGGTGGTGATGGTGGCACCGTTGACGCCTTTGCCATGTCGAGGTTGATGTTGCCACAGACAAAATAATCTATGGCAATTGCACATGGCAGGCAATAAACTTAGTCAAGTCCAAAAGCAACAACAACAACAACAACAGCAAAGCACAACGGCTGGACCAGCAATAGGTGGCCAAAAGAAAAAAAAATAAAAACATATATATATAAATATTAAAAAAAATGAAACGAAACTCAAATCGACTCGATGCCACAAGCAAGGCGTGGCAAAGGGGCGCAAGGGTAGGGTGGCTGTGTGGGCGTCTCTGTTTTTTGCACTGCTGCAACGAAAACTCCTCTTGACATGTTTTTTTATTAAAGTTTCCGCCTCATCTTTATACCCTGTAATCATAAAATAGCTAAAGAAAAACTAAAGCAAAAGGCGTATGCAAAAAAGTTGCATAAGTTTATGTAAAAGGCGACCTCAAAAAAATCGACTAAATATATGTGTACAGAGTTATAATTAAATTTTAAAGCATTATGACAAAAATATTAAGCATTTATGCTTACAAAAAAATTTAATTTGAAAAGATATGGTTTTCGATTTATATATTTCTTTTCGAAATTTTTATCATTTTTGTTTTAAGAGTTAAAACAAAATTGTTTGTATGTATTACAGGTTATTTCCTATTTAGAGAGTTTCTCTGTTTAAAGTTATGCAACTAGACACATTTACCTTAGCACTGCAATCCCAGATCGATCAGATCGATTCATTATAGAAACAAATAATTGAAAGCAAATTTCCTGTATGAACAACATTTTCATTGCTTACGATCTTTGTTTTAGCTACATATATGAATACATTTGGACCAGTTTGCCTAAATGTATATTTAAATATTTAATTAAGATATACAATTTAAATAATTGTACATAATTTCTAGCATTAGGAATATAATATATATTTATGCAAATACGTTTCTTATTTAGCTGTTAACATTAACATATTATATACATTTTTAAGTAAGGGTGTTCAATATTCGGCACAATGCCAGTTAACTAATCTAACTTATTTTTCTGTTTTTGTTTGTCTGCTGTTTTTCTTGGCCGGCTTGGTTAGCCATATGTCGACGGTTCTAGCCAAAAATGATCCAGAAACAAAAATACAAATTTTCTCGCTGTGTGTGTGTGTGTGTGTGCGTGTATGTGTGTGCGTGTGTGTGTGTGCATTTTGTGGCTAAATTATGTTTATGTTGTGTGCGTGCACAGTTCATGGAATTGCTATTTGAGGCTTGCATTTTGCACAGCCAGCTGATGCAAAAACAAAAAACAAACAAAAAACACAACCAACTGAAGCAGTCGGAATCAGTTGCTATCTGCAAGTCACATCTGCATAATACGACGGACTTTTCATATAAGAATTATAATCGTTTTATTTTTCTTGCAGTATCCGATATATGATTTTATTCGATGCGTTTTTCGTGAAGTTTTAATTCAGCAAAAAATTTAAGTTAATATTTGCAAATTGAAAATTGCTTGCTCAATTATTAAGTATTAAAGTTCAGAGCCAGAATAAAGATTGTATTATCTTTGCTGGAGCATAACTTTTGAATTGCCAAACTAAATGAAAAGTTCAAGTTCAGCTGATCAGAGAAACTGAACTTAAGTTGACCCACATAAGAAAAAACAAGAAAAGCTGGTATAAATCTAGAAAATCAATTAGACAAAACAAATTTACAATTATAGGTTACAAGTGGGGGGAGTACGGCTAAAGTGTTGAAGTATTTAAGCGAGTTGAGAATTGAAATAGCAAGGAAAAGCAGCTAAATGGAAAAATACAAAAGGTAAATGACAACAATAACAATTTTGCAAAAGCTAAAAGAAGTGGTGAATGGAGTAGGAGGGTGGAAAAGGTCAAAGGTCTCCAGGTGAATGTTGCACACACACACACACACACACACACACACACACACACACACACACACACACACATGCGCAAACATTCCCACACTGACCAGTCGTTTAGCTTTACAGTAACTCAGCGGAATGCACTTGGAAAATGGTAAGAATGTTGCGAATGTAAAGTATCCACTGCCGGATACTCTGTTCCCAGTTCAATTGTTGCAATAGCTCTTAATTGTTGTGAACTAAGTTACACTCTTAGATAAATATTATATCCTTTAACTCTAGTCTTTATAGTGGCATATATACGAGCTGATTTTATTGTGTCGTAAGTAAGAACATTGCATTAACCCAAAATGCCCTCTTATCCAATTCCATTCACAGTATCATTATGTGGAAAATCAGGCACAAGTCTATATATATGTATATATACATATAAGAAATCACTGCACCTGAGCTCTGACCTCAGTTAATTGCCCAATGGGTAAACAAATCGATTTTACTTAACCACATAATGGAGAGACATAGTCTGATATAAAAAGACAAAGGGAGAGAGAGAGAGAGAGAGAGAGAGAGAGAGAGAGAGAGAGAGAGAGAGAGAAGAGAGAGAGAGAGAGAGAGAGAGAGAGACAGGGGCACTCTAGGGTTAAAATGGGACATAGTAGCCATAAAATGAGAGGTTTACTCTATAGAATAATATCAAGTCGAGTGAAATAAGATACTAAGCGTCATTTTACTCGTTCTGAGAAATTCAATCATTTAATCGTTAAATAGTTAAGCCAAATTCTTGTTTCTCGGCGCAATTTAACAATTTAAGTGCTGATTACTTAATCGTTTTTGCAGTGTACAAATTGTATCCGCCTGCCAAGGCAAAGTTATGCGAAACATTCGATTGCAAGCGTAAATATCTCAATGGAGATTTTGAGACAAGCGAGCAAAAAGCAGCTGAAATTTACCGTTAAACCTAACCTACCCCAAAAGGAGAGAAATCTAACCGTAAGAAACCAAACCAAACCAAACTCAACTAAACTAAACCAAACCGAAGGAAACCAAAACCAAAACAAAGCCATAGCTAAACAAATAAGACAAAGGACATGGTTCCAGGAATGTTTCACCAAATTAACATAAATTCCATTTTCCAAGCCAAGATCAAGGGAGGGGAGGATTTTGGGATTGGGGCATAAGAGGGAGAAGGGGTACGATTGCAACGAGCAAGCAAAAGGTAAAATAAAAAGCCCAACAAGAAACAAGTAAGCGTGCTTCGCTCACATAGTATGTATACGACTAGGCAGATATCCTGTAATATTGTAATTTTTCGACTTATCAAAGTACGAAAACTTATTTATATGTATATATCCACTGCATCCAGCTCTTTGGCAGATTTGGCTTGAAACTCATAACAAAATTGTTGTCTGCTTTTTTGTCCTTACAAATATTACAAAATGCTATATTTGTAAATTGAAGCTTCCATTCATTTGAACGTTCATATTCCAAAGAAATTATAACTACAAATTCCAACTTCCTTTTATTTTAGGACCCGAAAATATTAAGAATGTTACTCTTAGAATAGAAAGCTAGATGATGAATGAAACATAAAATAGTTTGTTTCACACAAACCAAAGAAAAACACGTTAAAAATTTAGAACAATTTAGTAATTGAAACCAAGAGGTTATATTTTCTGAATATTCTATTAAAAAATCCAACGAAAAACGCAATTTCAGTCAAAATATGCACCACTTGATTATACCCCCACTTACGACGCGTACAGGGTAGCGAGAAAGAAGCATGTTGCAAAAAGTTCAACGACGCGGACCAAACAGTCGGCGCAAAGGGTGCCAGCCAGCAAGGACTCGCCAGGACTCGCCGCATGGTTAGGTAGGGATTTCAGGGGAAAGAAAGAAAGAAAGGGAAGGGATTGTGGGTGCGGGTGGGGGGTTCTTGTGTCTATATCTATGTCTATGTCTATGAACTGCGCCTTTTGGCCGTGTGTCGCTGCTGTTGGCAACAACTACTCGGCACTTACATTTTCGTAGTCCCACAAGAAAAATCAATGGAATTGTTTGGTATATTGTTGAGGGCTATGCTTGCCAGCAGGGGTGTTAGGGTGTTAGGGGGTTAGACGGGTGTTGGTCGGCTGGCTTTTCTCTTGATTTGTCTTTCGCTATAGTGGACTTTTCCTGCTTCTTTTTGGCACTTCCTTTCGGTTTTCTTCTTTTATTTTTGTTTGTCCAAATGAGCGACGACATCGACGACAAATGCCCGTATTCCAACACCACCACCACCACCACCCACACCCCCAGCCCCACTCTCGGCCCCCCGCCAGCGTCCATCTGCTGTGCTAATGCTGTTGACTCGGTTGACATACTTATTGATGGCACTGTGCATGTGGGCGTGTGCCAACGGGCTGTATATGTGTTTGTGTTTGTGTGTGTGTGTGTGTTGAGAGCGATGCGAGGATATTGCGAAATGCAACGAGGACAAATGGCAGCTGTTCAGTACTTGCAGGCACTGTAAATAATACGATGTGACCATCAAACGGAAACAAAACTTCACAAATGCCGTACCACAATATGCAAGCCAATAAAACGATGCGTCAGATAAAGTAAACATGCTTAAATACATATACTCATCAAATTAGGCTTTGAAGTTTAAGTGCAGCATCGATCTGGAACAGTTGTTCTTGCTGACATAAGTTGCATTCACTAGTGTCTCAAAAAAAGTTAAACAATTGACAGAATATTATAACAGTTTTCAAATACTATTTTGTGCTAATTTCAATATCCAAAATACAACAATTGTTCATGCTCAATTAATTTAGATGGAAAAATCTATAAAATCGATTCAGTTGTACCAAATATATGGGGGGAGAATGCTAAATTTAAATGTCGCAGCTAGTTTCGACTGTCGTTTTAATAATTCCAAATAGCTGGAAGGGTCTAAGCCCTAAACTGTGTATGTATGTATTGAAGGCGATAGCTTTAAAAACATGGGATTTGTGGCCAAAACCAACTTCCGGTTGTATCGCAGCTATACTATATCCGATCCGGCCGGTTCCAACCAATGTCTTGTCCTTTGGAATAATAAGTCCCAATATCAAGTTTCATTGCGATAGCTCAAAAGCTGAGGAACTAGTTTCCATACATACAGACAGACAGACGGACATGGGCAGATCAGTTTGTTTTGTCCTTCTAAGAATACTGGAGGTAACTTCTGGGTGACTCCGCCAATTTCTTCTATGCAAGCTTCAGGATAAAATGAATTAAACTAACGATAAAAGATAAAAAACATAAAAGAGCATTAAAGAGCATATTTGTAGTATTAAATAAATAGTATGCTTACTTGACCAATGCAAATTATACTCCGAATTGTAATCGTGACACAATAATTTATAAGTAAGACTTATAGTGCATGATAAATAAAACTAGAAACCAAAGATATTAAATATTGCTTTACAAAAATACAAATCCCACGTTCACGACTTCGAAACTATGCACTGTAAAGTTAACAGGGCATGTGAACATGATATTAGCATACATATGTACATATTTCCCTACTTTTGCAGCGATCAAGAACCGTTAGTGCAGAGTTGGACCACAAAAACAAAAAAACAGACAAAACTCACCTCTCTCTCTGCAGCGTTTAATTCTGCAGCTGAGCTTATCACAACAAGCGACGACGACGACGACGGCGACGGCAGAGGCCAAGTAAATGAATGGCCCACTACATAGCCGGCGCAGCAGTAGCTGAGGCTGAGGAAATATAACAGTAGGCGGCACACAAAATAAGCTGTAGAAAATGTACTAAACGGCCGCATGGGAATTTCTGTGCATTTATCAAACGGCGACGCGGCGCTGCCGGCGTCGCAGTCGGCGCAGACACGTGAGAGCGCCGAACTGCGCAGGCAAAAAAAAGAAAAATATAATAAAACACACGCAAGTTGAAAAAACACTTTTTTGCTGCTGTTGTTGTTATTATTGCGGTAACAGTAGTCGAAAAGGCGTCAATGTCTTGCTCTGTCTCACTCTCACTACTCAAAGCGCAAAAAATAAACGGTAAATTTTGGTTTGTTGTTAGTTTTGCTGTATGTTTTATTTTCACTGGCTTTAAATTAAATTTAGATTTGGCATTGCGACACTTGTCAACTGGCAAACAGCTGTCGATGTCGCTTTACTGTTATTCTAGTTGTTGTTGTTGTTGTTGCAGCTGCTGCAGCTGCTGCACTTGTTGTTGTTGTTGTTGTTGTTGCTAGAGACGCGCGCCGTTAATTTTGCTCGCTATTATTTCACAAGGCACCGCACAAAAACAAAAACAAAAAACACACACACGAAACAAGTTGCAACTAATAAAAAGCCGTTATATGTTTATAAGTCTAGAATCTAGTATTAACAATAATTTGAATAAATAGTCAAAGCGACGACGACGACGACGAAGACGACAACAAAACAGTGAGCGACGCGACCGCAACACGGACCCGACTTGACGGCTGGTGAAAAACTGCTCTTTCCCAATAAGAAAGAGAGTACAACATGTCGAGGCAGCGGCAGCAGCAGCGCGTCGGCCGACGTCGACGTCGCAGCTGTCACGCGAGCGCTGCTCTTGTTGCTGTTGTTGCTAGTTGCGCGTTCTTTGCTTTGTTGTCGTTGTACGACCTCTTCTTTGTTGTTTTTTTTTTTGCACAAAACAAACTGTGCGAGAGCGTCAGCGTCGACGCTCTCAAGCTTGCTCAACAGTTGTTTGTGTTAACAGCGCACTGTTAAGCCGCACAGCTGCACCAGGCCATCCACTAACATACTACTACAACACCGCAAATAAATGCAAAATGTTAACATTTATGCTGTTATTCCGTTGGTTACATTTTATTCTCAACGAAGTAATGATAACATCCGAATTTTGAAATGTTTAAGCTGCTTCATCAGCTTCGTTTAGTGCTTCCAAATTGTCCATCTATCATCCAAATTGTTTGTATACATGTACCAGGTTCCATCACTGGGATCTGGAAAGAAACGCAGTCCAAATCGGTTAAAGTGCATTTCGAATTGCAAATTGCAAATTGCAAATTGCAAATCGCTTACGGGCTATTAAAAGCTGCTCCTGCCGGACCCTTTGATATTGGAACCTTTAAAATTGGAGCCCTTCAAATTGGAGCTCAGAACCTTGGTGTTGCGGTCCTTGATCATTTGAGCATGGAATTCAGCCGCAGCAGCGGCAGCAGCAGCCGATTTCGCCTTCTTAGCCCCTTCCTTCCGTCCGTCAATGTCCTTGGCAATATAATCGCTGGCCATGGCACAATATTTGCCGACATTTTTGAAGGCTGTCTTAACTAGGTCCTGCACGGCCGGGACACGTACGGACTGAATCAGTGTATTGAACTGATTCCACTTCGACATAATGATTTGAAAAAAGCAAAAAAAAATATATATGGAATAAAAACTTTTTATGGAGAAAAAAGATGTTTTTGAAAAAATAGAAATTTTTGTACAATTGTACTTTTTTACTATTGTTAGAGTTAGACTGAATAGCTCTAAAATTGGTTTTTCGTACATAGCCAGAATCGAATTCAATGCCTGCTGAGTTCTGTTCGGAAATTTTCAGATTCAAAAGCCTGCTAAGATTATTAATTATTTAATTACAATTTCACCAGACACAGAATCCCAGACTTGGGCTCGATTTCCAAAGATTAGGAGAGAGAGAGAGATGTAGCTAAATATATAGAAATATTATTGTAATTATTTTTTTATTATGCTCAAAAATTTCGAATCCAGTATTCTAGTGACTGATAGGACGAGAGAGGAAAGAGCTGCTAGTGAAAGAGAGGAGTTTTCGAAGTTAAATGTGTCTAGGATCCAATTACGAAAGGTTTATTCGACCAGAAAGTGTAAGGATAAATGGAATAGTATGGTTGTATAGAAAAGTTGCAATCTGTGGAAAGCGACAGGGAGGTCAAGATAGGGCGAGAAAAAGAAAGTGAGAAACAGTTTTCTCTTTTGAATATTTTGATTTCATTTGTTAATATCAAGAGAGAAAGAGTTAAGGACTTGAACTTTTAGCATGAATGGTCAGCTTTAGGTGCTGTTATAGACTTGGCTGCCTACAAGTCCTGTGTGCCTTTTCCATTGTACTGTGTACTGTGTCCTGTGGCAATGTCGTCTGGCATGACAACAATTAACGGCATTCCAACGTGTCTGGCCGCTTGCAGACTGACGGGAAATTTCAAAAATTTCAATTCACAAAAATTCACAGGAATGTGCCCATTCACATGCTCTAAATATGTACTCGTATGTCCTTTTGTCAGCAGGCACCCTGCCACATCCTGTCTGAGCAGGTGTGTCGCCTTCTACACTTAGAGAGAAAGAGAGAGAGAGAGAGAGAGAGAGAGAGTCCTGGGCTGCAACGGAGCCTTGTCAGGCTTTCAAGTTTGTGATTGCATCAATTAAATATCCCTTGGTCTTTTGCAATCAATTTAATTGCTTTATATCTGATGCAATCAATTTTCAAGCATTGTCCAACACTTAAGAGCAAGAGCAACATTTGATAGGGTCAAAGGCACAGTTGAGATAGCTCTAGCCATAAATAAACTTATACTATATATGGATTTGTCAATGGAAGAAAAATGATCTGTGAAAATTCGAGAACAAATCCAGGAAAAAGTTCTTTTCCATTTTGTATTAATTTAATTTATGTTCTAGAATTTTCAATAGAGTTTACATATCTTACATGCATTTTTTATTAATTATCTTCAGTTGCTAGTTGATGATTAATTAGCTAGTAGCTGATAGTTCTTAATAAATGAACTAATAAGATGGCTATCTCATAAGTATATGATTTTATTGGCGATGGATTCAGTGGCCTACTGGTACAGCAAAAATTCTCTTAACGAACACCTCTGATAGGTGGACATTCCTCTTAGGCATGCATTTTCGCTTCAACCATATTTGTTTACAATTTTTCACTAACAATTTTACCGATTCTTCAAAGATTGAGCCACACCTAAAACATACAGAAAAAACTCAGTTTCAAGCTGTTCTAGCACTGGTATCAGATCTTTTTAGATTTGTGGAAAAGGTAACTTGAATGTTTTGAGTAGGCGTGTGAATTGGCAGTCTTTATACATACACAGTATATCAGTAGAGTAAAGTATTAGTACTTATTACATTTTGTAAGTCACAGTTATACTATAAAGCACAGTACTAAGAAAGTAACGGAACCAATGGCGAATCAAGAAGATTCGATACCGCCCATAGGTGACGGTCCTCGCATGAGAATGCTTTATCGCGACAGTGACAATGACAACATAAGCCATATCAGCATAGTGCAACCAGTAAGTACTTCTTCTATTGCAAGATGCATCTCATTACACCATTTAATTGGATTCTAATCATATGTTATAGGTGGAACGAGAACAACCTATTCCATTTGCTAGGGTTGTCGTACAGCAGCACCGAAATGACGAACGTTTTTTGAAATTTCTGGAGACTTGTGTGATTATTTTGGGTGTGGCAGTAATCACTATTTTGATCAAATGGGCTTTAAGTTTTTGGAAATAGGCACTCGGACATGGCCACCAAAATTTAAGTCGTTTTTGCGATAAGTGCTAAATTAAATCATGTAATAAAACAATAATACCAATTTAATGTGAAATGAGATTTTTATTGGTGAAGTAATTGTACACTGAAAACTCTGTTAACGGAAAACCCTAATAGACGGACACCCTCTTGCGCGAACATTTTCTCATTATTAGAGAACTAAGATAAAGATAGATAGATAGATTCAGCTAAGATAAAATTACAACACTAAAATAATTTTTACTTTAAGTGAAGTGATCTTCTGATGTTTTTTTTATTATATAACTTTTTCTATTACAAAATTTTGCAGGTTATTAATTTAAGAGGATATGTACACTAAATTGCACTAATTTGCAAATGGGTAAGACAAAAAGAAAAAAAAACAATCAAGTTGCCCAACATTTTGCTCATATTATCATTTAAAAAAAAAAAAAAATAATAGAATTTGAGTATATTTTCTTCAAAAAATATCAAATATAAAATTTACTTATCGACCTGTCAAAGTCAACAAGAACTGTAGTTTTTACTGCAGTTCCATTGTGAAACTTGTATTTGGTAACGAGCTAACCATTAGTACATTTTAACATTAACTCTAAAAGGTACATGATAGAATGTAAGTTAGTGCAAACATTAAACATTAACTGGACCATGAACATTGAGTTGAGTGAAGAGGAACTTCAAAACTGCATCTGACTCCGACTTGGCAAATAGAGTGGCATCGAGTGATGGATATTTGGAGTGAAGTCATATCACACTCTCTCTCATACACACACACACACACACACACACACACACACACACACACACAGGCACACTCTAGATGCACCTGAATAGAACACGCTCGCATAGCTTTCATTATTTAGCGCTGAAGTCCTTGATGCATCAGCATCCATCAGAGCGCACTTGGATCATCAACGAGGACACTCCAGCTACAACAACAACAACAACAACAAGGCACTGCAATTACAATAATGCATGGAGGGAACACAGCAACATAGTCATCCAAAGTTGAAGTGGCCAAGTGTCGGTGACATGGCCAACATCCACATGCCAGGACAACAGTAAATGAAGCGAGCGTCCTCGCTGACTGTTGTCCTTTGACCGGACGCCAGTCGGTGTGAGGAGCAGTGGCTGGGCAGTGGGTACACTCTGGACGGCCAGGGTTGCCACAATGCAGTCAGGTGCTCCAGCAATGAAGTGGTTCATGGTCCATGCCGTTTTGGCCAGTGATTACACGTGCCCATAAACAACAACATAAATGCCAGCAAACGGGCCAAGTTGTAAATGCCAGGCAGCAACGCCAAAACGCCAAGGGCCGTGACCGACCAGTAGATACCCTATACGTTTATTGTCGCTCTAATAATTTGTGTGTTTATTTACAGATTCTTATACAATTTGCATGAATATACGAAGATTGGTAAATAGCTAAAAATATAACGGATCCTCTTTTATCAATTGTGCATTTCACATTTAGGCTATCTCGACTTTGTACATCATTATTAGATACTATGTATATTAGTAATAAATAACTCAAATTAATTAAATAACAAAATTAAATTATACTAAAATCTAGAAGGATTTAGAAACTTATGGAAAAATATTTAAATTTTGTTTTGTGCATACACAAAAAATCTATAATTTAACGTTTAAATAACACAGCTGCATTAATTATAAATTTAAATGAAAATAAATACACAACAGAAATGGTTTTATGCTTACAAAAGTTTTTTCCATAGTATTTTCCATAGTTTTTTCCATGTATTTTCTGAAAGTGCTTATTAGTTAGCAATTTCCTAAATATAAATACCTAAATACTCTGGACTCGATTCATGATCAGCATATAAGGATTCTAGTAATATTTTTATCGTGTGACTTCGATTAAGATTTCTTTAAAATCCAAGAAGTTGTTCATGCAGGAACTCAAATCACTGTAAATTGAAGATACCCTTGTGGCACATGTGTAATGACTACAGGGTACAGAAACAACATCATGAGCAGCCAAATAGCTCGACTGAAGCATATGATGCTCATCATGCGGCCGAGGTCTGAAGATTTATGTGGCCGGACTTTAGTTTTAATTTAGCAAGATGCCAAATTATTAAGACAGGCTCGTAAGCAGCATCCTGCCACATCCTGGCAAGTGCTCACAAACAAACACACACACACACACACACAGAGTCTTTGTCGCAACTGTACAGAGAGTTACCGACAGCGACAACGACACCGAGTAGGACATCCAAGGACGTCGAGGACGACAAAGTCAATAAATTTTGTGGCACTGGATTGGCCAACGAGCTGAACTGAGTTGCACTTATTTAGCCCGGCTATCCACTCGCTGAGCCACTCCAGCCTGCAGCATTCCCCACCATCCTGCAGGTGCATCTGCAGCCGCCCACCATCATCTACGCTCCTCCTCAGCCTCTCTCAACTCTCTCTCTCTTCTTGTCTCTCATTGTCCCAGGTGTCTATTTTAGTTGCTTTTAACTTTGTTATGGCCACAACGTGTTACAAGCTTTTAAGGATAATGTGCCTTGTGCTGCACAGGATTGCATGGATAAGTTGCTCAAGATGTGGTCAGTTGGCGAAGCTTGTCCCAGATCCACGACTCTACACCAGCCGAGATTTTGCGACCCACTCTACAACGAAAATTGGCGCTTGTGCACGAAGCAGCCAAAAAGTAACTTTTATCTCTTGGTTTCCGAACTGGCAATCAGTTTGCGTACTCAATACTCATATATATATATATATTTCCATATTCAAATCGGGCTTGCATCTCAATTATAGCATGGCAGCTATAAGATATAGTTGTCCGATCCGGCCGGTTCCGGAAAATGTGCCGTCCCTTTGAATAATAAGTCTATGTGCAAAGTTTCATCGCGTTAGTTAAAAAAACGGACAGACAGACAGACAGACGGACTAAGTATA
The DNA here is from genome assembly GCA_035042425.1 of Drosophila flavopinicola. Taxonomy (NCBI): domain Eukaryota; kingdom Metazoa; phylum Arthropoda; class Insecta; order Diptera; family Drosophilidae; genus Drosophila; species Drosophila flavopinicola. The sequence goes on along the minus strand of JAWNLL010000455.1, from coordinate 518,580 downwards.
CTGGAGGTAACTTTTGAGGGTCTCCGACGCTTCCTTCTAAGCGTTACAAGCTTCAGACTAAAATGAATATATACTATTTTCTTCGAAAAGAGTAAAATAACAAGTATGAATGCTCTAGTTGGGTGTTCTCGAAATGTATCGATAACTTTTGAGCGGGAAAACTTATCGATAAAATGAAGCAAACTTGATCTTACCAGGGACTATGAAAACTTATATGCCAAATATGTAGTCTGTAGCTTTTATGGTATCTGATAATAATAATAATAATAACAATAATAATAGTAATACTACTTTCTAACTTTTAGAAATTATAACCTTAATATTGGATAGAAATATAACATATTACAATTTCCAATTACTTTTAATTTGTTTATATTTTTTAAACATTATAGAATTTAAAAATTTAGACTGCTGTTTTGAAAGTGGAAAACAATAATTATATTTAAGAATAAGAATAAGAAAAACCAAAGGCAGTTTTTATTATAAAAAAAAATATCTATCAGAAATTAGAAATTTGCAGAAATTATAACAACTGTATTTGCTAATAATTAATTACATAAATTAAACACTAAAAATGTGTGCAACTTAACACTATGTCAATCATATATTTAGTCAAACTCTGGTAAATAAATGTTGGCTTTTTATTTATTTAAATAGAGCTCGTAACTATTTTCCATTATTTCTATTTTTATATATTGTATCTAAGCGCCTTAATCCTTAACATTGGGGATACCATATTTGTAAACAAGTGTCTATTGCTGCTTTTGCCATTGTTATTCTAAGAATTCTGAAACAATCAAATACCTCAGGCGGCGATGATTGGGGCGACTGCTTTTGGCCTGCAGAGATTCAGGACATTGAGGGTATTCAGGACATTCAGGACGACAGCGACGGCACCTTGATACTAAATGTGATCACGCATTGCGCATAAACAACGACTGGCGCGTAAAAGTTATAAAAGCAGCAAGAACAACAAGAGCAACAACAAAATGTGTCCTCTAGATGGGCGTACAGGTTAAGTGGGCGGGGCAAGGCGGCATCGCTGTTGCCGCAGTGGCGCAACTCAACTATAAACCATAAGAATAAGACGTGCGAAGTGATAAACATGAAATAGGCAAAAGATTCGGCCAGCTGAAAAGATGGGAGGCGCTTCCATATTGTCATCCAAATGAACTAGTTCACTGTGAACCTTCAAACAAATTTCCTTTCTTGATTTAACATTACATTTTATAATATTATTATTGATTTATTTTGTTATTTATTAATTAAATTAAACAATTAAGTATATAAATAACTTAATAATGAGCTACTCAAATGCATTTTAAATATCATTATCAGGAGTCAAATTTTACCAAAAGTCGGCCTTAAATTTGTTAAACCTACAAACCTAAACCTACCTACTAATTGAATAAATAAATAAATAAGAGAGAATTTATCCAGTACGTCAGTCCCTAAAATAATACTTTGCATATGAACTTAACTTGATTTTGAAAAACCCAGAAAAATACCTTATTAGACAAATGAAATTTGTGTTAACAATTAGTAAATTTTAGGAAAATTAGATAAAATCAAATATAAACAAGTGGGGAAGGATTATCTTCGGAGTGCCGAAGATTTTATACGCTTTTCGAACCTTTAAGCAATTTCCACTCTGCCAACTGCACAAATGAAATTTCATATGCTGTAAAAAATCGTTTTATCGTGTCGCATTTATTTATTTTTTCTAAGAATTGGTATCATATGAATTCAAATTTTTTTTTAATGTATTAAATTCAAGCTATTTTATATTTGAAAAAAAATATTTGTAAGAAGAATAAGAAAAAATTATAATAAATGATCAGTCGCCGTTGGGAATCGAACCAGCGCACTTGCGTTTGTCAGCGCGTCACTTTACCGTCTACGCCACAAATCGTTTTGACGATCGATGACAAAATCGCTTTGAGAGCAGACTGTGAAAAACTTATTTGCGCTTGACTTTGCTTGCCAGAAAGCACCTGTTTTTTCAAAATATTTAATGACGCATTTCTTCGCTATTTATGACTCAATCGTTTTGCAATTTTACACATTTATGTGTATATTAAATATGCGACAACAAAAAGGCAGAGAAGACGAAAGATGTTATTTGAGATATATTTGATACTATTTCTATTATCATTATTCAAAGATTCCTTGAAATGTGTGTTTTGATATCCTTTAGTTATTACACGAGTATATTTGCATTTTATATGTAATATTGGATAACCCATATACCCTGTACAGACTCAAGCAGGGCATGTCGAGAACATATGACAGATTATTTCAAGCATTTGTGGAGACAGGGGAGACGGTCTCGCGTTTCCTGTTTGTCCCTCTGTCCTGTGTCCTGTGACCTGTGTGTGCGTGTGCGGGACTTGGGTGCGAATGTTGTGTACACACAAACACACACACAAACACACAGACACAGACACAGACAGACAGACAGTGTGTTTGGTACGTGTACGATATGTACTGCCTCTGTACTCATTACAAATGAAAACCCCGGCGAATGAAACACCTGTGCCAAGGTGTTGACAACAACAGCAACAAGAGCAACAAACAGCAACAAACAGCAACAAAATCAGCCATTCAAGATGGAACTGGATGTATTGTTGCGCCATTAGAGTAAGTTTTGCAGACAGCCATTGCGCACCGTGGAGCCAAAGCGAGCAAAACGTTCGAAAATTATAACATAAAATACAAAAAATAATAATAATTTTAATACTAGGCGTAGTTTTCAACTGCAAAAAGATGTGGAGGAAATCCTTTCTAAGATTATGATCCATTAAATCACGTAATATTCGATTCACGCTTAATATTCAATAAAAATATTAAAATTATGTATTCCTAAAATAAAAAATTGGCGAAGATAAAACTTTTTACTCATTCAAAAGCTACAAATATACAATTTTAAGCTTAACTTAATCTTAAACTCATTAGTTTATTTATTTATAAGCAACCAGATTAAAGTTACAAGCTTGCAACTCAAGCTATTCATAGTTTTAATTAATAAATTCTTTCTTACGTTTTTGTAAATAATTTTATTTTATTTCAAATTTTAGCAATTATATTTTTTCTGTGTACAATTTATTACTAACTTTTAAACTAGGCTATAAGTAAAAATTTAGACAGTCAATTTCTGTCAAAAATTCTGTTTATGGTAAAAATTCAAAGATATAGCCTTGGGTTAAGGCAAAATGTCATCAAAATTGTTATTTGCTCCTACATAAAACAGAGCTGGTGCCACTGTGCTTGGGCATATAAGCGCCAGCGCGAATTGGGCAATGGAACGTGAGAAACCGCTCAGTGTTGCATATGGGGCAGACAAGCGGAACCGGTGCGGACTTTTTGCCATGGTGCCAGGTAAAATTAATCAGAGTTTCAATCAAACATAAAATAAACGCTGAGATTTGATATGACAGCCGCGTGCTTTGGGGCTGGGCAACAAAAATGTGTTAAGTGCCGCCTGACATAACGGTTGACAGCTGTCACATGTGTATTACGAATACAGTGGCTCCTAAAAACAGCATCGTTGCATCGAGATCCTTTTATTGGTTTTCATTTCATTGATTCATAAAATTCAGTTGCTGTTGCCTCTGAATATTAAAGTCGGAGTCCAGAATTGATTGAATTTCTGTCGCGTCTTTGCAAGCTCAGCAAAGAAATATTGTAGATGTGAAGAACTTAGTTTTGGAAGTGTAGAAGTGGACTGAAATATGCAGGAAAACTTAGAATGAGAAAGGGAACATTAGGAAATGTGTAATAAATGCCAAACATATTTAGAATAGTGTAAAAGAAATGGCTTACAATGAAAGAAGGGTAAAATTGAACAGTGGCATGTGGAATAGCGTTAAGTGAAACATTTGAGTTTAAGATAGTGACAAAAGGAACAGTCTAAAATGGAACAGTGTCAAATGGAATTGTATCAAATGAAACAGTGTCAAGTGGAACAGTGTCTAACGGAACAGTGTCAAATGGAACAGTTTCAAGTGGAACTATGGCATAAGGAACAATGTCAAATGGAATTTTGTCAAATGGCACACTGTTAAATGGAACACTGTTAAATAAAACACTGTCAAATATAACCGTGTCAAATGGAACAGTGGCATATGGAAAAGTTTCAAATGGAACTGTATCAAATGGAACAGTGGCATAAGGAACAGTGTGAAATGGAATGGTGTCAATTGGAACTTTTGCCAAATATAACCGTGTCAATTGGAATGGTGTCAAATGGAACTGTGAATAATGGAACAGAGAATAATGGAACAGTTCTCGACAGAATAATAAACAAGTGGGAAAGGATTATCATCGGCGCTCCGAAGATATTATACTATTTTCGAACCTTTATGCAATTATCACTCGAACTACTTTAAGTTTGAAAAAACATTAGACTAAATTTAAGAAATTGACAAAAGGCCCCCTGTTCTTTCTAAACTTTCAATGACGCATTTCTTCGCTAATTATGACCCAATCGTTTTGAAATTTTAAACATTGATGAGTAATTAGTATGTTCAAGTGTACAAGCAAATTGAAAGCGATAGCTTTGAAAAGATTGGATATATGGCCAAATCAACCTTCCAGCTATATGGAAGCTGTAAGATATAGTGGTCCGATCTGAATGGTTTTGACTAATGTGCTGTACCTTTGAATTATAAGTCCATGTGCAAAGTTTCATAGCGATAGCTTTAAAAACATTGGATTTATGGCCAAAACCGACTTCCTGTTGTATGGTAGCTATACGATATAGTGGTCCGATCCGGCCGGTCCCGGCCAATGAGCTGTCCCATTTAATAATAAGTCTATGTGCAAAGTTTTATTGCGATGGCTCAAAAACTAGTTGGCATACATACGGACAGACAGACGGACAGACATGGCTAGATCTATTTGTTTTGTCATTCTAAGCATACTGGCAGTAACTTTTGGGGGTCTCCGACACTTCCTTCAATGCATTACAAACTTTAGCACAAACTTAATATACTATTTTCTTCGAAAAGAATATAACAATTTTATTCCACGCAAAATTAAAAAAAAAACAAGTGGGGAAGGATTATCTTCGGCGTGCCGAAGATTTTTTACTCTTTTCGAACCTATAGGCAATTTTCACTCTGCCAACTGCACCACTGAAATTTCATAAGCTGTATAAAATCGTTTTGTCGCGAAACATTTTTTTTTTTTGTTCTAAGAATATTTATTTTTTTGCCAGTTGTATAGCAGCTATAAGATCTAGTGATCCGATCCGGCCGGCTCCAACCAATGTGATGTCTCTTTGAATAATATGTATCTGTGCAAAGTTTCATCGCGATAGCTTTAAAAACATGGGATATATATGGCCAAAACCGACTTCGAGTTGTATGGCAGCTATAAGATATAGTGATCCGATCCTGCCGGCTCCAACCAATGTGATGTCTCTTTGAATAATAAGTATCAGTGCAAAGTTTCATCGCGATTGATTCAAAAACATGGGATACATAGCCAAAACCGACTTCGAGTTGTATGGCAGCTATAAGATATAGTGGTCCGATCCGGCCGGCACCAACCAATGTGCTGTCCCCTGGAATAATAAGTGTCTGTGCAAAGTTTTATCGCGATAGCTCAAAAACTGAGGGACTAGTTTGCATACATACAGACAGACAGACAGACAGACAGACAGACAGACAGACAGACAGACAGACGGACATGGCTAGATCAATTTGTATTGTCATTCTAAGCATACTGGCAGTAACTTGTGGGGGTCTCCGACGCTTCCTTCTATGCGTTACAAACTTCAGGACAAACTTAATATACTATTTTCTTCGAAAAGAGTATAAAAATCTATGATCCCTTTTCAGCTTTCTACCTTAGTTGTTGGGAATACTAGATGGTCGAAAAGTTGATCTTTGAATCTGTTCGTTAGCCAAGAACTACAAGTTTGGAATTCAGCGAGGCATTGACTTCTCTCGACTCCCTGCCATCCAATTACACACCTTGCAAATTTGATTTAATGACAAAGCGTGCGTGTGTGCGTGTCATGTAGACACGGTAATTTTTCAGACAATTACACCAGGGGTGCTGGCTGGGGCGGCAAGCAACCACCTAGCATCCCTAGCACCCCCGACTCTCTCTCACACACACACACACACACACATGATAAATTTCACCTGCAAGTAAAATATTATTCAAAAATCAGTTACGCCTTGAAACTGGCGACGCCTTCGCGTTGTGAAAATTTATTAGACCAGGCATTAGAAAGGGCAAACCATGCATTACTAAATCCCACCCCCTACCCCCACACACACACACACACACACATGCCACCCCGTCCTGCTGCAGAGCACTTAAGAAATGTGAAGTAGACGACATAACAAAAGAAAAAAATAGAGAGAGAGAGAGAGAGAAAAAATGGAAACCCTTTCCCATTCCAGTTGGCTTTAGAACTACATTAAGAAAATCACTCGAAACTCAGCTCAACAGCAGCTGCTGGTCGAATTGAATTGAATTTATGGCTGCCCCCCTGTGCTCATATGTGTGTGTGTGCGTAGGTGGGTGTGCGTGTGTGCGTGTGTGCGTCGCGTGGGCGTGTCATTAGCAGCATTGAAGAGGGCCCCACCAGAGGAAAAAGAAGCAACGTGAAATGTTTTATTGCATGTGTTTGCAGTGAGTTATGTGTGGGCTCCAACACGAGATTTACATTATGCGAACGTCTTGCTTGAGAAATTAGCGTGGAGTCCCCTCCTCCTCCGCCCACATCCTCATACTTTTCTGCCAACTGTGCCCAGTTGATTTCTGTAAAGCAAGCAGCGCTGCAGCAGAAAGCCATTTTTAAATTAAATTAAGCCCCAGTCAATGCCTGTTAGTAAAATTAACAATACTGTTAATAACTTACAAAATGTTAATAACATAAATACGGTATATAACATATGTCCAGTAAAAGTTGTACAAAACTTAATGATACAACTAAATTCCGTTAAATAATGTTAATAACATAAATACTGTGAATAACATATGTCCAGCAAAAGCTAAAAAAAACTATGGGATCTAGCTAAATACTGTTCATTACTGCTAACAACATATAAACTGTAAATAACATAAGTACTGTTAATAACATATGTCCAGCAAAAGTTGCTCAAAACTTTTAAAGTTGTGCAAATTGTTCAACACGCAAGATTTATTGCTAGTTGGTTTATTAAATTGAAAACAGTGCCAATGAAAAATCAAAAAATTCAGAAAATTAATAAATAATCAAAATACTTAGAAAATAAATTAAAACAAGTGGTGAAGGACTATACGAAGATCTTATACTCTATGGATAGATTTCACTAGCTTATGTTTGCATACTGGAGGTAACTTTTGACGCTTAGTATACTAATTTATTCGAAAAGATTGCTAGATTGCTTTTGAATATTTGCAGGCAAATCACAAAGTACTATTAGCTTCTGTTCAGTAAATGATATTAAATTTGACAATAAAAATGCGCAAATCCAAAAATAATATTTAATTTGCAAATTGTTTGCCAAAAAAAGGTTGATAAATCTATTATGTGTAGTATTTTTAAAACAAATAAACCAAATTCGGCAAATGCTTAGCTTTTATGTTACCCTCTGAAACAGAGTATTAAAACTTCGGTAAATGAAATGAAGCCATATTGTTGATGCTGATATTCGCTTTATGGCAACTGTTCTAAAATTATATTTGCTCTGCGCGTTTTTCGCTTTTTAATAAGCTGTTCACAACAACAGAAATCAAGGACCCTTTATTTATTTTTTTTGTTGCTCGCTTTAAGGCGTATTCAAAATTAAATTTGCATTGGACGCTGACAGGAGGCGTGAGTCCTGCGCTTCAGCAGCTGGGCCCATTGTCTTGGCCAGCCCCGTTAGATGTGCCCAATTTTCGTGTCGTTTTTTATGTTGACTGACTTTAATGAAATTAGATTGGTTTTATGCTGACGTCCGACAATTGCCGGTTTCAACTGCTCGCTCCGCTGCTTGTCGGACTTCACATTTTTACGGCTACTTATTCATCAAGTTGAGCGACTGACTATATAATTTAATTTTTGTGTGTAGTAAAAATAAATTTTTGATAGATGCGTTTGCGCTCCGGCAGCTGCTACGCTTCCATTTTACGACACGGCTCAGGTAAGGTGGCCAGGCAGGAGTCTTGCCATTTTTTTCTTCATCGTTTTTTACTGTGTTTTTTGGGTCGGCTGTTGTTGAGCTGATATTTACGACATATTTGTTTTTTTTTTTCGGGGTATGCCGTATCACTTAGAAAAATAAATGTACGTTCTGAAAATGAATTCCGAAAGCGCAGAACAATTCTAAAATCCAGGGTTGCAGTTTGTATTTAATATGTAGATTTTTGTTAAGTTTAACAAAAGAACTTTTAGAGAACATTTCATATTTTTTCGAATTTAAAGAAATTTTCAATAAATTTTATATATATAGTATAATATACTAATAATATAGTAAAAAACAAGTGGGGAAGGATTATCTTCGGCGTGCCAAAGATTTTATACTCTTTTCGAACCTTTAGGCAATTTTCACTCTGCCAACTGCAAATGCTGTAAAAAATAGTTTTGTCGCTTAAATTTATTTATTTTTCTAAGAATATTTAATTCTTTGCCAGATGTAGTGCAGCTCTAAGATAAAGTGATCCGTTCGGGCCGGCTTATACCAATGTGATGTCTCTTTGAATAATAAGTATCTGTGCAAAGTTTCATCGCGATAGCTTTAAAAACATGACATATATGGCCAAAACCGACTTCGAGTTGTATGGCAGCTATAAGATATAGTGATCCGATCCGGCCGGCTCTGACCAATGTGATGTCCCCTTGAATAAAAAGTGTCTGTGCAAAGTTGCATCGCGATAGCTTAAAAACTGAGGGACTAGTTTGCATACATACAGACAGACAGACAGTCGGACATGGCTAGATCAATTTGTTTTGTCATTCTAAGCATACTGGCAGTAACTTTTGGAGGTCTCCGACGCTTCCTTCCGTTACAAACTTCAGCACAAACTTAATATACTATTTTCTTCGAAAAGAGTATAATCATATTTTAAATGTTTTTATAAGATTTAGAAAAGATTTCCAACAAATATTTTTACATTTATTGTATATTTGCTAAGTTGAACATTTTATATTTAGCAGAATTTCAAAAATAATTTAAAAGCCAAAATAATAAGGCATATTTAAAACTGCTTTTAAGAAATCGATTTGCTAAATTTCGAAAATTTTTAACAAATATTTGTACATTAACTGTATTTTTCCTGAGTGAAAAGTGAAATTGAATACCTATTACGAATTTAAGAAAGAATGTTTCAGGAAATGTAAAAGATTGTTTGCAAAGCCAAAATAATGTATGTGATGTATTTTCAAAGGCTTAGAAATTAATTCTGACAAATATTTTGTGGTTATATTCATATTTTTTTTCGCAATATAAGAAAATATGCCTATAGAAAGTTAAATAAGAATTTTCATTTAAAAAATAAAAGCTTAAAAGACATCTTTGCTTCTGCTTAGTAACTATTTCTACGAAATATTTTGGTGGTTCTCAGTACCATTTCCCATTTTGCGACTGTATGCTGCGCTGTTTTATGGCCACCAGCTGACAATCGTGTCGAATGGCTGCTAGCATTGCATACGCTTAGGCGCCAGCGAGCACAGCCAAATTAAAGCCATGCACACTTAACACTCGACAAAATTATTAAACTTTATTAACCTCTTACGCTGTCTGCATTGCCAGCGGCCATAAATTGCCAAAGACAAAGAACATTTACCGTACGCACATATGAGCGCGCTCTATGTTTGTGTGTGTGTGTGTGTATGGGTACACTGCAGCCAATTGGTACGCGCCAGCCACTTGTAAATTATGGCCACAGTCGCCAACGACAACGACAACGACGACGATGACTTTGACTTTGGCTGGTGGTAGGGGCTTAGAGGTGCAGCGGGTCAGGGCTCCAGGACTCCAGGACACTCTCTGGTAGCAGCGGGTGGGGCAGGTAGTGCAACGGCAGCGACATTTTTCGGGGGGGCAGCCATTGGGGGACAATCGCTTGTGGCTTTAAAGATATTTGCCATGTGCGCATTTTGCTGCAATGTATTTGCGCTAAGGATTGCGATTGCGAAAAGCTAACCCCATACCCCCCACAAGGACAAAAAAAATGGCTTGCTCAGCGCTTTAGCAAGTGCCTCTTATTGGAAAACTCGAATAACAGTTCGATAGATTTTGAGAGCCTCTGCTAAAGCAGCTCTTAGTACAATAATTTCGATAGATTCTCAGTGCTATCGATGGGGTATCGTTGTATTCGCATTGGGTACTGCACTGTCGCACCCTTTCGATGTCCCCTCCTTGCACTCACTTTCATTTTGTTTCACACACACACACACATACACAGACTGTGTGTGCGATTCGTGCCATAAATTTGCACATTACACGAAAAGTTAACACGAATTACTGTTGTAAGTGAGCAAAAATTACAATTCAGCTGCACGGGGTCGAGCACAATGTGAGGGACACAGACTCAAACAGAGACAGCAACATCAAAAGAGAGAGAGAGAGAGAGAGAGCGATAGAAATGAGAAGAAATTGCAGGGAAACGCCCGCTGTGTATTGAATGACAATAAATTGTGTTGAACTTAAGCGTTAAGCTGGTGACAAATATGTGCAAGTTGCATGAAAATTACCTTTGATTGCTCTCCACAGTCGATGAACGGCAATGCGTAGTTATCGATAACATAACTAGTTAATTGTTTATTAATAACATAATATTCGATTGTGCTTGAAAAAACCTTCTTTTTTTTTTGTTGGCTCTGACAACTTCTCGATAAGCGACGCTTAATTATCGATAACAAAAAAAATTTTTATAGTAGTTTTATGGGCATCTTATTAACTTAATTTAACAGTATATACCTATTAACACATTTATGAATTTCTGAAATTCTTTATTACTTATTTTTATCCGAGCTTAAACTCTATCAATGCTCTTCACAGATTTCAAATCTCCATAGCTTAGCCAAAACTGAAAAGATCGCGAACATTTTATTTGTGGTTTGTAATCTAGTTCCAGTCTACATTTAAAATATATACATTTTTCACCTTTCTTTCTACTTATTTTCTAGTGGGCCCCCAAGTATCAAGAAATGCCTTTCAAACTCATCCGATTTTCGATCCCAAGGCAGCTTTAATCATAGTGATGATATTGATCGGCTTAAAGCAATCTTAAATAGGCTTTTGTTAGATACTGTTATTTCAAATGCCAGCTGGTTGGTAATTTTCGCATATTGCATTGCCAGTTGCAATACCATTAATGGTTTTCACTAAATCAGCTATGGATTTGGTCAAAATGAACATTGAATATTGGCCAGGGCATTTGCGAATCTCTTTTCGGACATTTGGATTGGGAGTGAATGCATTTGGCATTTTGTGGTCACTTTGTGGCATCCAAATGCATTTAGCTCGATTGCAAATCGCTTTCGGTGCCGCTTTGCTGGCTATTTGTACACTCTCTGGCTTCTAACATGCAATTGTGGCTAAAATGCACTCCATGCACGAGTGTTCGCAATCAAATTGATGACTGCAATTGGTAATACGAGTATATTTTATGGGGACTGGGAAAGGGAAGGCCGAAGCATCTAGCTACCAGCCGCATACTGTAATTCAAAATGAAGCCTTACACAATAACATAAATATGCGTGCTTTATAGTCATCAAGATAGATTTGATTGTAATCAATCAACTTGTAATTACTGATGAAATCCTTAGGCGTACTATAATTGTATTTAAAAATATGGTAGAAGGTAAAAGAACAGCCTATTAATATCGATTTTGAGTTAAGCTGAACAAATTTAATTTATGGAAAAAAAAACCCAGTTTTTTAAATATATTTTTCAGTTTTTTTTTAAATTTAAATGGTTTTTAATTCTGGCAGGCAATGAAATCAATTCATACAGTATTTTATATTATTTTAACAAAAAGGAATAAATAAAATGAAATATATTTCGCTTTAAAAATATATTTTAATATTTAGTATCGATAATGTTAGTTTTCGAATGAAATTCGGAAGAAAATGTTTAACAACCGATCTTAGGCGGTGGATAAGTAAAGGGTATACTCGTTTAGTTATACAATGGTATAAGTAGCCAACGATTTGTTGTAATATTTAATCAAGGACACTCGAAAGCAAGAAACAAGCTATCAGAGACCCATTATTAATTAGGATAACAAAGTAGGGATACACAAATGAATAAACTGTCAACAAAAGGGTATATTCTCGTCGCATAACATTCATAATTGTGCTGAATGCCGTGTGTCTGAGCCAGTCTTACTATTTATAAGCATTTTATATGCGTCTCCACATGGCTCACATAACAACATTATTGTTTTTGGTTAAAAAACAAACAAAACAATGGAGGCAAAAAGCATTGCATACTTCACGGCTGCTTTATGAAATATTTAATGTGCTTTTCATTGTCTCGATGGTCGTTGTTGTTGTTGTTGTTGTTGCTCCGTCTGTTTATGTGCATAAATTTTATTACACATGTGCTTTTGTTTATGCGACGCAACAACAGCAACAACAGAAGTTAATGCAACATAAAATTTCGCTTTTTATTTATCACTTGTTTTTTTCTCCATTTTTTTTGGATACGCTGCCCCAGGGGCAAAAACCTTAAAAAAAAATAGACTAAAATCAAAGGGAAATACAATAAAAAATAAAACATATGAAATACAACAAGGACAGAGAAAGCGCACAATAAAACTGCCACACACATGCCACATGCCACACACACACACACACACACACAAACACACAGCCAGAGCTGGCATAAACCACAGACTTGGTGCCACGCCCACAAGGCCATGCGCATTCATATATCACAAATATGCTAAATCAGCATATTTGCGAGTTTATTTACAAGGACATTTATAAAAATTTACGGCCGTGCCGTAAATTGCAGCCGCCGGGCAGGTCTTGAGATTTATGCCTCGCCGATTCTATCAAAAAGAGCGCCACCCCTTATCAACCCTCCTCCCCCCCCCCCGCCCCTCCTTTTTGCCACGCCCCCTGTGCTGTATTCGCTTATCGCTCAGCAGCGATTTCGCACATAATTCAAAAGTCGTTGCATAAAACAAGGCGCAACGCCTGAGAAGGCTGCAAACAAGTTGAGCCGGGTCAAGCAACGAGGTGTGAGTTAAGGGTTGTCGCTGCAGCCGAAGCCGAAGCACAAGCAGAAGCACAAGTAGAAGCCAAAGCTGAAGATGTGACCCAATTAAGATGGGGTTAAGCAGGCGTTACTAATCTCAAGCAGCTGGCGGGTCAGCGTTTGTGAAATTCTTATTAAAACAGTCCAGCAGCTGGAGTTGCAGCATTTTAACAAGCTGTTATAGGGCCAAAGTGTTATACAAAGCATAAATCTGAGCAGGTTACTCAACTGTTATACAGGCATCGTCTCATACTGAGCCTTAATTTACCTCAAGCAACTGGTATACAGACCGAGTTATATACTAAGCCGAAACTAGCCCTATTAAACTGTTATACAGCCACAGTGTTATAAAGTACACTCACTAAACTTATAACACTGTTGTATATACATAGTGTTATACACCTCTAATTGGAGTATAGAAACAGACACAAACTGTAATACAGACACATTGTTATACGATGAAACTTTCTTGGCAGACATATCTATCGGGAGTACACAGTTTTATATTAAACCATCAGTTTCAAGCTGTTCTAGCACTGGTATCAGATCTTTTTAGATTTGTGGAAAAGGTAACTTGAATGTTTTGAGTAGGCGTGTGAATTGGCAGTCTTTATACATACACAGTATATCAGTAGAGTAAAGTATTAGTACTTATTACATTTTGTAAGTCACAGCTATACTATAAAACACAGTACTAAGAAAGTAACGGAATCAATGGCGAATCAAGAGGGTTCGATACCGCCCATAGGTGACGGTCCTCGCATGAGAATGCTTTATCGCGACAGTGACAATGACAACATAAGCCATACCAGCATAGTGCAACCAGTAAGTACTTCTTCTATTGCAAGATGCATCTCATTACACCATTTAATTGGACTCAAATCATATATTATAGGTGGAACGAGAACAACCTATTCCATTTGCTAGGGTTGTCGTACAGCAGCACCGAAAGGACGAACGTTGTTTGAAATTTGTGGAGACTTGTGTGATTATTTTGGGTGTAGTAGTAATCACTATTTTGTTCAAGTGGGCTTTAAGTTTTTGGAAATAGGCACTCGGACATCGTTTACAACAAAATTGAAGTCATCTTTAGTGGATTCTGGATTATACTATATGTGGTCAAATAAATACAAAATTTAAAGTTTAATATGAAGTTATACTCAAATGCATTTTTAATGTGTACAGCTTAACTGAACGCTAGCTCATAATTGGTAAGGCATATGCACAGTGAAAACTCTCTTAACGGACACCTCTAATATGTAATATGCGGGTAAATTCGACAATTTTACCCCTATCTGATAGATACATCTCATAGTTCTTATGGATTGTGAAGTATGTCGAATGCGAACTAAGAGTTAAAAATATTAAAGCAATTATATCCTGGTGATATTAAGAATATTCATAAATAAGATATAAGGTGCCCAACACTTCAAACAATCACAAGTTGTTCAATCCCGTAACTCTTTTTTCTGTCTCCGGCTTAAAGAAACTTATTAAAACAATGTCTTTTGAGTAATAAACAAAGATGGCGGCCACAGCTAACATATTGCCAGGAAAGTCTTATATATACAAAGCGCTTAAAATTAAGCCATAAGCACAAGTATATATATATTATTAAAGCATTGAGATTATTAAGAGTGATGAGCTTAAAGCTTGAGCAAGAAACCCTCAGTTGTTCAGCTAACTTTGGAGCGACCTTTTCATAAAGTCAATGCCTGGCAGTTGCCACTTACCCCCGGGTCATTCATCATTGATTACTGTCATGCTTCGTCTTCGTCTTCGTCTTGGTCTTCATCTTGAATCAATTTTGTGCTGCGCTATTGCCAGGATGCTGCCAGGACGCTGCCAGGATGTTGCCAGCATGTTGCTGCAGCTGCTGCACAGCGCTATGGGGTTGCGTTATACAGTTGCACAAATATCATTGGCGTTAATCCTTTTCTACATCATCAAACAATTTCATCAAATAAATCTAAAGTGATTTGTATTTGTCACACACTTTTCAACTGCTGCTCGTCATTCGTGTTGCACACCCCTCGGCGGCAAGTGTTGCCAACATGTCTGCAACATTTCCAACTCCGACTCCGACTCCAACTCTGACTACAACTCCAACTCCAGTTTCAGCTCCAGCTGCACGCTTCGTCTGGTTTTAAACGCTGTAGCATTTTATTTATTTTTTCTTGACTTATTTTCTTCTCCCTCTCTCTCCCCTCTCTCCCCTCTCTCTCTCTATATATATATTTTTTGTTTTTTTTTTGCGCTATTGCGCTGACTGCTCGCTGATTGACTGCCATGGCAGCACAGCCCGAAGAGGCGAGGTACCGTCGACCAGCCGCCAACCCAATGCCACATCCCGCGTACCCACGTATTCACATCCTGCACAACAGCAACAGCAACAACAACAACAACAGCAGCAGCAGCAAGAGCAACCTTTAGCCAGCATCCTGAAGCCTGCATTTGCTGCATGTTTACTTTGCTACATTTCTCATTTAATGCCTTGGCAATGACGTTGACTCGCCGGCTCTGGCGGTGATTGAAAAGTTTGTTTTAGCATCTACTGTATCAGTGTGGAGCGCAACGAGTCCTTAATATCCGCTGCTCCTGCTCCTGCTGTCCTTTTAAAGACTCAATCCAATTTGACCAGAACTAATAACAAAATGTTAAGCACCAATTGTCGTATACTTAATAACATATAGAATATATAACGTTTTGTTTACTCAAATTTGATTTTATCTGTTAGTTCTTTCTGCCATACGAAAATATATGCATGCAAAAAGATGATCAGACTGTTGATACTGATCAAGAATATATATACTTTTTAAGACTCAATCCAATTTGACCAGAACTAATAACAAAATGTTAAGCACCAATTGTCGTATACTTAATAACAGATAGAATATATAACGTTTTGTTTATTCAAATTTGATTTTATCTTTTAGTTCTTTATGCCATGCGGAGCGGAACGAGTCCTTAATATCCGCTGCTCCTGCTCCTGCTGTCCTTTTAAAGACTCAATCCAATTTGACCAGAACTAATAACAAAATGTTAAGCACCAATTGTCGTATACTTAATAACAGATAGAATATATAGCGTTTTGTTTATTCAAATTTGATTTTATCTGTTAGTTCTTTCTGCCATACGAAAATATATGCATGCAAAAAGATGATCAGACTGTTGATACTGATCAAGAATATATATACTTTTTAAGACTCAATCCAATTTGACCAGAACTAATAACAAAATGTTAAGCACCAATTGTCGTATACTTAATAACAGATAGAATATATAGCGTTTTGTTTATTCAAATTTGATTTTATCTGTTAGTTCTTTCTGCCATACGAAAATATGTGCATGCAAAAAGATGATCAGACTGTTGATACTGATCAAGAATATATATACTTTTTAAGACTCAATCCAATTTGACCAGAACTAATAACAAAATGTTAAGCACCAATTGTCGTATACTTAATAACAGATAGAATATATAACGTTTTGCTTATTCAAATTTGATTTTATCTGTTAGTTCTTTCTGCCATACGAAAATATGTGCATGCAAAAAGATGATCAGACTGTTGATACTGATCAAGAATATATATACTTTTTAAGACTCAATCCAATTTGACCAGAACTAATAACAAAATGTTAAGCACCAATTGTCGTATACTTAATAACAGATAGAATATATAGCGTTTTGTTTATTCAAATTTGATTTTATCTTTTAGTTCTTTATGCCATGCGAAAATATATGTAGCAAAAAGATGATCAGACTGTTGATGCTGATCAAGAATATATATGGGTATGTGTGTTATTGTGTCGTAGATGCTACATACTTTTCTAGATCTAGATAGACCAGAATTTCAATTAGCTCTTTTTTCCGATTGGGTCTTCTACAAAAAGTTGTAAAGCAAATAACTAGCTACTTGCTAGTTAATTTCTTGAATTGATTACGTTTTCCCGCATTTAGCATAGACTTTATGATGTTTTCCAACAAGACTTTTGCACTCAGCGGTCTTCTGTCAGCAACTCTGTGTTTGTGTGTGTGTTTGTGTGCATTTGACATTTTCAATTTGCTGGCCATCAAGCGGCAACTATGGATTGCAACGTTAACGCGCCTGGACTTTGTGCAGGCCAAACGAAAATTGAAGCAATTTTTGTACGCTTTTTGCACGCTACTCATTTGTCAGAGCAGGCAGGGAATGGAGTGGCGGAATGGATGGCGGATACTGCTTATTATTAATGGCGATTTGTGTAAGCTGTATTCAAGCATGCTTGCTCTCGCCTTAAAGAGTGCGCATGCAGCATTTGTGGCATGCACAATTGAGCTAGCAACAAAAGTCGCAAAATGGCCGCAGGACTGCAGCGAATAAACCAATATGCACACAGTGCAAACAAATAAATAAGCAAATAAAACGTTGCTGGGCTTTGTTCGTCTTTTCGTTGTTGTTGTTGTTGTTGTTGCTGTTTGTTGCATATTCATGGGCGCTAAAAAGTATGCAGCATTTGTGTGCTACACGCCTCGCATTCATATTTTGCAACACACACACACACACACATACATATGCATATTAATAAATAAACAAATGCCGCATGCGGCCGACAAACAGAAATGGAATTTGCTGCGGATTTAACTGGGCGTATGCGTAATTTTTTTGCTGCCCGCTGGCGTCTGGCGAAAACTTTTCGCAGCCACAACATGTGGCAAACTTAGAGGCGTTCTTCCAACAAAGCCCCCCAAAAAAAAAAACCTTTACACTTTTCGTGCATTGAAATTTTTGCCAGTGGCCATTTGGAAATTTTATGATTGTTGTTGCTGTTGGCGCCTACGCAGCGAAAAACTGCATTTGAATGTTGCAGTTGCAGCATTGTTGTTATTGTTGTTATTGTTGTTGCTGCTGCTGCTGCCAGTCACGCTTATTGCAGCTAAAGCGCAAGACGTGCGAGCCCCAAAAAGCAGACAGCACAAATTCCCATTAGCGCTTTGCCATTTGGTTGCCGCAGCCACCTAACATAAGGGAGTAAACTCTACCAATCTCCCTCTTCCCTCCTCCACTCTCTCTCTCTCCTTCTGTCTTGACACCACTTGCAGCACAAACAAAACGCTGGCAACTCTGCCACAGCCGTCGAGAGCTTTGTGGGATAAAGTTGAGGCGAACATATGGCCGACTTCGACTTTGACTATTCATATTTTCACAACTATCACTGTGTGTATGCGTGTGTGTGTGTGTTAGTAAGTCTGTCTGTGTACGTGTTTGCATAACAAAACTAACATTTAACAATAACATTTCCTACGCAACGATGTCGATGCCAGAGCTGAAAGGATAAACATTTTGCGCTCATCGCCTGTTAGACGCTTACCAACACTACGCTGGCCATGTTGACTGTCTTCAGCTTTTTGTCACCCTTCAGCACTGCACAATATAAAGTTCTTTAACACTTTTGCTAAACCTAATCAATATCAGCAATATTAATATTAATGCCCATACAACTTAACTTTCGATTATGTACTCATTTTAAATATTTCAAAATATTTTGTAGATCTTGAATTCATTAATTTATTTGTAAAGTAAAGTAAAACTTCAAATTTAACACAAACAAAAATAGAAAGCTAAGCTTATTATTTTCAAAAATTACTGTTTGAATATATACCTGTACTATTTAAATCTCTGATATATTTTATTAAAGTTGTATTTTACTAGATGTAATTCATATTTTTTCTTTATTAGATGACAGTCCCGCAAATTGCAAAATTGATGATTAAATATTTTTTGCGAAATTTTATGCATGGTTAAATATAATAGAATATAATCAAAAAAATGATTTACACACTTAATGAAATTTTCGAAAATCTTAAGAGAACTCTTACTCAAAGTATATTTAAGTCTGTACTTTTTTTCTTATCTTCTATGTAGAAAAGTTATTTGTAGCTCGAAAATATATATGTCTGTATGTTCAAACGGTATTTAAGCTTCGGCGTGGAGAACAATTGATATTTTATTCTTGTTATTTGCTCTGTGGGTGGGCTTTGATTATCATATTTATTTCTGCGCTTCTGCATTCCGTTTCGAGCACACATTCAAGGCACTACACAGCCGGGACTCTCTCTTTCTCTCTTTATATACACTGTACATTCCATACTCTTCAGTCCTGAGGCAACTCGACAGCCTTTCCCGTCAGCAGCCAGCAGCTTTTCCACTCTGCCATTTTCTTTGCAGTTTTGCGCTACTTGAAATGCATTTTCTATTTCATATTTCAATGCCAGCGGCTGTGGCAGCCTGTGAATAAAGTTTAGCGCAACATTTTGATGCGTTTTGATGTCTATCTGTGTGTGTATGTGTGTGTGTGTGCCTCTTGGGGTGCTAACGGTGGCGTATGCGTAATATGATTTTTATTGGCTTAGAATAGTGCAAAGCGTTACTTGGAGGGGCTGCCAAGCTGAATGCATATTTGCCAATTTACTAGCAGGACGCATACAAATTACCAAGACGGCAACAAACAGAGAAAGAGAGAGAGAAAGAGAGAGGGAGAGAGAGAGTAATTGAGGGAGTGAGAGCTCTGAGCCAGTCAGTTTTAGCCATTTGTTGCCTTTGAGGCGTCAGATATAAAGTAAGAAGGCTACAAAGCTAAGTCAAAGAAAAGCGTCGTGTACATATTGATTTTAGTTTTCATCATCAAAACCATATTTGTATTATGATTTCAATATAGATTTCATTTTATTAGAAATTAGTTTCGACTGCATAATTATACGCTATATTTTAGAAATAACCTTTCAGAACTTGTTTTGAATAGCTCTTAAAGTAACAAATAATTAAGCTTAAAAAATATGTTGAGATGATATATATATATGAGTAAGAGTTCTTTTGAATTTACCTAATAAAGACTAAATTGAGAAATAAGACTTTGACATCACCTAGCTATAAATATACATAAATGAAAATGTTCAGATTTGAAAATGCTCAGAATTAATTCAGCCTTATATTTCTAGCATTGTTTGTTGCTTAAAGATTTAAGCGCATAACTTAAGTATACAATTTACAAGTTTTCACAAATAAATTAGCTTTTATTATCAATTCAAGCCCACTCTCCCTTTTTTCTGATGCCAACTTATAAATGTTTCATTAAAATGGCCAACATATTTTATGTGCAACTCAAACAACGGAAACGAAAAGTGGCCAAAGGCACAGAATAAACCAGAAGCCAACCCAAAGGTCAGCAGCTGCCAAATTATGGCCAAGCGGGAGAGCGAGACCATCATAAAAAGCATATTGTTTCGGGACCCAAAAGTGACGGCAATTCACCACTCACGCCCATTGTCCAGTGGCTGCTGCTGCTGCTGCTGCTGCTCCTTCTACTTGTCAATAATGTCAACAATGTTGTTTGTTGCTCCATAAATTACAAACTCTCTCTCTCTCTCTCTCTACCTCTGCCTCCGCACATTTCCCCAGCTCCACTCTGATCTCCGCTTGGCCAGCGGGTCTGGCATTTTATGAGTGCAGCTGGTGCCGCCGCTGAAGCTTGAGTAACGACAGGAATCGAAAAACAATCACTGGCCAATGCCCATGCTGTAATACCCTAATTGTTGAGGTCCACATACAGAAAGAGGTAGAGAATTTGGTACTCAAATCAAAACTAAAAGCCTAGAGTATATAATTATCCCATAAATTCTTATTTCGGGAATGATTTATTTTAAAATCCCGAAAGTCAAAAATGACTCAGGGTCTACAAAAAAGATAAATTTTCAAAAATCAACGTACATATTTCTGTGGACTATCTATACCTTATATTGGCTTGTGTTTCATAAAAATTTTAAAAATTCGAAATTGCTTGAAATTGCTTGAAATTTAAATGCAAATTCATAAAGCAACACTAGCAACGATCAAAAATGCCTCGGGATCGAAAATCGTATAAATTTTGACCAAATTATGGGAGTTTTAGGTGTCTTTCAACGTATTTCTGTGGACTATCTATACCTTATATTGGCTTGTGTTTCAGATAAAACGAAAACTGATTTATTTATTACATGTGTATGCTATTCGAGACTATACATACCAAATTTGTTGCCTTTAGCTCTTAAGCCTTTCAAGTTATGGTCAAATCTAAATTTATCGATATCTTTTGAACGGGTTGAGTTATTGATCAAATGAAACAAACTTGATCTGTCCCGGGACTAAAAGAACTTATATTCCAAATATGAAGTCTCTAGCTCTCGTAGTCTCTGATATCCGCGCATTCATACAGAGGACAGACAGACGGACGGACGGACAGACAGACGGACATGGCTAAATCGACTCGGCTGTTGATACTGATCAAAAATATGTATACTTTATATGGTCGGAGATGCTTCCTTATGCATGTTACATACTTTTCACAAAACCATTATACCCAATTTACCCATTTTAAATGGGTTCAGGATATAATTACACGTGAAAAACGATTGTTACGGCACATGAAATTTTGGTGGTGCAGTTGGCAGAGTGAAAATTGCGTAAAGGTTTGAAATGAGTATAAAATCTTCGGCGAGCCAAAGATAATCCTCTCCCACTTGTTATTTTTAGCTCTTAGTTCGCATCCGCCATTCTTCACAATCCATAAGAACTATAAGATGTATCTATCAGATAGGGGTAAAATTGTCGAATTTACCCGCATATTACATATTAGAGGTGTCCGTTAAGAGAGTTTTCACTGTGCATATGCCTTACCAATTATGAGCTAGCGTTCAGTTAAGCTGTACACATTAAAAATGCATTTGAGTATAACTTCATATTAAACTTTAAATTTTGTATTTATTTGACCACATATAGTATAATCCAGAATCCACTAAAGATGACTTCAATTTTGTTGTAAACGATGTCCGAGTGCCTATTTCCAAAAACTTAAAGCCCACTTGAACAAAATAGTGATTACTACTACACCCAAAATAATCACACAAGTCTCCACAAATTTCAAACAACGTTCGTCCTTTCGGTGCTGCTGTACGACAACCCTAGCAAATGGAAGAGGTTGTTCTCGTTCCACCTATATTAGATGATTTGAATCCAATTAAATGGTGTAATGAGATGCATCTTGCAATAGAAGAAGTACTTACTGGTTGCACTATGCTGGTATGGCTTATGTTGTCATTGTCACTGTCGCGATAAAGCATTCTCATGCGAGGACCGTCACCTATGGGCGGTATCGAACCCTCTTGATTCGCCATTGATTCCGTTACTTTCTTAGTACTGTGTTTTATAGTATAGCTGTGACTTACAAAATGTAATAAGTACTAATACTTTACTCTACTGATATACTGTGTATGTATAAAGACTGCCAATTCACACGCCTACTCAAAACATTCAAGTAACTTATTTCACAAATCTAAAAAGATCTGTGCTAGAACAGCTTGAAACTGACGGAAAAGAGTCTTTTTGTGGATGCTTTTTTTTAAATTCATTTAAATATGGGCAGAACGTTTATTATATTCACATAAATCTATATTTACACTTTAGTATCAAAAGACTATAAATTTTAAATACAAAAAACATAAATTACCGCAGCTCAAATAAATTCATGACGGCAAATAAACAAATATAGTTCTTAACTTAAATTGCAATTTGAACGTTTTAATGTCCAGCTTTCGAAAGGGTATTACAATGCATCTTTATCAAGCCGTGACTATACATATATATATTGTTTTTCTGTTTTACAATGATAGCCAACTTAAACTAAATATAAATAAATTCAACATATATCATTATGGAAAATTGAGAAAATTTCTATGATGCCTTGGCAGAAAGTCTATTAAGTAGAATAAGCTGAAAATCGTAAGTTTGACGTCCTTGTGGATTTTGGGCTGTTTATGATGCGTCTAATTAGAAGCCAAAACTTTACTGAAGTCATAAAAAAAAGCGAGCTCAGCAAAATGGTCGCGCGACATATTGAATTAAATATTCAATCATAAGAACAAAAGGCAAAAGTTGCCACGCAGCTGGATATCTACCCCAATCCCCCAATCCCCCAATCCGCCACTCAGCTGCTCCACTTTGCTTTTGCTTCAAGTGACATTTTATGGCTGTTCTGGCAGCGACATCGCGACATCGTCAGCTGAACTTGATAGACAATTTTGAGTGCGTCATAAACATTTACCGTTCGACGTGAGCTGGAACAGGCTCCTCCCATGGATGAGAAGGAGCAGGAGCAGCGAAAGACGAACTCAAGTGCCATTCAAGTCCATGGCAATCAGTTGCCTGTGCGTCTATATCAGCACATAAGTTCAGCATAAGTCGACTACACATATTTAACTTGACATACTTGTATCTATATTCTTTACATATAGAAAGTCTGCTAATTGGCATTAATTAGAATCGATATTTACTACTATGATAATGTTATACAGCATAACTGTTTAATTATAAATCAAGACAACGAATTGTTATCGATATAATTGTATTTTTTATTTTTTGTAATTAAAAATTAAAGTTTGTGGTAGACATATGTGATTGATTGAGAAAAACAACTCAGCTCATTTACTTTACTTACACATTTTTATACCCTGAACCCATTAAAAATGGGTAAAAAGGGTATTATGGTTTTGTGCAAAAGTATGTAACAGGCATAAGGAAGCATCTCCGACCATATAAAGTATATATATTATTGATCAGTATCAACAGTCGAGTCGATTTAGCCATGTCCGTCTGTCTGTCTGTCCGTCCGTCCGTCCGTCCGTCTGTCTGTATGAACACGCGGATATCAGAGACTACAAAAGCTAGAGACTTCATATTTGGAATATAAGTTCTCGTAATCCCGGGACAGATCAAGTTTATTAAAATTTATCGATAACTCCTCCCATTCAAAAGTTATCGATAAATTTCGATTTCAGACCAGCGTTTTTGGGCTATAACTTACAAGTTATGAGAGCTAGAGGCCCCTTTTTTTGGCATGTATAATCTCGAATAGCATACACATGTAACAAATTTTTCACTTTTTGGATACCACCCCCCAATTCGCCCAAAAATTCAAAAAACTCATTTTTTGAAGGTATGACCTTGCAATTTGGTTTGGTCACACATTTTATAGCCAATGTTATGTCCTAAAAATTTTAAAAAGATCGGACAATAAACACAGAAGTTATTTAAGATTTTACTTTCCATTGTGTGGGGCTCAGTGAAAAAGCAAGATAACTGCTTAAGCCGTTTTCACAGCTTGCAGTAATGTGTGGTGTGTTTGTATGTATGCACACTATTAGGCAAGTATGAATGGATGTCAGAACTGGGTTCAGGGTATCTCATAGTCGGGCAGTCCCGACTAGAGCACTCTTACTTGTTTTAATTGTAATGTATTATAGCTCATCAGAGCTATTTTTAAAATAAATAATTTACTCATCAAAATTGCTCTAAAAATTTTTTAAAAAGATTTAATTTTATGTTCTTATCAGCTGACATGACCAAAATCAAAGAAGTCAAATATATTTTACATATGTATGCTATGTGAGCTTTTATAAGTTCCCATTTAATGTATTAAATGTCATCAGAGTTTTGTGATATAAATTCAGGCTGGCAAATCGATAATATGTCGATACACCTCATATCGAATTATATCAAACGATTAAACGTGAATATTTCACACAATTTCGAAGATAGAGGCATCAAATTTGGCATGTATATTGCCAGTGACCTACCCAAACCATTGGATCCAGGGTTTTTTGGCCAAGTCCACTACAATGCCCACCTCAGCTTTAGAGCTTTGGAATATGTATCACTGGTAAACTCACCCACAGATTACAGTAAACATTTTTCTAATCGGCATACTCTAATGCACAATTCTATAACACTAGTATACTTTCAGCAATTTTTAAGCTAGAGTCACCAACTTTAGAATTTAGATTGCTGGCTGACCTGTCCGAAAGATTGCGGCCTGAATTTCCCAGCAGTAAATTGATGCAGCATACAATTTCTGGACTTATGCTACAAATATTTTGAAGGGACTTATCAGACATTTTGTCTTTCGCCCTAATCGGTGCAAGCCAATTTGCAGCCACTGCAGTTAATAATCGTATGCTTTTGTTTACTGCTTTGCACAGCCAAATCGCTTTGAAGCTCTTAAGCAGCTTTGCCGCTAATACGATGAGAGTATGCCATATCTGAGGATTGGACCTGCTCCCAACGGCCAGTCAGAGATGCAGATTTGCATTATGGGTCGGCTTTAGCATTTGCAGTGTTGCTGAAACGGAAATCTTGCGACGAATCTCGACTGCCAGCTCTCAGGTCTCGACTCCCGACATCCTGTGCATATGCATGGCATGTAATTATTATTTTATGGCATACAATTAGGCGCAGGAAGGACGCAAGTGCTAGCAGCCACGTAGCACGGCGCCGTTTGAGCTACGTGAGCCAAGTGAGCTCACAGGACGCCTCGCAGGACCCCCGCTCTCCCACTTTCAGCCAGCAGGCTCTGCTGAGTGGCTTTGTGAGCTTTGCTCCGGCTGTTGCAGTTGTTATTAGTTATGTCAGAGGCAATTAGCCACAATAATTTGTAATCTTATTAGGCAGACACGCACACACACACACACACACACACACACACACACACGCACACACATCTGCATATAGGTATAGGGCAAATGTCTATCAAATGTTACTGGCAACTACTCGAACACTTTGCTCTCTCAACTCCTCACCTTTTGTGTTTGTGTGCGATAATTACATGCATGGAAATTATGGTTTAATTTCGGTCTTTGTGCGTGTGTGCATTTGCAATTGAGTTTTGGCAAAAGAAACTATTGCAATAACCCCTTAACACACCCGCCTGCGGCAAGAGTCAGTTTTATTTGATTGCCCAACATTATTAATTTGAAATCAATTGTCAAACAGAACACACATCACATTTTGAATGTGCTTAGGTAAATATTTATGCTGCCTTCAATTGACATGCCATAACATGCACACACACACACACACACACACTCACACACACACACTCACGCACACACACAGATACTTTGTGAAAGCCATACTGGCCTGTAAAATATTTTAGATTTGCACCAAATTTAATTCAATTTCATTTAAGGTTTCTTGTAAAGCCACTTGATAAATGCTGTCAAATGTATTAATTATATTTCTATAAGCACGAACTCACTTCAGTCATGAGAAGCATCTTATAAATGATTGCTTTGCACTTTTCTGAAAGCACTTTTGTTACAGGGTTAAAGCTCAAAATTATTACGAGTTCAGTTTAATTACAAGAATTTGTTAGTTTCGTTGCAATATGTTGTCTTTTAGTTTATCCCAAAAATGATTCCAATTTTTAGTCTTGCTTTAACTGTTATAATTGTTTTCGAAAAGATTATAATAACAACAAGAATTTAAATGCACATAACTTTGCCAAAATGGAACCGACTTTGAAGCTTTAGACCGATTTGTTCATGTTTTTTCGCTAACTTTATTCTACATTAAAGTTTGATCAATTTTGGAAAATTTAATTTTTTTTACTTTTTTCCAAATTATTTTCAAGGGAAACAAATTTTAAAAAAATAGAATCGTGAAATTTTGTTTATAAAGTGATTTTTCGTACCCGGAAATGTCCTTTAAAAACTGGAAACTTACATAACTTTGACAAAACTTAACAGATATATCCCGATAAAAATATGGTAATTATTCGATTTTACTTTAAACGTTATGTTTATAGTTTGTAATTTTTTATATGTTTTTAAAGTTTCACATTTCTAAGTTATAAAAAAATATAAATTATTTATTATTCAAATACAACTAGCTACTATCATTACTTTTAAATGTAAGTATAAAAAGTATAAAAAGAAAGTATAAAATCCATCAAATAGATATTAGGAAAATATAAAAAGAATCTTAAGAAATCTCTGATCCAATCAAATTCAGTGAAGCCGAAAGATATTTTGTAGAAATAAACAAAAATTAATTTTAAAATAAATTTGGACTAATATTCTAAAAAAGGGTCCGCAGTCAATTTTAGCTTTACACTGTTAAAAAAAACTATGTGATTCTCTGGCGTTGAAAGGTACAAAGTTGGTTTGCAAACATGTTGCAGGTAATATATATGAGCCGGAAGCCTGCTCGAGAGCCCTACTTATTAGCTGAAGTATCTCATATGTGAAGTCTTCAGCACACACAAACAAAACACACACACAAGGATGAAGCCGTGTTTTTACCGTTGGTTGGCAACGCCATGCCGAATCCACTGAGCCCCTGAGCAGGCAATCATTTGGTCCATAAAGCACACGATGCGCCCAAATGTCATGTGCCAAACGGATTTTATGTTACAACACGTGAAGTGGTAGGCAAGGATGAGGTTGAGCAGATGGTGGAGCTGGTGATTGGTGGAGGGGGCGAGGGAGGGGAGTACTAGGTCTCATATAAAAGTTAAATGGCAGAAAAGGAAGCGTTGACGTCGCGACAGGAAATCAGTTGAGGCATAGTGCACAACAACTGAGCACCCGTCGACCCTCCCTCCCTTCCATTCATGGTGTTGATAATCGTACTCATACGTATGAATTTACACTGAAAAAAAAATTAAGAATTATTTAAATACATCAAGTAATTGATCCAATCCGGTCATGAAAATACGAGAGATTAGAGAACAATTAATATAGTTTCAAAAATTTGTTATCACGAAAATTCTCATATTCTGCATATTTCAACTAACAGCCCAATTTTAAAAAAATTCGTTCAGAACTTGTCTGCTTACTTTTCTAACATTAACAGTCAATTTCAAAACCACCAATGATAGTAGTCTTTGAGATGAATGCGGTGAGATCCCTTTCAGAACTGCGTATACTTGATTTCGAATTTGTGTTCTTATCTTATCATCAAAAGCGATTCAAAATTGTTGAAAGAAACTTGAATGAGGAACGGCATTTTTCTCTGAATGTATCAGAAGTATGCATTGAACTTTAACCTTCTGACTCAAAATACTTGATGAAAGTCACATAAAGTAAATGAAAACTATCGTGGGCCATAAAGCTGATAGGAGCGGGTCGCGAATCCCAAATGCCAACTGCCAAATGCCAAATGACCTTCAGCGAATGTCACAGCAGTATTCACTTAGCCAGCAAATGAGCTTTTAAATGCTTTGTGCTGACTGTACCCCAATCAGCAGCAGGTTGCAACTGTACCGGTGCTTGGGCTTTTGGGTAACGGCAGCATTGGCATGCAAAACGTAATTACTTTATATTGCATTTCTCTCTGTCTGCCCAATTAAACTTCAATTGCCAGGTGTTGTTTTAATACCTACAGGGTGCTCTATGAAGCAATCGGGTATACCAATTGGTTTTGCAACGGATTGCAACTTTGTATCATATCAAATTACACAACAGGCTTTCGGTTTTTATAGTCTACAATAACTATTTCAAAGTATTTCTATCGACTCTGAGCCAAAAACATAATATATTTTGTTTATTAATATCTTTAACACCGTTGAAATTTGCTAAACAGCTGTCAATAATCTAGCATAATATTTACATGCGTAAATCATCCAAAGCATTCAGTTCGAATAAACTAAAATTAATTCCTTATTTGTTCTATCAGTTTTAATAGAATTAATTATTACTTTGAAAAAAATCCAGATTTGTAATATTCAAATATAGCTCTAATATTCATTTATTTATCTTATGTTTTACAGGCTACAATATTTTCCCAAAAATAACTAAGCAATTCAGGTAAATATATCCTCATTCTTGTATATCGAACTAACATAAAAGTTTCCACTTTTTGATGTCCTAATAGGAATTTAGTAAACATATTTCTAAATGAAATGAATGAAACCAAAAGAATAAATAAAATACCTTCTTACACTTACAGTGCTTATCTCAAATATAAATAATGTTAAATTTAAAATCTTTTGACTGTTTATAGTTACAAATATTGTTTTTTTTTATATTTGTTACAGAATTCATGTCAATACAGTAGCAATATTGATCGGTTAGGTGTCTTTCAGCACAGCCTAATTGAAACAACATAACAGGGTATTTCATTGTCAGGCACACTCGTTAACCAATGCGCCAAGTTTGGATGCTTGGGGCGCACTTTTTTAATTAAAGTTCTCTATGGATATGCAATGGCAAATTGTAGAATTGAGTTCTGTGCCGTTCAGAAGCCGGCGTATTGATGTCTTTAATCAGGCAGCCACTTTAATGACACTTTATGAGAAACATTCATGGCTAGCTCTGAGATAAAACAGCGCAAGTCCTTATTCCAATAAATTAATCGAAGTTGGTCAGCAACAAAAAAAAAGAAGGAACAGGCAACAAAAAAAACTTTGAAAAATGCTACAAGTCAATTTAAGTAAAGTTCCCGCAGCCATCATTACAAGTTAACCCTTCGGCAGCTGTGGGGGTGGTTGGACTAAGGAAGGGGCTGATTTTTCTTGTTGTTGCTGTGGCTCTTTTTGGCGTGCTCCAATTGCCATGAAATTTATGTGTTGGCGCTCAGCGTGAACTTGAATCGCATAAATCCACATGAAACGGATATTAAAAAGCATCCTGAAGCCCCAAACTACCCCAAACCTCGCCCCGTCCTCCCCAAACTTCGTTTTTAGGCCTATTACCAATGCCTGCATGTAGACATATTATATAGCTGATTGACTTCGATCGCCTTGGCTTTGTTGGCTTAAATTATGAACTTATACATTGACAGGCGGCAAAGAGAATTTATTATACTCTTTTCGAAGAAAATAGTATATTAACTTTGTGCTGAAGTGTGCAATGCTTAGAAGTAATCGGCAGATACCCCCATAGAATGACCCCCTTAGAATGACGAAACAAATTGATCTAGCCATGTCCGTATGTCTGTCTTTCTGTCTGTCTGTATGTATGGGATCTAGTCCCTCAGTTTTTAAGCTATCGCGATATAACTTTGCACAGACACCTATTAGTCAAATGTACAGCACATTGGTCAAAATTGGCTGGATCGGACCAGTATATCTTAATATTTCAAAAGAAAAATTTAAATTGATTTAAAATCAATTCTTTAAAAAAAAAAATGCCAATAAAAAAACAATTTTTTACAGCAAAAAAAATGTTGGTGGTGTAGTTGAAAATTGCCTAAACGTTCGAAAAGAGTATAAAATCTTCGGCACGCCGAAGATAATCCTTTACCACATGGTTTTATTTTTGTTTGGTGTGTTGAAAAGGATAAAAAGAAGGAGCTGGTGTCCAAAAGCATACTGACACTGGCAGGAAAATAAATCGATTGCATGGGTTTCTTTTAAACTAGACATTGTTCATTTTGATAAGGGGGTAAGAAGCGCTCTTATGTAGAGAGCTCCATAATTGTTTCTGCAGAAATCTTAAACGTGATTGCTAATGATAAAAAAAAAACATAAAAACTACAACATTTTTGTATAAGGTAAAGTAAGAAGCTTTCTCTAAATGAATAAAACTGATTAAAAATGTGAGAAAAGCACTTGCACCCCATTATACCCGTTAGTCATAATATAAAATCACAAATGGCAAACAAACGTATTCGATTAGCTAGAACTGATAAAAACAAATAGCTAGCCAACTGCAAATGGGCGACACTCATAAATATTCATGCGAAAACTCTAACGAAATTGTCAAATTTCAACTGCATGAAGTTTCCCATAAGCAGATACAATCGCATCGTCATCTCACTTGCCCTGGGGCCCCTTCAATTCATATGATAGTTTTCAAATAATTTAACATGTTTCCATGCCAATAAATTCAATTGTCAATGTAGGCACCGAAAAGCAAGCACTTCAGTCTATCTCTCTATCTATCTCTCTCTATCTCTCTCTCTCTCTCGTTCTCTCTTTCTCTATTTGCATCTGTATATTTAGCTGTGTATTTGAAAGTTTGACAGACACAAGGCGAACACACACTTAAACTCGTACCCCTACTTGAGATAGTGATGGAAGCGTGTTTCTTTGTTTCAATAGCATAACGAACACGATCCAGATATCGAGGAAAAACAAATCACAATAAGTAATACTATAACAATAACAAAGACTTGAAAGTCAACATTGTTTCACTTTTTCGCAAAAAAAGACATGGTCGAGGTTTTACCCTATTTCGGATCTCAGGAATAGAAAATATTGTTTGTGTGGTTTTTGCTTTCTTTCACCAGTCTAACACATTATTTGACAGTTTCATTTTAGTACATTTTCTTCAGCAAAGTTTCTTGTTATATGTTGGGCTAAGAATTTCGATAAGGGACCAAACAAAATAGCGTTTTGGGTCTATTTCATTCAATATCTCGTAAAAATCATATTTTGACCACTTCTTTTTGCAATCTTTCAAGAATGTTTCTCCAGTATTCGAGTATTCATAAAAAATATGAGTATAAGTAGTTTTGTAAAGACATTAATGTATAAGTAACCGAAATTTGAAGATTGCTATTGGATGAATAACGACTTCTACACAATTTTCACTACAACATATATTTACATAAATAGAAAAAAAAAACTTCACATAGTTTGTTTGCTTTGATGGGATTCTTTTGGGTTTTCGCCAATATTTGCCAGAGGTTTTGAACCCATTTTTATTATATATATTTCGTAATTGTTTTATAATTTAAATTTAATTTTCTGCGGCGACAATAAATAATGAAAATACCGTAACGGATATAGAAATTTGGTATTTTTTCAATCAATACATGGATGCAAAAATGTATATATATATATTTGAGTATATCTGTCAAATACATATATATATATCTTCCTTCACATTAAGTACGATGAAAAATATGAATATGTTACGGTACACAATCTGATAGCTTTATTCAACAATGACATCAATATATCAACTCGATATATCCGAACACACCAATCGTATTTATTTAATTTTTTTTTTTTTTTTTTTTAACTTATAAATCACGACACGGAACCATCTCTAACACGTGAGTCCTGGCATTCTAACTGTTGCCAAAAACGCTGCCTGCTGCCTGCTGCTTGCTGCCTTCTGTCAGCTCATTGCCCGAGGGTTGCCGACTCTCTGGTCCCGGCATATTTGATTTTGTAATTTGCATTTGATAAGCAAGAAGCAAGCTGGATGGAGCTCAGCCCGATTTGGTTTTGTCCTTGGCAGCCTTTTGTTTTGTTTTAATTCCATTGAGCTGTATGCTATCTTATATTATCCATCTGGAAGTTGCCATCATGCTCTGCTATCTCAATGCTGCTCTGCCGCCTGTTTGTTTGTGTACAATTTTATTAGGTATTTGTATTTGTATTTGTATTTGTATTTCTATTCTCGTACTCGTACTCGTTTTCAGTTTGCAGTTTTCAGTTTTCAGCTTTGTTGCCTCTGCAACTTTTCCCCGGGCCATTGTCAAGTTACATTAGCACATTCTCTGTATGCGAGTGGATTGTTGTTAAAGTTTCCTCTAGCAAAATTGTGCAGCTTTGAACTGACAGAAGTTGAAAATACTCAAGGGCACCGTTTGGCAATGGCATGGATATGACTAGTATATCCTTGGGTCGCAACTTTTAGGTAACCCCAACTAATTAGCGCTAGGTGCCCAATATTGCAAACATCATTTGTAATTTTGTTATGCATACCAATTGTATATTTAACTTATTTATTGTATATCAACTTAATAAATAATATTCGTTTAATATAATTATTTAAAATATTATTATTCTTTGTCTTGTTTTGTTTTTTTTTTTTTGTGTGTGTTTTTTTGCTTTGCCATGAAAGATGATATTTATTATGTGTGATGGAATCAGGCAAGGAAGTACAAATCAATCAAAGCAACAGCGAAAGAAAAAAATAAGAGCATGAATTAACAGTCAAATAAGCAATTCAATTAAATTCGCAAGTCATTGACTTCTGATAAATAAAAATTGGAAGCAGGAGTTATCTGGAAAATTAAGTGAGCAAACAGGCTTCGTATATAAAAAGAAGCATATTTGCAATATATGACAGACACTTGACTGGTTCGCTCAGTGTCGTTTCAATTGTTGATTTCACTTATTGTGTGTGTGTGTATTATTATTTTCCCGACGATAACCGACGCGCCTATTATTATTATTATTATTATTATTATTGCTATTATCTATTTTGTATATTGAGAAGGCACTAAAGGAACCATTCATGTGTCCTTTATAATATTTCAATGCCTTTCCAAATCTTGACAATAAATTATATTCTAACAACTATCACTATCGCATGGGAATGATAATTCCAGTGTCAACTGACTGATGAGATTTGTTTTTCTTTTTGTTTTTGATTTTGTTTTATTGAATTCACGACGCCAATTGCAGATTATCTCAAAATGTGCTACATATTTTGAGCCATTGAATATGTAGCACAGTATTGGATAATCAGTACTAACAGTGATAATCTTATGATCAAATAACTATCATTATTATTGACAATAATAAACTATGTTATAGCTTAATACATACTTGTCTGAAGTGAACAAATTTAATATTCAAGTTTTCAAAACTAAGAACAAAAATAAATAATGAGAAATTGGGAGGCATAGAATCAATGAAAATTTTAAAATAATATTGCCTATTTAAGGATACATGAAACTAAAATATAATTATAATTACTAATACTATAAACATTACGTGTAAGCAGAAACAGCTATCACAATTCTGTCCTAAAAACTGAATTAACTATATTATATCATATCATATACACTTATCTGGCAAGAACAATGCAGAACAAGTGAATTCCAAATCGAACTAATATAACGTTGCGTTTGATATCAAAATTTGCTCAATTTATATATGGTGTAAAAATATTTTGTATTTTGTAAATCGTTTAACTGTTTGTATAATCTTTGTTATATTGCTTGTTTACTTGAGTGCGTTGCTATTGAACCAATTGAAATGGTTAAAGCAGCTGTTAGGTCTATATAATTCTTTGCGATTTCGACTTGAGGCGTATATTGATTTATTCAATTAGTGCAGAAAGTAAGCAGCATTTGTTAACAATTTCGTAGACAGTCGAAGATCTAACAATTGCTTTATGCTTGTTTGTTATATGTTTTGCTGTTGTTTTTCTTGTTGTATTTGTATTTGTGGTATACAAGCATATATATATTTGCTTTGAGCTTGGACAATTGCAAGTTAGTTGAAGTATATAAGTAAATTATAAGCCATATACCGAACAATCATGCATAACATAAACTTCTAGGTACATACTGTGTATAAATATATATATAAATTTAGTGGGTATATAAATAGCATATAATAAGGGCATACATATATATATATATATATATATATATATATACATATACATATACATATATATATATATATATATAGTTTTAATAGCGTTACTCGTCATAGTGTAAGTAAGTATAAGTCATAATTTTAGTTTTATACTCATTCAGCACACATATAATACGATAATTTACTGGTTTCTTAAGCACAATGCAGCCTACAACAAATTTCATTGGGTTCCCACCACTCGGAAGCAATACAAGCCCTATGTTCATCAGATCTATGTTAACTGCTTGACACATCATCTGTAGAGTTTTGGCAATAAGTACTTGATAATCTTTGACAAAACAAAATCAGTGTTTTTAACAATCCGATCATTTATATGGGGCTATTATTAGTATGATAAATGAAATTCTAAATTATATACTCAAACTCAACCTTTCTCAGATCGTTTAACTGAATATTAAAAACAGATCCAGCTGCTGGTGCTTATCTTTAAGAAAATATTTTGTTAAAATGAGTTTAATATTCAAAATAGTAGAGTTGAAATAATAGTAATAATGAGAACCCCTTAAGACTTGGAAGAATTCCTTAATAATAATCAATGGACTGACAGATTAATACAAGAGAAATTGAATCGGGCCCAAAATAGCAGAACCTCAACAATAGATGGAACTTGTTTTGATATTACAATTTATACAATTTTTGGTTTGTATAATATAAAAGCAAATATTGTTGATTTTCTAATACGTGAAGTCCAAGATTAATTCGACTCAGTGGATGAGTATATTCAACGGACAAGGATATTTGTGAGTTAAAATCATTTGTAAGCTTATTTAACATGGCTAGAACCCTATAGATATGCATAATATAGTGATGTCTGTCAAAATTACCACATAGACCTTACGAACTATGCGCCATGAACTAGCTATACTCTTGCTAAATGCGGTTATACAAATGTTGTTTTAACTATAGATTCCCTGGAACTGGAAAGACCTTGATTACTATCAAGTCCAGCGGCTACATATTAGCTGCTCATCCTTTTTCATCTCATGAAAAGGAGTAAATTTTCACAGCCAATAGTAACCACTACAAGAACAATAGTAACAGGGCTGAGACATAAAGATATATTTATGGATATTACAACTCAATGTGAAAACTGAAAGCTACAGTTGGATCTGGGTATATGTCGTTTGTGTGAAATTTACAAATCAATTGAAATAAGTGGATAGCATTTAGTTGAATTTATAGATTCAATTAGTTCCAGGAACACTAAGCAAAAACGATGTCATAAACCGCCCTTTACCGTTACAATTACCAAATACAAATACCTCTTACAGACTACTTTAAGATTAACTTTCGAACACCCTCACTTACTTTCTCTCTCGCTCTCTCTAACACACTCTCTCTTTCTCTATCTAATTCGTACTAACGTCTGCTTATGCTTCAGCTATTTTTCGTATTATATTAGTTTCTTTGGATTGCTGATTACACTGAGTATAAATGTCGGCTTGCATTATGCTTTATGAGTTTGTGTGTGTATGATTATGAGATTAGGTTCGGTTCAGGTTCAGGTTCAGGTAGAAGGAGCATGGTGGAGAGTGGTGGGCAGGGGAGTGGAGTGGAGTGGAGGGGGGATTCATTGCGCTATCAACCGCTACTGCTGCTTTACGTGCTACGTCCGATTTGCAACCAGGCGAGCAACAACTGCAAAGCCGGCTGTAGCAGCACTAGTTTTCAGATATCTGTATTGATATTGATGCGGGTCAGAAACTCGCCTTGCGAATCGGCCACAGCGCGTATGATCTCCAGCAACAGTTCGCGCGACAAACCGGCTATTTTGGGCAGCCTGGCCACCTTGGCAAAATCTTTCACAATCAATTTCAATGCATAATCCTTGATGTCATAGATTTTTGTTATGTCGGACGCCTCCAGAGTCTGCAGAACATTCTCCGACGTAATGTTATGCTCCAGTGAGTATTTGCAGAATGCATGCAAACGATTGTTCGACAGACCATAGAAACAGGGTGCCTGGAACAAGTAGAGCGCATCCTGTGGCGGCATCTTTGTCTCCCCATAGTATATGTAGCGCAGAAGCGAATTAAATGCCTCCAGTGAGGGCGATATTTCGCCAATTTGTATCTGATTGAATGACGGATTGATTAATCGATTGGATAGCTGATAACTATTTGGTATACTCACATTAACGGTATTATCTGGTGGCATGAAAGAGCGGAACATGCCCTGGAAATAGGTACAACGTGATGATAACACAGATTTGTGAGCCGGTATCACATGATCCTCCAGTATGAGACTAATGTCGCAAAAATCCTTGCCTGTTGTCTCCAAGAACATGGACAAATCATGCTCCAGCGTGGTGCCTAAATAAGAAAATTGTTATGGATTTTAATATATATATATATTCTTTAAGTTTATGCTACCATTTTGCCACCTGTCTTTAGCCTATGGATTTTCGAAATCAGGGAATAATTTATGAAAATAAAGCTATATAAATACAAGAAATTTTAGGTATATCTTAAATTCTAGCTGCTATAAACCTATATATATATATATATATATATTACGAAAACCTAAATTTAAATTCGGAATTATTACAGATGCCAAACCATGGTCAAAACTGCATACAAAATCGGATCAGTTTTTTACAGTTTTATCAGCCACTGTATTTACTCTATATGTACGAATGTTATGTATTCATTGGATACTCACCAATATTTGACTCATAAGTAGTGTCTATCACCAGCTTGCTGGGATGCAGACGCTTTCGTATTATTTCGACCAGAAGCGGCTTGTCCAGATCGCTGAACTCACTGGACATGACCACTTCGGTGAAATTCTCCTCCTTGATGATGAACTGCATGCAGTGATCCTTAATGATCTTGATGCTGACGCAATTCAATTATGAAATGATGAAAATTTCAATTAGTTGCAAATGAAAATGCCGCGCAAACTTACTTGTTTTTGTCGGCGTTGTAGAGCGCCTCGAGGACATTTATCTTGTTGATCTTATAGTCCAAATACTGTATGCAACCGTGCGCCAGGCGCGGCATTGTGAACAAACCGGCCAACTGATAGATGTCCGTGATGAGTATGATGATGTTCTTGCTGTATGAGTCCTTCAGATCAATGCGATCCGTATAGATGTAGTTGAGTATGATCTCGAATGCCTCGGGCGAGGCATGCGACAGTCGCACCTCCAGCATCGGCACACGTTCCCCCCCAACGCCCGTATTCAAGGCCAACGTGTCCACCTGGCCCACGCCATAGACTTTCTCCAATTGCTGCTGACGCGACTCGCGCGCGGACAATATCTTGTTGCGCAAGTATTTGGAACGTGCCGCCACGAAGGCGATATGCGAGAGGATGCGTATCTCCTCGGCGCCGACAAGAAACTGAATGTCACAGAACTGCTTCTCCTGGTAGAACTTGCCAAAGTCGTCGCGCAGCGTGCACTTTGGATAGCTGGAGAACTGAAAGCGATAGGTGTCACCGCGTCGCACGCTATTGTCGACGGTGCCGCCAAAGATGTACATTGCATCGCCAATTACGGCCGACGCATGGAAAACACGGCCCGACGGCGAATCCGAGTTCTGCTCCGGCAGTATGACGGACCATAGCTGCGAGTCCAGATCGTAGCAGTGCAAATCATTTGGCAGCATCGAATCAGCTGAGCCGCCAAACACATACAGAAAGCGGTCGTGATGGACCATGGTGTGGCCATAACGACGCGACGGTGGCGCCGAGGTGGCGCCACGCAGCACCGGCTCATTGGAGATGCGACGCCAGGTGCGTGTCTTGAAGTGAAACTCGAACAGCGAATTTGTTATCTGCAGCCCGCTCTGGCCGGAGAACACATACATGGCATCGCGGGCAACGGCAACGGGGAAATTGCAGCAGGTGGGCGGACGGTCGCCCTGCTGTTCCACCTCCTCCCACTGATGATTCTCGCCAGTCAAATTCAACGTCCACATATCATTCAGTCGCGCATTGCCATCATAGCCGGCGTAAATCCACATTTTGTTGTCATAGACCGCTGCTGCATGCGCTGAGCGGGGCACTGGTTGCCTGCAGGATTCGGAACGAGAAAGACGAAGAGTTAGTACATACAAAAAAAAAACGGACTCCCTTTTGGGCAAGCGATTTGACTATCTCCGAGAATAGGACCTATTTTGGCCACACTTTAAAGGGTAGTGAGACATATTCGACCTCGGTTTTTGCCTTCCAATGCTTACCTGCCCGAAAATTTCCACTCGACCCACATGGCGCTGAGAAACTTATACTCAAACAAGTCATTCTTGTTGGTCAGATTCGAATTTGAGTGTATGTCTCCCGTATATCCGCCAAAGATGAACATCGAGCTGCCCGCAACTACAGCGGAATGATGATAGCGCGGCGCAGGCGGTGTTCCCGTTGCGCATGCTCGCCCCCAGGACTTGTCCTTGACCCCAAACCGTATCAGGTCGTTCAGCATGTTCTTCCCATTGTCGCCGCCAAACACAAACATTGCATCCTTGTAGGCAACCACCGTGTGCTTGCTGCGTCTGTTAGATTGAGAATATACAAATTAAAACAACACATTAGTCCATGTCCTGTAAAAGCATTTGATTTGTAACAAAACGAAACTGTACTATAGTGGACGCTCAGCAATCAGAAACTTAAGGATCTTGGAACGTCCATATTGGTCAGTCATTAGTACCAAATGTTCTAAATTTTTATTGTTTTTACACATTTAAGAAATCAAACATCTATAGAATGATTCAATCCACGTGCAAATACAATGTGAATTAAAAAGTAATTGGCAAACCAAATGAATGGCATCCAAATTCGTGGATTCGAAAATGGGAACATGAGGAAAACACTCGAAAGCTAAGCGTAATGATTTGATGATTTGTACTGACAAATTTAAAGGAACATTCGAAATTATAGTAGACTTAAAAACAAGACCGGAAACTTGTCCACGGCAAACCGAAGTGAAAACCATTCACAGACTCGAAAAGAGTATTAAGTCTTCGGCACGTCGAAGATAATCCATCCATACTTGTTTTATACTCACTTGGCGCCGACAAACTCGGCACACTCGAGCATGCGCGTCCACTGATGCGTGGCCGTATAGGAGGTGAAATCAACGTTGAGCGCGTTGCAGCTGTAGCTGTAGCTGCCCGGCGAGTTGGTCTTGCCATTGAAGCTGCCGCAGTTGCCATTACCATTGGCATTGCTGTTAGCATCGTAGACCAGAGCCGCGGGCATCACGGCCGATGAGGCGGTGCTACTGCTGCTGCTGCCGCTGCAGTTGCCGGCGCCGCGTGTGCTGCGCATCGAGCTCGATGTGGACATTTTCAGATTATTGCGTATATGCTGTGCATCCAAACAGCCAGCTGTTGATGCACTCTTGCGCGCCTTAATCCGCTTGCCCGATGTGGTGTCACCAGAGCCCAATGCCAGCTGCTGCGATCCGTTTGCTACGCATGCAGGGCAATAAATGGTTGCTGGTGTGCTGCCGCCACTTGCGCTACCGCTGCCAGTGCCACTCCCTGTACCGCTTCCTGTACCACTCACAGTACCACTCCCAGTACCACTCCCACTTCCACTTGCGACCAGGCCGCACACAGCACTTAGGCCACTGGATATCGAGCTGGAGCCCAGGCCACAACTGGCTCGACTAAGTGCGCCTCCGGCGCTGCTTCTGCTGCTGCCGCTGCCCCCACTACTGCCACCACCGCTGCTACCACTCCCACCGCTGGCGACGCCAACGCCTCCACTTGGTAGATCTTCCGCAGAACCATTCGTGTCCGCGCCGAGTATGGACTTTAGCATTAAAGCATTACACGTGTAGAATCTCCTTCGTTGGCTTATCTTGATGGTATTTGCGTTGCAGGGCTTTGTGCGCCTTGCTTAACTAATTCGCTGATTTTTTCGAGTCTCTTTTCACTACCTCTGCAGGTCAAGAACTAGTGATGGCAGCCTCAAGCAATTCAATTGCTATCGCTGGCATTGGCGTTGCCAGACGCACTGCCAGCATGCCATGAATCAATTCAAATAGATAACGCATTGAGCAGGTCCGTTACCTCATAAGCGGAATCTGTGACGTCAAACTGGACAATGCATTGTCATATTGTATGCGAAATATACGAGATATATAATGAAATCTTAAATATGCTATTAATATATTGTTAAATAAATGGAATAGCAATGTGGAAACATGTTTGTTTGCCAAATTGTAATTATAGCAGCATTCCATTTTTACTTTTTAAAAAATCTATAAATTTACATCTAACACCAATTAAAAAAACTTATGCAATAGTTTGCAGTATTAAGATATTGAATTCAACAACGAAACGTAGAATTGATATAAAACAAACAACGCTTTATCACTCTATACACAATTACTGCCATTGCGAAACCCGAAAGTATTTCTTTCATTGTTATAGAAAGCACAAGAATAATGTGTACTTTAGACATTTATTTATATGGTTTTGACACTGGTTATATAAACATATACATAAAAATAGTTTATGTTGCTTGATTAAACATAATTGAAGACAATAAAAAAGAAGTGGATGAATAATTAAGAAATTTCGTGTGGCTGCATGACGTAGAAACGAAACCGTTATCGAACTAAAGCGGCGTTATCTTATAAGTCCGATAATGCTTCGCACTATGCACTCGTCTAAGCAACCCTGCTTGGCAGCGAAACCGCGGCAAATGTCGCCAAAACATAAACAAATAGAAAAAACGCGGAAAAATAATAAAAATCTGTAGTCAAGATGATGCCAAGTGGCTCCAGGCTAACGGCGCTGCCGACGTCCAAGGAGGCGCTGCTGAAATCATACAGTGCGCGCCTCAAAGACGACGTGCGCAGCATGCTGGAGAATTTTGAAGGTGATAAACAAATAATTTGTATATATATGTATATTGTAGAGCGCCAGTCGCTGCCTAGAACAGTTGCTTGAAGCGACGCTCGGCACGGGGGCGTGGTCGGCGTTTGCGTATCATGCGATAGAGCAGCTCCATGCCCTCGACGATGCCGTCCCCGTTGCTGGCGCTGACGCCGTGCACCTTCCAGTTCTGCTGCAGGTCGTGCAGATGCAGGCGCGTGGCCAGATCGGCCGGCGAAATAGCATGCGGCAGATCCTGCTTGTTGGCGAACACTAGGACAACGCTGTCCTGTAGCTCGTTGACGCGCAGCACCGAGTGTAGCTCGGTCCTTGCCTCCGGTATGCGTTCCACATCGGCGGAATCCACCACAAATATGACACCAGCTGTATTGTTGTAATAATAGCGCCACATGCTGCGCACACGCCTCTGGCCGCCAATGTCCCAGACGGTCAGACGCAGGCGTTTATACTCCAATATCTCCACATTGAAGCCAATCGTTGGTATGTTGGTCAGAACTGCGTCCAGCTTCAGCTGATATAGCGTTGTCGTCTTTCCGGCCTCATCAAGCCCAATCATTAGCACACGCACATCCTCCTTGGCAGCAAACCGATCGAAGAAGAATGACAATGAAGAGCCCATTTCGTAACCGTTTCGAGGCAATCGATTTTATGTGCATGCAAATTGCAACTGACAAGACAAGACAACTGACGAACGCGTTCGGGCTCCAAACTGTGACTGTGGCCAAAGCCAAAGCCAAAGTCAAAGTCAAAGCCTCTCTTCCAGCCAAGCGACATTTGTTTATGCCATCCGATACATGCGAGAATTGCGTTTTTTTCCGCTCTCTGGCAATAACTGACTCGCTGCTTTTTATACATTTGTTTACAGAGATACTGAAGCTGTCGCGACGGGAGAGTCACAGTCAAATTTCAAAGATAACACAATGCGAGCAGGACGCCCTCGAGATGCAAGTGCGATCCGCTAATATGGGTAAGCATTAGGGTAGAGTCCAATAATTCAATCACGATCCCCTAAACATTAGATATTTACAATAACTTATCTACAGTCGAACATCTCTAAATCGAGCCTCTATATGCCACATAAACAGTTTGAGCTAGAGAAGTTCGACTGTATTTAATATTTTCGACAATTAATAAATAGTTATGCCATTTTAATGCCATTTTGCATATTCTTTTGTGAACTGGCTTAGCTAATAATACGTTTTTAAATCAAATATTTGAGGGCTCTTCATCGGCTTGTTTTATTTATAAATTCATTGTTATAAATTATACTTAATTAGGACTAAGATGACAATATAATTTTAAGCCTAACTTTGTAGCTTAAATTGATTTGATGTATTTTTTAATGACTAACATTTTGATTCATATATGATTATGGATGTATTAAAATTTTCATTTCAAATTTTTTTTTAATATATTTTTGTAATTTTTTATTTGAAGTATTTAGGATGTTTTGGACCGTTTCTCGTTCTAGTTCAGTTTGATTAATATTTTTGAAATGTCTCCGTCTTTCAGTGCGTGCTGGTGAGTCGCTGATGAAACTGGTGGCCGATCTCAAGCAATATCTTATACTCAACGACTTTCATTCGGTGAATGAGGCAATCACAAACAACTCGCAGCTGTTCCGGGCCACGCAAATTGAATGCGACAAAAAGCTGATGAAGCTGCGAGATGAGATGGCCATGGATCTATACGATCTGGAGGAGGAGTACTACACGAGCATATTTAAATAGCTGTATAGAATAGATTATATATAGATGTATAGATATGTGTAAAGATTAAAAATGCGCTTGATTAATGTGAATCTTAAAATGTCTATTTAGGATTAACACTGCTAATGCTGGGGCGATCCTTGGCATCCTTTGGAACATCGTGATCACCATGCGATACAGACGACAACGATGCCGACGTATTGTCCGCCGTGCAGAGCTCATCGTTGACATTATCCACAATGTCGCCGGTGTAGAAGAGTATGGCCTTGGGCACGATTTGAGTGCGCAGCAAATAACCCACCTCAAAGTCGGCGCCCAGGACCATTTTGGTCTTCTCATCGGCCAGCGACAGATCCATTGCCTGCGGCGGCGAGAAGAATCGAAAGAATGACTCGCGCGGCATCACCTTGGGCATGTTGCGTGCCCCCTTTCGCAGCCGCTTCTGTCGCACCGTCTGCAATGTGAGATTGGAGCCGTCGCGCCAGTGGATGTGACAGCCCTCGCAGCGCACAATTTCGGGTCCCTCGAACATAAACGGGTAGTCCTTGTCCGCCTCGTGGCGCAGTATGTACTTCTTGGTCAGCAGCAGCGACGATGTGTGCAGATACTCGTTGGGTCGGAACTGAAAGTGCACGATGTAGCTATCCGGCTCGTAGATGATGCGCACATCCACCAGACACTCGAGCAGCGGCTCATCGTGGTCCTGCACCAGGTCCGATATGAGCGCCACATTGCGAAAGACCGTTAGCCAGAAGCGCGGCACGCCCACAGCATTGGCAGGCAGCAGCTGCAGCTGCTCGGTCAACTGCTTGAACTCCTCCGTCGTCTTGATCTCCTCGAGCAGCTCGTCGGGCTCCTCGTGCCAGTAGCGCTCGATGGCCGGCGGCTCCACATCGCCGGCAACAATGTCACGTCGGGCATCAAACAGCGTACAGCTCTGGCCATAGAAGCGCTTCTCCAGCTCGTAGACCTCGCGAAAGAACTGCTCCGAGATCTTAATCTGCTGCAATTGATTGTGCTTCAGCGCCAGCACTCGATTGTGCACCGTCTTTGGCAAACTGTCCACCATATGCTGCAGAAAAGCCCGCCGGCTGTTCGATGGCATCTCCGACGGATTCAGCTGCATGCTCTCGGAGATG
The DNA here is from genome assembly GCA_035042425.1 of Drosophila flavopinicola. Classification (NCBI taxonomy): domain Eukaryota; kingdom Metazoa; phylum Arthropoda; class Insecta; order Diptera; family Drosophilidae; genus Drosophila; species Drosophila flavopinicola. Next base: position 474,492 of record JAWNLL010000455.1, on the reverse strand, counting down.
GCGCCGGGACTCCGACTGCGACTGCGACTGCGACTCCGGCTACGATTGGGATTGCGACCTGGCGCCTTAGGCGCTTTCAGAGCATCCTTCACATTGACTATGGTGGCGTTTGAGCCCACATCCGAACTGCTGCTGATGTTGAACATCTTAGAATCGGTAAATTTTGATGCTGAATTTTGTACTCTAACTGGACCAATTTTTTTCGGTTTTTTTTTTCGTTTCTTTGATTTATTTTGAAAGCAAAATGAAAAGTGTTTTAGACACAGCTGAAACATATCAGAAAAGCATCAAAGTTATTACTGATTGTCTACAAGCTAGAGAGAAATATGAATAGGAGACTGTGCTAAATCACCTCTAAGCTTTGTCCCACTGTTACTTACACCTTTACCCGTATGCCTTTTATAAAATCGCACCCATATAAAGATTTCTTGAATTTCTTCGAATCATAGAGCCACTTCAAAATATATGGCTAACCATATACATATATGCTATGATCCAAATTCTCTGCAAGGTCTTCCATATGTTCGCTTCTAGGGAAATAAATTCGTGCCTACCTTCCAACAGAAACCACTCAATCAATGTAATCTCAAATACTAAACTACCGATATCTACTTTGTGTCTAGCGCTGATTCTATTTCGAGCAGCTTTGGACCTTTGAACGATTTTATTATCATTGAATGAATATACATATTATGATATCGGCTGGCGTACAAATTTCATCTAGTTGAAATCATGGGATTGTAAATAGCTGTTCTTATGGCATGCCAATTAATTTTATAATTCTACAATCTGGTGACTTATCGTTGTCATAAACTCATATTCTTGTCGCAGGTCAGGGACTCTATTCGTATAGAGGGAGAGAGAGAGCATAAAGCAGCATTGTCAGCATAATTAAATGACTCTCTGTCGGGTCCCAGTCGCAGGTTGTCGCGTCATCATTAGTATTTGAGTTTACCTTATCGCGTTAGTGGGCAGCTGGCCTGGATCGCTACTAATCCTCAAATGCTGGCCATGTCGATAAGACAGTCGTTGTCTTTGGCTTTATAAATCAACTAATATACAATTATTTAACGACCGCGGCTTGATTATTTATTGATAGAAAATCCCAAATAATTCTCTAATCTTATCCCACATTGCTCACGAATGCGACAACTTCCCCTCCTGGTCGTCCGCTTCTCCCTGATTTGATTTTCAAGTGTTATTATTTTTAAATATTTTAGGTACTTGCTGGTGGTCCACGTATAAAAATATATTTGTATACACTCAGAAAAATGAACCATCGAAAGCATTTGATAGATAATAATTGAAAATAATCTCTACTAATTTAAGTAGTTTTCTATGATTTGAATCGAAACAAATATGTATTTAAAACACAATAAATATAAACTATTTTCAACCATATGAGAATGTTTTTCTATCAATGTATATATTCATTTCCATAATCAGTCGAAAATGTTATATGATTTGATTACATTTGCACTTCGATTGCAGACATTCTTATCAATAAACCATTTCGAAGATTTATATATGGCTACATTTTCTCAATGGAATTCGAAATTCTCTGTGCGATTTAAAGACAAATTTCTTAATCAAAACAAATTTTCTAAAATCAATGGAAAATGTTCTAACAGTGAAATCGTGAACCTTGGTTTGTTTAAATATATATATATACTCAACAGGAATATATATCCTACTGTTTTGTCCTCAAAATGTCACGTATAACTCGTTCTTGAACATTCGTTAAAAAGTCTAAATCGTTATTGAATTCAAAAATGTGTCTCCTATGTTGCTAAAATGAGAATCAAATATAAAAAAGTTTGAAATACCATCTTCCAAGGATAATATAAATGTATATCTCAAATATCATCTGCTGTCTAAAAGCTCGTTTCACAGCAGAAAAAAAAATTGCATTCTATACAAAAACTAATTTAATTCGCTAAACGAAAGCAAAAAAAAACCATTTATCACATAGGTATACTCAGTTATATATATATATGTGCGCCGGACTTAGAATATGAAATCCTCCTCGCTGACATGCTCCAGATGGCTCAGACTACGCTCGTAGCGCTTGATGCGCTGATACCACAGCGGATCCTGTGCGGCGACATCCTCGGGTCGTCCACTGCTGTGCCTGTAGAGATACTCGGCATGCCCCTGGCCGCTGATGCCATTCACTGTACAGGCGACGAACTGATTGTACACCTTGGACTCCCAGTCGCCGCCGACATAGCGCACGGCACTGTGCTCCACGCGAATCTGCACCAGATATGCCCGCTCCGCCGTGTCCACTATGAAGTTCTGGTGCTGGGGCGGAGTGCCCTTCTCCCCGTACGAGTACAGCTCGAAGTTGCTGGCCGTGATCGGCTGATAGACGCCCTGCGGCGTGCACACATAGCCCACCTTCAGCGAGGACAGAAAGAACGAGGGCTGGCTCAGGTTGCCCACAACCATGCTGCTGCCGTCGTCCAGCAGCAGGGCAAAGTACACATAGCGATTGATGGAGCTGAGGCAGCGCTCGGTGCCGAAACTGTGATCCCGAAAGCCGCGCAGCTGCAACTGGAGACGTTGCTCGCCCAGGACGAGGCTGCCCTCCAGCTGACCCTGCTGCTCGTAGTGCGTGCGCTTCTCCACAATGTGACCGACGGACTGCAGCATGCTGTAGAAGGCCTCGTTCCAAGCCTCGCGTGCTATCGAATCGGCAATCAGCGTGGAGCTCAGATCGCGATTGTAATTGAAATGCTCCGCCGCGCTGTTGAACTTCAAGTCCAGCTGCACCGGCAGCAGCTGCTCCAGCTCCCCATCCGACTCCGCTGTCGTCTCTTTGCGCAGCTGGCCATCGAACTGGAGGCGCCAGCTACGCATCGATTCCACCGGATACAGATGAAAGCCAGCGCCACGAAATTCGCTGCTCTCCTCGCTGCCGTCGCTCGTAAAGTGCACCATGTCCGGCAGCTTGGGCAGGCTGTAGAGGCCCTGCTCGGGCAGCCAGATATAGAGCGCTGCCTTTAGCACTCCTCGCCTGCGACGCTCCAGTGTGACCATCAGTTTCTGGCCCTCCGCATTGGCGGCCATCAGACTGACGACATCGTAGCTCTTCGGATCGTTGGTCAGCGGCTGCGGCCGATCCAGTGTGGCCAGATGCGTCGCCGAGCTGAGCAGCTCCTCGTTGCGCTTGTAGATGCGATAGCGAAGCTGGCGCAGCACAAGCAGTGCCAACCCATATTTCGGCCGATAGAAGATGCCCTTGGACGGATATTTGCCAAAGATCAGCGTCGACTTGCGGCTGAGCAGCAGCGCTCCCAAGCAGAGCAGCAGCAGCACACAGCCAAGCCCCAGAGAGATTACCGTTAGTATCGACATGTTCCACGCACTTGACCGTCGTTTACGTGACTGAGCGATTCGCCCAGCAGCTGTATGCCTGAATGCATTGGCAAAATACTTGCCGATAAGCAACCGCTGTCCAACTGTCCAACTGCCCGCTGCCCCGCCCCCGGCTACCCCGCTAGCCACTTGGCGAGAGCCCTCGAGGCCGACGCGTACTTATCAACATCCATGTGTCTTATCAGTCGACCGCACCCGAAACCCTTTTCCCCTTACTAATACACCAGATATTGGCCATTGGATTTCTCCATTAATGTTGCATTTGCTTTTGCCCATAAATCGGGTTGATTACTAACGATTGTCATCATAAACCGAATCAGTCCGTCAATCGGATCAATATAAAGCGTCATGTTTCGGGGTGCCATTCAGCGCTTCTGCGCATTTGAAAAGTAACGTTTGTGGTGAAACGCAATGAGGGTTGAAGGTTTATGCCGCATATCATTTACTACTTTTAAATTCATGAATTCTGTAATTACGACGAAATTCACAAAATGTACTATTCTGGCGTTAATTCGCTGCTTCTTAAAAGCCTTACTTACCCAACTCAAAGTTCTCTATACCTCAAATAGATATATATGTATATGTTTATATATGAATATATTTTGTGACAGTTGGATTTTGAATTAGAAAAGTTCGACTGTATTCTTAATGCTACAAGAAAAAAGCGCAAAACCATTTTATTTATATAGTAATATTCTTTTTTTTTAATTTCAAATTATACATTTTAACATTTATTTGGCCGTGTGCAGTAAGCACTAAAATTGGTCGAATATATGGGAGTCGCTCAAAATCGTATTTATAGTCCACTTTAGCATAAACATTATATAAATATCCATAATACCTACACTAATTTAAATGCAAGAATACCATACAAACGCAAGTCAAGAAAATATCTTGAGCTACGAGTTTATCATGAATTAAGTGAAATGCAGCCTGCTTTTGTTTGTGAGTCGGCCTTTCCGATTTTGGTGAACTACCCTGAGAATGTGCAGTGCAGTTAACTTTTGTCAGTGAGCATATGTTTATGCGTGGACTGTTCACGATATTCATTCCGCTAATAACCACTTTAAAGACCATTTTTACTATTTAAAATACATACAGATTTTTTTAAGCACCTAGAAATACAGTCGCATGTCCACTAAGTGCCAAAATAGCTGTGTTTTTTGCAAAAATCAATATCGTGGTGAATAACAATGAGCTTTTGAGAGCAAATCACGTTTATGCGATATACTATCACAATATTCAAAATTTTTACAATCGCATATATTAGCCAAACCGGCAGTAAAAACATCATTTAAATTATGAGTAAGCAGCTAAAACAAGACCTGCTCCTGCACAGCACATGCAAATATCCATAATTGGCACAAAATATTTTTGTTTTTTTGTAATGCACAACTCAGCAGCTAACGCAGCCAGCTTCTGTCAGTGAGCAACCAAATTCTCGATTATGCGCCACATATCACGATATGTTTATTATGAAATGGTATTTTCCAATATAACAGTGATAAATAGGCTAAGATGCATTAAAGTATAGTTTCGCTGAAAGAATCGGGTGAAAGTAATCAGCATTTATATCAAAGTTGCTTGAGATTTTATTTTAAATACAAATAAAGCATTTATACATATTTTGCTTTAAACAAAATTGTAATTAAGTTAAAATTCAGATAAATTTAAGTACTTAATTTTATTTTTTTTTTTTGTCTAAGCATAGATAAATGTAGATCGTGTATTAGCATTTAAATTTTTCTCTTCACCACACTTCTGGTACCTGTATGCTAGTCAGGCACTGTTTAGTTGCGCTTTGCATCACTGTATATTATTAAACCGTTATCTGTTGTGCCACACTGCGCCAAATGCGAATTGCGACTGCGCGAAAAGTTTTTTAGTTTTTCGAGCTACCCAGCTGCCTGCCTGCTCGTCTCTCTCCTGGCTGGCAGAACAACAACGCTTAATCAATAAAAACATAAAGTTAGTGCGCAAGGAGCATGCATGCAGCAGCAGCAGCAGCAACATCAACAGCAACAACAACAATTGGCACAACAGCAGCAACAACAGCAGCAGCGATTAGCGCAAGAAAAATTTGAAGTGAAGAAAAACCAGGAGCAGCAAGAAAATTTCTGCTGTAGTATTTGGCATTCCTAGTTACACAAAAAAAGGACAAGAAACGAAGAAAAAAAAAGTTAAAAGCAAAAAAAAAAAAAACATTTCAAAATGTACAAAACGATACGACACGGCGAGAACAGTTTGCAATACACGATATTACCCCAAAACGATGATTTTCGCATTGAGGGCAAGCTGACCAATGCCAGCAGCCTGACAGCGAACGCTTCCTCCTCCGCCTCCACCAATTCCTCCTCCTCATCGGCAGCTGCAACCGTGTCAACATCCTCGTCCGCCTCCTGTGGCAAGCGCAGCAATGGCGCACCGCGTAAACGTCGCACCTTCTTTGCGTATCTGGGCCTAATCTTTGTCTGCACGGTGATCATTGGCGCCGTGCTAATACCGTTTCTCGTCTCCGCCGAGTGTCTGCCCAGTCCCACAGAATGGTTCCTCAAAACGAAGGCCGCTTTCACGCACAGCGAGCGGCAGCAGCAACACATTGCAGCAGCAGCAGCAGCAGCAGCAGTAGCAGCACCACCAGATGCAGTAGCAACAGCAGCAACAACTGCTGCTGCTGCTGCTCCAATGGCTGCGCTCCTGGGTCAAAATGTTCAGATCTTTAATCGCAATGGCGTCGAGCAGTTCATATTGAAGCTGAACAAAACTATGCCAGCTACCAGCAGCAGCACATCAACATCAACAACAACAACAACTACAACAACAACCACTACGACTACGACAACAACACCTGGCCCAACAACAACAACAACAACAACGGCAGCAGCAACAACAACCAGTGAGCAACTGGCCAGCAGCGCACGCCCACCAACATCGTCGACGGCTGCATCAACGCTGATCAATCGCCTGGGCGCCACCATAACCACGCGCATTATACAAGTGCCGCTGCTCAAGTCGGCCGCCAAGAAGCCCATAATGCCGCCAGTGTTGGTCAAGACCCAAAGCACACAGCAGCAGCAGCAACAGCAGCAGCAGCAACAGCAGCAACAACAAGCAAGCAACACGGACGTGGCACAGAATGACAGCAATTATAGTAACGCTTGGATGAACACGCGCTGGGCCTTTATTAATCCATCCACCGTGGCGTGGTCGGTAAGTATCGAGTGCTCCTTCTGCCTGTGACCTTGGCTCTACGCATACGCCTCCTTTATTTATTTTGCAGCGCTACAAGGCTGAGGATAGCGTGCTGTTGCCCGCCCTGCTCGGATTTGCACTCATTGGCATGATTTTAATTATAACGGTCTGCCTGGTGGCACGCAACAAGCGCACCATTGTGTCCTCCGTGCGCAAGCGGAATCGTAACGTGAGTGAACGAATTGCAAGTTAATTACCATATAACACCGATCAGCTCCTGGCTGCATAGCCTTGTGCCACTTTTTATACTCCTTTCGAAGAAAGTTTGTGCTGAAGTTTGTAACACATAGAAGGAAGCGTCGGAGACCCCAAAAGTTACTGTCAGTATGCTTAGAATGGCAATACAAATTGATCTAGCCATGTCCGTCTGTCTGTCTGTCTGTATGTATGCAAACTAGTCCCTCAGCTTTTGAGCTATCGCGATAAAACTTTTCACAGACACTTATTATTCAACGAGACAGCACATTGGTCGGAACCGGCCGGATCAGACCACTATATCTTATAGCTGCCATACAACTCAAAGTCGCTTTTGGCCATATATCCCATATTTTTGAATCTATCGCGATGAAACTTTGCACTGATACTTATTATTCAAAGAGACTTCACATTGGTTGGAACCGGCCGGATCAGACCACTATATCTTATAGCTGCCATACAACTCGAAGTCGGTTTTGGCCATATATCCCATATTTTTAAATCTATCGCGATGAAACTTTGCACATATACTTATTATTCAAATAGACATCACATTGGTCGGAGCCATGCAACTGGCAATGAATTAAATATTCTTAGAACAAACAAAAAAAATGTTACGCGACAAAACGATTTTGTACAGCATTTGAAATTTCAGTGGTGCAAAATTGGCTAAAGGTTCGAAAAGAGCATAAAATCTTCGGCATGCCGAAGATAATCCTTCCCCACTGGTTTTTTTTTACACCTATATACAATTCATATTGTTAAGGCAGTTACATTTTAAGTGCTTTTTCAAATGTCGTAGCCATATGGCAAAATATATATTTTTCTAGTCATACATGTATGCCATTTTTGTCTAAAACTTAATTTTTTTGTTTTATTGGCATTTAGATTGCATCTAGCTGTTAAACTATGGGTTTTCAATTAAATGTTTACAGCTTGTCCTCAAATTGTTTATATAAATTCGTATCTACCATATATGCATATATCATATTTTGGATTTATCCAAATTCACTTACAAAACTAATATTAAATTTAAAAATATAGAACGATCTTCAGCATATTACATGCTTTTATAGATGAGAGTCCTGTTATTATCCAAATTAAATAAGTGATATAAACAATGTTGATCATATTCTTATGATATTGTGAAGAACACGAAGTTTTTCATCCAATAACTCGATTTTTTCAGTTTTTAGTTTGATCTGGATATCTGGTTAAATAGATAATTATTGCATATAAAAACTCATCTTTAAACAGATGAATTCTATGGAAAATATATGATATAGCAATTTTATGTTCACAATTTGTTGCCATAATGGTAACGTGGACGAATATATATTCTTCAAGACCAAATTAGAATACCATCTGCAACTGTCCAAATTGCAATATCAATCCCATTCAATTGAATGAGATTTTAATTTCAGAATGTGTTAACGGTAATCAGAATTTTACCGAAGCTCACATAATTCATAGTAATACAAATTGGCATTAGGGAAGTCCATTAAGATACATATTCATATTAACATATTAAGATCTGACTAATTTTACTAGATTTATTGACAAATCTTAAGTAAAAACCTTTAAATCAGTGCTTGTTCTTGCCGCGGTGTATTTTTTTTTTTACTTTAAAACGGTTTCAAAAGTGAAGCATTGTGTGTAAGCAGTGCGTAATGTGCGCGTAATATTGTGAATGGCAATGCGTCAAGAATGTAGCAAATCAGATAAACATCCGGCTAAATATTTGCTTATTCTGCGCATGACGTCAGCTTATAACTGAGAGTGAAATTATTTGAAAAATAAGAATTTTCAGCTATATGTCAAAGTTAAATTAAAATACTGGATAAGCTTTTCCTTTGAAATAAGCCGAGTAAATTTTGGTGTATATGTGACGTCACAATTAAAGTTCACGTTGCGTGACCTTCTCTGTGTTGTACCTATTGACAGCAAGCAAAGCAGTGTTGCAAAACCATTGATGACTCGTATTGTGGCTATCGATAAACGAAAACAGACAACAAATTACACGTCACACTCGGCTGGCACACGAACGAAAGCCGAAAATCAAAAAACGGACATCGTGGCCAAACGAGTGGGCGCCCCAACATAATATTGTGGCGCTCTGGGCGTGAAAGCGAGAGCGCTTGACTTTAGCCGGCAATGCGTTAGCGCTTCGTTATGCGCGCGAGCAAGCGAGCAGGCAATAAACAAACAAGCGTGAACAAGTGGTAGTGAGCAGGCAAGCAGCAACAACATTGGAGCCGAGAGTCGTTTGCGTGGCAGTATTTTTTTTTTTTGTTTTTTTCGCTGCTGCCACTGCCGCTGACTGTGTTTCGTTGTTGTACGGCTGTTGGCAGCGACGCTGTTGTTGTCGTTGTTGTTGTTATTGTTACTGCTTGGCTCTGTTAGTTTTGGCTAGTAGGCCTTGGCATTCACAGTGCGCTCGCTGTTTGTGAAACGTAGCCAATTCATGCAGTCAGCCAGTCAGTTAGTCACTCACGCACAGGTGAGCAGCAGAAGCAGCTAAAAAAAAAGTAAAAGCCAGAGGCAGCCAGGCAGCAGAGGCGGCTGGACCAGAGGCGCACGCGAAGTACAATAAAAAACAAATTGTAAAATATATATATATATATACATACATATATAGATATATAGACACCACGGGACGACGCCTACGTCAGCAAGATTGCAGCATAAATTCAAATCCTGTAAGCAAACAACAACAAAATCCAGTGAAAAGCAAAAAGAAATTTGCGCTCTCTCTCCACTGTTGTGTGTGTGTGTGTGTACGTGTGTACGAGCGCGTGGCTGTGTGCGTGTGCGTGTTTGTGCCAACAAGGCAAATTTGTATTGTTTTGTATGTATGTATGTGTGTGTGTGTGTGTGTGTAAGTGTTTGCTGCTGTTGCACTGATTTCTCAGGCCAATTTGGCAATGGGCATATGCACATGGCCATAATTACAATGCCGCTGTCAGCTGCTGCTGACGTTGCAAGCGCCACGCACACACAAACGCGCGCCCAAAGAGTGTGTGTGAGAGAGAGAGAGAGAGGTAGTGCTTGATTTGCATGCAACAAAACTAAAGCTATCCATCCGCATTGCAGCAACGTCAACAAACAATAATCATGGCCATCAAACCGGGACTGGGCCGCAAGACGAGCAACAAGAATCCACCCATATTGAGCCACGAGTTTGTCATACAGAACCATGCGGATATCATATCCTGCGTGGCGATGGTCTTTGTTGTCGGCCTGATGAACGAGTCGACGGCAACGTTTGCCAGTGCCTTCATATCCTTGCACCACAATGTGAGCGGCGAGGAGGCGAGTCGCGAGCAGCCGTATGGCAAGCCGTACACGTATGTCGCTGGCATCAAGGACTATTGTGCGATATTCTTCTATACGCTCACCTGCATCATCATGCACGCCATCATCCAGGAGTTTGTGCTGGACAAGATTAGCAAGCGGCTGCATCTGTCCAAGTTCAAGCTGGCGCGCTTCAACGAATCGGGCCAACTGGTCGCCTTCTATCTGCTGTCGTTCGTCTGGGGTGCCCATGTGGCGCTGCGCGAGGGCTACTTCGGCCAGGTGGCGCAGCTGTGGGAGAGCTATCCGTCGCATGCGATGAGCTTCCTGCACAAGTTCTACTTCATCATCCAGCTGTCGTACTATCTGCACATGCTGCCCGAGCTGTACTTCCAGAAGGTGCGCGCCAAGGAGGAGCAACAGCCCAAGATCATACATTCCATTAGCGGTTTCACGCTCATCGTTCTGGCCTATACGCTCAGCTATCAGCGTCTGGCAATTGTGCTGCTCACGCTGCACTATTTCAGCGAGCTGATATCCCACATTTTCCAGCTGATTGGCGTGTTCGATCGCGAGGAGCGTTTGGCCCGCATCAACATTGTGAACAGCTTTTGCTTTGTCCTGGCGCGCTTCGCCACCTCGGTGATTGGCGTGCTGACGCTATACTATGGCATTGGCGGCGCTGGCGGCAGCTATAAGCTGCGTGCGCTCGTCTCGCTGGTGGGTCTGATTGCGCTGCAGGGCTATCTGGTGTTCTCGTTCATTACGGAACAGTTGCAGGCCAAGCGGGAGGCGAAACGGGAGGCAAAGCTGCTGGCGGCTCAGGTGAAGAAGGCGAAGGCGCCCAGCAAGGACAAGCTGAAGCGCAAGAAGGAGAGCGATCTGCCCGAGGCGGATCAGGCGTCGCCCAGTCCCGTCAAGCAGAAGCTCAAGTGAAGACCCGTGAATTGCCACTAACGCAATCCCAGCAACAACAAAATCGCCCGCACACTTCCAGACGCTCAAGCAACAACGCACAACAACAGCAAAGAAACAACAACAACAAACAAACACGAACAGAACCCGACTATCAGCAAACTCAAGCACTCGAGCTATCACACTAGACAACACAGCTCACACAGCTCACACACACACACACACCAGATTTTTTATGCTGTTACGCTGCATTTACATCTTTGTTTCTTCTTCTCAAAGAGCGAAAGCTTATACATAAATATTCAAGCCGCAATGTTTGCTACATTTTAAGTTTTTTTTTTTATTATTATTATGATTACAAAAAAAACTTATTTTTTATTTGAAATAAACAAATTTTTTATTTTTATACAAGAATGCTACAGCAAAAACAAAAACAAGAAATCAAAATTATATGAACAAAATGCGTTTTTCGTCTCTCGAACTGTGTGTGCAAGTGTGTGTGTGTGTGTGTGTGTGTGTGTGTGTGCATGTGTGTGTGTGGTTGTAAAGGAGTAAAAGAAAAGCAATGTAATATGCATTGCCTATATAGACATATATACATATGTGTATATCGAGTACTTTTAGTGTAAGTTTAACGTTTTGATCGTGTGTTTTTATACGTCCTAACGAAATGTAACACAAATGAAACAAACAAATTGCTAAATATATATATTTTATATAAGAAAACAAGTGTAACTCTTTTCGTTTAGTATCGGGGGAAACAGGCTGAACTTTGATCTTTGATCTACATATATTTCTAAGCTCAAATCTTGTAACTAAATCTACGTTTTACTTTTATTTTTTCATACAGGATATCGAAGAGCAAGGTGCCGAGGATAATGCCACACTGCTAGCAACAACAAATCTGTCCGACGATGATTAAATAGAGATTTTACTGTAAAAACAAAAAAATACCAAAAACAAGATAAACTGCATCTGTGCGTGTGTCCCATTATTTTTGTCGCTTTTTGATGTCTTTTGATTTTGTTTTTTATTTACTATATGTATTTACATATTTTTATGATATATACAAAACATATACAGGCATATATAGATAAAAACCCTTTTTGATCAAGAAGAAAAAACCAAAAATCAAAGCTTGATAACAAAACATATATATAAAGCATATTTTAATCAAATGTACCTCATACAAATATTCAAATACTATATGTGCACATTATAGAATTTAAAACATGAATTGTTCAAAAAATATATGTATGCAGAATATACAGTTGTCTTTTGAAATATATTCCAGGAAATAATTTCAATTTCTGATTTTTCTAAACTATAATAGAAACAAATGATTTTCGAAAACACTGTATGCATTTTTCAAATGTTTCAAAATTTTTAAATATTTTTAGGCATTGCCAATTTCGGGAATTTGAAAAGTTCCATCGATCACTGTATATATATGTATGTATGTATACATTGCGCAAATATTTGAGTATCTGTATTGGGTATATACTTAAAAGCATATATTATATATTAAGAACCTAGACATTTTCGAAAATGTTGTCCAAGCTAAGCTACGCAAAACAAAAGCAGCCGCATAATGAAATGAATAGTTGGCAAATTTAATGACACTCAAGAAATTTTCATTGTTATGTTTCCAAAGTAAACAAAAAAAAAATAAATTAAAAAACAAAAAAAAACCCAAAACATAAAGCCTAGAAAAGACTGTTTCTTGAACAAATATTAAGAATTCTTTACAAAAGCTGTTACTTTATACCAATATTTTTTTCATTCTGCACCAAATTATATATCCTTTCCTTTCCCTGGTGTGCGTGTATGTGTGCTCGATTGTATGCGTGTTTGTGCCTCTTACCACAAACTACATACATACATATAAAATTATACAAATTTATATATATGTGTGTATATCTATATATATATATATAAATATAAATTTTAGCACAAATATTGCAAGATTTTTAAGCTTAAAATGCATTTAAAATGGCAAATTTTTGAGTGTCGAAGACGTTGATGCGTGACTGGAAAACTTATCACGAAACGTTGTCACGCATAAACGGGTAGGTGGGGGTGGGGGTGGGGGTGGGTGTGGGGTGATGGGTGGAGCATTGACCGCTTCTGCACACAAATTAAGAAACACGTACTTATGTAAGCATTAAGTCCAGTCTATAAAAACTCTTGAGCACAAAAAGCAAATGCAGCAAATGATTTTGAAACGAAAGTATTAAGTTTTGTTCTTGGATCCGAGCTAAGTTTGACGATTTAAGATTGCATATGGAATATGGGGAGCACAGAGAGATATCTAAGTAGAATTGATGGAATAGAGATCGATCAAGTGTGAGCTGAGAGGCCCAAGCGATCAATGTTTGATTGAATGATCAAAGAATGATATGAAAAATGAAATACTATGTACACTGTATACACTATATATATTTATGAATATGTATGTAACTACGTATAACTTGTATGTCGATCTACTTAACTGTGTATAACTGTGAATCATTGAGAGTTGTATTTGTAATTTGAGATGATCTGTATTTTTGTAAGCGTAATATTTAACAAATCTGTATGTACGGTAAGGCGAGCTGGGCGTGGCAGAGGTGCACTCACAATTGATTTGCTCATTGTACTATGTACGATATATGTACATACATACATATGTATGTCATATATTAACAGTGTATGCTATATGTATAAGCAAAAACAAAATAATAAAAAACATAAATGAAAGACACGACGGCTTGCATTTACAGACAAACCAAAAAAACAAAAGAAAAGTGAAAAAAAAACAAACCTGCATGTACTATGTGCATCTATATGTATATGTATTATCTAAAAAGCAAATCAAAGATTCCAAAATGGATGTATATATCCGTCATATATCAGTGTAATTGTTACAAATAATTTGCAAAGCTAAACAATTAAGTCCATATACCAGAGAACTATTCATACATAACATACACACACACACACACACACACTTACATATGTATAGTTATATATTGTATATAATTATACATACATACATATATACAAAAACCAAAAGAATACCTAAAAGAACACAAACACTATATTGAATGTTTTTGCTTGTTAAAGTAAATAATAATAAAGAACAAACTAACTGCATAATATATACAAATATTTCATTCTGAATTGTGAGGTATTACATACTCAAATTAATACAATTCATTGGTTTTTATTTATTTTTTTTAAGTTTAAAGCTATTATTAATTATCCTGCTGCTCCCGCTGCTGCTTATCGCGTTTGCTTTGCTGGGCGCTCAAATGACTTTGCACAAAACTTTGGAAGTTTTGCTCTTCTGCGTTGGATTTGGCATCGCCTTCGGCCCCCTCCTCTGCGTCCATTTGCTGCGGCACCAGACCCGGCGCCATAAGGAAAACGCTGTTATCATCATTGCTTGGTGGATCCTGCAAATAAATATACGTACGTATCTGATTGTAAAACGTTTCTTCAATTTGTATTACAGTGATCGCTTGGAAGTAGGTTTCATGATTCGCAATCTCATTGGATGTTTGAAAGATACAGCAGATAATCAATGATTGGGATTTTCGTTTGATATTATAATATCAGTTATTAAAAGCACAAATTCAAAGCATTTTAGGCTAAATAATTGGTTTTTTTTTTCTGCACACTTTTTGTAATATTTGTTTAATTAGAATTATTTGTATTTATACCCTGAACCCATTAAAAATGGGTAAAAAGGGTATAATGGTTTTGTGCAAATGTATGTAACAGGCATAAGGAAGCATCTCCGACCATATAAAGTATATATATTATTGATCAGTATCAACAGCCGAGTCGATCTAGCCATGTCCGTCTGTCTGTCCGTCTGTCTGTCTGTATGAACACACAGATATCAGAGACTACAAGAGCTAGAGACTTCATATTTGGAACATAAGTTCTCCTAATCCCGGGACAGATCAAGTTTATTAAAATTTATCGATAGCTCGTCCCGTTCAAAAGTTATCGATAAATTTCGATTTCAGACCAGCGTTTTTTGGATATAACTTACAAGTTATAAGAGCTAGAGGCCCCTAATTTGACATGTATAATCTCGAATAGCATACACATGTAACAAATATTTCACTTTTTGGATACCACCCCCCAAACCCCCAAAAGTTAAAAAAACCCATTTTTGAAGGTACGACCTTGCAATTTGGTTTGGTAACACATATTATCGACAATTGTTTGCCCCAAAAATTTCAATATGATCGGACAATAAACACAGAAGTTATTTAAGATTTAACTTTCGATTGTGTGGGGCTCAGCGAAAGAGCAAGCTAACTGCTTAAACCGCTGGCACTGCTTGTACTGCTTGTACTGCAGCATGTGTGAGTTTAGAGTAGTACGAATGATTGTAAGGACTGGGTTCAGGGTATCTCGTAGTCGGGCACTCCCGACTAGAGCACTCTTACTTGTTATACCCTGAACCCATTAAAAATGGGTAAAAAGGGTATAATGAAGTTGTGCAAAAGTATGTAACAGGCATAAGGAAGCATCTCCGACCATATAAAGTATATATATTATTGATCAGTATCAACAGTCGAGTCGATCTAGCCATGTCCGTCTGTCTGTCCGTCTGTCCGTCTGACCGTCTGTCCGTCTGTCCGTCTGTCTGTCTGTATGAACACACAGATATCAGAGACTACAAGAGGTAGAGACTTCATATTTGGAACATAAGTTCTCCTAGTCCCGGGACAGATCAAGTTTATTTCATTTTATCGATAACTCGTACCGTTTAAAAGTTATCGATAAATTTCGATTTCAGACTTGCGTTTTTGGGACATAACTTCAAAGTTATAAAAGCTGGAGGCCCCAAATTCGACATGTATAATCTCGAATAGCATACACATGTAACAAATATTTCACTTTTTGGATACCACCCCCCAAACCCCCAAAAGTTCAGAAAACGCATTTTTGGAGTTGTGACCTTGGAATTTGGTTTGGTCACACGTATTATTGACAATTGTTTGCCCCAAAAATTTCAATAAGATCGGACAATAAACAAAGAAGTTATTTAAGATTTAACTTTCCATTGTGTGGGGCTCAGCGAAAAAGCAAGCTAACTGCTTAAACCGCTTTCACTGCTTGTACTGCAGCATGTGTGTGTTTAGATTAGTATGAATGATTGTAAGGACTGGGTTCAGGGTATCTCGTAGTCGGGCACTCCCGACTAGAGCACTCTTACTTGTTTTATATTAATCTGGGGAATTTCAGACCGTTAAAATTTGAAGTTTTGTAGGGTTTAGCTCGTTACGTTCTTGATCTTCATTGTATAAAAACTAAAAGCCAATTGCGTAAGGATTTTGAAACAAAAGAAAAATACTCAATACATGTGTTTTGCTAATAGTATTTAACCATATGATTAAATAAAAAAAATCACCAAAGCCCACAAATGCTAGATTTTTAGTGACTGATTTCAGACCATTTCTGAGCGATCACTGTAATAAATGTCGCCTACTCACAGTTAGATCTAAGCCCATGGGCACCGCTGTGCCCGCCTCGTCGATGTGTGCAGCTGGCTGCGGATTCGTCTGCTGGTCGGCCAGGCGCTGCAAACGCATCTTCTCGTACACCGGCTTGTAGTCGCGCACGTATTCGGCGACACAGTCGAGGATGTGCGTCATCAGCGTGGAATAGCCGACACCCGTTTTGGCAGAAACGCCGCATGTGACCAAGTTCTCGTAGAAAGTGTCGAGTGTTAGGGACATCGTGCGCGTCAGATTGTTGACGTAGCTCTGCTCCTGCTCCAGTGCATCCTGATACGACTCAAAGTCGGTCATCCACTCCTGCACAAAGCTGCAGTCCTTCAGGTCGATCTGTGGAAGCAGCGTTTATTGCAACGAACTTTGACATTACTCCAGACCCACCTTGTTGAGAGCCACCAGAAAGGGCAGTCGCGTCTTGTATAGTATGGAACAGGCGTACAGCATGTTTGACATGAATGTGGTGGGACAAGCGGAGCGCACCACATCCATAACGTAGACAATTATGGTAGGAAAGAGGGTGGCCAGGCCCTCGGTGATAATGCTGCCCGATGCCGACCATGTGAACACCTCGATCTGGCCGGGCGTATCGATGATGCACCACTTGTGGCCACGCTCGCCGGCGCGACGCACCAGCTCGGCAAATTTGGGCATCTTAGTGGTGAACATATTCAGAGCAGTCACGATGCCGCCATTGGGGCCCAGCTGATACTGTTTCATCACCTCCTTGTAGTTGACCGTGTCGCGTATGTCAATGTGCGCCGCATAGGGCACCTCGCGGCACGCCGGATCCAGATTCACTACATACGGATTGAACTGCGCCTGAGAGTGCTCGATGAGAGAGCGCGTGAACGTTGTTTTGCCGGAGCCGGCCATGCCCAGCACAATAATGCAGACGGGCGCATCTCGTATGCCCTCGCTCAGGGTCAGCGCCTCCAGGGTGATGTCGTTAATGCTGGGTTTGGCATTGCTGCTGCTGCTGCTTGTTGGTTTGATGGACATTCTTGCGGTGTTGTGCGGCAAAACAAAACTCGCACGCTTAAGAGTTCCCAGCTGCGTGACCGAATGTCGAAAGTAAAAATACACCAATTGTTCAACAAAATATACCAAAATATACCAACTCAGCAAAACATAAAGTTCTTTTTTTTACTGCAAGCAAAATAAATGGTTATTTGGTTTTAACAGCTTAAACGATTTTCCTTCACAATACATATTTAATTAAAAAGAATTAATTTAAAAATAAAATAAAATTATAAATATGGAAAGGGTGGTGCCAAGTGAACAAATAATTTCCACCGCGATACTTCTTTCACTTGCTCACTATATGAAACATATTTTGGAGTATAAATTTGCAAGTTTAATTTAGTTTGTTGTTTTGAAGCCGTTGTGGTGAAATCAATCCGTGAAAATATACTACAAATATTAAAATCAACGGTCAAGCTGGTTCCTAGACATTCACAGTGCGACGTAGTTTTGCGAAGATAGGCAGCCCTGGCGCGTACTTTATTGACCGATGTGGTAGCACAATTTTCAAATTTTTTCTATCGATGTGGCATCTCTAAAACAAAAAGTGTCATTTTAATTTTTGTACGTATCCTTAACAAACAGTCGTATAAAATTGCACTCATAGAACATAAAATATTTTTAATAGTAAAAAAGTTGACATAAACACAAATAATTTGCTTTGACTATGATAACTTGTATTATTTACAAATTGGCGGTAGATGGCGCCACATGTAAAATATTTATTTAATGTGAAAATTCAGCAGATTCAATTGAAAAATTGGATGCAAAAATCCAAATAATGTATTGATTTAACTAGAACATCAAATATAAACAAAGTTTATTTTGCCACTCGCACTAATACGCAACCTTTATCCAGCTGGGTGGCATCGCCATTTCGTATCTTGGCGCCGATATGGAAACACGTCTGGATATTAGGCTGCAGGAACCAAATCCACTTTTTACGCGCTGGCTGCAGCGTTGGCTCCACGAAGCCGAGCAGCGCAATCGCAAGTCGCAGCACAAGCTGCGACAGGCGCTGCAAGCATTGCGCAACTATCCACTGCCGCTGTACAGCGGACGAGAGTGTGCCGTGCTGCGAGGATTTGGAGCGACGCTCTGTCAGCTGATCGACGAGGAGCTGCGTCAGCACCGACTGCTGGCTAGCCAGGCAGAGGTTGTGACTGTGCCTGCGGATAGCCTGCAATATGAGCACCAGGTGCAACAGGTGGTCAAAGCAGTGCAGAGAAAACAACAAAAACAGCAGCAGCAGCAGAAGCCCAAAAAGCTGACCAAGAAAGCACAGCTGGAGCTGGCAGCTGCCGAGGAGCGGGAGCGTATTGTGCACATGACGGCGGGCAGCTATAGCATTGTGCTGCTCGTGGACACGCAGGAGACAAGCGGCAAGAACAAGCGCGTCCTGGACCAGACGCGCAGCTATCTGCAATCGCTGCACGTGGAGCACGAGGTGCGCCGCCTGACTGTAGGCGACTTCCTGTGGATTGCGCGTGATGCAGCCGGAAGTGAGCTGGTGCTACCATACGTTGTAGAGCGCAAGCGCATGGACGATTTGGCCAGCAGTATACGCGACGGCCGCTTCCACGAGCAGAAGCATCGCCTGCGGCAGTGCGGCCTGCCGCACATCATCTACCTGATCGAGGATTATGGCGACAATGAGCAGCTGGGTCTGCCGCTGGAGTCGCTGCAGCAGGCGCTGGCCAACGCACGCATCCAGTGCGCCAACATGCAGGTGGTGCGCAGCGACAATCACTACCGCTCCATGTGCTATCTGGGTGGCGTGACCGCTGCACTGCAGCAGCTGTATGTGCAGGCGGACAAATCGCTGCATAGCGTCGACAAGGATCAGCTGGAGGAGCAGGCGAGTGCGCAGAGCATAGGTCTGCTTAAGTTTCGTGCCCTGTACGAGGATTCTGCACGAAATGCGCAGCTGACGGTGCGAGAGGTCTTTGTCCAGCAGCTCTTGCAGCTGCACTCGCTCTCCCTGGACCGGGCGCTCGCGATTGTGGAGCACTATGCAACGCCACGACTGCTGCTCGATGCGTATGCGGCATGCGGAAACGAGGCCGAGGCGCGACTGCTCCTAGCCCCATTGGGCTGTGGGCCACTGCAGCGACCGCTGGGCGAGAAGCTGAGCGAGTGCATCCATCGGTTTTACACCAGCGAATTCAAGTAGTCATTGGCATTAGGTGTAGTAATTGTATTAGTAGGTATTAGTTATTTGGACATATCTAAAGTTATATACACATATTTATACATTAAGATTTATGATTTGGACTAGTTGCTTTTTCATTTTTTTTTTTAGGGAGAACAAAATTGCGCACGCAGTTTAGATATTGCGGAAATGGCGTATGGCCAAATCCACGGGCAGATCGAAGTCGAACTTGGACAGTGCATCAATGGAGCGCAACGAGTCGCGGAATCCCGTGCATGCCACATAGCTGTTGGACGTGTAGTATGTGTCGATTAGCTCGTTGCAGCTGAGTATCAGATTGAGCCACTCCACCAGAAGATGTGAGCTGTCAATTACAGAAAAAAATGTAGATAAAAAGTACAGATTGTGTAAAATCAATAATCGTTAACTATAGAGTGATATTTTTCACACAAACAATTTAGTTTTGTCCAGAAATATATAATATAATAATGTGTTGCTTTATCATAGAAACTTCTCAACAATTTGAAGAAAATGTTTAAAGCTATTTTCCAATTTCAGTGAGAATTGCCTTCGTAAATAAATATTTCACATAGTGCAAGAAAAAGTCTATATAGTATAATAGACAAAACCAGACAGATGGATAGGACTAAATATGATCAAAGGCAGAGAAATACATATTCATTTTGGGCACTTCCTTTTGTGCCTTTCGAATGCCTTCTGCGAGGCTGGGTACTCACTTGAGTCCCGCACAGATTAATGCCTTGAAATGGGCGTTATAGCTGCGCTTGTAGGGTCGATGCATGGCCAGGATCATGCCAATGGCGCTGAGCAGGCTCTGCTTGGCCGTCACTGCATGCGCATCGACAATGTCCAGCTGAAAGCTGAGCGACAGCTTCCTTGCCGGCGTATTGTTGTACTCCTCGCCATTCTTCAGATTGTAGTACTCCAGTATTAGCTCCCACGCGTGCATGGCACGGCCAATGCCGAGGAACTGCAGCTCCTGAGCACCCGCCGCCGACGCTGCTGCCGACACACGCTGTGCGCCGCCCGGATGCAGGCAGCGCATGAATGGCACCATCAGGCTGGAGGCAGCCGATTCCGCCGGGATGCGCAGTCCGTGCTGCATCAGCTGCTGCAACGTGCGGGCGAAGTTCTTGCGCACCACGCTGGTCAGCTCGCGTCCAATGGTGGCTATGGAGTCGCCGCGCATATGCACAATCCGGCGACCCAGCGACTTGTCCTTGTCCCAGTCATAGCGCTCGTACATGTCCTCATCCGAATCGGAGGAGGCAGCGGCTGCGCCGCCGGCATAAGGTGTCAGCTCATGGCCGGCGGCAGCCACAGCACGCCTGCAACGTGGCGGCAATGTGGTCAATGCTCCAGTCTCTGCATTCACCGATCCGCTTGCCACATTGGTGGCCTTCTGCTGTCGCTGTTGGCGCAGCGCCCGCTTTATGTCGCCAACTCCTCGCGATCGCAGCTCAATGTGGCGGCCAGTGCGGCCACCTCCTGGATGTCTACCTCCAGCTGTGCGCGCAAGTCCCTGTCGAATACATTTATTTTCAGCAATTTGTCTTCTTATCATAAATGTAAATATTTGTATCAACAGTTAAATTTGAATCTGGCAGCATATTGATGCGCACTCTGCCTATCGATGCCTATCGATCAATTGGTCTTGGTGTTGCGAATACTGCAAACAATCTTAATGAGTCTTACAGTGGCCAAAGAGCGGCAATCTGGAAATCTGTCCTAGTTTTGGATAATCATATATGTATGTACATATGCACATACGTAGGATATATTTTTTGTTACAAAAGCAACCAGCTATCTTCGAAGATTAAATATGCTTGCAAATCGGAGATTAACTGCTCGCATCCAAGTATAATTATTGATTTTAAAAATTGTAATCAATAAATACAAAAAGTTTATAAATTATCATTTGGAACAATCCAGAAAACAAATGCACCTGATTTTCTATCTTCAAGCTCTATATTTGTTAAATTTTGTGGTACACAGCAAATCAGAAAAGCAATAAGGCGATTTCTGAAAATAGTTTTTTAAACGTAAAAATTACGTTTTTGCAGAACTTGGAACAATACGAACCCGGAGTTGGGCTAACACTTTGCTTCTTACTCACCCCCAGTGATTGCCCTTGTGCGTCTTCTTCAGCGAGTTCTGCTGAAAGTCCGCCTGTCGCTTGGCGAAGTGCGTCGTGGCAAACATTTGCATCAGCAGCGATGCCTTGTCGAGCAGTCCGTGCGCCTTGCTGTGCAGGCTCTCGCGACGTGGCACCTGCTCCAAGGATGCTGTTGATGATGAAGACGATGATGAGGCAACAGCCGAAGTAATGCTGTTGCTGTTGATTGTTGTTGTCGCTCCTGCTGCTGTGGCAAGTGCTGCTGTCATCCCCACGGGCAGCTGGGTCGGCGTCTGACGGGCTGTCTGCTTGGCCGCATAGCTGTTGTAGGCACCGCTGAGCAATTTCAGCTTGTCGCTGGCAGTAGTGGTGCCGCTGCCAGCGGCGCCGTTGGCGGTGTCGCACTGCAGGAAGGCAATGAAACGCTCTAGATCGGTGATCTGCGTCTTTAGCTGGGCCACCAGCTGCTCCTTCATTTTCAGCGGACCCACGAACTCGCCAATGGCATTGTCCACCTGATGACGCAACTGCTCGGTGCTTAGCGCGGGCAACTGATGCTGCTCCACCTGCAGATTGAGCTTGGTGCGCAGCTCGTCCAATATGAATTTCTGCTTCTCGAGCAACACATGCTGCGGCAGAACGCCCGGTGCACCCGAATCATACGCCAGCTGCTCCAGCTCCGTTAGCTGTGACTTTAGCTGCTCGATCAGCTGGCCGTCATGTGGTGGCGGCGATTGTGCCTCATCCGGGTCGCCAGTGCTATCGCCATTCGACTGTGCCGCATCTGGAATGCCCTGAAAGGCAAAATCATCGAGATCGCGCAACAGCTGATCCCGCTCATCCGTTGGCGCCTCAACAATCTGCCGCACGCGCAGCTGGACGTGGGCGAACTGCGAGGTCAGCGCCAGCAGCGAGCTGGTCAACAGCTCCTGCTCCTCCTCAATGCTGCGCAGACGCGCCAACTCGTTGGCATTGTCCGTGGCAGCGATTGTCACCTGCGGCTGCTTCTGGACGGATTGCAGACTGAGCATCTGTGGCTCCAGCTCACAATCGGCGGCCGTCAGCAGCTCCGTGCTGGCACTGTTGGCATCATCATAGTTGGCGCCCAGTGGCGACCAACGTTCGCTCAATGGTTGCGCCTCATCCTCTGCATCGGCATCGGCATCCGCATCCGGATCTGTCTCTGGATATGCTTCACTCTCCATGCTCTCCACTCGCTCAGCGTCATTGACAGCGACAGTTGTTGTTGTTGTCACATTGGCACAGCTGCTGTTGTTGTCTGGCTGCTGACCTTCGGCCAGCGTGGCATTCATCTCCATATGGATGCGTGGCCAGCGCAGTTGCCACTCTCACACTGCAGCACAATTTCCAATCCCGTTACTTTCTTTTCTTTCGATTTTTGTGTGTCTTTGTGTGTCCAACGTTCGCTTAGTGTTCAAATTGCGAAAAATCAATCAGTTGATTGTTCCGCTAACAGCTGGGCAGTTTCCTTGCATTCGTGTCTGCTTGAATGTGTGTGTGTGTGTGTGTGTGTGTGGGTGGTTGTGCCTCGAGTGTTACAACGCCACGAAAAAAAAATAACGAAAAAAACATATATATGTAAGAGAAACGGGCGACAATTCAGCTATAATGGACTGTTAGGATTGCAGTTAACAATAGCACGCTGCGACTGCTTCTGACATACTGCCAGCTGAAGCCATTTGGCCATCGCAGGTGAGCTTTTGTCAATGGGGTTGCTGTGAGCTTTAAGCTTAATTCGTTTAAGGGTTGCAATTTGAAAGAGAGCTTATTGCTGTCACGAGATATGCGAGCTATGTTCAAAAGCTCGTCGCATGCAGCAACCCCTTGCTTACAAAAGCTTTCATAGGTAAAAAGCTTTGCTTAACCGACGTACGGACGGATGGGCAGACAAACAGTCAAACGGACAGACAGACGGACGTGCCCAAATCATTTGAATATCTTTGCTCTACTACATGCAATAATTTGGAATATTCGCTTAAAAGTACTTGCATTTTGGTGATGCTGAATAAACGATGTGTGAGTTGCGTATTTATATACATTAAAAAATATTGCGCACTAGTCCTCATGTTTCCATCACGGATTCAAATATCCATCCTCGGGTTGTAACCAATTGGAATTGGATTTGCCATTTTGTATATTACTTTTTTAAAATAATTTGAGTCTAAAATCAGGCCAAAAATAACAAAAAATGTAGCTTTTTCCGAAAAAAATATTATTTCAAAAAATAGATTCGCGAAATGTTATTTGTAATCGATTGTGGGTGTCACAATTAGAATAAAAATCTCCTTGAAACAAGATTTTGTGATAGTTCATGTTTTGGGCCAAAAACAGGCAAAAACAAGTAGGGACGGAATATCTTCGGCGTGCCGAAGACTTTATACTCTTTTCGAATCTCTAGGCAATTTTGACTCTGCCAACTGTACCACTGAAATATTTAATGACGCATATCTTTGCTAATTATAACTTAATCGATTTGAAATTTTAAACATTGATGAGTTCTAAGGATGTTCAAGTGGACAAGGAAATTTAAGGCGATAGCTTTGAAAAGATCGGATATATGGCCAAAACCGACTTCCAGTTGTATGGCAGCTATAAGATATAGTGAACCGATCCGGCCATCTCCGATTGATGTGATGTATGTTTCAATAATAAGCATCTGTGCAAAGTTTAATAGCAATAGCTTTAACAACATGGGATATATGGCCAAAATCGACTTAGAGTTGTATGGCAGCTATAAGATATAGTAAGCCGATCCAGGCGGCTCCGCTTAATGGGATGAACGTTTAAATAATAAGCATCTGTGCAAAGTTTAATCGCGATAACTTAAGAAACTTGGAATATATGGCCAAAACCGACTACGAGTTGTATCGCAGCTATAAGATAAAGTATACCGATCAGGCCGGCTCCGAATAATGTGATGTATGTTTAAATAATAAGCATCTGTGCAAAGGTTTATAGCGATATCTCTGAAAACATGGGATTTATGGCCAAAACCGATTTCGAGTTGTATGGCAGCTATAAGATATAGTTTACCGATCAGGCCGGCTCCGTGTTTAGTGATGTATGTTTGAATAATAACCATCTGTGCACAGTTTAATAGCGATAGCTTTAAAAACATGGGATATATGGCCAAAACCGACTTCGAGTTGTATGGCAGCTATAAAATATAGT
This sequence comes from Drosophila flavopinicola, assembly GCA_035042425.1. Lineage (NCBI taxonomy): Eukaryota > Metazoa > Arthropoda > Insecta > Diptera > Drosophilidae > Drosophila > Drosophila flavopinicola. The sequence goes on along the minus strand of JAWNLL010000455.1, from coordinate 449,435 downwards.
GTACCGATCAGGCCGGCTCCGTGTTTAGTGATGAATGTTTGAATAATAAGCATCTGTGCAAAGTTTAATAGCGATATCTTTGAAAACATGGGATATATGGCCAAAACCGACTTCGAGTTGTATGGCAGCTATAAGATATAGCGAGCCGATCAGGCCGGCTCCGAGTTGAGTGATGTATGTTTGAATAAAAAGCATCTGTGCAAAGTTTAATAGCGATATCTTTGAAAACATGGAATATATGGCCAAAACCGACTTCGAGTTGTATGGCAGCTATAAGATATAGTAGACCGATCAGGCCGGCTCCGAGTTAAGTGATGTATGTTTAAATAATAAGCATCTGTGCAAAGCTTCATAGCGATATCTCTGAAAACATGGGATTTATGGCCAAAACCGATTTCGAGTTGTATGGCAGCTATAAGATATAGTTTACCGATCAGGTCGGCTCCAAGTTATGTGATGTATGTTTAAATAATAAGCATCTGTGCAAAGGTTTATAGCGATATCTTTGAAAACATGGGATATATGGCCAAAACCGACTTCGAGTTGTATGGCAGCTATAAGATATAGTGTACCGATCAGGTCGGCTCCAAGTTATGTGCTGTATGTTTGAATAATAAGCATCTGTGCAAAGGTTTATAGCGATATCTCTGAAAACATGGGATATATGGCCAAAACCGACTTCGTGTTGTATGGCAGCTATAAGATATAGTAAACCGATAAGGCCGGCTCCGAGTTAAGTGATGAACGTTTGCATTATAAGCATCTGTGCAAAGTTTCATTGCGATAGCTTCAGAAACGTGGGATTTATGGCCAAAACCGATTTCGAGTTGTATGGCAGCTATAAGATATAGTGTACCGATCAGGTCGGCTCAAGTTATGTGCTGTATGTTTGAATAATAAGCATCTGTGCAAAGGTTTATAGCGATATCTATGAAAACATGGGATATATGGCCAAAACCGACTTCGAGTTGTATGGCAGCTATAAGATATAGCGAGCCGATCAGGTCGGCTCCGATTTATGTAATGTATCTTTGAATAATAATCATCTGTGCAAAGTTTTATAGCGATATCTCTGAAAACATGGGATTTATGGCCAAAACCGATTTTGAGTTGTATGGCAGCTATAAGATATAGTTTACCGATCAGGTCGGCTCCAAGTTATGTGATGTATGTTTGAATAATAAGCATCTGTGCAAAGGTTTAAAGCGATATCTTTGAAAACATGGGATATATGGCCAAAACCGACTTCGAGTTGTATGGCAGCTATAAGATATAGCAAGCCGATCCGAGCGGCTCCGATTTATGTAATGTATGTTTGATAAATAAGCATCTGTGCAAAGTTTAATCGCGATAGCTTGAGAAACTTGGAATATATGGCCAAAACCGACTTCGAGTTGTATGGCAGCTATAAGATATAGTGAACCGATCAGGCCGGCTCCGAGTTAAGTGATGTATGTTTGAATAATAAGCATCTGTGCAAAGTTTAATAGCGATATCTTTGAAAACATGGGATATATGGCCAAAACCGATTTCGAGTTGTATGGCAGCTATAAGATATAGTTTACCGATCAGGTCGGCTCCAAGTTATGTGATGTATGTTTAAATAATAAGCATCTGTGCAAAGGTTTATAGCGATATCTTTGAAAACATGGGATATATGGCCAAAACCGACTTCGAGTTGTATGGCAGCTATAAGATATAGTGGACCGATCAGGCCGGCTCTAAGTTAAGTGATCAACGTTTGCATTATAAGCATCTGTGCAAAGTTTCATTGCGATAGCTTCAGAAACGTGGGACTTATGGCCAAAACCAATTTCGAGTTGTATGGCAGCTATAAGATATAGTGTACCGATCAGGTCGGCTCCAAGTTATGTGCTGTATGCTTGAATAATAAGCATCTGTGCAAAGGTTTATAGCGATATCTCTGAAAACATGGGATATATGGCCAAAACCGACTTCGTGTTGTATGGCAGCTATAAGATATAGTGGACCGATCAGGCCGGCTCCGTGTTTAGTGATGAATGTTTGAATAATAAGCATCTGTGCAAAGTTTAATAGCGATAGCTTTAAAAACATGGGATATATGGCCAAAACCGACTTCGAGTTGTATGGCAGCTATAAAATATAGTGTACCGATCAGGCCGGCTCCGCTTAATGGGATGAACGTTTAAATAATAAGCATCTGTGCAAAGTTTAATCGCGATAACTTAAGAAACTTGGGACTTATGGCCAAAACCGACTACGAGTTGTATCGCAGCTATAAGATATAGTAGACCGATCAGGCCGGCTCCGAATAATGTGATGTATGTTTGAATAATAAGCATCTGTGCAAAGTTTTATAGCGATATCTCTGAAAACATGGGATATATGGCCAAAACCGACTTCGAGTTGTATGGCAGCTATAAGATATAGTGAACCGATCAGGCCGGCTCCGTGTTTAGTGATGTATGTTTGAATAATAACCATCTGTGCACAGTTTAATAGCGATATCTTTGAAAACATGGGATATATGGCCAAAACCGACTTCGAGTTGTATGGCAGCTATAAGATATAGCGAGCCGATCAGGCCGGCTCCGAGTTAAGTGATGTATGTTTAAATAATAAGCATCTGTGCAAAGTTTTATAGCGATATCTCTGAAAACATGGGATTTATGGCCAAAACCGATTTCGAGTTGTATGGCAGCTATAAGATATAGTTTACCGATCAGGTCGGCTCCAAGTTATGTGATGTATGTTTAAATAATAAGCATCTGTGCAAAGGTTTATAGCGATATCTTTGAAAACATGGGATATATGGCCAAAACCGACTTCGAGTTGTATGGCAGCTATAAGATATAGTGGACCGATCAAGCCGGCTCCAAGTTAAGTGATGAACGTTTGCATTATAAGCATCTGTGCAAAGTTTCATTGCGATAGCTTTAGAAACGTGGGATTTATGGCCAAAACCGATTTCGAGTTGTATGGCAGCTATAAGATATAGTGTACCGATCAGGTCGGCTCCAAGTTATGTGCTGTATGTTTGAATAATAAGCATCTGTGCAAAGGTTTATAGCGATATCTCTGAAAACATGGGATATATGGCCAAAACCGACTTCGTGTTGTATGGCAGCTATAAGATATAGTAGACCGATAAGGCCGGCTCCGAGTTAAGTGATGAACGTTTGCATAATAAGCATCTGTGCAAAGTTTCATTGCGATAGCTTCAGAAACGTGGGATATATGGCCAAAACCGACTTCGAGTTGTATGGCAGCTATAAGATATAGCAAACCGATCCAAACGGTTTCGATTTACGTGATGAACATTTGCATTATAAGCATCTGTGCAAAGTTTAATAGCGATATCTCTCAAAACATGGGATATATGGCCAAAACCGACTTCGAGTTGTATGGCAGCTATAAGATATAGTGTACCGATCAGGTCGGCTCCAAGTTATGTGCTGTACGTTTGAATAATAAGCATCTGTGCAAAGGTTTATAGCGATATCTATGAAAACATGGGATATATGGCCAAAACCGACTTCGAGTTGTATGGCAGCTATAAGATATAGCGAGCCGATCAGGTCTGCTCCGATTTGTGTAATGTATCTTTGAATAATAACTATCTGTGCAAAGTTTTATAGCGATATCTCTGAAAACATGGGATTTATGGCCAAAACCGACTTCGAGTTGTATGGCAGCTATAAGATATAGTAGACCGATCGGCCGGCTCCGAGTTAAGTGATGTATGTTTGAATAAAAGCATCTGTGCTAAGTTTAATAGCGATATCTTTGAAAACATGGGATATATGGCCAAAACCGACTTCGAGTTGTATGGCAGCTATAAGATATAGTAGACCCATCAGGCCGGCTCCGAGTTAAGTGATGTATGTTTGAATAATAAGCATCTGTGCAAAGTTTAATAGCGATATCTTTGAAAACATGGGATATATAGCCAAAACCGACTTCGAGTTGTATGGCAGCTATAAGATATAGCAAGCCGATCCGAGCGGCTCCGATTTATGTAATGTATGTTTGATAAATAAGCATCTGTGCAAAGTTTAATCGCGATAGCTTGAGAAACTTGGAATATATGGCCAAAACCGACTTCGAGTTGTATGGCAGCTATAAGATATAGTGAACCGATCAGGCCGGCTCCGAGTTAAGTGATGTATGTTTAAATAATAAGCATCAGTGCAATGTTTAATAGCGATATCTTTGAAAACATGGGATATATGACCAAAACCGATTTCGAGTTGTATGGCAGCTATAAGATATAGTTTACCGATCAGGTCGGCTCCAAGTTATGTGATGTATGTTTAAATAATAAGCATCTGTGCAAAGGTTTATAGCGATATCTTTGAGAACATGGGATATATGGCCAAAACCGACTTCGAGTTGTATGGCAGCTTTAAGATATAGTAGACCGATCAGGCCGGCTCCGAGTTAAGTGATGTATGTTTAAATAATAAGCATCTGTGCAAAGTTTTATAGCGATATCTCTGAAAACATGGGATTTATGGCCAAAACCGATTTCGAGTTGTATGGCAGCTATAAGATATAGTTTACCGATCAGGTCGGCTCCAAGTTATGTAATGTATGTTTAAATAATAAGCATCTGTGCAAAGGTTTATAGCGATATCTTTGAAAACATGGGATATATGGCCAAAACCGACTTCGAGTTGTATGGCAGCTATAAGATATAGTCGACCGATCAGGCCGGCTCCAAGTTAAGTGATCAACGTTTGCATTATAAGCATCTGTGCAAAGTTTCATTGCGATAGCTTCAGAAACGTGGGACTTATGGCCAAAACCGATTTCGAGTTGTATGGCAGCTATAAGATATAGTGTACCGATCAGGTCGGCTCCAAGTTATGTGCTGTATGTTTGAATAATAAGCATCTGTGCAAAGGTTTATAGCGATATCTCTGAAAACATGGGTTATATGGCCAAAACCGACTTCGTGTTGTATGGCAGCTATAAGATATAGTGGACAGATAAGGCCGGCTCCGAGTTAAGTGATGAACGTTTGCATTATAAGCATCTGTGCAAAGTTTCATTGCGATAGCTTCAGAAACGTGGGATATATGGCCAAAACCGACTTCGAGTTGTATGGCAGCTATAAGATATAGTAAACCGATCCAAGCGGTTTCGATTTACGTGATGAACGTTTGCATTATAAGCATCTGTGCAAAGTTTAATAGCGATATCTCTCAAAACATGGGATATATGGCCAAAACCGACTTCGAGTTGTATGGCAGCTATAAGATATAGTGTACCGATCAGGTCGGCTCCAAGTTATGTGCTGTATGTTTGAATAATAAGCATCTGTGCAAAGGTTTATAGCGATATCTATGAAAACATGGGATATATGGCCAAAACCGACTTCGAGTTGTATGGCAGCTATAAGATATAGCGAGCCGATCAGGTCAGCTCCGATTTATGTAATGTATCTTTGAATAATAACCATCTGTGCAAAGTTTTATAGCGATATCTCTGAAAACATGGGATTTATGGCCAAAACCGATTTCTAGTTGTATGGCAGCTATAAGATATAGTGTACCGATCAGGTCGGCTCCAAGTTATGTGATGTAAGTTTGAATAATAAGCATCTGTGCAAAGGTTTATAGCGATATCTCTGAAAACATGGGATATATGGCCAAAACCGACTTCGAGTTGTATGGCAGCTATAAGATATGGTGGACCGATCTGGCCGGCTCCAAGTTATGTGATGTATGTTTAAATAATAAGCATCTGTGCAAAGTTTAATAGCGATATTTTTGAAAACATGGGATATATGGCCAAAACCGACTTCGAGTTGTATGGCAGCTATAAGATATAGTAGACTGATCAGGCCAGCTACGAGTTATGTGATGTATGTTTGAATAATAAGCATCTGTGCAAAGTTTAATAGCGATATCTTTGAAAACATGGGATATATAGCCAAAACCGACTTCGAGTTGTATGGCAGCTATAAGATATAGCGAGCCGATCCGATCGGCTCCGATTTATGTAATGTATGTTTGAATAATAAGCATCTGCGCAAAGTTTTATAGCTATATCTTTGAAAACATGGGATATATGGCAAAATCCGACTTCGAGTTGTATGGCAGCTATAAGATATAGCAAACCGATCCGATCGGCTCCGAATTATGTGATGAACGTTTAAATTATGAGCATCTGTGCAAAGTTTAATAGCGATATCTTTGAAAACATGGGATATATGGCCAAAACCGATTTCGAGTTGTATGGCAGCTATAAGATATAGTGGACTGATCTGGCCGGCTCCAAGTTATGTGATGTATGTTGAAATAATAAGCATTTGTGCAAAGTTTAATAGTGATATCTCTGAAAACATGGGATACATGGCCAAAACCGACATCGAGTTGTATGGCAGCTATAAGATATAGTTGACTGATCTGGCCGGCTCCAAGTTATGTGATGTATCTTTGAATATTAAGCATCTGTGCAAAGTTTTATAGCGATATCTCTGAAAACATGGGATATATAGCCAAAACCGACTTCGAGTTGTATGGCAGCTATAAGATATAGCAAACCGATCCGATCGGCTCCAATTTATGTAATGTATGTTTAAATAATAAGCATCTGTGCAAAGTTTAATCGCGATTGCTTGAGAAACTTGGAAAGTATGGCCAAAACCGACTTCGAGTTGTATGGCAGCTATAAGATATAGTGGACTGATCTGGCCGGCTCCAAGTTATGTGATGTATCTTTGAATAGTAAGCATCTGTGCAAAGTTTAATAGCGATATCTTTGAAAACATGGGATTTATGGCCAAAACCGATTTCGAGTTGTATGGCAGCTATAAGATATAGTGTACCGATCAGGACGGCTCCGATTTATGTAATGTATCTTTGAATAATAACCATCTATGCAAAGTTTTATAGCGATATCTCTGAAAACATGGGATATATAGCCAAAACCGACTTCGAGTTGTATGGCAGCTATAAGATATAGCAAACCGATCCGATCGGCTCCAATTTATGTAATGTATGTTTAAATAATAAGCATCTGTGCAAAGTTTAATCGCGATTGCTTGAGAAACTTGGAAAGTATGGCCAAAACCGACTTCGAGTTGTATGGCAGCTATAAGATATGTAAGCCGATCCGCTCGGCACCGATATATGTGATGAATGTTTGAATAATAAGCATCAGTGCAAAGTTTATAAGCAATAGCTTTAAAAACATGGGATATATGGCCAAAACCGACTTCGAGTTGTATGGCAGCTATAAGATATAGCGAGCCGATCAGGCCGGCTCCGAGTTAAGTGATGTATGTTTAAATAATAAGCATCTGTGCAAAGTTTTATAGCGATATCTCTGAAAACATGGGATTTATGGCCAAAACCGATTTCGAGTTGTATGGCAGCTATAAGATATAGTTTACCGATCAGGTCGGCTCCAAGTTATGTGATGTATGTTTAAATAATAAGCATCTGTGCAAAGGTTTATAGCGATATCTTTGAAAACATGGGATATATGGCCAAAACCGACTTCGAGTTGTATGGCAGCTATAAGATATAGTGGACCGATCAAGCCGGCTCCAAGTTAAGTGATGAACGTTTGCATTATAAGCATCTGTGCAAAGTTTCATTGCGATAGCTTTAGAAACGTGGGATTTATGGCCAAAACCGATTTCGAGTTGTATGGCAGCTATAAGATATAGTGTACCGATCAGGTCGGCTCCAAGTTATGTGATGTATGTTTGAATAATAAGCATCTGTGCAAAGGTTTATAGCGATATCTCTGAAAACATGGGATATATGGCCAAAACCGACTTCGTGTTGTATGGCAGCTATAAGATATAGTAGACCGATAAGGCCGGCTCCGAGTTAAGTGATGAACGTTTGCATTATAAGCATCTGTGCAAAGTTTCATTGCGATAGCTTCAGAAACGTGGGATATATGGCCAAAACCGACTTCGAGTTGTATGGCAGCTATAAGATATAGCAAACCGATCCAAACGGTTTCGATTTACGTGATGAACATTTGCATTATAAGCATCTGTGCAAAGTTTAATAGCGATATCTCTCAAAACATGGGATATATGGCCAAAACCGACTTCGAGTTGTATGGCAGCTATAAGATATAGTGTACCGATAAGGTCGGCTCCAAGTTATGTGCTGTACGTTTGAATAATAAGCATCTGTGCAAAGGTTTATAGCGATATCTATGAAAACATGGGATATATGGCCAAAACCGACTTCGAGTTGTATGGCAGCTATAAGATATAGCGAGCCGATCAGGTCGGCTCCGATTTGTGTAATGTATCTTTGAATAATAACTATCTGTGCAAAGTTTTATAGCGATATCTCTGAAAACATGGGATTTATGGCCAAAACCGATTTCGAGTTGTATGGCAGCTATAAGATATAGTTTACCGATCAGGTCGGCTCCAAGTTATGTGATGTATGTTTGAATAATAAGCATCTGTGCAAAGGTTTATAGCGATATCTTTCAAAACATGGGATATATGGCCAAAACCGACTTCGAGTTGTATGGCAGCTATAAGATATAGTAGACCGATCAGGCCGGCTCCGAGTAAAGTGATGTATGTTTGAATAAAAAGCATCTGTGCTAAGTTTAATAGCGATATCTTTGAAAACATGGGATATATGGCCAAAACCGACTTCGAGTTGTATGGCAGCTATAAGATATAGTAGACCCATCAGGCCGGCTCCGAGTTAAGTGATGTATGTTTGAATAATAAGCATCTGTGCAAAGTTTAATAGCGATATCTTTGAAAACATGGGATATATAGCCAAAACCGACTTCGAGTTGTATGGCAGCTATAAGATATAGCAAGCCGATCCGAGCGGCTCCGATTTATGTAATGTATGTTTGATAAATAAGCATCTGTGCAAAGTTTAATCGCGATAGCTTGAGAAACTTGGAATATATGGCCAAAACCGACTTCGAGTTGTATGGCAGCTATAAGATATAGTGAACCGATCAGGTCGGCTCCAAGTTATGTGCTGTATGTTTGAATAATAAGCATCTGTGCAAAGGTTTATAGCGATATCTCTGAAAACATGGGATATATGGCCAAAACCGACTTCGTGTTGTATGGCAGCTATAAGATATAGTGGACCGATCAGGCCGGCTCCGTGTTTAGTGATGAATGTTTGAATAATAAGCATCTGTGCAAAGTTTAATAGCGATAGCTTTAAAAACATGGGATATATGCCAAAACCGACTTCGAGTTGTATGGCAGCTATAAAATATAGTGTACCGATCAGGCCGGCTCCGCTTAATGGGATGAACGTTTAAATAATAAGCATCTGTGCAAAGTTTAATCGCGATAACTTAAGAAACTTGGGACTTATGGCCAAAACCGACTACGAGTTGTATCGCAGCTATAAGATATAGTAGACCGATCAGGCCGGCTCCGAATAATGTGATGTATGTTTGAATAATAAGCATCTGTGCAAAGTTTTATAGCGATATCTCTGAAAACATGGGATATATGGCCAAAACCGACTTCGAGTTGTATGGCAGCTATAAGATATAGTGAACCGATCAGGCCGGCTCCGTGTTTAGTGATGTATGTTTGAATAATAACCATCTGTGCACAGTTTAATAGCGATAGCTTTAAAAACATGGGATATATGGCCAAAACCGACTTCGAGTTGTATGGCAGCTATAAAATATAGTGTACCGATCAGGCCGGCTCCGTGTTTAGTGATGAATGTTTGAATAATAAGCATCTGTGCAAAGTTTAATAGCGATATCTTTGAAAACATGGGATATATGGCCAAAACCGACTTCGAGTTGTATGGCAGCTATAAGATATAGCGAGCCGATCAGGCCGGCTCCGAGTTAAGTGATGTATGTTTAAATAATAAGCATCTGTGCAAAGTTTTATAGCGATATCTCCGAAAACATGGGATTTATGGCCAAAACCGATTTCGAGTTGTATGGCAGCTATAAGATATAGTTTACCGATCAGGTCGGCTCCAAGTTATGTGATGTATGTTTAAATAATAAGCATCTGTGCAAAGGTTTATAGCGATATCTTTGAAAACATGGGATATATGGGCAAAACCGACTTCGAGTTGTATGGCAGCTATAAGATATAGTGGACCGATCAAGCCGGCTCCAAGTTAAGTGATGAACGTTTGCATTATAAGCATCTGTGCAAAGTTTCATTGCGATAGCTTTAGAAACGTGGGATTTATGGCCAAAACCGATTTCGAGTTGTATGGCAGCTATAAGATATAGTGTACCGATCAGGTCGGCTCCAAGTTATGTGCTGTATGTTTGAATAATAAGCATCTGTGCAAAGGTTTATAGCGATATCTCTGAAAACATGGGATATATGGCCAAAACCGACTTCGTGTTGTATGGCAGCTATAAGATATAGTAGACCGATAAGGCCGGCTCCGAGTTAAGTGATGAACGTTTGCATTATAAGCATCTGTGCAAAGTTTCATTGCGATAGCTTCAGAAACGTGGGATATATGGCCAAAACCGACTTCGAGTTGTATGGCAGCTATAAGATATAGCAAACCGATCCAAACGGTTTCGATTTACGTGATGAACATTTGCATTATAAGCATCTGTGCAAAGTTTAATAGCGATATCTCTCAAAACATGGGATATATGGCCAAAACCGACTTCGAGTTGTATGGCAGCTATAAGATATAGTGTACCGATCAGGTCGGCTCCAAGTTATGTGCTGTACGTTTGAATAATAAGCATCTGTGCAAAGGTTTATAGCGATATCTATGAAAACATGGGATATATGGCCAAAACCGACTTCGAGTTGTATGGCAGCTATAAGATATAGCGAGCCGATCAGGTCGGCTCCGATTTGTGTAATGTATCTTTGAATAATAACTATCTGTGCAAAGTTTTATAGCGATATCTCTGAAAACATGGGATTTATGGCCAAAACCGATTTCGAGTTGTATGGCAGCTATAAGATATAGTTTACCGATCAGGTCGGCTCCAAGTTATGTGATGTATGTTTGAATAATAAGCATCTGTGCAAAGGTTTATAGCGATATCTTTCAAAACATGGGATATATGGCCAAAACCGACTTCGAGTTGTATGGCAGCTATAAGATATAGTAGACCGATCAGGCCGGCTCCGAGTAAAGTGATGTATGTTTGAATAAAAAGCATCTGTGCTAAGTTTAATAGCGATATCTTTGAAAACATGGGATATATGGCCAAAACCGACTTCGAGTTGTATGGCAGCTATAAGATATAGTAGACCCATCAGGCCGGCTCCGAGTTAAGTGATGTATGTTTGAATAATAAGCATCTGTGCAAAGTTTAATAGCGATATCTTTGAAAACATGGGATATATAGCCAAAACCGACTTCGAGTTGTATGGCAGCTATAAGATATAGCAAGCCGATCCGGCGGCTCCGATTTATGTAATGTATGTTTGATAAATAGCATCTGTGCAAAGTTTAATCGGATAGCTTGAGAAACTTGGATTATGGCCAAAACCGACTTCGAGTTGTATGGCAGCTATAAGATATAGTGAACCGATCAGGTCGGCTCCAAGTTATGTGCTGTATGTTTGAATAATAAGCATAGCATCTGTGCAAAGGTTTAATCGCGATAGCTCTGAGAAACTTGGAATATATGGCCAAAACCGACTTCGAGTTGTATGGCAGCTATAAGATATAGTGGACCGATCAGGCCGGCTCCGATAGTGATGATGTTTGAATAATAAGCATCTGTGCAATGTTTATAGCGATACTTAAAACATGGGATATATGGCCAAAACCGACTTCGAGTTGTATGGCAGCTATAAGGTATAGTGACCGATCAGGCCGGCTCCGTTTGGATGAAGTTTAATAATAAGCATCTGTGCAAAGTTTAATGCGATAGCTTAAAAACTGGATATATGGCCAAAACCGACTTCGTGTTGTATGGCAGCTATAAAATATAGTGTACCGATCAGGCCGGCTCCGCTTAATGGGATGAACGTTTAAATAATAAGCATCTGTGCAAAGTTTAATCGCGATAACTTAAGAAACTTGGGACTTATGGCCAAAACCGACTACGAGTTGTATCGCAGCTATAAGATATAGTAGACCGATCAGGCCGGCTCCGAATAATGTGATGTATGTTTGAATAATAAGCATCTGTGCAAAGTTTTATAGCGATATCTCTGAAAACATGGGATATATGGCCAAAACCGACTTCGAGTTGTATGGCAGCTATAAGATATAGTGGACCGATCAGGCCGGCTCCGTGTTTAGTGATGAATGTTTGAATAATAAGCATCTGTGCACAGTTTAATAGCGATAGCTTTAAAAACATGGGATATATGGCCAAAACCGACTTCGAGTTGTATGGCAGCTATAAAATATAGTGTACCGATCAGGCCGGCTCCGCGTTAATGGGATGAATGTTTAAATAATAAGCATCTGTGCAAAGTTTAATCGCGATATCTTGAGAAACTTGGGACTTATGGCCAAAACCGACTTCGAGTTGTATGGCAGCTATAAGATATAGTAGACCGATCAGGCCGGCTCCGAATTAAGTGATGTATGTTTGAATAATAAGCATCTGTGCAAAGTTTTATAGCGATATCTCTGAAAACATGGGATATATGGCCAAAACCGACTTCGAGTTGTATGGCAGCTATAAGATATAGTGAACCGATCAGGCCGGCTCCGTGTTTAGTGATGTATGTTTGAATAATAACCATCTGTGCACAGTTTAATAGCGATAGCTTTAAAAACATGGGATATATGGCCAAAACCGACTTCGAGTTGTATGGCAGCTATAAGATATAGTGTACCGATCAGGCCGGCTCCGTGTTTAGTGATGAATGTTTGAATAATAAGCATCTGTGCAAAGTTTAATAGCGATATCTTTGAAAACATGGGATATATGGCCAAAACCGACTTCGAGTTGTATGGCAGCTATAAGATATAGCGAGCCGATCAGGTCGGCTCCGAGTTAAGTGATGTATGTTTGAATAATAAGCATCTGTGCAAAGGTTTATAGCGATATCTCTGAAAACATGGGATTTATGGCCAAAACCGACTTCGAGTTGTATGGCAGCTATAAGATATAGTTTACCGATCAGGTCGGCTCCGAGTTATGTGATGAACGTTTGCATTATAAGCATCTGTGCAAAGGTTTATAGCGATATCTTCGAAAACATGGGATATATGGCCAAAACCGACTTCGAGTTGTATGGCAGCTATAAGATATAGTGGACCGATCAAGCCGGCTCCAAGTTAAGTGATGAACGTTTGCATTATAAGCATCTGTGCAAAGTTTCATTGCGATAGCTTTAGAAACGTGGGATTTATGGCCAAAACCGACTTCGAGTTGTATGGCAGCTATAAGATATAGTGTACCGATCAGGTCGGCTCCAAGTTATGTGCTGTATGTTTGAATAATAAGCATCTGTGCAAAGGTTTATAGCGATATCTCTGAAAACATGGGATATATGGCCAAAACCGACTTCGTGTTGTATGGCAGCTATAAGATATAGTAGACCGATCAGGCCGGCTCCGAGTTATGTGATGTACGTTTGCATTATAAGCATCTGTGCAAAGTTTCATTGCGATAGCTTCAGAAACGTGGGATATATGGCCAAAACCGACTTCGAGTTGTATGGCAGCTATAAGATATAGCAAACCGATCCAGGACGGCTCCGAGTTACGTGATGTACGTTTGCATTATAAGCATCTGTGCAAAGTTTAATAGCGATATCTCTCAAAACATGGGATATATGGCCAAAACCGACTTCGAGTTGTATGGCAGCTATAAGATATAGTAGTACCGATCAGGCCGGCTCCAAGTTATGTGCTGTACGTTTGAATAATAAGCATCTGTGCAAAGGTTTAATAGCGATATCTTTGAAAACATGGGATATATGGCCAAAACCGACTTCGAGTTGTATGGCAGCTATAAGATATAGCAGCCGATCCGGCGGCTCCGATTTGTGTATGTATCTGCATCTGTGCAAAGTTTATCGCGATAGCTTGAAAACTGGGATTATGGCCAAAACCGATTCGAGTTGTATGGCAGCTATAAGATATAGTGACCGATCAGGTCGGCTCCAAGTTATGTGATGTATGTTTGAATAATAAGCATCTGTGCAAAGGTTTATAGCGATATCTTTGAAAACATGGGATATATGGCCAAAACCGACTTCGAGTTGTATGGCAGCTATAAGATATAGCAAGCCGATCCGAGGCCGGCTCCGATGTTATAAGTAATGTATGTTTGAATAAATAAGCATCTGTGCAAAGTTTAATCGCGATATGCTTGGAGAAACATGGGTATCGGCAAAGATTAGTGGATGGCCGCTATAAGTATGTAGTGGCCGGCCCGAGCGTGGATGTTTGAATCGAGTTGTATGGCAGGGTGCCACACCGCTCGAGTTGTATGGCAGACTATAAGATATAGCAAGCCGATCCGAGCGGCTCCGTTTATGATGATGTTTGATAATAAGCATCTGTGCAAAGTTTAATCGCGATAGCTGGGAATTGGAAGATTGGGTTCGAGTTGGAGGCAGCTATAAGTATAGTGACCCGATCTAGGTCGGCCCAAGTTATGGGCTGTATGTGCATCGGTGCCAAGGTGCGATATCTCTGAAAATCATGGGATATATGGCCAAAACCGACTTCGTGTTGTATGGCAGCTATAAGATATAGTGGACCGATCAGGCCGGCTCCGTGTTTAGTGATGAATGTTTGAATAATAAGCATCTGTGCAAAGTTTAATAGCGATAGCTTTAAAAACATGGGATATATGGCCAAAACTGACTTCGAGTTGTATGGCAGCTATAAAATATAGTGTACCGATCAGGCCGGCTCCGCTTAATGGGATGAACGTTTAAATAATAAGCATCTGTGCAAAGTTTAATCGCGATAACTTAAGAAACTTGGGACTTATGGCCAAAACCGACTACGAGTTGTATCGCAGCTATAAGATATAGTAGACCGATCAGGCCGGCTCCGAATAATGTGATGTATGTTTGAATAATAAGCATCTGTGCAAAGTTTTATAGCGATATCTCTGAAAACATGGGATATATGGCCAAAACCGACTTCGAGTTGTATGGCAGCTATAAGATATAGTGAACCGATCAGGCCGGCTCCGTGTTTAGTGATGTATGTTTGAATAATAACCATCTGTGCACAGTTTAATAGCGATAGCTTTAAAAACATGGGATATATGGCCAAAACCGACTTCGAGTTGTATGGCAGCTATAAAATATAGTGTACCGATCAGGCCGGCTCCGTGTTTAGTGATGAATGTTTGAATAATAAGCATCTGTGCAAAGTTTAATAGCGATATCTTTGAAAACATGGGATATATGGCCAAAACCGACTTCGAGTTGTATGGCAGCTATAAGATATAGCGAGCCGATCAGGCCGGCTCCGAGTTAAGTGATGTATGTTTAAATAATAAGCATCTGTGCAAAGTTTTATAGCGATATCTCTGAAAACATGGGATTTATGGCCAAAACCGATTTCGAGTTGTATGGCAGCTATAAGATATAGTTTACCGATCAGGTCGGCTCCAAGTTATGTGATGTATGTTTAAATAATAAGCATCTGTGCAAAGGTTTATAGCGATATCTTTGAAAACATGGGATATATGGCCAAAACCGACTTCGAGTTGTATGGCAGCTATAAGATATAGTGGACCGATCAAGCCGGCTCCAAGTTAAGTGATGAACGTTTGCATTATAAGCATCTGTGCAAAGTTTCATTGCGATAGCTTTAGAAACGTGGGATTTATGGCCAAAACCGATTTCGAGTTGTATGGCAGCTATAAGATATAGTGTACCGATCAGGTCGGCTCCAAGTTATGTGCTGTATGTTTGAATAATAAGCATCTGTGCAAAGGTTTATAGCGATATCTCTGAAAACATGGGATATATGGCCAAAACCGACTTCGTGTTGTATGGCAGCTATAAGATATAGTAGACCGATAAGGCCGGCTCCGAGTTAAGTGATGAACGTTTGCATTATAAGCATCTGTGCAAAGTTTCATTGCGATAGCTTCAGAAACGTGGGATATATGGCCAAAACCGACTTCGAGTTGTATGGCAGCTATAAGATATAGTGTACCGATCAGGTCGGCTCCAAGTTATGTGATGTACGTTTAAATAATAAGCATCTGTGCAAAGGTTTATAGCGATATCTATGAAAACATGGGATATATGGCCAAAACCGACTTCGAGTTGTATGGCAGCTATAAGATATAGCAAGCCGATCAGGTCGGCTCCGATTTGTGTAATGTATCTTTGAATAATAACTATCTGTGCAAAGTTTTATAGCGATATCTCTGAAAACATGGGATTTATGGCCAAAACCGATTTCGAGTTGTATGGCAGCTATAAGATATAGTTTACCGATCAGGTCGGCTCCAAGTTATGTGATGTATGTTTGAATAATAAGCATCTGTGCAAAGGTTTATAGCGATATCTTTCAAAACATGGGATATATGGCCAAAACCGACTTCGAGTTGTATGGCAGCTATAAGATATAGTAGACCGATCAGGCCGGCTCCGAGTAAAGTGATGTATGTTTGAATAAAAAGCATCTGTGCTAAGTTTAATAGCGATATCTTTGAAAACATGGGATATATGGCCAAAACCGACTTCGAGTTGTATGGCAGCTATAAGATATAGTAGACCCATCAGGCCGGCTCCGAGTTAAGTGATGTATGTTTGAATAATAAGCATCTGTGCAAAGTTTAATAGCGATATCTTTGAAAACATGAGATATATAGCCAAAACCGACTTCGAGTTGTATGGCAGCTATAAGATATAGCAAGCCGATCCGAGCGGCTCCGATTTATGTAATGTATGTTTGATAAATAAGCATCTGTGCAAAGTTTAATCGCGATAGCTTGAGAAACTTGGAATATATGGCCAAAACCGACTTCGAGTTGTATGGCAGCTATAAGATATAGTGAACCGATCAGGTCGGCTCCAAGTTATGTGCTGTATGTTTGAATAATAAGCATCTGTGCAAAGGTTTATAGCGATATCTCTGAAAACATGGGATATATGGCCAAAACCGACTTCGTGTTGTATGGCAGCTATAAGATATAGTGGACCGATCAGGCCGGCTCCGTGTTTAGTGATGAATGTTTGAATAATAAGCATCTGTGCAAAGTTTAATAGCGATAGCTTTAAAAACATGGGATATATGGCCAAAACCGACTTCGAGTTGTATGGCAGCTATAAAATATAGTGTACCGATCAGGCCGGCTCCGCTTAATGGGATGAACGTTTAAATAATAAGCATCTGTGCAAAGTTTAATCGCGATAACTTAAGAAACTTGGGACTTATGGCCAAAACCGACTACGAGTTGTATCGCAGCTATAAGATATAGTAGACCGATCAGGCCGGCTCCGAATAATGTGATGTATGTTTGAATAATAAGCATCTGTGCAAAGTTTCATAGCGATATCTCTGAAAACATGGGATATATGGCCAAAACCGACTTCGAGTTGTATGGCAGCTATAAGATATAGTAGAACCGATCAGGCCGGCTCCTGAATAGTGATGTATGTTTGAATAATAAGCATCTGTGCACAGTTTAATAGCGATAGCTTGAAAACATGGGATATATGGCCAAAACCGACTTCGAGTTGTATGGCAGCTATAAAATATAGTGACCGATCAGGCCGGCTCCGTGTTTAGTGATGAATGTTTGAATAATAAGCATCTGTGCAAAGTTTAATAGCGATATCTTTGAAAACATGGGATATATGGCCAAAACCGACTTCGAGTTGTATGGCAGCTATAAGATATAAAGCGAGCCGATCAGGCCGGCTCCGAGTTAAGTGATGTATGTTTAAATAATAAGCATCTGTGCAAAGTTTTATAGCGATATCTCTGAAAACATGGGATTTATGGCCAAAACCGATTTCGAGTTGTATGGCAGCTATAAGATATAGTTTACCGATCAGGTCGGCTC
Organism: Drosophila flavopinicola; assembly: GCA_035042425.1. Taxonomy (NCBI): domain Eukaryota; kingdom Metazoa; phylum Arthropoda; class Insecta; order Diptera; family Drosophilidae; genus Drosophila; species Drosophila flavopinicola. The sequence goes on along the minus strand of JAWNLL010000455.1, from coordinate 431,513 downwards.
CAAGTTATGTGATGTATGTTTAAATAATAAGCATCTGTGCAAAGGTTTATAGCGATATCTTTGAAAACATGGGATATATGGCCAAAACCGACTTCGAGTTGTATGGCAGCTATAAGATATAGTGGACCGATCAAGCCGGCTCCAAGTTACGTGATGAACGTTTGCATTATAAGCATCTGTGCAAAGTTTCATTGCGATAGCTTTAGAAACGTGGGATTTATGGCCAAAACCGATTTCGAGTTGTATGGCAGCTATAAGATATAGTGTACCGATCAGGTCGGCTCCAAGTTATGTGCTGTATGTTTGAATAATAAGCATCTGTGCAAAGGTTTATAGCGATATCTCTGAAAACATGGGATATATGGCCAAAACCGACTTCGTGTTGTATGGCAGCTATAAGATATAGTAGACCGATAAGGCCGGCTCCGAGTTAAGTGATGAACGTTTGCATTATAAGCATCTGTGCAAAGTTTCATTGCGATAGCTTCAGAAACGTGGGATATATGGCCAAAACCGACTTCGAGTTGTATGGCAGCTATAAGATATAGCAAACCGATCCAAACGGTTTCGATTTACGTGATGAACATTTGCATTATAAGCATCTGTGCAAAGTTTAATAGCGATATCTCTCAAAACATGGGATATATGGCCAAAACCGACTTCGAGTTGTATGGCAGCTATAAGATATAGTGTACCGATCAGGTCGGCTCCAAGTTATGTGCTGTACGTTTGAATAATAAGCATCTGTGCAAAGGTTTATAGCGATATCTATGAAAACATGGGATATATGGCCAAAACCGACTTCGAGTTGTATGGCAGCTATAAGATATAGCGAGCCGATCAGGTCGGCTCCGATTTGTGTAATGTATCTTTGAATAATAACTATCTGTGCAAAGTTTTATAGCGATATCTCTGAAAACATGGGATTTATGGCCAAAACCGATTTCGAGTTGTATGGCAGCTATAAGATATAGTTTACCGATCAGGTCGGCTCCAAGTTATGTGATGTATGTTTGAATAATAAGCATCTGTGCAAAGGTTTATAGCGATATCTTTCAAAACATGGGATATATGGCCAAAACCGACTTCGAGTTGTATGGCAGCTATAAGATATAGTAGACCGATCAGGCCGGCTCCGAGTAAAGTGATGTATGTTTGAATAAAAAGCATCTGTGCTAAGTTTAATAGCGATATCTTTGAAAACATGGGATATATGGCCAAAACCGACTTCGAGTTGTATGGCAGCTATAAGATATAGTAGACCCATCAGGCCGGCTCCGAGTTAAGTGATGTATGTTTGAATAATAAGCATCTGTGCAAAGTTTAATAGCGATATCTTTGAAAACATGGGATATATAGCCAAAACCGACTTCGAGTTGTATGGCAGCTATAAGATATAGCAAGCCGATCCGAGCGGCTCCGATTTATGTAATGTATGTTTGATAAATAAGCATCTGTGCAAAGTTTAATCGCGATAGCTTGAGAAACTTGGAATATATGGCCAAAACCGACTTCGAGTTGTATGGCAGCTATAAGATATAGTGAACCGATCAGGTCGGCTCCAAGTTATGTGCTGTATGTTTGAATAATAAGCATCTGTGCAAAGGTTTATAGCGATATCTCTGAAAACATGGGATATATGGCCAAAACCGACTTCGTGTTGTATGGCAGCTATAAGATATAGTGGACCGATCAGGCCGGCTCCGTGTTTAGTGATGAATGTTTGAATAATAAGCATCTGTGCAAAGTTTAATAGCGATAGCTTTAAAAACATGGGATATATGCCAAAACCGACTTCGAGTTGTATGGCAGCTATAAAATATAGTGTACCGATCAGGCCGGCTCCGCTTAATGGGATGAACGTTTAAATAATAAGCATCTGTGCAAAGTTTAATCGCGATAACTTAAGAAACTTGGGACTTATGGCCAAAACCGACTACGAGTTGTATCGCAGCTATAAGATATAGTAGACCGATCAGGCCGGCTCCGAATAATGTGATGTATGTTTGAATAATAAGCATCTGTGCAAAGTTTTATAGCGATATCTCTGAAAACATGGGATATATGGCCAAAACCGACTTCGAGTTGTATGGCAGCTATAAGATATAGTGAACCGATCAGGCCGGCTCCGTGTTTAGTGATGTATGTTTGAATAATAACCATCTGTGCACAGTTTAATAGCGATAGCTTTAAAAACATGGGATATATGGCCAAAACCGACTTCGAGTTGTATGGCAGCTATAAAATATAGTGTACCGATCAGGCCGGCTCCGTGTTTAGTGATGAATGTTTGAATAATAAGCATCTGTGCAAAGTTTAATAGCGATATCTTTGAAAACATGGGATATATGGCCAAAACCGACTTCGAGTTGTATGGCAGCTATAAGATATAGCGAGCCGATCAGGCCGGCTCCGAGTTAAGTGATGTATGTTTAAATAATAAGCATCTGTGCAAAGTTTTATAGCGATATCTCTGAAAACATGGGATTTATGGCCAAAACCGATTTCGAGTTGTATGGCAGCTATAAGATATAGTTTACCGATCAGGTCGGCTCCAAGTTATGTGATGTATGTTTAAATAATAAGCATCTGTGCAAAGGTTTATAGCGATATCTTTGAAAACATGGGATATATGGCCAAAACCGACTTCGAGTTGTATGGCAGCTATAAGATATAGTGGACCGATCAAGCCGGCTCCAAGTTAAGTGATGAACGTTTGCATTATAAGCATCTGTGCAAAGTTGCATTGCGATAGCTTTAGAAACGTGGGATTTATGGCCAAAACCGATTTCGAGTTGTATGGCAGCTATAAGATATAGTGTACCGATCAGGTCGGCTCCAAGTTATGTGCTGTATGTTTGAATAATAAGCATCTGTGCAAAGGTTTATAGCGATATCTCTGAAAACATGGGATATATGGCCAAAACCGACTTCGTGTTGTATGGCAGCTATAAGATATAGTAGACCGATAAGGCCGGCTCCGAGTTAAGTGATGAACGTTTGCATTATAAGCATCTGTGCAAAGTTTCATTGCGATAGCTTCAGAAACGTGGGATATATGGCCAAAACCGACTTCGAGTTGTATGGCAGCTATAAGATATAGCAAACCGATCCAAACGGTTTCGATTTACGTGATGAACATTTGCATTATAAGCATCTGTGCAAAGTTTAATAGCGATATCTCTCAAAACATGGGATATATGGCCAAAACCGACTTCGAGTTGTATGGCAGCTATAAGATATAGTGTACCGATCCAGGTCGGCTCCGAGTTATGTGCTGTACGTTTGAATTGTGAGCATCTGTGCAAAGGTTTAATAGCGATATCTCTGAAAACATGGGATATATGGCCAAAACCGACTTCGAGTTGTATGGCAGCTGTAAGATATAGCGAGCCGATCCGAGTCGGCTCCGATTTGTGTAATGTATGTTTGAATAATAGGCATCTGTGCAAAGTTTAATAGGGATATCTCTGAAAACATGGGATATATGGCCAAAACCGACTTCGGTTGTGGCAGCTATAAGATATAGTGAACCTATCAGGCCGGCTCCGAGTTATGTGATGTATGTTTAAATTTTATAGCGATATCTCTGAAAACATGGGATATATGGCCAAAACCGTCTTCGAGCTGTATGGCAGCTATAAGATACAGTAAACCGATAAGGGCGGCGCCGATATATGTGATGTATGTTTGAATAATAAGCATCTTTGCAAAGTTTAATAGTGATATCTCTGAAAACATGGGATATATGGCCAAAACCGACTTCGAGTTGTATGGCAGCTATAAGATATAGCAGACCGATCTAGGCCGGCTCCGAGTTATGTGATGTATGTTTGAATAATAAGCATCTGTGCTAAGGTTTAATAGCGATATCTCTGAAAACATGGGATATATGAGCCAAAACCGGCTTCGAGTTGTATGGCAGCTTTAAGATATAGTAGACCCATCAGGCCGGCTCCGAGTTCGGCTCCGATGTATGTTTGAATAGTATGATCTGTGCAAAGTTTAATGAGCGATATCTTTGAAAACATGGGATTTATGTCCAAAACCGACTTCGAGCTGTATGGCAGCTATAAGATATAGCAGCCGATCCGAGCGGCTCCGATTTATGTAATGTATGTTTGAATTATGAGCATCCGTGCAAAGTTTCATCGCGATAGCTTGAGAAACTTGGGATATATGGCCAAAACCGATTTCGAGTTGTATGGCAGCTATAAGATATAGTGAACCGATCAAGCCGGCTCCAATTTATGTGATGTATGTTTGAATAATAAGCATCTGTGCAAGTTTTATCGCGATATCTTAAAAACATGGGACTTATGGCCAAAACCGACTTCGAGTTGTATCGCAGCTATAAGATATAGTGACCGATCAGGCCGGCTCCGATTTATGTGATGTATGTTTGAATAATAAGCATCTGTGCAAAGTTTCATAGTGATATCTCTGAAAACATGGGATATATGGCCAAAACCGACTTCGAGTTGTATGGCAGCTATAAGATATAGTGAACCGATCAGGCCGGCTCCGATTTATGTGATGTATGTTTGAATTATGAGCATCTGTGCAAAGTTTAATAGCGATAGCTCTGAAAACATGGGATATATGGCCAAAACCGACTTCGGGTTGTATGGCAGCTATAAGATATAGCGACCGATCAAGCCGGCTCCGATTTGTGTGATGTATGTTTGAATTATGAGCATCTGTGCAAAGTTTAATAGCGATATCTTTGAAAACATGGGATATATGGCCAAAACCGACTTCGAGTTGTATGGCAGCTATAAGATATAGCGAGCCGATCAGGCCGGCTCCGAGTTATGTGATGTATGTTTGAATAATAAGCATCTGTGCAAAGTTTATAGCGATATCTCTGAAAACATGGGATATATGGCCAAAACCGACTTCGAGTTGTATGGCAGCTATAAGATATAGTGAGCCGATCAGGCGGCTCCGATTTATGTAATGTATGTTTGAATAATAGGCATCTTTGCAAAGTTTAATAGCGATATCTCTGAAAACATGGGATATATGGCCAAAACCGACTTCGAGTTGTATGGCAGCTATAAGATATAGTGAACCGATCAGGCCGGCTCCAAGTTATGTGATGTATGTTTGAATAATAGGCATCTTTGCAAAGTTTAATAGGGATATCTCTGAAAACATGGGATATATGGCCAAAACCGACTTCGAGTTGTATGGCAGCTATAAGATATAGTGAACCTATCAGGCCGGCTCCGAGTTATGTGATGTATGTTTAAATTTTATAGCGATATCTCTGAAAACATGGGATATATGGCCAAAACCGTCTTCGAGCTGTATGGCAGCTATAAGATATAGTAAACCGATAAGGGCGGCGCCGATATATGTGATGTATGTTTGAAAAATAAGCATCTGTGCAAAGTTTAATGGCAATAGCTTCAAAAATATGGGATTTATGGCCAAAACCGATTTCGAGTTGTATGGCAGCTATAAGATATAGTGTACCGATTAGGCCGGCTCCGATTTATGTGATGTATGTTGGAATAGTAAGCATCTAAGCAAAAGTTTTATAGCGATATCTCTGAAAACATGGGATATATGGCCAAAACCGACTTCGCGTTGTATGGCAGCTATAAGATATAGCAGACAAATCTAGCCGGCTCCGATTAATGTAATGTAAGTTTGAATAATAAGCATGTTTGCAAAGCTTAATCGCGATAGCTTAAGAAACATGGGATATATGGCCAAAACCGACTTCGAGTTGTATGGTAGCTATAAGATATAGTGAACCGATCCGGGCGGCTCCGATTTATGTGATGTATGTTTGAAAAATAAGCATCTGTGCAAAGTTTAATGGCAATAGCTTCAAAAATATGGGATTTATGGCCAAAACCGATTTCGAGTTGTATGGCAGCTATAAGATATAGTGTACCGATTAGGCCGGCTCCGATTTATGTGATGTATGTTGGAATAGTAAGCATCAAAGCAAAAGTTTTATAGCTATATCTCTGAAAACATGGGATATATGGCCAAAACCGACTTCGCGTTGTATGGCAGCTATAAGATATAGCAGACAAATCTAGCCGGCTCCGATTAATGTAACGTAAGTTTGAATATTAAGCATCTGTGCAAAGTTTAATCGCGATAGCTTGAATAACTTGGAATATATGGCCAAAACCGACTTCGAGTTGTATAGCAGCTATAAGATATAGTGAGCCGATCCGAGCGGCTCCGATTTATGTAATGTATGTTTAAATAATAAGCATATGTGCAAAGTTTATAAATGATATCTCAGAAAACATGGGATATATGGCCAAAACCGACTTCGAGTTGTATGGCAGCAATAAGATATACTAAACCGATCCAAGCGGCTCCGATTTATGTGATGTATGTTTGAATTGTGAGCATCTGTGCAAAGTTTAATAACGATATCTCTGAAAACATGGGATATATGACCAAAACCGACTTCGAGTTGTATAGCAGCTGTAAGATATAGTGAGCCGATCCGAGCGGCTCCGATTTATGTAATGTATGTTTGAATAATAGGCATCTTTGCAAAGTTTAATAGGGATATCTCTGAAAACATGGGATATATGGCCAAAACCGACTTCGAGTTGTATGGCAGCTATAAGATATAGTGAACCTATCAGGCCGGCTCCGAGTTATGTGATGTATGTTTAAATTTTATAGCGATATCTCTGAAAACATGGGATATATGGCCAAAACCGTCTTCGAGCTGTATGGCAGCTATAAGATATAGTAAACCGATAAGGGCGGCGCCGATATATGTGATGTATGTTTGAATAATAAGCATCTTTGCAAAGTTTAATAGTGATATCTCTGAAAACATGGGATATATGGCCAAAACCGACTTCGAGTTGTATGGCAGCTATAAAATATAGCAGACCGATCTAGCCGGCTCCGATTTATGTAATGTATGTTTAAATAATAAGCATCTGTGCAAGGTTTAATAGCGATATCTCTGAAAACATGGGATATATGAGCAAAACCGGCTTCGAGTTGTATAGCAGCTTTAAGATATAGTGAGCCGATCCGAGCGGCTCCGATTTATGTAATGTATGTTTGAATTATGAGCAAAAACATTGGATTTATGTCCAAAACCGATTTCGAGCTGTATGGCAGCTATAAGATATAGCAGACCGATCAAGCCGGCTCCAATTTGTGTGATGTATGTTTGAATTATGATCATCCATGCAAATTTTCATCGCGATAGCTTCAAAAACATGGGATTTATGGCCAAAACCGATTTCGAGTTGTATGGCAGCTATAAGATATAGTGTACCGATTAAGCCGGCTCCGATTTATGTGATGTATGTTTGAATAATAAGCATCTGTGTTAAAGTTTTATAGCGATATCTCTGAAAACATGGGATATATGACCAAAACCGGCTTCGAGTTGTATAGCAGCTTTAAGATATAGTGAGCCGATCCGAGCGGTTCCGATTTATGTAATGTATGTTTGAATTATGAGCATCTGTGCAAAATTTCATCGTGATAGCTGCAAAAACATGGGATTTATGGCCAAAACCGACTTCGCGTTGTATGGCAGCCGATCAAGCCGGCTCCGATTTATGTGATGTATGTTTGAATTATGAGCATCTGTGCAAAGTTTAATAACGATATCTCTGAAAACATGGGATATATGGCCAAAACCGACTTCGGGTTGAATGGCAGCTATAAGATATAGCAGACCGATCAAGCCGGCTCCAATTTGTGTGATGTATGTTTGAATTATGATCATCCATGCAAATTTTCATCGCGATAGCTTCAAAAACATGGGATATATGGCCAAAACCGACTTCGAGTTGTATGGCAGCTATAAGATATAGTGAACCGATCATGCCAAATCCGAGTTATGTGATGTATGTTTGAATATTATGCATCTTTGCAAAGTTTAATAACGATATCTCGGAAAACATGGGATATATGACCAAAACCGACTTCGAGTTGTATAGCAGCTATAAGATATAGTGAGCCGATCCGAGCGGCTCCAATTTATGTAATGTATGTTTGAATAATATGCATCTGTGCAAAGTTTAATAGTGATATCTCTCAAAGCATGGTATATATGGCCAAAAACGACTTCGAGTTGTACGGCAGCTATAAGATATAGTAAGCCGATAAGGGCGGCGCCGATATATGTGATGTATGTTTAAATAATAAGCATCTGTGCAAAGTTTAATAGTGATATCTCTGAAAACATGGGATATATGGCCAAAACCGACTTCGAGTTGTATGGCAGCTATAAGATATAGTTAACCGATCAGGCCGGCTTAAATTTATGTGATGTATGTTTCAATAATAAGCATCTGTGCAAAGTTTAATAGTAATATCTCTGAAAACATGGGATATATGGAAAAAAAACCGACATCGAGTTGTATGGCAGCTATAAGATATAGTGGACCGATCAGGCCGGATCCGAGTTATGTGATGTATGTTTCAATAATAAGCATCTGTGCAAAGTTTAAAAGTGTTATTTTTGAAAACATGGGATATATGGCCAAAACCGACTGCGAGTTGTATGGCAGCTATAAGATATAGAAAGCCGATCCGGGCGGCGCCGATATATATGATGTATGTTTGACTTATGAGCATCTGTGCAAAATTTCATCACGATAGCTTCAAAACCATGGGATTTATGTCCAAAACCGATTTCGAGTTGTATGGCAGCTATAAAATATAGCAGACCGATCAAGCCGGCTCCGATTTATGTAATGTATGTTTGAATAAGAAGCATCTGTGCAAAGTTTAATTGCAATAGCTTGAGAAACTTGGAATATATGGCCAAAACCGACTTCGAGTTGTATTGCAGCTATAAGATATAGTTAACCGATCCGAGCGGCTCCGATTTATGTAATGTATGTTTAAATTATGAGCATCTGTGCAAATTTTCAGCGCGATAGCTGCAAAAACATTGGATTTATGGCCAAAACCGATTTCGAGCTGTATAGCAGCTATAAGATATAGCAGACCGATCAAGCCGGCTCCAATTTGTGTGATGTATGTTTGAATTATGATCATCTATGCAAATTTTCATCGCGATAGCTTAAAAACATGGGAATTATGGCCAAAACCGATTTCGAGTTGTATGGCAGCTATAAGATATAGTGTACCGATTAGGCCGGCTCCGATTTATGTGATGTAGGTTTGAATAATAAGCATCTGTGCAAATGTTTTATAGCGATATCTCTCAAAACATGGGATATATGGCCAAAACCGACTTCGCGTTGTATGGCAGCTATAAGATATAGCAGACCGATCTAGCCGGCTCCGATTAATGTAATGTAAGTTTGAATAATAAGCATCTGTGCAAAGTTTAATCGCGATAGCTTGAGAAACTTGGAATATATTGCCAAAACCGACTTCGAGTTGTATAGCAGCTATAAGATATAGTGAGCCGATCCGAGCGGCTCCGATTTATGTAATGTATGTTTAAATAATAAGCATATGTGCAAAGTTTATAAATGATATCTCAGAAAACATGGGATATATGGCCAAAACCGACTTCGACTTGTATGGCAGCTATAAGATATAGTAAACCGATCCAAGCGGCTCCGATTTATGTGATGTATGTTTGAATTATGAGCATCTGTGCAAAATTTCATCGCGATAGCTGCAAAAACATTGGATTTATGTCCAAAACCGATTTCGAGCTGTATGGCAGCTATAAGATATAGCAGACCGATCAAGCCGGCTCCGATTTATGTGATGTATGTTTAAATTATGAGCACCTGTGCAAAGTTTAATAACGATATCTCTGAAAACATGGGAAATATGGCCAAAACCGATTTCGAGTTGTATGGCAGCTATAAGATATAGTAAACCGATCAGGCCATCTCCAAATTATGTGATGTATGTTTGAATAATAAGCATCTTTGCAAAGTTTTTTAGCGATATCTCTGAAAACATGGGATATATGGCCAAAACCGACTTCGAGTTGTATGGCAGCTATAAGATATAGTGAACCAATCCTGGCGGCTCCGATTTATAGGATGTATGTTTGAATAATATGCATCTGTGCAAAGTTTAATGGCAAAAGCTTAAAAAACAAGGGATATATGGCCAAAACCGACTGCGAGTTGTATGGCAGCTATAAGATATAGAAAACCGATCCGGGCGGCGCCGATATATATGATGTATGTTTGAATTATGAGCATCTGTGCAAAATTTCATCACGATAGCTTCAAAAACATGGGATTTATGTCCAAAACCGACTTCGAGTTGTATAGCAGCTATAAGATATAGTAGACCGATCCGGGCGGCTCTGATTTATGTGTTGTATGTTTAAATAATAAGCATCTGTGCAAAGTTTAATCGCGATAACTTTAGAAACTTTGAATATATGGAAAAAAAAACCGATTTCGAGCTGTATAGCTGCTATAAGATATAGAGAACCGATCCGGGCGGCTCCGATTTATGTGATGTATGTTTAAATAATAAGCATCTGTGCAAAGTTTAATAGCAATAGCTTTAAAAACAAGGGATATATGGCCAAAACCGACTTCGAGTTGTATAGCAGCTATAAGATATAGTAAACCGATCCGGGCGACTCCAAAATATGTAATGTATGTTTGAATAACAAGCATATGTGCAAAGTTTAATCGCCATAGATTAAGAAACATGGGATCTATGTCCAAAACCGACTTCGAGCTGTATGGCAGCTATAAGATATAGTGAACCGATCTGGACGGCTCCGATTTATGTGATGTATGTTTTAATAATATGCATCTGTGCAAAGTTTAATAGCAATACCTTTAAAAACATGGGATATATGACCAAAACCGACTTCGAGTTGTATAGCAGCTATAAGATATAGTAAACCGATCCGGGCGACTCCAAAATATGTAATGTTTGTTTGAATAACAAGCATATGTTCAAAGTTTAATCGCGATAGATGAAGAAACATGGGATCTATGGCCAAAACCGACTTCGAGCTGTATGGCAGCTATAAGATATAGTAAACCGATCCAAGCGGTTCCGATTTATGTGATGTATGTTTGAATAAAATGCATCTGTGCAAAGTTTCATCGCGATAGCTTCAAATACATTGGATATATGGCCAAAACCGACTTCGAGTTGTATGGCAGCTATAAGATATAGTAAACCGATCCGGGCAACTCCTATTTATGTGATGTATGTTTGAATTATGAGCATCTGTGAAAAATTTCATCACGATAGCTTCGAAAACATGGGATTTATGTCCAAAATCGATTTCGAGTTGTATGGCAGCTATAAGATATAGTCAACCGATCCGGGCGGCTCCAATTAATGAAATGAACGTTTGATTAACAAGCTTATGTGCGAAGTTTAATCGCGATAGCTTAAGAAACATGGGATATATGGCCAAAACCGACTTCGAGTTGTATGGCAGCTATAAGATATAGTAAACCAATCCGGGCGGCTCCAATTTATGAATTGAACGTTTGAATAACAAGCATATGTGCAAAGTTAAATCGCGATAGCTTAAGAAACATGGGATATATGGCCAAAATCGACTTCGAGTTGTATGGCAGCTATAAGATATAGTAAACCGATCCGGGCGGCTCCCATTTATGAAATGTATGATTGAATAACAAGCATGTGTGCAAAGTTTAATCGCGATAGCTTAAGAAACATGGGATATATGGCCAAGACCGACTTCGAGTTGTATGGTAGCTATAAGATATAGTGAACCGATCCGGGCGGCTCCGATTTATGTGATGTATGTTTGAATAATAAGCATCTGTGCGAAGTTTATATATGGCAAAATCGACTTCGAGTTGTATGGCAGCTATAAGATATAGTAAACCGATCCGGGCGGCTCCCATTTATGAAATGTATGATTGAATAACAAGCTTATGTGCGAAGTTTAATAGCAATAGCTTTAAAAACAAGGGATATATGGCCAAAACCGTAGCTTAAAAACATGGGATATATGGCCAAGACCGACTTCGAGTTGTATGGTAGCTATAAGATATAGTGAACCGATCCGGCGGCTCCGATTTATGTGATGTATGTTTGAATAATAAGCATCTGTGCGAAGTTTATATATGGCAAAATCGACTTCGAGTTGTATGGCAGCTATAAGATATAGTAAACCGATCCGGGCGGCTCCCATTTATGAAATGTATGATTGAATAACAAGCTTATGTGCGAAGTTTAATAGCAATAGCTTTAAAAACAAGGGATATATGGCCAAAACCGACTTCGAGTTGTATAGCAGTTTTAAGATATAGTAAACCGATCCGAGCGGCTCCAATTTATGTAATGTACGTTTGAATAACAAGCATATGTGCGAAGTTTATATATGGCAAAAAACGATTTCGTGTTGTATGGCAGCTATAAGATATAGTAAACCGATCTGGGCGGCTCCTTATTATGTGATGTATGTTTCAATCATGAGCATATGTGCAAAATTTCATCGCGATAGCTTAAAAAACATGGGATTTATGTCCAAAACCGATTTTGAGTTGTATGGCAGCTATAAGATATAGTAAACCGATCCGGGCGGCTCCAATTAATGAAATGAACGTTTGAATAACAAGCTTATGTGCGAAGTTTAATCGCGATAGCTTAAGAAACATGGGATATATGGCCAAAACCGATTTCGTGTTGTATGGCAGCTATAAGATATAGTAAACCGATCCGGGCAACTCCGATTTATGTGATGTATGTTTGAATAACAAGCATCTGTGCAAAGTTTAATCGCGTTAGCTTAAAAAACATGGGATATATGGCCAAAACCGACTTCGAGTTGTATGGCAGCTATAAGATATAGTAAACCGATCCGGGCAACTCCGATTTATGTGATGTATGTTTGAATAACAAGCATCTGTGCAAAGTTTAATCGCGTTAGCTTAAGAAACATGGGATTTATGTCCAAAACCGATTTTGAGTTGTATGGCAGCTATAAGATATAGTTAACCGATCCAAGCGGTTCCGATTTACGTGATGCATGTTTGAATAATATGCATCTGTGCAAAGTTTAATTGCGATACCTTTAAAAACATGGGATATATGGCCAAAACCGACTTCGAGTTGTATGGCAGCTATAAGATAAAGTGGTCCGATCCGGCTGGTTCCGACCAATGTAGTATAGTATATTGGTTTTTTCGGATGTCCGTCAGGCCGTTCGTCTGTCCGTCTGTCTGTCTGGATGAACGCACGTATTTCCGAAGCGTTATTAGATAGACTCTTGAAATCTTTTGTGTTATGATTATAGCTATCTGCTTCAGATCAAGTATGTTCCAAATTTATGCCACGCCTACTGGGAGGCTGGCAAATCGATAACATGTCGATGCACCTCAAATCACAAATCGATTAAACGTGAATATGTCCCACAATTTTAAAGCGAGAGTAATCAAATTTGGTAGGTATATTGCTGGTGACCTCCCGAAAAAATGGATTCTAGGTTAATCGGCCACGCCCATTATTACGCCCACCAGCCCCCCTCCAAAATTAATTCTAAATGTTTATATCTCCCGCAGTTTTAGAGCTAAGGTCACCATATTTGGAATATAGATTACTGGTAACGTCCTCTACAGATCACAGAAAAATTTCAACCACGCCCATTCCCGCCCCCGTAATCGCGAAAATCGATATACATGAATGCACAATTCGATAACACGTGTATATTTCCCGCAATTTTGAAGCTAGAGTCCCCAAATTTGGAATTTAAACTAGGGCTGACCAGACCAAAAGATTGCGTCCTGGAATTTCCGGCCACGCCCACTAGAACGCCCCCCAGCCACCCCGCCCGCACGAAACACGGAAGCATATATCTCGCACAGTTTAAGAGCTAGGGCCACCAAACTTTGAGGGTGGACTTCTGGCCTAGTCCTCTAAAGATAGGCCAAACAATTTTGGGGACGCCCCCTCCCGGCCACAAAAATCGCGAAAATTTATATCTTTCACAGTTTTAGAGCTAGAGTCACCAAAATTGGAAGGTAGACTTCTTGTCACCCCTCTAGGGATCGACCAAAAATTTTGGGGTCACGCCCCCTCCCGCCCCCAAAAATAGCGAAAATTTATACCTTCCACAGTTTTAGAGCCAGAGTCACCAAATTTGTAAGATAGACTTCTGGTCACCCCCTCTTAAGATCGGTAAAAAATATTTGGGGCCACGCCCCTCCCTCTCCTAAAAATCGCGAAAATGTATATCTCCACAGTCTTAGAGCTAAAATCACCAAATTTGGAAAATAGACTTCTGGTCACCCCTCTTAAGATCGACCACGCCCCCTCCCGTCACCAAAAACTTGGAAGGCCGATTTCTGGTCACCCATACACCAGCAAAAATGTTCTGTTCACTTGCTTTCAGCTGTTCATAAAATGGTATCAGATTAATAGCTCTAAAAACATGGGATATATGGAGGAAACCGACTTTGAGTTGTATGACAGCTATAAGATATAGTAAACCGAACCGGCCGGCCCCGATTAATGTGATGTATGTTTGAATAATGAGAAGCTGTGCAAAGTTTTATCGCGATAGCTCTGAAAACATGGGACTTATGGCCAAAACTGGCTTCGAGTTGTACGTTAGCTATAACATATAGTTGTCCGATCCGGCTGGTTCCGACCAGTGTGCTGCACATTTTATTAATTAGTGTCAGTGCATAGTTTCATCGCGACAGCTTTAACAAGTAAGAGTGCTCTAGTCGGGAGTGCCCGACTACGAGATACCCTGAACCCAGTCCTTACAATCATTCGTACTACTCTAAACTCACACATGCTGCAGTACAAGCAGTACAAGCAGTGCCAGCGGTTTAAGCAGTTAGCTTGCTCTTTCGCTGAGCCCCACACAATGGAAAGTTAAATCTTAAATAACTTCTGTGTTTATTGTCCGATCATATTGAAATTTTTGGGGCAAACAATTGTCGATAATATGTGTTACCAAACCAAATTGCAAGGTCGTACCTTCAAAAATGGGTTTTTTTAACTTTTGGGGGGTTTGGGGGGTGGTATCCAAAAAGTGAAATATTTGTTACATGTGTATGCTATTCGAGATTATACATGTCAAATTAGGGGCCTCTAGCTCTTATAACTTGTAAGTTATATCCAAAAAACGCTGGTCTGAAATCGAAATTTATCGATAACTTTTGAACGGGACGAGCTATCGATAAATTTTAATAAACTTGATCTGTCCCGGGATTAGGAGAACTTATGTTCCAAATATGAAGTCTCTAGCTCTTGTAGTCTCTGATATCTCGGTGTTCATACAGACGGACAGACGGACAGACGGACAGACAGACGGACATGGCTAGATCGACTCGGCTGTTGATACTGATCAATAATATATATACTTTATATGGTCGGAGATGCTTCCTTATGCCTGTTACATACATTTGCACAAAACCATTATACCCTTTTTACCCATTTTTAATGGGTTCAGGGTATAAAAACATGGGATATATTGCCAAGACCGAGTTCGAGTTGTGTGGCAGCTATAAGATATAGTGGTCCGATCCGTCTGGCTCCGACCAATGTGCTGTACATTTTCATACTAGGTGCCTGTCCAAAATTTCATCGCGATAGCTCTAAGAACTTGGGATTTATGGTCAAAACCGACTTCTATTTGTATGGTAGCTATAACATATAGTGGTCCGATCCGGCTGGTTCCCACTAGTGTGCTGAACATTGTAATAGTAAGTGTATGTGCAAAGTTTTATCGCGATAGCTTTAAATACATCGGATATATGGCCAAAACCGACTTCGAGTTGTATGGCAGCTAAATATATAGTAAACCGATCCGGCTGGTTCCGACCAATGTGCTGTACATTTTAATAATAAGTGTCTGTGCAAAGTTTCATCGTGATAGTTTTAAATACATGGGATATATTGCCAAAACCGACTCCGAGTTGTACGGTAGCTATAACAAATAGTTGTCCGATCCGGCTGGTTCCGACGAATGTGCTGTACATTTTAAGAATAAATGTATGTGCAAAATTTCATCGCGATAGCTTTAAAAACATGGGATTTATGGCCAAACCGACTTCGAGTTGTATAGTAGCTACAAAATATAGTGATCCGATCCGGCCGGTTGCGACACCAATGTGCTGTCCCTTTGAAAAATAGGTCTGCGTGCTAAGTTTCACCGCGATAGCTCAAAAGCTGAGGGACTAGATTCCATACATACAGACAGACGAACATGGCCAGATCAATTTGTTTTGTCATTCTAAGCATACTGGAGGTAACTTTTGAGGGTCTCCGACGCTTCCTACTATGCATTACACACTTGAGCACAAAGTTAATATATTATTTTCTTCGAAAAGAGTATAATTATGTAGAATATTTTGACACAAGAGTCCAGTTATTCACTCCTTCATTATACGGAGTACAACGTGTAAGTGATATGACTATTAGATACCGAGTATCAGTAAAGATTGCTAACTCACACGCCTTCTATAATATTCCACTTATTTATTCCAGAAACCCGAAAATTTATTGCAAGTTTATTTAAATACTTGTTTTACAATTTTTATGTGATCGCGGGCAGATTTTCAAAAAGTCAAATATCCTTTACTTCTGTATAATATATGAGAGCATACATTCCAATTGTGCCTCTAGCTCTAATAACTCTCAAGCTTTGGCCAAAAAACCCTGGTCTGAAAACGTAACTAACGACAACTTTTGAGCGGGTCATGTTATCGATAAAATTAAATAAACTTGATCTGCACCGGCAATACGAGATCCTCTATTCGAAATATCTCTGAGATCAGAGTGTTCATACAAAGCCATATCGACTCGGCCTTTGATACTGATTCAGAATATATAAACTTTATAATTTACGCTTATGCATGGTATAAAATAGTGCGCGAATAATTCACAGATATCCCTCTGAACATGCTTTTTTCGAAATAGCTTAAATTAAACAAGTAAGAGTGCTCTAGTCGGGAGTGCCCGACTTGGAGATACCCTGAATCCAGTCTTCACAATCATTCATACTTATCTAAGCACACACATGCTGCAGTACAAGCAGTGCAAGCGGTTTAAGCAGTTAGCTTGCTTTTTCGCTGAGCCCCACACAATGGAAAGTTAAATCTTAATTAACTTCTGTATTTATTGTCCGATCTTATTGAAATTTTTGGGACATACAATTGGCAATAAAATGTGTGACCAAACCAAAATGCAAGATCGTACCTTCAAAAATGGGTTTTTTTAACTTTTGGGGGGTTTGGGGGGTGGTATCCAAAAAGTGAAATATTTGTTACATGTGTATGCTATTCGAGATTATACATGTCAAATTAGGGGCCTCTAGCTCTTATAACTTGTAAGTTATATCCAAAAAACGCTGGTCTGAAATCGAAATTTATCGATAACTTTTGAACGGGACGAGCTATCGATAAATTTTAATAAACTTGATCTGTCCCGGGATTAGGAGAACTTATGTTCCAAATATGAAGTCTCTAGCTCTTGTAGTCTCTGATATCTCGGTGTTCATACAGACGGACAGACGGACAGACAGACGGACATGGCTAGATCGACTCGGCTGTTGATACTGATCAATAATATATATACTTTATATGGTCGGAGATGCTTCCTTATGCCTGTTACATACATTTGCACAAAACCATTATACCCTTTTTACCCATTTTTAATGGGTTCAGGGTATAAAAACATGGGATATATTGCCAAGACCGAGTTCGAGTTGTGTGGCAGCTATAAGATATAGTGGTCCGATCCGTCTGGCTCCGACCAATGTGCTGTACATTTTCATACTAGGTGCCTGTCCAAAATTTCATCGCGATAGCTCTAAGAACTTGGGATTTATGGTCAAAACCGACTTCTATTTGTATGGTAGCTATAACATATAGTGGTCCGATCCGGCTGGTTCCCACTAGTGTGCTGAACATTGTAATAGTAAGTGTATGTGCAAAGTTTTATCGCGATAGCTTTAAATACATCGGATATATGGCCAAAACCGACTTCGAGTTGTATGGCAGCTAAATATATAGTAAACCGATCCGGCTGGTTCCGACCAATGTGCTGTACATTTTAATAATAAGTGTCTGTGCAAAGTTTCATCGTGATAGTTTTAAATACATGGGATATATTGCCAAAACCGACTCCGAGTTGTACGGTAGCTATAACAAATAGTTGTCCGATCCGGCTGGTTCCGACGAATGTGCTGTACATTTTAAGAATAAATGTATGTGCAAAATTTCATCGCGATAGCTTTAAAAACATGGGATTTATGGCCAAACCGACTTCGAGTTGTATAGTAGCTACAAAATATAGTGATCCGATCCGGCCGGTTGCGACACCAATGTGCTGTCCCTTTGAAAAATAGGTCTGCGTGCTAAGTTTCACCGCGATAGCTCAAAAGCTGAGGGACTAGATTCCATACATACAGACAGACGAACATGGCCAGATCAATTTGTTTTGTCATTCTAAGCATACTGGAGGTAACTTTTGAGGGTCTCCGACGCTTCCTACTATGCATTACACACTTGAGCACAAAGTTAATATATTATTTTCTTCGAAAAGAGTATAATTATGTAGAATATTTTGACACAAGAGTCCAGTTATTCACTCCTTCATTATACGGAGTACAACGTGTAAGTGATATGACTATTAGATACCGAGTATCAGTAAAGATTGCTAACTCACACGCCTTCTATAATATTCCACTTATTTATTCCAGAAACCCGAAAATTTATTGCAAGTTTATTTAAATACTTGTTTTACAATTTTTATGTGATCGCGGGCAGATTTTCAAAAAGTCAAATATCCTTTACTTCTGTATAATATATGAGAGCATACATTCCAATTGTGCCTCTAGCTCTAATAACTCTCAAGCTTTGGCCAAAAAACCCTGGTCTGAAAACGTAACTAACGACAACTTTTGAGCGGGTCATGTTATCGATAAAATTAAATAAACTTGATCTGCACCGGCAATACGAGATCCTCTATTCGAAATATCTCTGAGATCAGAGTGTTCATACAAAGCCATATCGACTCGGCCTTTGATACTGATTCAGAATATATAAACTTTATAATTTACGCTTATGCATGGTATAAAATAGTGCGCGAATAATTCACAGATATCCCTCTGAACATGCTTTTTTCGAAATAGCTTAAATTAAACAAGTAAGAGTGCTCTAGTCGGGAGTGCCCGACTTGGAGATACCCTGAATCCAGTCTTCACAATCATTCATACTTATCTAAGCACACACATGCTGCAGTACAAGCAGTGCAAGCGGTTTAAGCAGTTAGCTTGCTTTTTCGCTGAGCCCCACACAATGGAAAGTTAAATCTTAATTAACTTCTGTATTTATTGTCCGATCTTATTGAAATTTTTGGGACATACAATTGGCAATAAAATGTGTGACCAAACCAAAATGCAAGATCGTACCTTCAAAAATGGGTTTTTTTAACTTTTGGGGGGTTTGGGGGGTGGTATCCAAAAAGTGAAATATTTGTTACATGTGTATGCTATTCGAGATTATACATGTCAAATTAGGGGCCTCTAGCTCTTATAACTTGTAAGTTATATCCAAAAAACGCTGGTCTGAAATCGAAATTTATCGATAACTTTTGAACGGGACGAGCTATCGATAAATTTTAATAAACTTGATCTGTCCCGGGATTAGGAGAACTTATGTTCCAAATATGAAGTCTCTAGCTCTTGTAGTCTCTGATATCTCGGTGTTCATACAGACGGACAGACGGACAGACAGACGGACATGGCTAGATCGACTCGGCTGTTGATACTGATCAATAATATATATACTTTATATGGTCGGAGATGCTTCCTTATGCCTGTTACATACATTTGCACAAAACCATTATACCCTTTTTACCCATTTTTAATGGGTTCAGGGTATAAAAACATGGGATATATTGCCAAGACCGAGTTCGAGTTGTGTGGCAGCTATAAGATATAGTGGTCCGATCCGTCTGGCTCCGACCAATGTGCTGTACATTTTCATACTAGGTGCCTGTCCAAAATTTCATCGCGATAGCTCTAAGAACTTGGGATTTATGGTCAAAACCGACTTCTATTTGTATGGTAGCTATAACATATAGTGGTCCGATCCGGCTGGTTCCCACTAGTGTGCTGAACATTGTAATAGTAAGTGTATGTGCAAAGTTTTATCGCGATAGCTTTAAATACATCGGATATATGGCCAAAACCGACTTCGAGTTGTATGGCAGCTAAATATATAGTAAACCGATCCGGCTGGTTCCGACCAATGTGCTGTACATTTTAATAATAAGTGTCTGTGCAAAGTTTCATCGTGATAGTTTTAAATACATGGGATATATTGCCAAAACCGACTCCGAGTTGTACGGTAGCTATAACAAATAGTTGTCCGATCCGGCTGGTTCCGACGAATGTGCTGTACATTTTAAGAATAAATGTATGTGCAAAATTTCATCGCGATAGCTTTAAAAACATGGGATTTATGGCCAAACCGACTTCGAGTTGTATAGTAGCTACAAAATATAGTGATCCGATCCGGCCGGTTGCGACACCAATGTGCTGTCCCTTTGAAAAATAGGTCTGCGTGCTAAGTTTCACCGCGATAGCTCAAAAGCTGAGGGACTAGATTCCATACATACAGACAGACGAACATGGCCAGATCAATTTGTTTTGTCATTCTAAGCATACTGGAGGTAACTTTTGAGGGTCTCCGACGCTTCCTACTATGCATTACACACTTGAGCACAAAGTTAATATATTATTTTCTTCGAAAAGAGTATAATTATGTAGAATATTTTGACACAAGAGTCCAGTTATTCACTCCTTCATTATACGGAGTACAACGTGTAAGTGATATGACTATTAGATACCGAGTATCAGTAAAGATTGCTAACTCACACGCCTTCTATAATATTCCACTTATTTATTCCAGAAACCCGAAAATTTATTGCAAGTTTATTTAAATACTTGTTTTACAATTTTTATGTGATCGCGGGCAGATTTTCAAAAAGTCAAATATCCTTTACTTCTGTATAATATATGAGAGCATACATTCCAATTGTGCCTCTAGCTCTAATAACTCTCAAGCTTTGGCCAAAAAACCCTGGTCTGAAAACGTAACTAACGAAAACATTTGAGCGGATCATGTTATCGATAAAATTAAATAAACTTGATCTGCACCGGCAATACGAGATCCTCTATTCGAAATATCTCTGAGATCAGAGTGTTCATACAAAGCCATATCGACTCGGCCTTTGATACTGATTCAGAATATATAAACTTTATAATTTACGCTTATGCATGGTATAAAATAGTGCGCGAATAATTCACAGATATCCCTCTGAACATGCTTTTTTCGAAATAGCTTAAATTAAACAAGTAAGAGTGCTCTAGTCGGGAGTGCCCGACTTGGAGATACCCTGAATCCAGTCTTCACAATCATTCATACTTATATAAGCACACACATGCTGCAGTACAAGCAGTGCAAGCGGTTTAAGCAGTTAGCTTGCTTTTTCGCTGAGCCCCACACAATGGAAAGTTAAATCTTAATTAACTTCTGTATTTATTGTCCGATCTTATTGAAATTTTTGGGACATACAATTGGCAATAAAATGTGTGACCAAACCAAAATGCAAGATCGTACCTTCAAAAATGCGTTTTTTAACTTTTGGGGAGATTGGGGGGTGGTATCCAAAAACTGAAATATTTGTTACATGTGTATGCTATTCGAGATAATACTGGGGCCTCTAGCTCTTAAAACTTCGAAGTTATGTCCCAAAAACGCTAGTCTGAAATCTAAATTTATCGATAACTTTTAAACGGGATGAGTTATCGATAAAATGAAACAAACTTGAAACGGCACTACGAGAACTTATATTCCAAATATGAAGTCTCTAGCTCTTGTAGTCTCTGATATCTGCGTGTTCATACAGACGGACAGACGGACGGACGGACAGACGGACATGGCTAGATCGACTCGGCTTTTGATACTGATCAATAATATATACACTTTATATGGTCGGAGATGCTTCCTTATGCCTCTAACATACTTTTGCACAAAACCTTTTTACCCATTTTTAATGGGTTCAGGGTATAAAAATAAATTAGAGAAACCTCAGGGGTTACCCGCCTCTCCAGCCATTACTTTTGCGCGGCACTCTACCATTTACACCACCGAATTGTTTTGCAGCCGCTAACAAACGATTATAGTGCAAACGATTTAGCTGGTGTAAATGTGTTAACTGTATTGCTACCTACGGAAATTTGAAAAAATAGGATATAATGTCATATGATATTCCGATCCGGTCGTTTCCGTCCAATGTGCTGTCTCTTTAAATAATAAGTCTCTGTCCCCGGTTTCATTGCGAAAGTTAAAAAACTGAACAACTAGTTTGCATACATACAGACGGACATGGCCAGATAATTATACTCTGATACCGAAGGTACTCATAGTATATTGGTTTTGTCGAATGTCCGTCAGGCCGTCCGTCTGTCCGTCTGTCCGTCTGTCCGTCTGTCCGTCTGTCCGTCTGTCTGTCTGGATGAACGCGCGTATTTCCGAAACGATATTAGATAGACTCTTGAAATCTTTTGCGTTATGATTATAGCTATCTGCTTCAGATCAAGTTTATTCCAAATTTATGCCACGCCCACTGGGAGGCTGGCAAATCGATAACATGTCGATACACCTCAAATCACAAATCGATTAAACGTGAATAACTCCCACAATTTTGAAGCTAGAGTAATCAAATTTGGTAGGTATATTGCTGGTGACCTCCCGAAAAATTGGATCCTAGGTTAATCGGCCACGCCCATTATTACGCCCACCATCCCCCCTCCAAAATTAATTTGAAATGCTTATATCTCCCGCAGTTTTAGAGCTAAAGTCACCATATTTGGAATATATATTACTGGTGACGTCCTCTACAGATTACAGAAACAAAATTTTGACCACGCCCACTCCCGCCCCCGTAATCGCGAAAATCGATATACATGAATGCACAATTCGATAACACGTGTATATTTCCCGCAATTTTGAAGCTAGAGTCCCCAAATTTGGAATTTAGACTAGGGCTGACCAGCCCAAAAGATTGCGTCCTGGATTTTCCGGCCACGCCCACTAGAACGCCCCCCAGCCACCCCGCCCCCACGAAACACGGAAGCCTATATCTCGCACAGTTTAAGAGCTAGGGCCACCAAAATTGGAGGATAGACTTATTGTCAGCCCCCCTAAAGATCGGCAAAAAATTTTGGGGCCCCGCCCCCTCCCGCCCCCAAAAATCGCGAAAATGTATATCTTCCACAGTTTTAGAGCTAGAGTCACCAAAATTGGAGGATAGACTTATTGTCAGCCCCCCTAAAGATCGGCAAAAAATTTTGGGGCCCCGCCCCTCCCGCCCCCAAAAATCGCGAAAATTTATATCTTCCACAGTTTCAGAGCTAGAGTCATTAAACTTGGAAGATAGAATTCTGGTCAGCCCCTCTAAATATCGGTAAAAAAAAATTTGGGGCCACGCCCCCTCCCGCCCCCAAAAATCGCGAAAATGTATATCTTCCACAGTTTTAGAGCTAGAGTCACCAAAATTGGAGGATAGACTTATTGTCAGCCCCCCTAAAGATCGGCAAAAAATTTTGGGGCCCCGCCCCCTCCCGCCCCCAAAAATAGCGAAAATTTATATCTTCCACAGTTTCAGAGCTAGAGTCATTAAACTTGGAAGATAGAATTCTGGTCAGCCCCTCTAAATATCGGTAAAAAAATTTGGGGCCACGCCCCCTCCCGCCCCCAAAATCGCGAAAATGTATATCTTCCACAGTTTTAGAGCTAGAGTCACCAAAATTGGAGGATAGACTTCTGGTCACCCCTCTTAAGATCGACCATGCCCCTCCCGTTCCCAAAAACTTGGAATGCCGATTTCGGGTCACCCAAACACCAGCAAAAATTTTCTGTTCACTTGCTTTCAGCTGTTCTTAAAATGGTATCAGAGTATTACGCAGTCGGCTCCGCCCGACTGCAACGTTCTCACTTGTTTTTGTTTGTCATCCTCAGAATACTAGAAGTATATTATGAGGATCACCGACGCTATGCACTACAAGCTTCAGCACAAAATGAATAAATTATTATACTCTTTTCGAAGAAAATAGTATATTCAGTTTATGCCGAAGTTTGTAACGCATAGAAGGAGCGTCGGAGACCCCGAAAAGTTACTGCCAGTATGCTTAGAATGACAAAACAAATTGATCTAGCCATGTCCGTCTGTCTGTATGCAAACTAGTCCCTCAATTTTTGAGCTATCGTGATAGAACTTTGCACAGAGACTTTTTATTCAAAGGGACAGCACATTGGTCGGAAGCGGCCAGATCGGACCACTATATCTTATAGCTGCCAGACAACTGGAAGTCGGTTTTGGCCATAAATTCCATGTTTTCAAAGCCATCGCGATGAAACGTTGCACAGATACTTATTATTCAGACATACATCATATTGATCGGAGCCAGCCGGATCGGACCACTATATCTTATAGCTGCCATACAACTGGAAATAAATTTAATATTTCAATAGAAAATGTAATTTCATATAAAATCAATTTTTACAGCTAATGAAATTGATGCAGTTGGCAGAGTGAAAATTGTCTAAAGGTTCAAAAAGAGTATAAAATCTTCGGCACGCCGAAGATAATCCTTTCCCACTTGTTCTCTTTGTCAAGAATATCGGATAAATTTTGACCAAGCTATGGGAGTTTTAAGTGTTTCTCAACGTATTTCTGTGGACAATCTATATTGGCTTCTGTTTCATAAAAAATCTAAAATCGAAATTGCTAGAAACTTAAATGCCGATTCATAAAGGAGCAATAGCAACGATCAAAAATGCCTGGGATTTGAAAATCGGATAAATTTTGACGGAGTTATGGGAGTTTTCGGTGTTTTTCAACGTATTTCAAAAGGGATTTTTGGTACTGTCATAACTTTTTCAACGTATTAACTTTGCCAAAACTGAATCTATCTTTAAATTTAAGACCAATTTGGCCATGGTTTTTTCTCAAAATGTATTATACATTTAAGTTTTGGTCAATTTTGAAAATTTTATTTTTGTTTGTCATTTGTTTATTCAAAATATTCAATTACGCATATCTTCGGTTTTTATGACTGAAGGTGAAAGCCTTAACCATATAGCCAAAACCGACATCCAGTTGTAAGGCAGCTATAAGATATGGGAGTCTGATATACTATTTTCTTCGAAAGGAGTATGACACATTTTAATTCCTAAACAATTAAGAATGCTTTAGTCGGGATTGCCCAACTAGGAGATACCCTGAGCCCAGTCCTTACATTCATTTATACTAATCTATCATACTAAACACACTGCAAGCAGTTAGCTCGTTTTTTCACTGAGCCCCACACTATGGAAAGTTAAGTTTTAAACAACTTCTTTCTTTATTGTCCGATCCTATTGCAATTTTTTGGGCATAAAATTGGCATCAAAATGTGTGACAAAAGCAAATTGCAAGGTCATACTTTAAAAAATTCGTTTTAAAATTTTTGGGGGATTGGGGGGTGATATCCAAAGTTTTTATTACATGTGTATGGTATTCGAGATTATACATGCCGGTTTTGGCACCTCAAGCTCCTATAACTTGTAAGTTATATCCCAAAAACGCTAGTCTGAAATCGACATTTATCAATAACTTTGGGACAAGATATCGATAAAATTAAGTAAATTTGACCTGTCCTGACACTACGAAAAATTATATTCTAAATATGAAGTCTCTAGCTCTTGTAGTCACTTATATCCGCGTGTTCATACAGACGGACGGACGGACAGACGGACAGACAAACGGATAGACGGACATGGCTAGATTGACTCGGCTGTTGATACTGATCAGGAATATATGTACTTTATATGGTCGGAGATGCTTCCTTTTTGCATGAAAACATTACACCCTTTTTACCCATTTTTAATGGGTTCGGGGTATAAAGAAAAGATCACAGCAGTGAGATTTTTTGGCTCTCAGACTTTGATGAGAACGCTGACTGTGTCAATATTATTATTATGAGTATAATTTGAGGGGTAGCACTGGGATAACAGCGTACGATATTGATAAAGCTCATTTATGAGAGGGGAAACTTGATTTTAACAGCCTACTTTTTGTACGTAAAACGGGGAAAAATAATGGGAACTTTTGCGTAATTTTGGGTGGAGGCGTTTGTAGTGCGCTGTGTAAATACAGTTTAGGCTCTCATTTTCATCCTTAGAGGAAGCTATCGGAAATGTCAGCTTTGTACCTCTAATGGCTTGGAAGTTTGTGGGTTAGTCAAATTAACAGTTGCCTTCGAAATAACTAATCATTTCCACTTACTTTAGAATAGACCCAATCGAATTTGAAGAACATAACGGCTGAATGTGTGCAGCGTTGAGCTTGAATCAGGCACAGCGTTTTTCTTTCAACTCTATCTGGTTTTCTAACCAGCAAAGTTATTGCTTGAGCTTTCAAAGCTGTAAGAGCAACAGTCCCAAAGTCCCAAAGTCGTCCCAAAGTTATCCCAAAGTCAAATAGCTGACATTGTTGTCCCCCTTTTTGCAAGGGGCAGAAAAAGCTACATCATGGGTTTCTCCTTCAAGCAGAACCTGATAAGGGCTGACTTGCAGATTAGCACGCATCGGAGTATATTCATACATACATGGGTATAAGTGTATGTGTGATTATTCGCCTAAGGCCTGAGATAACTGACTCGCATTCTTCAGCCGACTATGTGTCTGGTGGCATTAGACACTATCAGGCACGGTCTGGTCTCTGGCATACTCTTGCAGGCAGCAATGTGATAAGCTGATAAGCTCGCCATGAGATACCATGGCGGTCACTTTAGGGTCGTCTGCGACAAGCACTCAAAGATTGGAAATGACACTCGTTTTGGATTTCGTTTTGCATGTAATTCACTAACGATTAACAGAGTAACAAAAAAAAAAGGGTACAAACAAACTAAGAATACTTGGTTTTAGTTTAACGTGGCGTGAAATTGTTCTTGCCACCATCGACGGGCAGGAGAGCGCCGGTGGTGAAGCTGGCCTTAGAGCTGGCCAAGAACGCAGCGGCCTCAGCGACCTCCAGGACATCGCCGACACGGCCCATCGGATGCGAGTTAACGGCCCGCTCGTGCAGCAACTTATATGCCTCGTCCACAATGCCAATGTTCTTGTGTATGTTGGTCACCACAAAGCCGGGATTCACCGAATTAACACGCACTCCTTGCGGCGCCAGCTCCAGCGAAACGATCTTGGTGAACTGATCGAGGGCCGCCTTCGAGATGCCGTAGCTGAGAGCGTTGGCAAAATGACAGATGCCGGCACAGCTGCTGATGTTGACCACGTTGCCCTTGGTCTTGAGCAGATGTGGGATGGCCGCCTTCGTCAGCAGGACAACAGCGCGCAGATTCGTATTGAGCACCGCATCGAACTCCTCGATGTTCAGATCGATGAGCGGTCCGGTGCCCAGAATGCCGGCATTATTTACCAGCACATCAATACGTCCGTATTTCTTTAGCGTCTGCTGTATGATCGCATCTACATCCTTGGTCACATCGGCGACCACATTGAGCACCTGGACACCACTGTACTGCTGCTGCAGCGCTGACCGTGCTGACTCCAAGTTTGCTGCATTCCGAGCCACCAGCGAGAGGAGTGCCCCCTCGCGTGCCATCACCTGTGCGATGGCGGCTCCAATGCCGCTACTAGCGCCCGTTACAATCACCACCTTGTCGCTGAGGCTCATCTTGTCCGACTGTTGCCGCCGTGTGCGGCACGTCGTGCATTTATGGGTTCACCGCTCTCGCACTGATAAGATTAGGGCGCCTCTAACGCGAGCGTGACGTGACGCGATGCACATCGTTGCATGTGTCTGTGCCAACCTGTTGCGGTTAAGTGTGTGCATTGACATTGCACTCGTTTACCGTAACGGATGTGCTCACGGGTGCTAAAATGCTATACGTTTCCTCCCCGTCTGGGTCTCTCTTTCTATCCTGCTGCTCAACTCTCAGCGTCAGTTGCCCCCATTCGGGGCAAAGTCAAGCGACAAGTTTTTAATTAAAAGTTTTTGCGGCTTCTCTGATTTCAAACATTTGTGAAATCATGCTCCAAGCTGACGCTGCTGCCGCCCTCTAGAAGCCAACCCGTTCCATTTCCAACTGAGATTCAGATAGCGCATATAGCTCAAACGCCCGCTGCCTGCTGCTCACATTAACTTTAAGCGTTTTGCTGTTGTCAGATAATTAACATTTCCATTCGACTAGAGCTTGGCTCGCTGCTTGCTTGGCCGACTGGGCTCATATATCAACAAGAGATATATGAGCTAGGCAAAAGAAGAAGAAGAGTGAAACATAAACAGAGAGATAGACAACGATTGAGAGAGAGAGAGAAAGAGAGAGAGGGAGAGAGAGAGAGTGAAAGGGGTAGCGTGAGGAAGAGTAACAAGTAAGAGTGCTCAAGTCGGGATTGCCCGACTAGGAGATACCCTGAACCCAGCTCTTACATACCTATCAGTGCACATATATACAAACATACATATACTGTAAGCACTTTCAGCAGTTAGCTTAAATCTCAAACAAATTCTGGGATTATTGTCCGAAATTATTCAAAAAATTTTGGCAATAAAATGTCTGCTCAATATGCCTTAAAAAATGTGTTTTTTTTGCGCTTTTGGGGGGATCTTGGGGTGGTATCCAAAGAGGAAAAAAAATTTGCTACATGTGTATGCTATTCGCATTTGTACATATCAAATTTGGAGCCTCTAGCTCTAATAACTTTTCAGTTATGGCCCAAAAACGCTGGTTTGAAATCGAAATTGATCGATAACTTTTGATCGGGATAAGTTATCAATAAAATACTTGATCCGTCCCAGGACTACGAAGCTTATATTCCAAATATGAAGTCTCTAGCTCTTATAGTCATACATACTTTTCCACAACTTCATTATACCCTTTTTACCCACTTTTAATGGGTTGAGGGTATAAAAACTGATTGCGATAACAACAGTTGCAAATTATCGCAGAACTTATTATAATAGTTGCTGCTCAATGTGGGGCAAGGGTAGAGATAGAGATGACAGCCCCAGCTAAAAATATTCCACTCGTTAGCTAAACACAACCTGCCCAATAGCATATTTCCAGCACACATAATATATTTGCGTCCATAGGTAAACAGTTGTCTAGCCTTGCAGTTGAGCATAAGCCTGTTAAATTCAACAATTAATACTTGTAAATTATTAAGTAAACATTTTGTGATATTAATATTAATCAGGCTGTCAAACGTTTTTAGCTGCAGGCCATGTTGCTATATAAATAAATAAAGTTCAACTGCATATTTAACATTGCTGCCGACCGAGATAATAAAAGAAAAAATTAGTTATCGAGTCAGTTGGGCAAGTGGTACAAAGAGAATGCGGTTTCGAATCCTGGATTGTGGTTTCAATGATGTAATGTTGCCAATGCTATTTGTAGGTTGGTCTAGGCAACTACTATTAGCTATACAAATATTGGCATAGCTTCAAATTGGTTTGTTATGTGTTTAATATAATATAATATGCAGCTTGTTGCAATTAATTGCTTTTTGTTGATCAACAAAAAAGTACTGCTTTTTTCTTAATTTTAATATTAAAGGCAAAGCTCCATTGAATACTTTATACTTTAATTTTAAGTGATTGCGAATTAGGTTTTTAATTTCACTGTAAATCAATTTTCGATAGACCAGTGCAATGACTATTTCTTAAACTAATATTTGTAATGAACGAGTATAACGAGTGCGTTTATCCTAATGATTGAATAATCACTTGAGCAAGCTAAGCATAAGTATCTATCAGTAGATGAGTATCTGAGTTGTTACAAAACTGATTGAAATTCTTTGCTTTCTAATCGCAGTTATCAACTCAATTACACGACTATCGTCGCTATTATCCATCTGGCCAACAATGTTGAAAAAGTTTACTTTTCTATTTTTCTTTCGGTTTTCATTTTATGAGTTCCTCGGTTTTGCTCCTGTTTCGCATTAATGTATGCACGAGAAGCGGGAATTAATAAGTGATTGCAATTAGTGAGTGTCGAGAGCAAAGTTTATGTAAATTCAAAAGCAGTTGGAATTGCATACAAATTATTTTACCGTACAAAGGTCAATTTTGTAATAAATTATGTTTTAATAACAGCAGAGAAAAAAAAACACAAAAACAATTAAAAACTAACTTACAAATAACGACTATATACAGCAATTAATGGGAAATCGATTGGAAGGGGTGTGTGTGTGGGGGGGGGGGGTGGTTGAGATTGGGCAGTTGAATGTTGATGGATATGGAAATTGAGTTACTTCAGTGCAGCCTTGTTCTTCACGGGCAGAAATGAGGTCAACAAGCAGGCAACTGAATGGGGATCCGAGAGAAAGGGAGAGAGAATTACAACTTATAGTTCGGCAACTGTAACTTACAATAACAGCAACAACTTACAGAACATGAAAAAGCTGACCATAAGGAAGGGCGGCAGACAGCCCATGGTCATGAGGGCCGGGAAAAATATGTTGCCCGTCAAGGAGCCCATGCGACCAATCATCATGCTCAGCGAGACGATCATTGTGCTGCAAGGACCAAAAGGGAGCACAATGAGTAAGTGGCAGGATGCAACGGTTAATACTTGACCTACCGCAACGCTGTGGGAAACATGCTGAGCGAGGCGCTGATCAATGAGGTGCTCGATATGCTGCCCATGGTGACAAAGGTGGAGGCAAGCGCCACAGTGCTGACCGATGAGCTCGACCAGTACATGCCCAGGGCGCAGGAGCCGGCGGTGAACAGGCACAAAGCTACAAGTCAATGCGACCATAATGAATGAACAAATGAAAGAGATTGGTGCAATCAATGCTTACACATGATGCGCTTGACGCCGACCAGGTTGACCAGGAAACCGGCCAACATATAGGACAGGAGGCCAGCAGCTGCGACAATCAAATTGTTGGTGTAGCTGGCGGCACTAACATTCACCGTACACTCGGTCTGGGCCGCACCCAAGGCAGCTGCCTCCAGTTGGGCCTGTGTGCGATTCACGCTGTACTCCACTATGCTGCAGATGTCTGTGCCGCCTGTGCCGTCCTGCGCCAGCTGCTCGTACTCCGTAATGGAGGCAAACAGCTGCGGTAGCCAAAGACGCATCGTGTTCTGCCTGCCAGTTGGATGGGATGGGTTAGCCGAGTTGACATTGCAATTGGTTAGTTGGTTAGTTGGCTACCCCAGGAGAACGCAAAAGTTAAGGAGGTAAACCCAGAGGGACAAGCCCAGATACGGCTTGACGAACAGTGGACGCAGCTGCAGCAGCCCCGAATGCAGCGAGCTCTTTGGCTTTGGCTTTGGGTTTGGCCTGCTCCCCCCCGCCACCTCGGCATCCACTTCCAGGGCTGCCTTCACATCTCGGCACTCAGATTGCTCCGGCTGATGTTGATGGGGCTTTGCAGGCACTTCATTGGCAAGCTGTTTGATCTGTCGAATTTGGGAAAGGCGTGTCTGAAATTGCCGACACTTCAATCTGGATGGATTGCAGTCCTAAAACTCACCGGGAATGCATCGCCGGGCTGGTGTGTATTTAGTGCATATATGAACCGGAACGCCTCCAGTGCCTCCTTGTTGCGTCCGCGGGACATGAGGAACTTGGGGCTCTCCGGAAGGAAAGGGAACAGCGCGCAGCTCAAGATGCTGGGCACAGCGCTGACCGCCACAAATATTTGCCACGAATGCACTGTAAATGGACAGTGGGAAGAAATTGTTATTAGTAAATCAAAATATATCAATTATATAAAACATTTATTTTTAGTTTTTGGTTTTAATAAGAAATTTTTGTAAATGCGTTTATATTGTTAAATAATATTGCTTTGCAATAATATAATAATAATATTAATTTTTTATTATGAATCTATTCATTTTGAATTCAATTCCAAATAGTGCATAAGAAAGTAATTTTGAAGAATTTTTGAAAAGGTAAACATCTTTAAGGATCTAACTTTATAAGTCATTTATAATATTAGAATTCCAATAATTTCAGACTTTTTCTTAATACAAAATATTCATTACAAATTTATAAAGTGCGCTTTAAAAATGCTGATGTATTATTGTATATTTTTAGGCCAAGAACATCGGTATTTTTCTAAAAGCGGATTCTTAAGCATCACCTTTCTTTTATTTGGACTGTGTTTATCTTCATTGTTTTTTCCCAAAGAGTATTTTGTTCTTAATTAATGCATAATTTATGAGTTAATATTTCCAAAACATATAACTCATTTCGAAAAGCCAAATAGTAAAAACAGGGATTGAAAATTACACTATATTGATGAATCAGCGTTTAATTTTTATTACCAAAAATATAAGTTTAACTTTGGAGCTTAACGTCTCATCAAAACTGTTGATTCATACTACTAAAAATGAGTCACAAAATTGATTTAATTTGTTGTTACATAGCAACCAATTGCACATATGGCAGCCGCAAAAATGTATTTATGACTGATGCTTAAAATGAATTTGGCATAATTTTGCGAAATTGTCGAATTTAGACAGCTAGATGACAGAAGCATGTGCAAATTGAACACAATTAAGGCACTGGCCACTGAAATGAACATTGACAGGAAAGCGAGAGAATGAAAAGAGTCATGCAGTAAAATCATTAAATCATGTCAACTTTAGTACTTTATCAGCAAGTTTAAACAACAGCTGCACACTGACTGTAAGTCCCTATAATGGCTGTGTGGAGCATGTAAACAAACCAATTAATAACCCAAGGAAATTGCTTGGGAGAGCAGCTGTAGCTACTTGAGATAAAGGCAACTATCAGCATCAGATATCAGCTAACTACTGACAGCAACAACAACAACAACAGCAACAAGGCAGCATATGGGCTACTTACATGATAGACCCCAAATGTGAATATTCCAGGAGTGGGGCAGTATGCCCATGGCCAGGCCGGGCAAAGTGAGTGTGGCTATCGAGAACATAATGCCAACTATCATCATGATGCGCTGACGATACTGTCGTCCATGCAGCTCCATCAAATATGTCATCAGCACAGCAAATGGTCCGCTCATACTAGAGATGCACTTACGTCAAAGTACATCCATTGGGAAGGGGGCGTTTATTATTTGTGATGGAACTTACGTGAAGCCGCCCAGATACTTGAAGATCATGAGCTGCACTACATTCTGGCTAATGGCACCGCCCAGCACGCAAACCGTATCGACCAGATAGCCAAAGATCAGCAGCTTTCGGCGCCCCTTCGTATCGGCGAGATAGCCCCAGAAGATCGCCGATGAAATCATGCCGGCGTATGTGATCGCATTCAGTACACCCTTGTCGAGCAGGCTCAACTGCAGATCACACTCGGCACTGGGCAGTATATACGACATGGTCGATGTTTCATAAACGGTGCCCATTGCAGCAGGCACCGCCACTAGGAGCAACAATATGTTAAACAGGCCAAAGCCCGCCGCATCGATGGCCGTCTCAAAGTCCGCTGGCTGTTCCGCTGATTTGTTTGTGTTTGGGGGCGTGTCCGGTGTGCCATCAACGACAACAGCACCACCACTCTCCTGTGGCTCCTCGATCTTGATCATGTTGTTTGCTGTGGCCAGGCCTCCAATTTGCTTGGGCCAATTCTCGTCCAGCTGGCTCATTGTGTATGGTCTCGTGGTCGTTGGCTTACTAAACGCTCCCATCGCAGTTACGCCGTATCTTAAGCACAACTCTTGTGTTGTTTTGCTAAATACGTCGGCCATATAGACAACGTTTGCATAGCGCCTACTTGTGTTTGTCCAGTGTGATCTAAGCAAAGCTGAAGATCACTCCGGCAGCGCCTGTTCGTTCACACGGTTGTGGCATGCACTGAGAAAAAGTATCTGCGCTATAGATCTGCCCCTAGATCATTTATAATTTCATTTAAATTTAACATACAATTTATTGTTGAATCTTTATAATGTAACTTCTTTTATACTTTTTGTTATTAAATTTTAATTTTAATATATTTAATGTAATTTAAATAAATAAATATGATTAAAGAATCTTCAAATCGGTTTGTAAGTTCATTGTTAATTTTTAAATAAATTTAGAAAAACTATGTCGAATTGTTCTTTTTGTGACAAGAAACGTGATTAAGCAATCTCAATCTAAGCTAATTATAGCTGCCCTTGATTTGAGGTGGCTATTTGTTACTCTGTATGGTATTGAAATCGTCCTCCTATCACGGCTATCACGGCACTTGTGCTGTGTTCCAACCGTAAACCCAATGATGAAATGTTTGCTTTAGCGCCATTTTCATTAGGGGGGAGTGTCCACAAATTGACGCACCTGGCACCTGGCAACTGGCAACTGGCAACCAGCAGCGAAATCGTTGTTTAAACAATCGCTCAGCGAAATTAATTGCAATGATTATGTGCTTGGTTCCCAGGGCACTAAAACCATTTAGGATTACTCATGGACTGGCTTACAGCGTACATGGAGCACTACGGAATGGAGCACCACCATGGCGTGCATGGCGTGTGCTCTTGTTTGCTAAATGGCTGTCAAACTGTGCCGCACAGTGGTGCACATGCAGCAAAAGAAGCAATGACAATGGCAATGGCAATGGCAATGGCCAAATGTACTATGGGTGTGGCGTAAGAAGCGTTGAGTGCAGCCGTAATATGCTAAGAAGAAAATATGTATGTTTGCGAAAGCTAATTCAAGTGCTCGAAAGCTGCAATGACAGCTGGGTGAAAATTGTGAAAAATGTGTAAGAGCTTTATTATGCAGCTGCTTGACAGGAGTTGCGCTGCGACGAATTTTCCATGTGAGAAGCGAAGCGAGAAACGAGTAAACTGTGGAATGCTTTTGTCGCCGGAACTTGACTCTTTTTACTTTTGACTTGATTGTGTATTTTCACGTGGGTTTCTTGAATTTGGATTTGATTGCGACAGGTCTTAGAATTTCACCTTCAAAGAGTCTGCTTGCTGTCACAAACTCCACATAATAATTGAAAGACTCAGGCAGAATTGTCAACTTGTCTATGTAGTAATAGAAAAAAGGGGCTGCAGTTACTTAGCGAAGCTCTTAAGGGCAGCAGATAAATGGAAGAGCCGCCAGGGCTTATCCTGTGTGCGTCGCTTCTCTGTACTCTCTCAGATTTGTAGTCATCCAGTCAACTACTAGTAATTGTAATAATTTCAAGTGATTTTATTCCAAGGCTCGCTAAAGAGGCTGGGATTAGTGATGGAGCAGCTTAATCCGCTCACTGCTGCTTCTATGGCGAGTGCCACTGCTGTGCGCCAAGGGGGCTGCACAGTGGAACATAGCAAATGGAAAGAAATCAAATTTATATTATCTAACAGAAAAGCGACATAGGTTCATTTGGATTAGCATTTGTGCATAGATTTTGACAAAAAGTATTTAATTTAATATATATTTGTAGTCTAAAGTAGCTTACTAGACCGGGAAATTTATATTTAAGCAATACGACATGTCCTAGCAATTAATTTGCATCATTATATTTCGCAAGTGGTCGAAATGTAATCGAATATTAACATATAAAATAAAAGCTCGAAAAACTGTTCATTGGCCAAAAAACCGCTTTTTTGGGACATGTATTTTCAGTTGACTCGCACATTGCTATCAATTATGTATGAAACGTAATTAATATTTAATTAATAGTGAACACTAACATCTAATTTTAGTCAAACAACTGATTAAAGATATGAATATATAATTAAAACCCAATTGAAATGAGATAATTGATACTTAACGCCAGTTTGTTTGCTTAATGTGCCGTGACATTAATTTCGCAGCCATTTATTTTTATTCCCCATATTAAACGAGTTTTGGATGCCACTGTTGATGGCTTGCCAGTTGTCTGTTGCCTGTTGTCTGGCCATAAGCCAGCTATAAAAGTTATGACGTAGCTGAGCGTTAACTGAAATTTTTCCACGCTTCAAATTTGCTGAAATTTCATCAACATCAGCATCAGCATCAGCAAAATGCGCGCTCTTCGTGTTATCAAAGTCAAACAAAACAAGTAAGAATGCTCTAGTCGGGATTGCCCGACTAGGAGATACCCTGAACCCAGTTCGTACATCCATTCATACTTGCTTATCAGTGTGCATACGTGCAAGCACACACATGCTGCAAGCAGTGCAAGCAGTACAAGCAGTTAGCTTGCTTCTTCACTGAGCCCCACACTATGGATAGTTAAGTCTTGAACAACTTCTGTGTTTATTTTCCGATCTTATTGAAATTTTTGGGCATACATTTGGCAATAAAATGTGTGACCAAAGCCAAATGCAAGGTCATACCTTCAAAAATGTGATTTTTTTTTTAATTTTTAGGGGTTTTGGATGGTAATATCCAAAAAGTGAAATATATGTTATACTATGCGTTTGCTCTTCGAGATTATACATGCCAAATTTGGGTCCTCTAGCTCGTATAACTTTTAAGTTATGTCCCAAAAACTCTAGTCTGAAATCGAAATTGATCGATAACTTTAGAACGGGACGTGTTATCAATCAAATGAAATAAACTTGATCTGTCCCGGGCCTACGAGAACTTATAATATAAATATGAAATCTCTAGATCTTGTAGTCTCTGATATTCGCGTGTTCAAACAGACAGACAGACAGACGGATATGGCTAGATCGACTCGGCTGTTGATGCTGATCAATAATATATATTTACTTTATATGGTCGGATATGTTTCCTTATGCCTGTTACATACTTTTGCACAGCTTCATTATGCCCTTTTTACCCATTTTAATGGGTTCAGGGTACAACAAGCGACGCGTCGCGCGGCAGCGGAAGTAAGCCAAATATACAGATATACAACATGTACTATGTACTGCTGCATAGACAGACTGCAAAAGTTTTCGGTAGTGTCAAGTTGGGTGGAATTGCGACCCAAAATGCGCGGTGGAATGTGCGGCGACTTCTAAGGCGTTGGCCAGTTAACGGCTTTGGCATTTTGGATAGCAACGCAACTTGCCAACAAATTGGACTTTTGTTTGTGTTTGTTAAAAGGCTTAATTTGTTGTGCTTCGGGTCTGGCAGCGCAAACATTATGAGAGCCACCACCAGCAGCAGCAGCAGCAGCAGCAGCAACCCACCTACTCCAACTTCAACCACTGCCACCCACCCACACATTTGGAAGCAGTGCCTTAAGATGCAAACCAGGCTAAAGTGCTTCAAATAACTTGACGCCACCACGGCCAGTTAAATATGCTTAAGGTATATATGCTTGTGTATGTCGGTGTGTGTGTGTGCCTGTGTGTGTGTGTGTGTGTGTGTTTGTTTGCGTGTGTATCGGTCTGTGTGTATATGTGGCAAAGTGTGTGGTGCTCGCCTAAATCAAGCTCAAACAATTTCAACTATTTGAATTGCCGAGCAGGCACTCTAATGTGCCGCACATACACCAACACACACCAACACACACCAACACACACCAGCACACACCAACACACACCAACACACCCAACACACACACGCCCATACGTGGAATGACATTGGGGCCTGTGGGTGGCATTGGGCGGCAAGCGACTCGCAGATGGCACTCAGCTAACGACGTGCCCAAGTAAATGTCAAACTAATGCGAACAACCCAAGTGCCACCACAATGCGGGTGGCAACCAGGTGGAGAGCTGGCAAAAGCGGAAGTCAATGCCGGGATGCTGCTGGCCAGGTGTATGCAGCGTGTATGCAGCGTATGCCAGGATGCAGGATGCAGGCGACAGGATGCCGGCTGCTAGTCAGCCTGTCAACGGCCAGCATCAACTCAATAATGCAATGTCCCCTCATTGACGTTTTAAGTTGATTTATGCCGTGGTGCGAGGGTAGTGTCAATGGGTAGCGGCTAGTGCAGCTAGTGGCTGCAAGCACGACTATTGAGTATTGATGACAGGCGCCGTGCGGCACGGAAACCGCAAAGTTTTATGCCATTTATTGCATTTAACGGTGCCGGTGCCGCTTCAATGGGTATCCTAGGACAGGTAGAGGCGCCGGCTCAGGCACAGCACCACTTAGATACACGGCGAACAAAAACCACTGAAAATCATTAATATTTATTGATTCAAGCTCAAGGCGTTGCAAAAGTGAACAGAGTGGCGCAGGTCCTTATCTAAGAATATTTTCTTATCTCTTCTAAAATTATCGCCCTTGAATCAAGTTTGTCGTCTTCGAATTTATTTTATTTTTATATTCTTTTAGCAACTGATTGCTCAGTTTTCAGTAATTACACATGTACTTAGCTCCCTTACCACCCTTATCCACAAGGTATGCAAGTAAGTCTGCGGAATGCCAACGGCCTGAGTACAAATAATACAATAATTGAACTGTCAAGGAACACCAGAGCATTTAATGATTGTCTGTTATAGACAGATTTTAAATAAATAAAATTAAAAAAAAAAGTCTATTCTCTCTACCACTACAAGTATATATGTACATATATACATATATACAAAAAATACACAAAATCCATGAAAATTATTCAACTGAATATATATAATAATAGTCATCGCAAAAAGAACGAGCCAATTGTATTATTTAATATTTTTCTTACGTGGAACTTTTAACTATGCATTTATAAGTAAAATGGTACCAGTGGAATTCAAATTGCAAAACCGTAAGCTTTTGCTTGATTGTGCTACTTCCGATCTAGGCATAATGTCTATTTAACACAGACTCAGACTGACAGTAAGATTGCTTATACTTAACTTAATTGTTGAGAATATGTTCTTCATTTAATATTGTAATTTGCATGTTGGATCTAAAATTCATAATTCAAAGATGTACAATCTTATGTGAAGATATTCGCAATTTAGTTTAAACATGTGGGGAAGGATTAACTTCGGCGTGCCGAAGATTTTATACTCTTTTCGAACCTTTAGGACACTTTCACTCTGCCAACTGCACCACTGAAATTTCATATGCTGTAAAAAATCGTTTAATCGCGAGGCATTTATTTTCTTTGTTCAAATGGATTAACATTTTTTTTTTAAATATTAAATTTAAGCTATTTTATATTTGATGTTCGATGACAAAATCGCTTGAAGAGCAGACTGTTAAAAACTCACTTTCGCTTAACATTGTTTGCTCGAATTCACCTGTTCTTTCAAAATATTTAATGAAGCATATCTTCGCTACTTTTGACTCAGTCATTTTGCAATTTTACTCATTGATGAGTTATAGGGATGTTCAAGTGTACAAGGAAATTGAAAGCAATTTCTTTGAAAACATCGGATATATGGCGAAAACTGACTTAGAGTTGTATGGCAGCTATAAGATATAGTGGTCCGATCCAGCCTGATCCGACCAATGTGCTGTCCCGTTGAAAATAAGGTCTGTGCAAAGTTTTATCGCGATAGCTCAAAAACTGAGGGACTAGTTTGCATACATACATACAGACAGACAGACAGACGGACAGACGGACATGGCTAGATCAATTTGTTTTGTCATTCTGAGCATACTGGCAGTAACTTTTGGGGGTCTCCGAGGCTTACTTCTATGCGTGACACACTTCAGCACAAACAAAATACTATTTTCTTCGAAAAGAGTATAAAAATGCATGCATTTCGCCCAGTGTTTGTGTTTCATTTTGGGCAGCGTGCTTGGGGCTGTCTGCCTATTAGATTGGAGTCCTAGTCGAAAGCCCTTTGGCAGCGGTTTGGGGCCATGGGAAGCTTAGTGCAAGCAGCGTGATGGTACTGTAAATTGGCATCAAATTATTGCAGACGCACCTACATGCACAGATGTGCATGTATGAACATATATGTATAAACATGCATGCAGTTGCATGTGGCCGTCATTTTAGTTACTCAATCAATCAATCACGCAGTCAATCAAGCCATTAATCATGCCGCTAAATGATGCACTGCATCAGGCCTCACCTGTTCGCACGTGATGCTGAATTATGTGTGGCAATAATATATTGACACAAAATTCAATTAATCGCACCTACTTATTATTGCCAGCTGCAGATAGCGCTGCAGAATTGAGTCTGTACATCAGAATGATAAATGATTAATTATTCAAAAATAACTTAAATAAGAGCGAAATTAATTCTCGAAAATACTATCCGAATAATTAGTGAAACATCATGCAAAAATAAGTGGGAAAGGATTATCTTCGGCGTGCCGAAGATTTTATACTCTTTTCGAACCTTTAGACAATTTTCACTCTGCTAACTGCAGCACTTTCATCTGTAAAAATTGATATCATATGATATCAATTTGAATTGAAATATTAAATTTTTAAGATATAGTGATCCGATCCGGCCGGCTCCGATCAATGTGATGTATGTTTGTATAATATGTATATGTGCAATGTTTCATTGCGATAGCTTTGAAAACATGGGATTTATGGCCAAAACCGACTTCCAGTTGTATGGCAGCTATAAGATATAGTGATCCGATCCGGCCGGCTCCGATTAATGTTATGTATATTTTCTTCGAAAAGAGTATAAATAAATTGCAACGATATTTGTATTTGGTTTTTTTACTCCACTTCAACAACAATAATAATATGCCTTGTGCAATCTTAAAGCTGCTGAATTATAAGAGATGCATTATATACAAAATATGTGCTCATATAAAATGACGGTAATGCCTAAAGCTTTCAATAAGTGATGAGGCTTATTTATTGAGTTACGATGTGCCAGCACTTAAATAATTACAATAGATCAAAATCATGATAAACCTTGTGTGTTCATTCAGAGCAATTTCTCAACATTTGACCGCTCGCTGTGCCACAAATTCATGAAGACCAGCCACCTTTGCTTTAAGGACATCTAGTGACCCATAAAGTGGCGAACGAAATCATTAAAAATATATTTGAAAAATATACAAATTAAAAAAAAAAATGCAGCCAAAGCAGCTGCTGTCTATGGACATGCATAAAGCTATTATTTAAATTTATCGACCCGCGCTGCCAACTCATCAATGAGGTGCATTCTGTTAAATTTCGCAGCAAAGCGTTGAGGAAAGCAAATGAGGTGGAAAAAACACCATCGGATTACAATTTAACTTCTGGTCAACTAACAAGAACTTTGATGGGAACATGTGCAAAGGTGGCCTTATAGTAGTTGAGTAATTGCATTGCCTTAAAGTTGGACAAAATTTGTTGGTACACTTCAACTCTGAGCCAGTGTATATGTATGTGCCCCCAGTGTGTGCAGTGGCGACCGCAAGGGGGATTGTGGTTGATTCCCCTAGATTCGCTAGATTCTCGAAAGTAGATGAAATCATTATCTTAATTTTGCTTTTAAGAATATAGAATAAGAATACTGTAACGGCCCCCCGGAGAGAATCCAGTGGACGGCACTGTGTATGTATGTATATGAATTATCCATGGAGTTAGCACTATGTCTAGTCTATTGCCACCTTGGACTTTCGTTTAATTTTCACAATGTGTACGCTGTCATCGCTGTAGCTTTTGTTATTGCCGCACTGCTCGTAACTTTCCGCTTAAAGAAGCTTAGGAAATTTGCGCGCATGGGAAGCGAAAGCGTTTTGGACCCCACATATAGTACGTATACATATATGTACGTATGCCCCATACTTATGCATACGTGTATGTACAGTGTACATAGTATGTATCGTACGGTCCGACCGGTCCACGGACTCGACGAGCATCGTCGTAACTCTTCCGGCTAGTGCTTGTTTTTGCTCGCCAACTAACGGGGTAATAGCGGGTAATGCCCGCTTTAAGTTGAATGCTGTGCGAGAGGCTCTGCTTGGCTGCGCTGCACAGTTCCGGGGCCAGGAACGCAATTTGCACGCATAAACAACAACAATGCAGAGACGTGGATTGCGACAGCGCATAGGGGGTGGGGTGGACGGACGGTGGGCGGTGTTGTGGTGCGGTGGCTATGGCGGTGCCTGCAGGCTCAACCGCAGAGCGAAGCCATGGCACATGCTAAATCCTTTGTGCCTCTAATTTGTTATTGTATTTGCGTGCCAAAGCTTTCTGCTCATGTGTGTGCGTGTGTTTGTGTCTATGTGTGTGTATGTGTGTGTGTGTGTGTGCGGCGCACTCAAATTTGAATGCTGTTGTTGTCATGCGTCCAACCACACGCGGCAGCCACCGAACGCTGCGCTGGTCACCCATCCAAAACAAGAAACTGTGCAATTTTTTAGGGGCAGCGAAAACACAAAATGCAACAACAACAAACAGAAACAGAAACAGAAAACAACAACAGAAGCCCACGCAAACTGCCAGCAACAAAACAACAATTGCTTACACATACACACACACACACACACACACACACACACACACACACCGCACACCGCACACCACATTCGCAAGTATACATTTACACATGTAAGCACATACAAATACACACACACACACACACACACACATGCACATATGAATGAATGAATGTATGTGCAAAGGACAGGACAATTCAGCAGAGTACAGGACAGCACAGGACAGGACAGGACAGGACAGCTCAGGACAGGACGGCACAGAGCACGGTCCTGGGCAGGCGACAAGTGATGGCAGCTCCCTTCTGGCGCTTAAACGAAAGATCAACAGACAAGGACGAAGCGTTGCGAACGTGAATTTTACTTTAAACTGTGACACACATATTTGTAATAATTACAATCAGGTCCGTCCCAATCCTCCGGCTGTGTATGAAAAGTAAAAACGTATCCATTCAGTTACGAAGCGGATTTTATTTTCAGTGTGACCGTTTAAGTCTCCCAAGAAAATATGTTTGCTTTACCATTTTCTTTTTCAGGGTATATACTTAATGAGTTCCATAAATAAAGGCTATACGTAAATTGTACGCTTTTAAAGCTTTTCGATTCTTGTAATTCAACAATACCTTTTTAGCGTCCGAAAACGTATGTTTGATTTTCCATTATTTTGTATATCGTTACGGGGCGTATACTTAATGCATTCAATAAATATAAGCGAATAATATAGTTAAGTTGTAGATGAAGCTATTGAGTTTAACAATCGTGCCAAGAGCTTTTAGCTTCCGTAAAAATATGGTGGATTTCCTATTATTTTGTATAGTATAACAGTGCGTACACTTAATGATTTCCATAAATAAATGCGAATAGTATAAATAAATTGTAGATAAAGCTATTGAGCTTAATAATCGAGTAATTTGTTGTGTTTTACAGTGCG
Organism: Drosophila flavopinicola; assembly: GCA_035042425.1. NCBI lineage: Eukaryota > Metazoa > Arthropoda > Insecta > Diptera > Drosophilidae > Drosophila > Drosophila flavopinicola. Next base: position 388,461 of record JAWNLL010000455.1, on the reverse strand, counting down.
TATACTTAATGCATTCCATAAATTGTTAACTTAAATTATACATAAGGACGTTCAGTTATTTAAACTCAACTGATACTTATAGCTTCCGTTTTACTTTCCCTTTGTGTGTGTGTGTAGTTTTACATTGCGTATACTTAATGTACTTCATAAATAAATGAGAACTGTATTAATAATTGTACATAAATCTATTGAGCTTTTGAATCGTATCTGGATCGCTTACCCAAGAATATGTTTGTGTTTCGATTATTTTGTGCAGCTGTACAGTGCGTATACTCAATGTACTCCATAACTAAATTGTTGATAAAGTTCTTCAGTTTTGTAACCAATTTAGAACTTTTCTTATTTATAACTTATTCGATGATTTTATATATTTGATAAACAGCTGCTTAAGTCAGGTCGGAAATTGCATTTGTGCGTCAACTTTGAAGCCAAGCAGATGGCTCACAAAATCAAAGTCAAATCAAAAGGAAATCAGCAAATGCTTTTGACTTGTTTATTACTTAGCGCGCTTTTAATGAAACTGACCCTATTATGTCATGGCAAATTAAAAAAGTAGCAGCGAACACTAATTTATTACTGTTTGTGTTGAGTAACTCACTAATGGGTATTTGTATTTGTGTTTGTATTTGTACTTTTGTCGCCTGTTCCGCTGCCTTGGTGCCTGCTGCCGCTGATGCTGCTGCTGATGCTGATGCTGGATGCATGTTTATCAGCTCATCTCTAATGGAACGTTATGTTTTTGGCGTTAACTCTGGCTTCGACGTTGGCGTCGACGCCGACGTCGCTCTGCTTGACTAACTTTTTGTAGTAGTGAGTCGACGGCTGCCGCAGCCGCAGCCGCAGCCACAACCGTTAACCTCCTACGCACATTTGCAGCGCTCAGCTTCATTAGATGCGCAAATGAACAGCATCAACACACACACACCCACACACACACACATACAGACACAAAGAGGGTGGGTAAGGGGTCGAAAAGCTGTGTGTGTGAACTTTAACAGCTGGCAGCAGTTGCGCTAACGGGTGCTCTGCTCCAGCGTTGCCATCAACGCCACCAACAATGTTGCTTGATACCTCCTACACATCCTGCTGCAGCTCCTCTGCTGGCTGACAGCATTTGGTGTTTGGTGGTTTAAGCATTTTGTTTTTGCTGCTACTGCTACTGCTGCTGCTGCTACTGCTGCACCAGTGGAGTCCGGCAGCGCAGGAACTGGACACAGCTCAGCGACGCTTAGCCCGCTACCACAACAAGCAGCCTGCCACATTCGGGGACTGGCTGCAGCAAATGGGGACCGTGGGTGGATGGGTGTTTGGGTGGTTGGTTGGATAAGTGCGATGCATGCCGCCCACAGCTCGTAGGCTTAAAAACAACTTTGCACTGTGGCCATTGGGCAATAAGGGAACATTTCGTGGTATTTGCTAACCGGCTTACTCTCCAACAATTTTTAGCTTTTAATCTTGAAAACAAGTGCATCGAAGTTAACACTCGGCTGATTAGTTTGCCGTTGCAGTTGCAGTTGATAATTGGGCTGCGCAACGAGGCAACGAGCACCCAAGGCATGAAATTCCCTACATGCTGTACAGTGTACGTGAATTGTATTCTTTTTGATTAAGTGCTCCTTCTGCTTGTTCTCTTTAATATTATAAGCTCAAATCCCATCACATCATTTCTAAACATTGCCTGTTATACTCTGCTGATGTTTGTAACGCATAGAAGGAAACGTCGGAGACCCCCAAAAGTTACCTCCAGTATGCTTAGAATGACAAAAGAAATTGATCTAGCTATGTCTGTCTGTCTGTCTGTCTGTCTATATGTATGCAAACTAGTCCCTCAGTTTTTGACCTATCGCGATGCAACTTTGCACAGACACTTATTATTAAAATGTACAGCACATTGGTCGGAACCAGCAGGATCAGACCACTTTATCTTATAGCTGCCATACAACTGCAAATTAATTTAATATTTCAAAAGAAAAATGTAAATTCATATGATAGCAGTGGTGCTGTTGGCAGAGTGAACATTGTCTACAGGTTCGAAAAGAGTATAAAATCTTCGGCACGCCGAAGATAATCCTTTCCTACTGGTTTTCGTACTATAATACTCCATTATGTTGAAACGTTTCAAAAAAGTTTCAAATACAAGTCTAGATTATTGTATGCTATTATGGAAGTTGATTGTCTGGCTGTTGGCCATATCTTTGCGATTCTTGTGCAGTCAGTCGTAGCTATAAGATTAGAATGTGGCATAATAATAATACACTTTGCAAAGAGTTTACACAACGCTCAAGAATTCCCAAATGCCAATGTTTACATGATCAAAATCAATTGTATTTTTTGTTCTTTTTTTTGTTGCTTCAGAGTGATGAATTGCCCAGTGTATTGATTCAATATTTACAATTGATTTCAATAAAAAATTTAAATGAATCAACATATTGTGCATTTTGGGATCTTGAACATCGACATGTGAAACGTTGGGATTTCGTTTTCATTGCATGTGCCACATGGCATGGAGCATGGGGCATGGGGCATGTGGCATGTGGCATGTGGCATGTGGCAAGCGCTGCGACTGGCAATGGCAATGGTAAAAGGCAATTCAACATTTCAATGCGGAAACATTTTGTTTGCTTGCTTTAACATTGAATTTGAAGCTTTCTGTTATTTTTCTTTCCTTTCTTTTTGCTTTTTGACCATTTGGCTAAAACAATAAAATGTTTGATTTGTTATGGAAATTGCATTTGGTGCGGTGGCATTTTTCCCAAATTGTATTTTGGGTTTTAAACTCAGCTCGTGTATTTGAAATTGGCGCGCATTGCACAATGCAATCAATGGACACAAACTCGAAAGGGGCGGGGCCCAGGGGCGGTGGAGGCGTGTCTGGTCGTTTGGCCAATGGTTTTTAATAAAATTACAAGCCGACTGTAAAATTGCGCTTAAACATTTGTGCAGCGCATTGCGAAATGCTGTGTGTTTGCTTTTATGCAAAATGCTCTTTCTGAATTTGCCATTTTATGCGAATAGTTACGGAAAAACACACAACCAACCCAAACTGCAGTCAAAATCTTTGTTAACTATTCCGTTGCTTAGTTATATGCAGAGATGGCCACGTGTCGCTTTATTTTTACACACACGCACACGAAACGTAATTATACTCTGAACCCATTAAAAATGGGTAAAAAAGGGTATAATGGTTTTGTGCAAAAGTATGTAACAGGCAAGCTTCTCCGACCATATAAAGTATGTATATTATTGATCAATATCAACAGCCGAGTCGATCTAGCAATGTCCGTCTGTCTGTCCATCTGTCTGTCTGTCTGTCCGTCTGTAAGAACACGCAGATATTAGAGACTATAAGAGCTAGAGGCTTCATATTTTTAATATAAGTTCTCGTAGTCCCGGGAAAATACAAGTTTGTTTCATTTTTATCGATAACTCGTCCCGTTCAAAAGTTATCAATAAATTTCGATTTCAGACATGTGTTTTTGGCCATAACTTGAAAGGTAAAAGAGCTTGAGGCACCAAATTTGGTATGTATAGTCTCGAGAAGCATACACATATATTCACTTTTTGGATACCGTATCCCCATCTCCCCAATAGTGAAAAACACTCATTTTCAAGGTATGACCTTGCAATTAATAACCCATTTTATAGCCAATGCTATGTCCATTATTTCATTAAGATCGGGCACTAAACACAGAAGCTATTTAAGATTTACCTTTCCATAGTGTAGGGCCTTGCGAATAAGTTAAACTGCTTGCAGTATGTGTGTGTTGGTAAGTATGAATGGGTGTAAGGACTGAGTTCAGGGTAGGTTAGTCGGGCAATCCTGACAAGAGCACTCTTACTTGTTTTTGGATCGATTTTCCCTGGTGTGAAAGCAAATGCCCAAATATGTTGATGTTTTGTTTTCAGAAATTGTTTGGGGTAAACATTGTTTTTAACACGAATATTTCATACTATTCCGCATAACTACCATACATAAAAAATAAATTCTATAAAATGATTGGCATAAAATTTGTTTGAAATTGTAGACGGGGTCAAAGTTTGCTCATAATTTTAGCTGATATTACTGACTTTTGGGCTTTTAGCTACCCGAGAACAGTTTGATTTTCATGAATTTCTTACAGTGCGTATACTTAATGCATTCCGTATTAAGCTTTCTATTCGTACCTTACCAAAGAATATGTAATTTCTATTCGAAATATTTTAATTATTGTTTTACACTAATATTTAAATTATCTAATGCATACTAAATATATATTATTGATTGTAAATTTAATGTATTTAAATTGAATAGAACATACGAATATGCCTTTAAATTTCGTAGGCTCTTTTGAAGTGCATTTTTAAGCATAACATAATACAAGCGACTTCCTGAAAATATTTAGATAATAATATAAGTGCCAAAAGTTAAAATTTTATATACTAATACTAATAATATACATATACTAAATACCTTTTATAAAATATTTATATACTTGAACTATACAGTATTCTTGACATTTTCATATATTGGTGTTGTTCTGCTTACACGCACGAAATTCGATTTTAAGCACGAGCCTGTCGTGTTGTTGATATTATGTTATTTGGGACACTCGCTCACATCTAGTTATAAGTGCCAAGTGTTTGTTTGTGAGTGTGTGTGTTAGTGTTTGTGTTAGCTCTACCAGCAATTGAATATGTTCTGTTCTGGTCAAGTTCAACATTCAATTAGAATACATTACAGGCTCGGTGTCATGGGAGCCCAAACTCAAGCGCCCAAAAGCCCGTAAACCGTAAACAGAAACCACCCAAACACAGTAACTGAAACTGAAACTCTCTGCGTCTGCCCTTGGCACATGACCTGCTGGGTGCTGTCCGTTGCTGACCGTTGCCCGGCTTTGCTTGAAGATTGGGCACTGAACCTGCTGCCGTCTGTCCGTGTGCCTGGCAAAGTCGTGTGTAAAAGTTTTGGCCTCTGCAAAATGACCGAATAGTTTTATATTCATATGCATATTTTGGCATAGTGAACGAGTGAGCAATCGCCGGATGTTGAATACTTGCAGCGAAAGGGGCAAGCCAAAGGGGCGGTTGGCTGTGTGAAGCAACAGCACAGGATACACTTGTTTAAAGAGCTTGCCATGTGCCACCTAGTGACTTGGCTTTCCATTTGCTTTTAGCCATCACGTTGTTTGTGCTCCCATCCCCCTATGACCTCTCCCCCGCTTTTTGCGCTTTCGGTTGCCGCTTGCTGGAGCTTATGTACATTTTTATGGCCAATGGATTGTGGAGTGAAGGGTCTGGAGGGTTTTATGACTTTGTTATGAAGTTTGTTAGGTGTAAATTTGATGTGGCAAGCGGCTGTTTCGCCTTCATATCCGTATCAGTAGTTGCCATTTTTTCGGCACGCGCCACCTCAGCTGAACCCCCTCTCTTCTCTGCCCCAGCCCCATACCCAGCCACAGTCAAAAGCACGTTGCTGTTGCCTGCGCTTAATTGGCTAGTTGTAGGCAACATAATTTATGGCCCGGCCATGGCATGTTATGAAACTGAAAACGCTAGCGCCGAAGTCCCAACGCTAGCCAGCGAAATTGAATACAAATTCGCTTACAACTAATTAAGCAGATGGCCCCCCGACATGGGACAAAGAGTGCAGCGCATCGGAGCATAGCACAGCATATCCCAACGGAGCGTATTTGATAAGCCAACTAAGCTGCGAATCGGTTGCAATTGCAATTGCAGTTGTAGTTGCAGTTGCAGTTTCAGCCGCCCTGTGGCACGCATATCAAGTACGTGTATAACGAACAACCACAAAGCGTTGCATACACAATCTCGTTGCCCATGTTGCATGTCTTGTGTTGCCTGCAATTAATGCCTTGTCCACATTGTCTGTTGCCAACTATTCAACGAGCAGGCACACACTCATATCCATATTCATGTCACATTTCCGTCCCATGTCCAATCCAGATCAGACACATACACCTGAAAAAAATCAAGACATTCAATTTGATATGCAATTTTGCATTGAAAAGTAATAAATTTATATTTCTAATCTGTGAGCTTGTTACAGAAAAACTTGTTACGCGCAAATCTTGCATAGATTATAAATTGTAGATAATAGATAATAGTATAAAACATGTGCATGTAAGATGCATTTTTTTGTCACTGCAAGCATTGGGGCAATTTGGTATAGTTGTACAGTGCGTATACTTAATGCATTTCATATATCAATGCAAATAGTGGAGACATATTGTATACATAGCCATTCCGTAAAAAAAAAATATGTTTGCAGCTTGATTATTTTATATAGTCATACAGTGCGTATTCTTAATGGATGTCAAAATCGACACATAAAAGTATCACATTGATGCCTTATTGTAACTATTTCAATTAAGCTCCATTTTGTTGAGTGTACACTCTACAAAAGTATACAGTGCTCGTAGCCTAATTCAACCAAAACTAGAAAGAAAAAACCAATCAAGAGCCGATAACTCGCAACTCCGGCATCGAATTACTATTGATGCCAAGGGTATGGATTTGTTTGCCATCGATAGACTGACTCCTATGCGGATTAGCTTCTAACTGTTCTGAACTGCCAACTAACCAGAGCTCGTCATTCGCCCGACTGCCAAAGAGTTACTTTAAAGTATGCCAGCTTCGTTTTAGGCATCCTTACAGTAAGCCGATTTCAATTCCACTCACCAACTATGAAGGAAAGTGTAGCAAGATATTCAAATTTCCAACCTTAACAATTTGCCCGATTTCTGATGATTTCCATAAGTCCTGGCCAGGTATTCGACAGGCGAGAAATGCCTGTCAATATTAAGCTGCCATTTAAAGAAGAGGTTTCTGACTAAACATGAAGTCATCATCGTCGAAACGTCGATAAGTGGATACCCTGTAATCTACTTAGTTGCATTTTAAATTTATTTCTATTTATTCGACAATTGTTAATAAGAAGTGGGTTGAAATAAGAAAAAAATTTTAATTTAAGGTTTATTTGAATTTTGTTGAACTTAAAGCAAGATGCAATTAAATAAAAACTTTTCAATATTAAACGAGGTAAACAAGACATTCAGGTACGTGCTTGATTCCTGATTTATAATCCACCCCCAACACCCATTTTTGATTTGAGGCACAGACAACGTTGATTTAGGAAGATGTGGTTTTCCGAGTCTAAACACTAAACGCAAAGTGAATGTATTTGTATTGTATTTCGGAGCCAGTCGGAGATTTTTTCCAGTCCGGATGTTAAGAGACTTATGCAATATGTGCGAAATTGATGGACATGGAAAGAACAACAAACAAATATTCCAGTTTTTATGCAAATGTGAAACTACCTAACTGGCTAAGTGCCTTTAAAATCTGTATCTCTCTCTCTCTCACTTTCTGACTCTCTCGGTCATACAGACTCAAATTGGGTTGGAAACATCAAACAAACTGACCTAGTATTCATATCCTCTCGCCTGTTGATGCTAATCAACCATACATGTATGTATACTTGATAGAGTCGATGTTGTCCTGCTACTGCATATAGCATACACACATACATATATTGTTTAGTCATTTGTTTGATTTTTTTGGCCTTTCAATGGTTGGAGGGTATTAAAACTTGACGTTGTTGAGAGTGCTAAACTCCTAAGCTCCACTATAAACGCATACAGTGAAGTGCATGTGTGTGTGTGTGTGTGCGTGTGTGTGTGTGTGTATGCTGGCCACATCCGACGGTATGTTCAATTTTAAGCTGTTTGTAAACGTTTCGACTTTTGTGCCCCATCAGCTCGCGCCTGGCTTATCATTTGTTGTTGGCCGTGTGTTGCATGCATGGCTTTTATGGGCGCTTTGCCGTGTGTCTCCAATAATAATGACAAATCGGTTCACAGCTTCTCAGGCGCATGTGAATGTCCGGGTGCTACGTAGTTTGTTTGTAGCTTTCATGTCACGTTCAGTCACGGAATGGACTCCATAAAGTCAAAGGCCCAGCCACAGACGTGAATCTCGGTCAGGCTATAAAAGCACCAGATATATTGCGGACACACTCACACACTCTCCCTATAGATATATGCACAGTATATATGTATATATAAGTGGGTACGAGTAGATAGCTAGATACTGTATGTATAGAAATTGCCATGTGGCAGACATTTGTTCAACCGAACTATGGCAAAGGTTACGCCTTTCGACCTCTCTCTCTAGCATAGATAGCAGACGATATCACCCCAGTTGTGGATGCCCTGTAGAAAACTCTCTGCTCTAAACTAGTTCTAGCTAAATGTGTGTATAAACATGTTTATAAATATACGACTAATGGTTTTATCTACAGAAACTATACTCACTGAAATAATGCACAAACTTACTGTTTATGCAGAATTTTTCATTTTGAAAATGCTAATTGGTAAACTAAACAACAAAATGCTTCACTTATACTGAGAATATATTAATGCAAAAGTTTGGTTAAACTTCTTTTGTTATCTAAAACTTTTACTTTAAAATCACAAAGCAACAATAAAAACCATATTTGAAATGTTGTAATTTAAATAATTCAGTAAAAGTATTCTTCAAACATTAGGAATATATATTATTAAATAACAATGTAAGTAGATTTCTGTAATTTTTCAACTACTTTGTTTAAATGGCAGTTGGATGAGTTAGCTCACTTTTGGCCATGTAAGGCATTTTTATATGCTTACCTTGTCATGAGAAGTAATTAAAATAAGCTCAATGTAAAATGTTAAATACTTATTCTTTTACTGCCATGAGTAATTTTTCGTAAGTTGCTGGAATGGATTCTGTGCGGATTGAGAGCTAAACGATATTCGATCTTTTGGAACAGACGCGAAGTATATACTTGGTCAGATCTGGTTTGCCCATTCCAGAGAACACAAATGTGATCCTGTCTCATTATACTCATTATACTATTCAGACCTGCTCTTTAATGCGTGTCACTGAAAACATATGCTGATAAGTGAATTCAATCTAAGTATTTGTAAACAAAGATAACGGTTTGCACTGACTGACTGATTGCTGACCAGATATTTATTATTTGAAATAAACATAGGTTGAGGTACCTATTGTAGAGCGTGCATATCAAATTTCATTACTCTACAAAAGCCGTTAGCTCATCACCTCATTTGCAGAGAGACAGCTCTACTATGCTAAATGAGCTGTTGGAGTCGAGGCCAAAGCTCTTTGACTAATACAGATACACTCGAGTGCATGCTTGTACAACTTGATTATTTGCATTTGACCGTACCCATATGGTTGAGTGTAGGGTATTCAGAGTGGTAACAGGAGCATGAGACGCAACTATTCATGCATTTGTCGCAATGAGCAGATAACGTTTATGGCTGGCTGGACAAGCCGTGTGCGGCCAACAAAGCCGGCGCACATTCTGTGTGTGTGTGTGTGTGTATGTGGAGCCGAGGCAGTGAGGCATTAGCATGTGTCTTGGGCCTGACAATGTCAAAAACTGTTTATGCTCCAACGCCTACGCACTGTTTGCCATGTGCGTACACAATGGCCAATAGCCCCCGCTCCTGCCACGCCCCCGTCGCCCGTCCCTCGCCCGTCCCTCGCCCGTCCCTCGCCGCCAGCTCAAGCGATTGGGTACGACAGTCGCTGTGTTATTTTCGCATCACTTTGTTTGGGTGTTGGCTTAAACACGATATTTATTGGCTCACCACATGGATGTAGTTGGCTACCCAGCTACCCGGTCGCACTTTTCACAGTTGACATCTCAATGACGCTTTTTTACGCTTGACAACAGACGCCCTCCTCCTCCTCCTCCGCATCCACACAATCCTGCCCGAGTGCCCATGGTCCATATTCGCACCATGGGAATGCCAATTGACAAAAGCCACCGATTTTTTTCACCATGCTGGTATTTTTGTATGTCTGTTTTTGGCCATGTGTATGTAGATAGGAGTAGGTATTTGCAAATGGCTTCTGTGTCGCCATATTTGTATCTGACTCTGTTTTTCGGATGATGGATGCTATGCATGCAGATTGATTGCCAACAACACCAGTGGATGTGTAGCACTCACCCCGACAGCAGCTGGGTCGGATGCGGGGCGATATATATAGCGCTATATAGCGTTTTGCTCATGCATATGTATACATATATGCCAAAGCAGCTGTCACATTGTGTAATGCAGTTTGTCATTCGTTTGACGCGCGCAGCGCAAATCTGTAATGGCAATCAGCTCCAATCAAGTTATCGATAAATGTGTCCAAAATGTGGAAATCAATTCATTTATGGGGGGCTCACTGTTACGAGATAATTGATTGACTTATCGAGTCTATCCATCGATAAGTCAGTTTGTTGTGTCGATATGTATTGATAGGTATCTGTAATGGTAGTTGACTCAAATTGAGTTATCGATGAATGAGTCAATAAGCTGAAATCAATTCTGGGCAACGTAAATGCCAAGTTGTGTGTTTTTATAAACCTATGCTTAATCCATGCCATTACGTACTTATTGGGCTCATATATCTGGAAGCTGACTCAAATTGTCGATAAATATCGTTAGCATGCTGTAGTGCAATCTTTTTTATAAATATTTGTTGCAATACCTCGATGAAGTTGCAGTTATCCTTTAGCCTATCGGCTCAAGTTATCGATAGGTTATTTTACAGCAAATTTACCCTCGCCAATGCAACCCTATTTATGTCACTAGATCGCTTGTAGTATTTTCTGTTTAGGTCTACAAAAGTTGGCTTAGTTAAACCAAACAAGTGTAACAACTCAATACAATCGTTTCGTATCCGGTTTTTCACAAGCAAAACATACGAAATGGAAACGGTTATTGGAATAAAGGCACGTGACTGTGTCATAATCGCTGCCGACACACTGCATCCATTTAGCTCAGTGTTAGTGAACAACAGTAAGTACGGCAGATATGCAAATATTATGCAAGACGCAAGTTGTAATTCCCTTTTTGTAGAAGCTCGGAAAGTACGGCCCGTTTCCAAACGTTGCATGATGGGCGCAATTGGTGACACTAGTTACATTTCCAATATGATATCGATTACCACGAAACTCTATGAGCTCCAAAATGGCTATGCAATGGACCCAGATAAGATTATAAACTTCGTAAGCAGCCGCAGCGCCAAACAACCAAACTTCCAATATGGTTCGGGGGTATCCATGTTATTGGGCGACTACGATTACGAGAAAGGACCACGTTTGACTTCCATTGATGAGCAGGGTACTTCACAGACCCTTGACTATTGCGCTCATGGAATGGGCGATGACATATGCACTAAAAAATTGTTATCGATGTGGAAACCAGATCTGACTTTCGAAGAGGCATACAAAATAATTAGCGACTGTGAAGAGATACAAAATCGTTTGTCTCTAAATCCGTGCAAATTTGATATCTTCGTTGTAGACAAAGAAGGCGTCCGTCCACTAGAGACTCCTTTTACCAAAGAACCAGTAAATTCGGAGTCTTTCCATGCCAAAGAAGAAGCTGTAAATGTTGAGTATATCAATGCCAACGAGGAACTAGTAAATTCGGAGTCTCTTCATGTCAAGGAGGAAGCAGTAAATTTGGAGTCCATCCATACCAACGAAGGAACCAATTGATTCGGAGTCTCTTCATGGCAAAGCACCAAAAACGAGGACGTTACATAGTTTTTGGCGAAGTGTAAGATTTTATTCCCAATCAGGAGAACTCTTATTTCAATCGGACCTTCTCTTTAATAAAAAATGCTATTGGTGAAATTTCACAAACAATGTTACTTCAATGTATGCGTAAAACTATATATATATATATTTATGTATCTGTAATGGCAATCAGCTCCAAGCAAGTTATCGATAAATGTGTCCAAAATGTGGAAATCAATTCATTTATGGGGGGCTCACTGTTACGAGATAATTGATTGACTTATCGAGTCTATCCATCGATAAGTCAGTTTGTTGTGTCGATATGTATTGATAGGTATCTGTAATGGTAGTTGACTCAAATTGAGTTATCGATGAATGAGTCAATAAGCTGAAATCAATTCTGGGCAACGTAAATGCCAAGTTGTGTGTTTTTATAAACCTATGCTTAATCAATGCCATTACGTACTTATTGGGCTCATATATCTGGAAGCTGACTCAAATTGTCGATAAATATCGTTAGCATGCTGTAGTGCAATCTTTTTTATAAATATTTGTTGCAATACCTCGATGAAGTTGCAGTTATCCTTTAGCCTATCGGCTCAAGTTATCGATAGGTTATTTTACAGCAAATTTACCCTCGCCAATGCAACCCTATTTATGTCACTAGATCGCTTGTAGTATTTTCTGTTTAGGTCTACAAAAGTTGGCTTAGTTAAACCAAACAAGTGTAACAACTCAATACAATCGTTTCGTATCCGGTTTTTCACAAGCAAAACATACGAAATGGAAACGGTTATTGGAATAAAGGCACGTGACTGTGTCATAATCGCTGCCGACACACTGCATCCATTTAGCTCAGTGTTAGTGAACAACAGTAAGTACGGCAGATATGCAAATATTATGCAAGACGCAAGTTGTAATTCCCTTTTTGTAGAAGCTCGGAAAGTACGGCCCGTTTCCAAACGTTGCATGATGGGCGCAATTGGTGACACTAGTTACATTTCCAATATGATATCGATTACCACGAAACTCTATGAGCTCCAAAATGGCTATGCAATGGACCCAGATAAGATTATAAACTTCGTAAGCAGCCGCAATGCCAAACAACCAAACTTCCACTATGGTTCGGGGGTATCCATGTTATTGGGCGACTACGATTACGAGACAGGCCCACGTTTGACTTCCATTGATGAGCAGGGTACTTCACAGACCCTTGACTATTGCGCTCATGAAATGGGCGATGACATATGCACTAAAAAATTGTTATCGATGTGGAAACCAGATCTGACTTTCGAAGAGGCATACAAAATAATTAGCGACTGTGAAGAGATACAAAATCGTTTGTCTCTAAATCCGTGCAAATTTGATATCTTCGTTGTAGACAAAGAAGGCGTCCGTCCACTAGAGACTCCTTTTACCAAAGAACCAGTAAATTCGGAGTCTTTCCATGCCAAAGAAGAAGCTGTAAATGTTGAGTATATCAATGCCAACGAGGAACTAGTAAATTCGGAGTCTCTTCATGTCAAGGAGGAAGCAGTAAATTTGGAGTCCATCCATACCAACGAAGGAACCAATTGATTCGGAGTCTCTTCATGGCAAAGCACCAAAAACGAGGACGTTACATAGTTTTTGGCGAAGTGTAAGATTTTATTCCCAATCAGGAGAACTCTTATTTCAATCGAACCTTCTCTTTAATAAAAAATGCTATTGGTGAAATTTCACAAACAATGTTACTTCAATGTATGCGTAAAAAAATATATATATATATTTATGTATATATAAAACTCAACAAGGTCAAAAACAGATGTAGACAATATGCTTAATTCATAGTCAAGAGCAAGAGCAAAAATAATTTTGGTTGAATAAGCACATAAAGATCGTCGATGCTGTATAGTAGAATTTGTACAGCATATTCATTTAAATGCAGCATTAATCCAGGGGCTTAACCAATATCATAAAGGCTTTGCTTTTAAAAATCGCATCAGTTTTATCAAAGTTATGATAGTGGAAAATGTTCCATGCCAATATGTGATTTAGTGGAGTGGAATCTTAACATGCAATTTTCCCAGTTTTCTGTTCAATATGCAGCTTATCAAGTTTTCGACTATTTAATCGGTTCGATGACGCCACGAAAATGAGCTGGTATAAATTTTAAATATTGTTGGCACTAGAACTATAAATTGCATGCGAGTCCACCCAGTTGCAAGAGTGACAGAAAGAAGTTTAATCGCTTGCTATTTAAAATTGTATGTGTGTTTTTTCAATGCAAAATATGTATGCTATTTTGTATTGTGCTTGGCTCCTGTTTGCTGTTAATTTCAGTGCCACTTTGCTAGCTGTCGTACCCTCCACACACACACACACACACACACACATACATACACACACTCACACACGCATATATCCATTCCAGATGGCGTTCCCGTTCATCATTCCCCTTGAACTTTTGTCGCCAGCTTTTCGCAGTATTTATGCGTTTGCCTCTTTAGTCATGGCTCGGAAAATATGGCGATAAACATGTCACTCGTTTGCTGTTACTTCTGAATGGCTCTGGCTGCTTTTATTCTTGCTGCTGCTGCTGCTCACTCACGGGACCAGAAACAGAAACAGAAACAGCAACAGCAATAGCAAAAGAAATAGAACCGGTAGCCTAACTAGAAAACTGGGACTGCGACTGGGACTGAGACTGGAAGCGGGATCACAACTTGCCCGAATAGACTAGCAGCAAAGCCCGCTACCAGTCACAGGACAACAGCACGCACTCCGACGGTTGCGTTTCGAAAGAGATAGAGATAGAGATAGAGAGAGAGAGAGAGAGAGAGAGAGAGATAGGCAAGGGTAGGGGGAGGCAATATGGCGATGCTGATAATACATACTCGTAGTTACTAACATAATACATACTTGTCATACTTGCACTCGCATATCATTTGATTTACGTTTTCTGTCGCACTTGTGATGTATGCGTTGGCACGCCACCACCAAACCCAAAAACCCAACCACACCCCACCCCACGACCTTGGGACAACACCCCATCCATGCTCATCATTGCAATCCAGCTGCCCTGTCGTGGGCTAAATGGCAATGTATTCAAACATTTCAGTTTCGGGCTTGATGGCAGCCATAATTGAAAGTACAGCGCGCTCAGCAAGACTCGGGAATTTCATAAGGACACACACACACACACACACACACACACGCACACACACACAAAGCGACATGTGTAGCCAGCCATTTTGAGTTTAAGTGGCAATACGATTTGAATTCTTTATGTGGGCGCGGAGGGGCAAGGGAGCAGGGAGCAGGGGGCAGGGGTTTGGATTGGGTGTAGTGTTAGTTAGTGTCCTCCTGCTGGGCGCCAAGGCAGGCGCCAAGTGTTTTCTGGGTCTAAGGTCTGGGGTTTGTCAGTCCCTTGGGTTGTATTGGATTTGCTTGTTGATTGGTTTGCGTTTTCTTCATCAGCTTTTCTTTTTTCCCATTCATTTTTTCGGTTTGTTGTCGTTGAACGTTGTTGTTGTTGCTGCGTATTACGTTCTCTAGTATGCGCTGATTATTCATGTCTCCGACCCAGTTCCCTGGCTGACCCTCGCTCTCTGCCATTCGCACTTTTCAATGACACTCGTTTTCGGCAGCTGGCGTTTAAGTGTAGTTTTATTTTATTGCATATTTCTAGGAGCCGGCACATGACGGTTATGGCCATGGCTGTAATTTGTGTGTCAGCAGCAGCAGCAACAGCAGCAACAGCAACAGCAACAGCAGCAATAGCAACAACAATAGCGACAGCAGTCGAGCAGCAAATTATGTAACTACATTTGAACACAACAACTACACAAGGTCCAGATATGTATATACTCACGCATATAGACACATAAGTATGTGTACGTCTATATTATGGCCAACAATGAATGGCTCTATTTTCTATATATGTGTGCTAGTGTGTGCGTATGTGTGTGTGTGTGTGTGTGTGTGTGAGTGTGTGGGTGTAATGCATGCACATTATATTACTTATGCGCTCCTTTGTTACTCAAACAAAACAGCAAAAAGCAAAAAAAAACACAAAGCCAATATGAAAGAACCGTTTTCTTGAGTTTGCCGAAGTTAAGATGCCCTGTTTTTGAAAATTGTTTTTGAGCTGATATATAATGAATAGTTCAAGTAATTGATTGTATCTAAAAGTCTCACAAAAACAGTGGAAAGAGCGGCGGTAATGATACAAATATAATTAATTATAAACATATTGATTTTCTAACATAAAGCTTAAAACAGTTTATTATGCATACTAGCAGGTATTACCCGGCATTGCCTGGGTCAAGTATATTGAGATCAAGCCAAGAGGTCGAGATCGATAATCTGATCAGCTTTTACCAAGTTATGATTGTTTGAAATCTTGGGAAGCCATAAAATGTCATTAGATATAAATGCAGAATTAAGATAGAAGTCAATAATGGGCTGTAGATATATATAAAAGTTAAGCTAACATATAGTTCAAATGAACTCGAATCTTATATTCGCAATTCTAGTAACAATGCTCGACTAGAAGTCTGCTAGAAGTCTCAATTTCATTTGACCAACAATTAAACTTTTCAAAAAAGTTAATGTCGAATTTTAAAGTTATTGATGCATGTGCCATCTTTTATGTGTAATAAAATATTAAAGCTTGTGAAGCTTACATATGGTTCCGGAAAAAATGTGTTGAATCGCTCCAGGACGAAAATGTGTACACTCCACCATATATTTGGCAAGCTTTCTCCTTAAGAAATGTGGCAACAGCGGCTGTGTTAATATAAATATAGCGCGGTCCCAGGGCCACAGCCAAGTTTCCGAAAAGCTTTAAATATGGCACATGGCACATGGCACATGCATTAACAACTTTAAACCGATATCTTATTAAGATATTTATGAAAATCATATATTTAGTTGTGAAGTTGCCAAAAGTTAATAATATTTTTAATTTACGCTTTGAAGCCATTGCTTGAAAACTTTTGGCCGTGTGAACAGAGGTCCTATTGAATCCTTTAACAATGGGCTGCGAATGGCGTGATGAAATCAGACTACCCAGAGTGGCAGAGTAAAAGAAAGACAAATGAAACAAGTGAAAAGAAAAACCAACTGTGAGCTCTGTGAAACCCGCATATGTTCGAGTAACACTGTACGGCCAGCGAGGGAGTGTGTGTGTGTGTGTGTGTGTGTGTGTGTGTGTGTGTGTGTGTGTGAGTGTGTGAGTGTGTGAGTGTGTGTGTGTTGGAATTGGCCTGTTGAAGTCGCAGCCACAACAGCTTGCATAAATTTGTGTATTGACAGACTATGGAATGGTATAACTGCTAAGTTTCATTCGCATTCACATTCGTATTCGCATTCGCATTCACATTCGCATTCGTCATTCCGCTTGCCTGATGTCTTTGTCAAATGTGCGAGTAACTGTAGCTGTCGTGGGCGACTTCAAGCTCAATCGGCCTTCCTATGCAGGAATTCAGCGGCTAAAAACGAAATCCGAATCCCAGTCACCATCTTTTTGCCGCTACGGGGCAACGATTTGTCGTCATGTGGCATGTGAAATGGGCGTAAAAAATGGGGGGTGTCGGTATGACACACGTACATATGTATGCTCAGAGGTAGCTGCTAACCCGAAAGGTGATAGAGCATCGACTTAAACAATTTTCGCCCAGCGACTTTAGGCGCGTTAACTTAGCCAATTCACACATTTGGGCCGCTTCGATGAGTTTCTGTTTGTGTTTCCGTTTGCAATGGATATGCGGTTGTTTTTAGCACCGCAATGAAAGCTATAGCCAATTTGAGAAAACTATGAGTTAAAGCTCGCCATTTGGTTTACTTTAATATTCAATTGAACAGGCTGTGTGAAACAAGGTACTAAATAATTGAATATCTGATATGTAAAGTGGCATTAACTCCCCTTCACTGTCTTCCCAGTCTCATAAATTTATGAAAGCTACACAGTTCGACCACTGAGGAGAGGCGCAGAGCTGGGATAATTGCACATAAATGCATAAATTTTAGATGCACAATTAATGTACAGGCATAATCATAAACAAAATGCTCTTTTGCATGAAAATCGGTTTTAGTTTTGTGTTATGAAAGTGGAAAATGTACGAAAATTATTTGCTCTTGATTTAAAGCTGACCAATACACAGTGGGTAACAGTGAACCAATATTCTTTTCCGATTGGCTTTTTCATTTATTTATTTTTGGCGTGATTTCGAGTCAATGGATATTTTACTTTATTTGTTTTGCATACTGGGGATTTTCGACGCTTCCTTCTATGTACTACACTTAAGCACAAAATGAATAAATTATTTTCTTTGTCAAGAGTATAAAACCAACAACTAACAAACAGGTAAGAGTGCTCTAGTCGGGAGTGCCCGACTAGAATATACCCTGAACCCAGTCCTTACATCCATTCATACTTACCTTTCAATGCACATCCATGCAAACGCACACACATACTGCAAGCAGTTTAAGCAGACTAACTTCTTCGCAAGGCCCTACAACATGGAAAGCTAAATCTTAAAAAACCTCTGTGATTATTGGCCGATCTTTGTGAAACTTATAGGACATCAAATTGTCTATAAAATGGGCGATCACACCAAATTACAAGGTCATACCTTCAAAAATAAGTGTTTGTCTCTTTGGGGGGTTGGGGATACGGTATCAAAAGAGTGCAATATTTTCTAGATGTGTATACTATTTGAGACTATATTTACTATATATAACTTTTGAACGGGACGAGTTATCGATAAATGAATACAAACTTGATTCCAAATATGAATAGTCTCTGATATCCGCGTGTTCAAACAGCCACACAGACAGAAATGGCTATATCGACTCTGCTGTTGATACTGATCAAGAATATATATACTTTGTATAGTCGGAGATGCTTCCTTATCCCTGTTACAACTTTTGCACAATTTCATTATACCCTGTTTACACATTTCTAATGGGTTCAGAGTATAAAAAGGTTGGATTTGTTTTATTAATGTAAATATTACCCCATTACATACTGTCATTTTTGAGTTTTATTAATTAAACTTCTACTATGAAAATGTGCAGGTAGGAAATTGATTATTTAGAGTCTGAGCTCAGGCCCAAGGCTATGTAACCGGAATAGCACATGCATAAAGTAGTATTTGCTCAGCTTCAAATTGCCCCTTTGCCGCCTCTGGGAGAACAATGCGGTTTAACGTTCAACAGCTCTATTACGAGTACTCGCATAGCGCATACGCCACGTTGTATCTACCGTGAAATGTAATACAAACGTTGACAGCTGGCGTGCCATTATGCTAAGGCCAGCTGAGAGACAAGTGGAATAGCATGCTAAGATGCTTCGCAAATATTGTGATTTCATTTGGGGTCTCTGTCTTTGGGTTCGCGGACGTGGCGTATGCGTAATTTTGTGCACAATTTAAAGAAGCAGCCCATAAAGTTAATGCAGGCGTACAAAAATTATTCAAACGGTATACGTATATTTAAACATATCAAGTATATATTTTCACATTTCACTTAATATGCTTAAGTACATAAAGTGAAATTAACGAAATTAAATCGATAGCGAATTGAATTCATTGAAATCATTTTCATTAGTTTTCAGGCCGTGAAATCCAAACAAAATGAAGCCTTCAATAACAGAGCGCAAGGTACACAAATCAAAAATAACAAAAGCCGAGTGGAAAAGTAGCACAGGTAAACCAAGCGTGAGTGCTCGACTTATAGATACCCTATGACTGCAGGCCTAATTTTCGTATGCAGTCATGTGCATATAGTACATCAATATTCATCTATACATACATCAACTTAGGAGCATATGAGTTGTCGCATTAGAGTGCTTGACTAGAAGATACTCTTTACACATGTGTATGACAGAAGACTTAATTGAAATGTGCTAACATGCAGCTATGTAGATGTATATCATATATGTATTTGCTGCTTGTCTCAAGCTTCACTGTACTATTTGTATAATTTATCTGTAAGCCATAAATATATGCCAGCTTCTATCTTTGAGCTATGGCCTTGCTGTCACTATTTCTTTTGTGCGCAGGGTGTATAAATAAATAAAATTAAAAATAATATCAATAATACCAATTTATGTGCATATATGTATAACTATGTTTATTTTTCATAATATAAATGCCAGAAGCCTGTCAACCGCTGCACATTGTCCTCTGCGCGTTGCACATTCAAAAAGTATTATTTAACATTGTGGCTATGTGTGTGCGAGTGTTAAATGTAAACGAAAATTGTCAATTGGCCTGCCATGCTAAAACAATTACGCGCTTAAATGGCAGAAAATTTCTAAATAAATAAATTACTTGCATTGGCACGAGCATTGCATAAATAAATAAGTAGACAGCACCCCTGGGGGTGGTTGGGGGGTGGGGAGAGGGAGAGGGAGCTCTCGATCCCACAAGGCTAAATAAAGCCGCTTCCAAAGCCAAGCCAGAAGTGTTGGCTGCCAAATCGATTGGCGCCCATTGACGCCCTTTGACAAAGCGCCATTTGAGTGGCTCTTTTTTTCCAGTGCTGTAAAACTAATTTTGTGGACCATAAAGTTTTATGGCAAATATTACGGTATTTTTTGACACTGTGTCAAACGCACATGCACACACACACACACACACACACAGAGCAATACTTAAATACATACACATCAATATACAATACGCACACGCACACACATACATACACGCACACACACACACACACGCACACATACACACACACACACATGCAGTTACGAAAATGCCTGTTAAAGCGAATTTTTTGTGTGCTGCCCCCTTTGGATCTTCATATCTGACTGACTGCATACTCGTCCTTTTCCCTTCTTTTTAAAGAGCACGCGTGTGTGTGTGTGTGTGTGTGTGTACTTTAATAAAATAACATTAAACTGTGCTGACAAAACGAAGTGAAATGGAATGCAAGCCACACAAAACCGGACTGAATCAGACCGAACGAAATGAAATGAAATGAAACGAAAGGCAAAAATAATAATAACGTTCGGGAAATGAGAAAATTAATATTTTTTAAGCGCACATTGGCACGGCGCCAAAATCGGCTCATTAAATTTAATGCCGCGATTGGTAACGGCGAATTGAGCTTGCTCGAGCAGTACTCGATTTCACATTAATCCTTATATTGCAATATTCAATTATGTTACGATGACACTGATGGAGAGTCGCATCTGACAAGCCTTCTTAAACAGAAAAAAAAACCGGTTGAATTCAGCATGATTTTACTATCAAACAAAATTGGTTTAAGTTGGCTTGCTGGTTGCCTTTGACCTCACATTTTACAATTGTAAGATCTTGACAATTGAGCCAATTACTCGGAATAGCCAAATCAATACCATCTACCTTTATACTCTTTTCGAAGAAAATAGTATATTAAGTTTGTGCTGAAGTTTGTAACGCATAGAAGGAAGCGTTGGAGACCCCCAAAATTTACTGCCAGTATGCGAAGAATGACAAAAAAAATTGATCTAGCCATGTCCGTCTGTCCGTCTGTCTGTCTTTCTCTCTGTCTGTCTGTATGTATGAAACTCGTCCCTCAGCTTTTGAGCTATCGTGATCAAACTTTGCACAGAGACTTATTATTTAAAGGGACAGGACATTGGTCGGAACCGGCCAGATTGGACCACTATATCTTATAGCTGTAATACAACTGGAAGTCGGTTTTGATCATAAATCCCATGTTTTCAAAGCCATCGCGATAAGACTTTGCACAGACACTTATTTTTCAAACATACATCACATTAATCGGAGCCGGGCGGATCGGACCACTATATCTTATAGCTGACATACAACTTGAAATACATTTAATATTTCACTAGAAAATTTCAATTCATATGATATTAATTTGCACAGCTAATGAAAGTGCTGCAGTTGGCAGAGTGAAAATTGTCTAAAGGTTCGAAAAGAGTATAAAATCTTCGGCACGCCGAAGATAATCCTTCCCCCTTGTTTATTTCCCACAATGTAAGGAAAAGTAAAAATTGTATATTGAATAATTCTTTGTCTAGTTACATTGTATTGTTGTATGGCAGTTTTTTCATAAGAAAATTGTCAAGCTTAATATAGTTTTACTGCGTATCTGGTCTTTAAAGTCATGTTGATGCCTGAAAATATTTGATACTCATTACGGCAATAATTTATGAAAAGAGTGTAAACAATTCCAGTTTAACTTTTGCACTTAATCAAATTTGTATCAAAAATGTCAAAAATTGAAAATATACGATGCACAATGCCACAAACAAAATAAATAAATAATACAATAACAATTAACAAAGTAAATAAAGCGAAACATTGCTCTCAACCGCAAAATGTTGAATTTGACGTTCAATGTTGTTGTTGTTTATTTTAATTTCAGTTTCCTTTGTTTTTGTACAGTGACGAGGCTTTTTTCCGATTTATTTTACACAAGCACAAATCGAGTGGGCGAAGGGGCGGTTGGCGGAAGGCGGATGGCGGATGGCGGAAGGCGGAAGGTGGGAGGTGGGTGGATAAGCGGGCCAATTTGATTGCATGTTGATTCTAGTATCGATGTCTATGGGAATTTAAATGAAGCTTCTTGGAGCTACTCCTCCCCGGAGGCGTCGTGGACCAATTCTAGCAATTTCCTGTTGCTTTAGCCCAAGTCTGAATGTCACATTTGCATCAGATCGCAAACTTTACATTACTTTACATTATTCAATTTGCTGTTTTTTTTCTTTTTCTTTTCACTTTGTCGGCTGAGCTCCTCTTTTGCTTTATTGGCAAGGCAGGCAGGCTGACAAGGACGAAACTTGGTGCGAATGCTCTATGGGGACAGCGACAGCCGTTGTGCAGCGTGTCTGAAGTTTCCTGCTGGCTGAATGAGGCCTTTAATGAATAGCGCAAATAATTGCGAATATATGAGAGTGTCATATTTCACTTCAATAACATCCACTTCTTTTTATACCCTGAACCCATTAAAAATGGGTAAAAGGGTATAATGAAGTTGTGCAAAAGTATGTAACAGGCATAAGGAAGCATCTCCGACCATACAAAGTATATATATTATTGATCAGTAGCAACAGCCGAGTCGATCTAGCCATGTCCGTCTGTCTGTCCGTCTGTCCGTCTGTCCGTCTGACCGTCTGTCCGTCTGTCCGTCTGTCCGTCTGTCTGTCTGTATGAACACACAGATATCAGAGACTAAAAGAGCTAGAGACTTCATATTTGGAACATAAGTTCTCCTAATCCCGACAGATCAAGTTTATTTATTTATCGATAACTCGTACCGTTTAAAAGTTATCGATAAATTTCGATTTCAGACTACAGTTTTTGGGACATAACTTCAAAGTTATAAGAGCTATAGGCCCCAAATTTGGCATGTATAATCTCGAATAGCATACACATGTAACAAATATTTCACTTTTTGGATACCACCCCCAAACCCCCCAACTGTTCAAAAAACGCATTTTTGAAGGTACGACCTTGCAATTTGGTTTGGTCACACATATTATCGACAATTGCTTGCCCCAAAAATTTCAATAAGATCGGACAATAAACACAGAAGTTATTTAAGATTTAACTTTCCATTGTGTGGGGCTCAGCGAAAAAGCAAGCTAACTGCTTAAACCGCTTGCACTGCTTGTAGTGTAGCATGTGTGTGTTTAGATTGGTATGAATGATTGTAAGGACTGGGTTCAGGGTATCTCGTAGTCGGGAACTCCCGACTAGAGCACTCTTACTTGTTTATACTCCTGTATAATATATATGCAATATACATTTCTTCTTTTCTTCTTTTTTTGTTGTTGTTGTTGTTGTTGTTGCTGCTTGTTGCTGCTGTACATTATCTGCTCTGCATGTACAGCTGCTGTGCGTGTGTGCGTGTGTGCATGTGTGCTTGTGTGTGTGTGTGTGTGTGTAAATGTAATGAGCGGATGAGCAAAAAGTTTATGGGCGGCAGGAAGCGACAGCAGCGCCAACACTCGCAAGCAGCATTCAGCAACAGCCAACAGCCGGAACACACACACACACACACACACACAGGCTGAGTGTGAGGCTGATAGAGTGAGACAGAGAGGTAGTGGTGAAGAGAGAGAGAGAGGGAGTGGCCAGCGCCCAATTGAATGTGCAGGCTAGCTGGGATGGGTGGGTGATTGCTTGATGGGATGGGATTGGATGGGATGGGTTGGGCGCCTTGAATGTGGTCGGTCAGTTGGTCAGTTTGCTTGTTGCGACGCTGCAATTCATGTCCGCTAATTAAATTGTAATTATGTATGTTAATGTGTGTGTTTCTCTCTCGCTCTCTCTCTCTCTCTGTCTGTCTCTGCCTCTGTGCATGTATATGTGTGTGTGAACAAATATATATATATATATATATATATATGTCGACGGCAACGGCTCGCGGTCACAAACAATGTCCTTAATTTAATGAAAGATTTCGATTATAAATGGCATTACATTTGCAGTGTCCTTAACTGCCAGCCTGTTCTTCTGCCTTTATGTGTGAGTCGACGTCTCTCTCTCTCTCTCTCTCTCTGTGTGTGTGTGTGTGTGTGTGTGAGCAATTTTTATTCGGTGCTGGCGCCTTTGAAATCCAATTTCAACTAGAACTTAATAAGATGAGATATTTGTTGGTACGTGCTGAAATTTATGGAAAAAAACAAAAATTTACTCAAAATGAACTTTTGCGCTTCATTAGAACTTGCCGAATTTATTGAGCCGACGAATGTAGACCAAGTGAAAGCCAAATTAAGAATAATTTTGTTCACATACGTTATATACGTTATACGTTAATCAAAATGAGACTAGAATGTATGTATGTCGCAAGCATCTTATCTTCATTATCATCTCAACAAATCGGCAGGAATTTAATAAGAACAAGTAAGAAGTGCTCTAGTCGGGTGCCCGACTACGAGATACCCTGAACCCAGTCCTTACAATCATTCATATTAATCTAAACACACACATGCTGCAGTACAAGCAGTACAAGCAGTGCAAGCGGTCTAAGCAGTTAGCTTGCTTTTCGCTGAGCCCCACATAATGGAAAGTTAAATCTTAAATAACTTCTGTGTTTATCGTCCGATCTTATTGAAATTTTGGGGCAAACAATTGTCAATAATATGTGTGACCAAACCAAATTGCAAGGTCGTACCTTCAAAAATGCGTTTTTTTAACTTTTGGGGGGTTTGGGGGGTGGTATCCAAAAAGTGAAAAATTTGTTCATGTGTATGCTATTCGAGATTATACATGTCAAATTAGGGGCCTCTAGCTCTTATAACTTGTAAGTTATATCCAAAAACGCTGGTCTAAAATCGAAATTTATCGATAACTTTTGAACGGGACGAGCTATCGATAAATTTTAATAAACTTGATCTGTCCCGGGATTAGAAGAACTTATGTTCCAAATATGAAGTCTCTAGCTCTTGTAGTCTCTGATATCTGTGTGTTCATACAGACAGACAGACGGACAGACGGACAGACGGACAGACGGACAGACGGACAGACGGACAGACAGACGGACATGGCCAGATCGACTCGGCTATTGATACTGATCAATAATATATATACTTTATATGGTCGGAGATGCTTCCTTATGCCTGTTACATACTTTTGCACAAACCCATAATACTTTTTACCCATTTTTAATGGGTTCAGGGTATAAAAAGAGCAACTAGAGAAAAGTACAAGCTGATTGCAGAAATAAAATCAAATGCGAATTTAAATAAGTAAAAGCTCTAGTATATATACGTGCATTTATTTGCTAACAAATATAAACTTTAAATATTTGGCCAAAAGTTTAACAAAAGTTTAGATTAAAAATAAATGTTGTTTAAAATTCCATACAATTAAGTTAGAACATCAAGTTGAAATCATAAAATGAAGCACCCAAACATTTGGGTCATTAAAAGCTTGTACAAATGCGACAGCAACAAAAAAGAGATTCGAACAAAAAAAACCAAAACACAAATAAAATACAAAAATTAAAAGAAAAAGGGATATCGTGAAGCAGAAGTGCGTGGCGGCATTTGAGGAGCCACTCGAATTAGCTGTGAAGTATCCTTCGCGAGAGAGCCTCTTTCTCCCTTTTTCGCCTCTCTATCTCTGGTGCTGAGCACCCTGATGGCCTGGTGTCCCACTGGCCAGAGTTTCCTGGCAATGCATTGTTAATAAACGCCTAGACCTGCCGAGGCTGCCAGTTCAGCGATTGGCGTCAGAATTTTGCTCAAATTTAATTAAACTAGCGAAGCGTCGGCGGCGGTGCAGAAATGTTGTGGTGCGCTGCTTAGACTTGTCGAGCACCACTTATAATTTAATGACGCTTAATAATTGATGCTGGCAGGCCGACTAAAGCGCCTTATTGAAAGTGCGCCCCAAAAAGCAGGCAATAAAAGTTTTATGACACCACTTGACTGGATGCGCCACAACGCAGATAGCCACCGCCCCCACCAAGCCCCATGAACAACGGGTTAAGGCAGTTAACTAACTTTAATGACTTGCCTGGCTTTGACCAGGCCAAGCGACCTAGTACCTGGCCTTAACTGTCATTCGTTGGGGCAAAACATTTCATTGTTTCATTCGGCAGTTCTCTCACTAACAATCTTAAGCTTGTTCGATCAAGTATTTCAAATTTTTTTGTTTTTCCTTAAAAAGTTTTCGTACAAGTTTCTTGTACATTTTCCAAATCGCTTTCAACCGCAATCGTATAGTAAGATACCAACAAAATTTCTAGAATCAACCATGCCGTTGGGCAAACGCTTTCTGGCCAAACTGACGCGCATCTATCGACGTCTCCGAATGAGTTCCATTTCCAAGACTAAGGATAGAATGAGTCGCGTTCATCATTGCCATAAGTGTGGCGCCATCATCCAGTACGGATCGGAGCACCAGAAGCAGCAGGAGCTAAAACCTTCCACGTTGCCTGCTAAAAACGTAATCAAGACAAAGGCTGAGATAGCGACAGAGACAAGGCCCCAAATAGCAACAGTGACCATAACCATGCCGGAGGATCGCAAAGCGGCTGGCGATGAGGCCAAGTACGATAGTGGACCCATGCTGGAGAATGGCATCTCGAAGGGTGACTTCTGCCGGCAGCTGGACAGCCTGCTGAAGCGCGGCCTGGGCACCGATTGTCCACGCCACTACACACGGGCACACAAAGGCACTTTCTGTTAAAAGCGCTGTAATGCAACCACCACCACATTTCTAACAAGTCTATTTATAAAATGCCGCATGTGGCTAATAAAGGGCAAAGCGTCCTACTAACGTACATGACCTTGCCAATGGCTTCACCTTTCACCAGTCGAGTGGCAGCAGTTAAGGGGTACACCTCCCAGCCTCCCAGCCCGAACGCACCCACACCCACACCCACACCCGGCAGCTCATTAAAAAAACATAACCTGCTCGTAATTATGACGGGGTCTCTGCGTCTATATTAACGTATGTATGCGTAAGTACAAGCCAAAGTCCACAAAACGCCACAGACCGTAAACAGAGAGGCCGTACAGCAGTCGTCAGCCAGCCAGCCAGCCAGCCAGTCTGTCTGTCTGTCTGTCTGTCTGTCCGACACGCGGGCGTCAATTTATGTACAAGCAGCGCCTAAAAGCATGCAACACTTATTTACATCCGCTGACGTCTCTTGCGCGTGCCACCTTGGGCCAAATTGACGCTTTATGTGGCAAAATGTCAGACGTTTAAAGTTTTGCGTCTAAAATGTAAACAGCTAAGATACAGTATATTGGGTTTCAACAGCGTTAATCTTTAAATAACAGTGTTTAAGACAAAGCCTCTTAAAATGTGCAAATATTTCATTGGAATGTAGTAGAGAAAAATATAAATAAATACACATTCATGATTTGTTTTTACTAGCCTCTAATTTAACTTGCAGCTTATTCTGCAAGATGCACAACAATAAGTGTACTTTTTTCCGTTTGAAATAACTCAATCTGTTGTTTTTTAATGTGCAATAACCCAAAATCAAATTCAGCAAAAACTAATATTCACTTGCGTATAAATGAATTAAAACAGGCATTTAATTATAAAAGCTTATTTTTATATGAAATGGAAAAAATGTTCGATTTATTTGCTGATTGCATCGCAATTCTAGCTCAAAGCTAAAGTAATTTTAGCATATTCGAAATGCATCAGACTGTTACAGACTGTTTTTACCCAAAGCTGTGGTTTTTGTAATTTTCAACACGCTCGAATTGCAAAGAAAACACTTTTTGTTGCCACAATTCGTAATAGAATATGAGTGCTTTGAGTCGTTTTGAATGTTTTTACAGCTAAGCTGCAAAAAGGTGCCAATATTTTTTGCTAGCTCAACGAGAGATGCGAGATACAAAAAAAAAGGTTGCTAGGCGACTTTTGGCTTTGGCATGAGTAATAACACCAGCTGCCATTATTCCATTTCCATATCAGCACAGGTAATTTTATTGTTCAGTTTTTTTGTTTTACACGCTTTATCGCAGCATTTGTCGGTGGCTTTATTTGCATTGTGGCAAAAAGAAAACGAAAACAGTTTTCGATTGTTTTAAACTGCTGATCGACTGAATCTGAATTCAGATTCACACGAAATGTTTGCACATACTCTACGCTGCTCTTCTAGTCGAATAGATTCTGTGTGGCAGTAAACCAATATGTATTTATGCAATTTTTCTGCATTGATAGACAGCATGTATACCGAATATTACAAGAATTATGGTCATATTTCAGAAGTACTGTTTATTCTTGTTGTTGTCAAAGACTCCACAAATCGCATCCAAATGGTAATTGATGCCACAAAAAAATGTCCACTGATTCCCATTGTCGGTGGTGTACTTATATATATGTATATATATATATTATTCAATTTGGCGCATTGCTTTTGTTGTCATTTCTTTTATAATTAATTGCATTGCTTACGCTTGCCTGAGCCTGAGCTGCGGGTTACGCTGAAGTGTTGCGGATCCGGGACCCATTTCGTGATGTGATTATTGGATCAAATACTGAACTCCCCCACTCGCGCAAACACACACGCAAACACACACACACACACACACACAGAGCGAGAGAGAGAGAGAGAGAGAGGGACACACACTCATGCAGATGCAGGCATAAACAAGGTTATTTCGATCAAAGTGACATTTAATTAAATCACAAAAATGCAGAGCGCATTAAGGGTCGCTGTTGTTGAGGATGCTGTGCAACAGTTGGCTCTGCCTGCTATCCTTGTGTCTCTGTGTCTCTGTGTATGTGTGTGTCTGTGCATCTGTGTGTATGTGTGTATGTGTGTCGCTTGGTGTGTGTAAATAGTTTGAGGCATGTGCGTGCGGTTTATAGAATGGCTGGCAGCATTGATTAAATGTCGTTTATATGTGCAAGCAAATCAGTAGAAACAAACAAAATATATGTGAGGAGTCACGGACTGTGAGAGGCAAGGCGCACTTGCTGCCAGCTTCCAACTAATGCTGATGACAATGATGAGGACGAGGCGGTGTGATGAAGCTGCATCCATTCGGTCGGTCGGGCGGTCGGGCGGTCCGTCGGACTGCCACTTGCCCGCATGTGGCCACGGACCCCAACTGAGCGCTGCGGGTGCAATGGTACGTGACGTAAGCTGTGCGCAGGAAGCAGGCAGCAGCCAGCAGGCAGCAGCCAGGCAACAACAATAACAACAACAACACAGACAACAAGAGCAAAGCCATCGGCTGAAGAGCAATTTGAACGCATTGAATGTGATGCGATTGATAGAATTGCTGTGCACACACACTCACACACACACGCACACACACACGCACACACACAAGAGAGAGAGAGAGAGAGAGATACGTGTGCAGTATATACAGAGCCACAGCTGGTGGGATTGGTTAAACAATAGACTGACTGGCTGGGCAAACAAAGGAAGTCAAAGCACAATGCGAAGCGACAGAAGATGCGATACAAAAAGCTGGCTGCAAATAATTGCAAGAAATTGCTTCATCATTCGTCATGGCGGCATGCTTGTTCATTGATATATTAAAACAATAGTTATCGATAGCAAAGGCCAATTGATAACATTTCGATGAGTATCAGAACAATTTTAAATGGCATGCAACAGTTAAGCTTATCGATTAAGTTCAGATTTGTTTGGCTCGTGAGAAACGGTGGTATCGATATATTTCGATAGTATATCGATAACATATCGATACTGCACCTTTTTTTATAATGAGACTAATTAATACTGAGGCACAATATTTGTATGGGTATACTTGAAAAACGTTTACAGCTCTAGTAAAAAGGAGAAACTTATCGATATAATCGATCGCATATCGATCGATAAATCTCGATTTTTGTCAACAGTTTTGCATATTGAATTAATTTTGTGAAATTTTAAATTAAGATGTTTGGTTGATGTAATAAAATTATTGAAATAATCGAGATATCGAGACCACGTCTAAATCATATATGTATGTACATATGTATGTATTAAACTTCTTTTGGTAAATACTAATACGAATACCAATCAAAGCCATTGTAAATTAAATTATATTTTTGCTATCGTCAGTTATTTGTGAGCCAAATCAATAGTGTAGCACAACAAATTGTCTTTTGATTGCTTTGGGAAGTGCACAAACAAATACATAGATTTTTGTAATGCCATAGCAATTAACTGGTCGCACAAGCAGTTGGGCTTAGTAAAGCATACATGGCCATATATGAGATAACAGCGTAATTGGTAAAGTGATAAACAATTTCGCTAATTGCATGTGATTAACCGAGCGCAGCGCTCAATGAGCACACAGCAAAGTTGGCTCAATATGCCCCACAGGGTCCAACAAAATGGGGCAGCAACGACTGCTGATGTTGCTGCTGCTGTTGCTGCTGCTGTTGCTGCTGATGTCTTCACACCTCTCAACCGTGTGGATGTCAATTAACCGATAAACGCCTTGAGGCGATGGAACTGCCACATGCCACTTGCCACTTGCCGATTGCCGCTTGCTATTGCCCCAGCCAGCTGCCATTGCTGCAACAAAGTTTCAGCGATTTGTTGGCCATTTTGAACCATGGTGCAAGCGACGGGTTGCCACGAGCCAGCGAGCACTAACCCACCCCACACACCCGCACACACTCACAGACTACTAACCACACGCAGCCCAATACACACCCAATACCCAGCACACACACTCAGGCACACAAACAAGTCTTATACACCGAGTATATTGGCAAACGCTCAGGAGCGCAAATTTAATTAAAGTTGGGAAAACAGTATTGACTCGAACGGTAAATTATGCAGCATGCCACATGCAGACAAAGCGAGATGGATTGAATGCGAGAACGGGATAGCTATGCAGATGAAAGGGCAAACAAAGGCAAAGGTGGCATCGCATAGACAATCGCAATAGATGGAGATAGATTGCCAGCCAGCCAGCCAGCCAGCCAGCCAGCCAGCCAGCCAGCCAGCGAGTGTACAATCAAAAGAAAAATTGTTGCACAGCCAGATACCCCGATACGCCCAATACCAATCGCGTGCCCAAAAACCAAACCAATACCAAATCTTCCATGGCCAGTAGCAGGCTTTAGCATTGCACAAACATTTGTTCGTCTCCATCTGCATTTGCATCTGTTCCAGCTGCCAGCTGCCAGTTGCCAGTTGCCAGTTGCCAGTTTTGTTAGCTGCACTTCGATTGCAAATGAGTTTTGTATGATGCCGCTGCATCATTTCGGCAAGGCCAAATGAATCTCAGCAATAGCATCAGCAGCAGCAGCAACAGAAGCAGCAACAACGATGTGTCAGTGCAACCACAATAAATGCCACCAAAATACGTGTACGAAAGTTTTATGGCCACATTGTAGCGAAATGTCAGTTGTTTTGCTGGCGACGAGGCAAAGCACAAGTATCTGGCGACAGTCCGACCCACTGTCACTCCCACTTCCATTCACATTGCAATGCTCACACTGCTGCCAAGCTGTAAACCTTCCCCAACCCCCCACGCTCCACATACTGTGCTGTAAAATTGCATTGCAAGTTGATTTCGCTTTTTATTGCATTTACGTTTGTTCGCTGATAAAAATGAATGACTGCATCATCAATGGCAGCCACACGATGTCAACTTGCTGGCAACTGTGTGTGTGTGTCAGAGAGCTGAAATCAATGCGCGTGAAAACGTGCAGCATGCAGCATGCAACACACATTGGCGGGTATCAAGAGTGGGGCGGTGGGGCAGGGGGGGTTGCTAAATGCGACTCTTGCTCATTTGCAGCGTTTAGGTCTAAAGTGGCAGGATGCTCTGCCCCTACTCCAGCCCCATACGCCCATACCAGGCAGCTCTTGAAGTCAACAAGTTGACCGCCCCCTGGCTATATCCTTACTATAGCCTGCCTGCCTGCTATCCTGCCTGCCTGCCATCCTGACTGCCTGCAAATCAGATGCTTAGAGAATCACATTATGCTAATAGCGTGGCATTTTGTGTGTGTGTGTGTGTGTGTGTGTGTGTGTGTGTGTGTGTGTGTGTGTGTGTGGACAGGGTCGTGCATCGGTGCCTTAGCAACGCAGCCAAAGTGCAGCATCCTCTGGCAAAAAGACAGCTTGTAATTACACACATAAAGCAGGCAAAAGCTGCTGGCTTCAAAATTTATTTGATCAGAGAGTGCAAGTGCCGAAGAGAGACTCCACTCGAGTAAAGTGAAGCACAATGATGATGTTGTTGATGATAATGTTGATACCAGCTCGGCTTATTGCATAACTCTAAACAAACAAACCAAATAGTTTGCCACATTTTCCCTATTGCATTGATAATGCAAATGTAAATTGTTCAATAAATTCTGTCAATGAATGCATTGATTTGAATTTGATTTGGATTCAGGTAGCACATTTTTGATATTTTAATCTCTTCGTCTTTGCATATGGATTGCCATTTTTGATTGCAACAGTCTAACGCAATTGCACCTGGCCAAAATGGCCAGAGACACCTGCTTCCAGCTCCATGCTGTCGGGCTTTGTCTATTTGCTCTATTACAATTTATGTGCATAATCTGCACGATTTGCAATGAAAAGCTTGCTCTACTGCATACTTTTGAGAAATGCCAAATGTTTTGCCTTCAAAGAACAAAAGCTAAAGCTTTTATCCCGCCCTTGCTGTTGAAAATGTATTGCATACGCAGCGGGAACCTGAACTCTAAGCCATCCCCCCGAGGACTCTTCGCAAGCACAAGAAATTATTATCTGCTGTAAGCTATGACAAGTCATATTTGACTGTTAAATATATATGTAGTATATATGCTAATGGGGTACACTCATTCTAAATTGCAGACTTAATTGTTGTGAGCATAAATTCACTTGAATTCTGACAATCAAATAACAACACTTCTGTTTACAATAAACGGACGAACAAAGGAATTTTCCAAAACGAAACTATAATTGGAATTTTCAGAAAAGAGCGTGAGGAAGGGCCAGTGAAAACCTCACATTCTTCTTAATATTTGTATGTATGGATTTTAATTGGTTAGCAATTAATTAACTAAACATCGATGTTGCAACTAAATCAACAATAAATGCTATGCGCATTTACGTATTTATCCTAAACATAGAAGAAAAGTTATTAATCGCATAATTTACATCTAAATTTAAATATGCTTTCCGATGATTATCTTCTATTCAAAGTGTGCCATTCAAACCATTCAAATTTAATTCAAGCATATTAAAGTCGATGTGGTTTAGATTTTAAGGTATCAGCATATTAAAATGTATGGAGGAGAATATCAAATATTTATTAGAAATTAATTGTTTTGATTTACATAGAAGAAGAAGATTTAAAACTCATTCATATGGATTGCAGGAATAAATTGTTCTGTTTAATTAAAATAGAAACGTAAAGTGAACACTACAAATTCAAATTAAATAAGCAAAAATGCCAATATTATTATAGTATTTACTTAATTTTCAAATTAATATTCAAATTAAAAGATGAATAAAAGACTCCAATCAAACACAAAGTAATTGAATGTTTAGCAACATTTATTTAGAGTGTGAATAAAGTTCACTAATGCTCAAATATGAAAATATATGAATATATGAAGACTACAAGCGTGTGCTTCGTCTGGGTGTTAGGATATTTAAAGCATTAACGTTCAGAAACAAGCACAAAGTCATAAGAAACACAATTGAGATCATAATCAAGTAAATGCTATAAACTGAGATTTTAGTTTATTTGTTATTTACGAGCTAGTTGTAATACTAAATGTGTGCATTCAATAAAACTGCTGACCTTCAAATGGTATTTGATGGGCAATCGTTTTGTCATCGATTGCTGTTTATCAGCACACAATTTATCGATTTGTGTGCACTCATTTAGTTCGCCATTCAGACAACGTCTGGCCATCAATTCGTTGGCCACAGCCGCATTTGGCAGTCCGCCATTTGGCGAACTCCCCTGTTGAAACTTTCAGGAAGAATTGCCTCGTGCTCGGCCCAACACCCACTTAGAGTCCCCTCTCCCTCTCCCTCTCCGCCATCCCCCATCCCCCATCCCCAATGGGCCCACCTCAAGTCGCAAACGCTAAGCACACGAGGCGCAGATTCAATGATAACGCGCCATGAAAATCTCATGGCATATAATCAGTGCCGCATTCAAGCAAATCTCCAGGTGGCCTCAGCCACCCCCTGCCCCCTCTCAACTACTCTCTGTCTCTGCTTTACCCCCTCCCCCCCCCCTGGGGCTCTGTCTTTCTATGAGTGTTGAGGTGACATCTAGGAGCACTGAGCAGTCCCTCCCAAGTTACGCCCCAGCAAACGCATTACATATGCCAATTTATTCATTTTATTCATATTGTGCCATCATGTGCCACCCGTCGTCCTTCGCCCTCCCCCCCTCCCCCCTCCCCCACCGACCGTGGTGCTTCTGTTTACCTCGGCAAACCCGCGCTTGGGATTTTGGGCCGCGACTTCGTCAACATCTTCCGCTTCCATGTGCGAAATTTGGCCATTTGTTTTTCCCTTCACTTTGTTTGCTTGTTTGCCAGTCTGTGTGTGTGTGCGTGCGTGTGTGTGTGTGTGTGTGTGTGTGTGTGTCGTTTGTTTGCTTGTCTCTCTCTCTGTGTTTTTTTCGAAACGACTGTCTGTCTGGCTGTCTGCGTGTCTGTTTGCTTGTTGGTTTGTTTGTCTTGCGCTTGATGGTGGGCGCCAAACGAAAATGAGACAAAAGCATATCGCCTCAACTTTAAGTAGCTGTCAATTTTGATGCATGCCACACACACACACACACACATGCGTGCCACGCCCACCGCTGCCAAGGTGTACAGCGTGTCGCTGTCGATCATAAGCCCAATGAAATGGCAGTCGCGCCAGTTGCGGCCATTTGTGTCAGCATTTTTCAATTAAGGATGTTTTATGTGCAGCAAGAGGAAATTAGCATTTATTGTTGTGTCACACACACACACACACACATGCACATGAGCACACGCACACATACACGAGAACTCGATTATTTTTGCACTCAACTGCTCGACTGCCTTCCGACAGCCGTCGACGGCATCTTGAAATTGTTAGCAGCCGCTGTTAGTCGCGCTGGCAGCGCTTTTGCGGAAATGGCATTTTGCGATTGAAACTGCCGCATGACCACACCCCACTTAACCTAACCAGCCCCACAGCGCCCCAGTCCCCATTCCCACTCCCATTCCCAGCCTGCAGCCCCAGCTAACCAGTGGCACTGCCCAGCATAAAGTGCATATAGTATTGAAACGAAGAAAAGACGCAGCAGAAATCAAAGCAAGGCGCACTTTGAATTACAAATGTCGCCCGTAATCCACTAGCAATGGCCAACTGTGGCAACTCCGGCAACTGTGGCACACTCCAATATGAAGTGAGCATGGCTAGGTGCCACGCCCATCATTTGTAAAACGTGGCAGTGCGGTGGTGATGGGGCTGGGGCTGGGAATGGGGGGGCGGTGTATGTTAAATGTGCTAATTTGGAATGCGAACGCGAATGCGCTTCGAAAATGTTTGTCCAATTTGGTTGGGCAACATTTAAAACATGACTTGACAATCACGCACCGGTTGCCTCGGC
This sequence comes from Drosophila flavopinicola, assembly GCA_035042425.1. Taxonomy (NCBI): domain Eukaryota; kingdom Metazoa; phylum Arthropoda; class Insecta; order Diptera; family Drosophilidae; genus Drosophila; species Drosophila flavopinicola. Next base: position 352,888 of record JAWNLL010000455.1, on the reverse strand, counting down.
CGAGGAGGCGGCTGGGCGGCAGTGTGGGGGCGTGGCTCTCGACGTGACTACTGTGCAAAAGTTTTTAGTCATCAACTAGATAGCGTTGAGCGTTGTTTAACAGCAGCAGCAGTAGCGGCAGCGGCAGCACGACAACAACAAGCAGCTGAAATAGTTGCGACAGTCAAGAGGAGCACACACTGAGAAAAAGACTGAGACAGAAAGAGTGTGTGCGAGTGAGACAGGGAAAGAGAGACTTTGTGTGTGCGAGTGAGTGTGTGAAGTTGGGAAAACAGTTGGCATAAAGCTAATAGTAACTGTGCATTAAGCTTAAGCCACTTGTATATCTTAATATGCAGATCGATGGGTTCTATGCAAATTCAGTTTGTTTGTGCTCAATTAGCGATGGTTATCTCTATACGCTAACCTTTATTATATGAGACGTGCACTTACTTTCAGTTAAATGAAAAACTCCATACGCTCAGTTTTAGCTTAATAATACGCAATAGTTACCAATTACCCAATTTTACTTTAACTCTAAATTTTGAACTAACACTTTTAATTTACTTTTGTAGCTTGAAGCCTATTAAGTAATTTATTTATTATTTAAAATACATTTTCTCTGTCGATTGTCATTATTCGACAATAAATAAATATATATATATATATATATATTAAAACATTGTGTTAAATATCTTATTAAAAATTAATTATTATTTATATAAATATATATACGCTATATAAGCTTTTTTACCATAAATTCTGGCCACATTTGTATTATCCTAATGGGCTTATTGGAGAGAATATTTGTATTATGTAATGTCTAATTAAACACAGCAAGTCACTAAATATTAATAATTTCGACAGCTTAAATTCTTAAGTGAAGTACATTTTAATTTACTTATATTATTTGATTTAATTTTCTTGCGAACTTGCTACACTCCATTTATATATTTCACTGGGAACTAAATATTTTAAATAGTTAAATATACATAGGTTGGCTTCTCTTGACCAAGTATCGTTAGCAATTTACTTGACTTAACTTGGTTTAGCAAGTTAGCCTTCAGGGACTTCTAAGAAGTGCGGTTAAAGGCCCACATTTCTTATAAGTCTATTATGCAGGATTGAAACAGAATTACCAACGAATTTCATGTGTATCACAAGGCTCGATGAAGTTGAGTTCAATTAAAGTAATTTGTAAAACTCGAATGTCTTCAACTTACCAACTGTAACTTATGCTCAACGTATGCATTTGTTAGCAAGTTTTTCTCGCAGTGTCCTGCGAGTAATTCTTTAGCCAAAGTTGGCTCTTCGCTGCACGGCACGTTGATATAAATTGCAAGCCAGCAAACTAGCAGCGGCCCGAACGGCCCACACGGCTAACCAGACAGACGGTGAGACAGACACAATATAAAGGAGACAGAGACAGCGACAGGGGAAGCGAGTGCGAGTGCGACGGAGATAGCGAGAGGAAAAGAAAGACAGACAATCAGACAGACAGAATTTACGCTTTAAAGTTTTGCTGCTCAGATATTGTTGGGGCTATAATTTTAATTAAATCTGGGTGCTATTGCGCAGCGTTAACAATTTTTAACATAGTTTAAGTTAAGGTTTGTATAAACTGTAGAAAATGTTGAAAGTGTAAAGTTTATGGTCCCGTTGTTGTTGCTGTTGTTATTATTGCTGTTGCTGTTGTTGTTGTTATTGTTGTTATTGCTATTGTTGTTGTTGTTGCTGCCGTTGTCTGCCGCTCTCTGTTGTGCCAACTCATCTTAAACTTTAATTAAATGTATTGTTTTTTATCAGGCATACATGTGAGTGCTGCATGCGGCCTGTATGTCGTGTGTGTGTGTGTGTGTGTGTGTGAGTGAGTCTGTGCATTCCTCCTTACGCTTCATTTGCCCTGGCGGTAACCCACTTCAATATACCGTATCTACCAACATACCCTAACATACCCCACCATTCGCAGCCAGAGATCGCCGCAAAAGTTTGGACAACTTTTACGTTTTGTTCCACATGCTTGGCGCACACTTCTGGCCACATAGTTGGTAACAGCCAGAGCCAGAGAGATAGAGATGGAGATAGAGAGAGAGAGAGAGAGAGAGCGAGAGAGCAGAGGGTAAGATAGAGTGAATATGATGTGTGCGTGGCATGCATGTGTGGCAGTGAGTTTTATAGCATTCAGCATGCAATTGTGCTAGTGGCATACAAAAGAGCCTCTCAGTACCTATCTCTGTTCTTGTGCTTCTCCTTCTGCTTCTCCCTTTCGTGCAGCAGTCAAAAGATGGCCCGCTACTGATTCCATTCGCATTTTTAAGCCGTTCGTCCTACAACGCTGGCATCCGCAAGACTTTTACCAAAGTTTTCTACTTTTCTAATGAGCAAATTCTTTCAGCAATGCAATTCAGTTGGGGCATTCTGTTCAGTTCCATTTACGTGTATTCATCCTGGGATCATTGTTCTGTGCTCATCAATTTCATTTGGAGATTGTGGCGATACAAACAAAAGTCGTGTTTGTTTTGTTTTATTTTAAATACCCTCTTGCCATTAAGGACGCGCTAAATGGGGTATACTAATGTGGTGCGAACGCATGTAACTGGCAGAAGTAAGTATTTGAATAATGTTGAAATGTTGTTGTGTTTATGTTTATTTCGGGGTTTTGTTTTAAATGACCCGCTGATGTTTCTTCTACTTTAACTGTCAGTTTTTGCCTATTTATTTCTTTTTTTTTTGTTTTTACTCTTGCTCACATTTTTTGTCTCACTATCTCACATTTCAATTTTTATGCATGCATTTTTTTAGACACGCTCGCCGTCATCTCACTTTTCTCTCACTACTTGCAGCTTCCTTCTTCATGCATGCTCTCTACATTTATATAATAATACCATTTGAGATTGTGAGTGTTGGAAATTCACAGTTCATTACCGGGCATCTCCAAGTCGAACGCACTATCGCCGAGAGCACTCTCAGTTGATTTCGCCCGAAGTGCTTCCTTTTCAATATTCTGCAAGTTTGATCTGAAGCATGCAGCTCGCAACCGTTTTTCATTTATTTAGTTGAATTGTTATTTCCAAGCTTGAACCGTTTAGCCTCATTGGGCTGTTCTGTAAAATTTGCTCTTTGCAGCATCACGTGCATATCCTAAGGAGTTCCGGTTTCCATGTTCGCGTAAAAGTTGCGAAATAAACTCATTTACCTATTTCCGTTCCACTTGACTGGGACATTAATTTTAGAATCGGTGAAAGAAGCGAGTGTCTTGTTTGTATCAAATTGGATTATCTTTCCGCCCTTCTGCGTTTTACTCGCTTATAAGTTTGTGGAAATTCTCGTAGTTTCAATCCATCTATTTGAGGCTTTCTATCCCTTATACTTGACTGACAGTCAGTGCTGTGTTTTCTTTTGGTCGGCCTTAACTAAAGAAAATAAAGTTGATATTCTCAAAATTAAGCTGGAAATGAAGGCCGACAACTCTGCTGTAAATTATCATAAGTAGTTAATCAGCTGTTGTATGCATCTTCTTCTTCACAACTACTTTTCATATTCTTCTCTTTTTGTTGTTGTTGTTGTTGTTAAGTTGTCTGCTTGTTAGACTTAATAGATTCTGTGCCTCATGCCTGCTGCAAACTAGCTTTTTTACTCCTCAAGAGCTGCCAGCACTGTCTGCACTATCCAGCAACTTCCTCATCCATTGTGCTTGAGCTATGGCCATGTCTATGGCATATGCTGCTGCTGCTGCTGATGCTGCTGCTGCTGATGCTGCTGATGCTGCTGCTGCTGCTGATGCTGCTGCTGCTGCTTCTGCACTTCATGGCCTTTTATACGCCATCATTTCAGCCTGTCTAGCAGCAATCCACTTGAAGCCAGCCGCAATTTTCGCTCGTTCTCATCCTTGGTCGCAAGCAACAACCTCAGCCCCAGCCCCAGCCTCAGCCTCAGCCCCAGCATCCTTTGCGTCCTTAGCCGGCAAACAGCCTCAACCTCAGAGCCAGCCTCAGTCTCAGCCACGGCATCAACATCAGCAGCACCACAACAAATTGCAAAAACATTTTCATGCGACTTACTTACATTTCTTTGTGGTGCTCTTCAAGCTGTCGACTGTGTGCTGCCTGGTCGCACCCAAATCCTGCTGCTACTGCTGCTCCTCCTTGCTGTTTGCCCACTTAATGCCTATTTATTGCCCCTTTAATCCGTGCGCAGGCATTGAAGCTTAAACTGAACAACTTATGCACCCGAAGACCCATACAGATATGCCCCAAGTCTGCCGAATTCAATGAATGTCCACACACAATTACTTAATTGATATGGTATTAGTTACGGCGCCTGTTACTAAATCCAATTTTAAATGTATTTGCATTCACAATTCAATGTACATATGTACATATGTACATACAGCTAGCAGCTGCAGCTGCAGTTTCTCTCCGATTATAATTATTACAAATCGTTGCATTAATAAATGTATTTAAAACTTATATTACTGTTATGATGCACTCTGACTGCTGCTGTTGCTGCTGCTGCTGCTGCTGATGCGGATGCACATAAACAATTTCATTAAAATGTTGTACAGAGCTTAAGTTGCTGCTGCTGCTGAACGAAGACGCCGTCGACGACGGAGACGATGACGACGACAGGCAAAGCAAAACCAATATCAAATATTTAAGCACTTCAAATTGCTCGTTTGCACTTACGAAAATAACTACGCAAAATTGAAGAAGGCAAAGGCGATGAAGTTGCTGCTGCTGCTGCCTAGTTGCAGTGGCAACTGCTGCTGCCGCTCAGATAGATTGCATAGATAGAGATAGATGGGCATCCATATACATACATACATACTTTCCTACATGCCACATACTACACACATACTAAATTCAAGATAAGAATTGCAGCAGCATTTAACCTTTTGTATTTGGCTTTTGTTGCTTTGCTGCTGCTGCTGCTGCTGTTGGCATTATCAAAATTTTAAAGTTTGCCATCATTACTTGCATTTCCTTAAGTTGCAAATTTAATTCCCACGAGCATCGAAGCTGTCCTCCACTCCGCTCTCGGCATATGTACATCTACGAACATACACATTTATATGCATATGGATGTACGTATATATGTGCTATGTATACATTATGTTAGGTTTTTATACGCTGTACATACTACATAGGAGTTACACGCAGCATGGTTTATTTAACAAGAACAACAGACAGTCAAGCGTCACACACATAGACACACACGCACACACACACGCACGCATAGTGCCATTGGCGACGACGGCACGTAAATTGACCCACTTTTGGTCTTTGGCCCAGCGCTGCTGCTGTGCTGTTACTAAAAAAAGAATCAAAGAAATCAAATGGAAGAGTTGCCGTTGAAGAGCAGCTACAAAAAACAAACGCACATGCACACGCACACGCACACGCACACACATACACACACACATACACATAGTAAGCGAGCAACAGCAAATGACCAGATTCTCTAAGTCAAGACTCAAGCGGCGAATTGCACTCAAAAAAAAGGCGCTCAAATGTAGGCAACACTTTTGTGCAGCCAAAGCTCGCCTCCGTATTGTGCAGACAGTCGAAGCTCGCTCTTGCTCTCTCTCTTGCTCTCTCTCTCTCTTTCGCTCGCTCTCTCACTTGCTGGCTCGCTCTCCCGCTCTCTCTCCCGCTCTCTCTCTCACTGAGCGCAACTGCACTCAGTGCAAAAGGCAAACGACTCAAGCTGAGCAGCGGCAGGAGGAGTCTTCTATGATTCAACTCCAGCTTTGGCACACTAAGTTAGTGTCGCCTTCATCGCGCTGCGAGTGTTTTGATACGGCTTGACTGCGATTGGGATTGGGATTGGTATTGGACTAGGGACTAACGATGGGTTAGCTATAGGTAGAGCTGGAATGTCTGCCTTCCTGCCTCTACTTTTATCTTACACTTTTTTACACTTTTTGGGGTAGGTAAGGGTGTGTGTGTCAGTGTGTGTGTGTGCGTGTGTGTGCGGCGCGTGTTTGTGTTCCTAAGTTCGTTTGCTCCTGCTGCTCCTTGCTGCTCCTTGCTGCTGCTGCTGCTAACAACTCAGCGTTAAAGTTTTGCGGTAATGGCGATCTGGGACACTGCGACGGCTGTCGGCCGTTGATGGACTGTCCTAGAGTCATCGTCGAGCTGCGTTCCACGTTCCACGTTCGCATTGGCTTTGACGTTGGCGTTGGCGTCGGCGTTGGCGTTGCCCCTAGAGCTGCCACCAGGCAGCTTGTTCATGACTGCGGTCCATGCAGTGCCGGACCATTAGCCGACGAGTGCGTAATACTTGGTTGTAAACTTGCCACCCGATTGTTGCCTTTCACAGCATATTCTTTTGCGACTATTCTTTTTTTGCTACAACATTTTGGAGAGCATTAACGTCTTGCCACCAAGCCGGGCACTTTACGCATTGGACTACTTACAAGCCATGCGCATGTAATACGGCTAGAATAATTTTAATTGAAATTACGAGATGCAAAAATAGATATACACCAACATTTATACATATATATATATATATATATATTTATAAAATATAAAAACAAGGCAGCGAGTTTACATCCAGTCTGGCACTGTGAATTTGTGTCGGTTTGGGGTTGCGCATTTTCTATGCTTTTGCTTTTCTTTCGTTGTTCTTTCTTTTTATACCCTGATCGCATTAAAAATGGGTGAAAAGGGTATAATGAAGCTGTGCAAATGTATGTAACAGGCATAAAGATGCACCCCCGACCATATAAAGTATATATATTCTTGATCAGTGTCAACAGATGTTTATTTCAATTTATCGATAACTCGTCCCGTTCAAAAGTTATCGATCAATTTCGATTTCAGACTAGCGTTTATGGGGCATCGCTTAAAAGTTATAAGAGCTAGAAACCCCATATTTGGCATGTATAATCTTGAATAGCATACGCATGCAACAAATATTTCACTCTTTGGATACCTGCCCCCAATCCCCCAAAAGTTCATTTTGAAGGTACGACAAATAGCAATATTTGAGTTGGTCAGACATTTCTTGCCAATTGTATGTCCAACAAAGTTCAATAAGATCGGACAATAAACACACAAGTTATTTAAGATTTAACTGTCCATTGTGTGGGGCTCAGTGAAAAAGCAAGCGAACTGCTTAAGCCGCTTGCACTGCTTGGACTGCTTGTACTGCAGCATGTGTGTGACTGGGCTTAGGGTATCTCGTAGTCAGTCACTCCCGACTAGAGCACTCTTACTTGTTTTTATTATTATTATTACAAATTTTTTGTTATATTTTTTATACGCCGAAATTATCATTTTAAATCATTTTGTGTGTGCAAACAGAAGTATGCAAATAAAAGTCGTAATACATTTGAGTTGGCATTTGCTGTTGCTGATGTTGTTTTTGTTGTTGCTTTGTGCTTATACTCTTGCGCAAAGTTTTAAAAAAATGGCCACGACATGTGCAGCGTATTTATTTATGTTACCGACCATTTTACATTTTATATAAAATATTTCCTCCAAAGCGAACGCGTATCATTACTTTAAGCTCTTTAATCGTAATTTTGAGTTTCTTTCCACTTTCCACACATTTAATATTATTCCTAAATTTCATTTAAAATATATATATATATATTTATTTATTTAGATATATCGTTCGAATTGTATAGTAAATTGAAAAAAATTTTATTTGTGAAATCAGCTTACAAAAAATAAGATAATCGCATATAGAGTTAATGTTAATATTTAACTTGACAAACAACTATATTTATTTTATTGTAAGTTATTATAGATTTATAGATGTTACTTACCCAAAAACTATGCCTGATATTCTTTTTGAGAAAATCGGCTGAATTCAGGGCACGAATGTAAATGTATATTCATGTAACTCACAGTTTTTATAAAAGCTCTGCTAAATATGAGAGCCAAAATATACATTCATTGCCGTTGAGTGCTCCGATTTATTTCGACCTATGATTCTAGGGTTCATCGCATCGCAATTGGTTCAATCCCTGCATATGGTAAGGGTATTGAAGTGCTCTCGTAGAGATAGCTATTCCAACTTGTTGTTTCAGCTGTTGTGGATATCGCTGTGTTGTGTTTGTGCAGCACTATGTAGTAGTTGTTGCTGGCTTTGTGTGATTCTATGCCGTAGTTCCGCTGTGCTGGCGCTTGTTTTGTGCTTTTATTTTCGAGTTTTTGGTTTTTATTTGATGCTTTTTGTTTTTTATTATAAAAATTATACCATGCATTTGGCGTATAAAGAAGAGCGGAGCCGTAAAACCAGCGCTTCAAATGAAAATCGCATAGCAACCATCAAGTGAAGTGAACAATAATAAAATAAAGAAAAAGCAAAAACAAAAGAAGAGAACACAACGGAACGGAACGGGGAAAAAAAACTGTATTATAAAATGAAAAGCTACAAAATGTACAATACAATAAAAATTTAATAAAGTCAAAACGCTACAGGAAACCGGACGACCAGGGCAAGTGAGCCACCACAATGTGCCGTCAATTCCAGAAGCAAATGAATAACAACATAAATTAAGTAAAATGGGATCAAATAATTTTTAAAATAATCTTAAATAAACCCATTGACCAGTGCCAGCTACGATTCACTCAATTAAACATTGAACATTGCAATACCTTACAGATACAAATAAATTGGAGTCATTGAAATGAAAGTTAAATGTATCTGCAAGCAAGCGATTGAAGTATACTGAGTAAATCAAGTGAAAATCACAGTAAATTAGTGAATAATATACTCTATAGTATAATCACATTTCAAAAATATATCTCACAAAATATCACATCATGAATAATTTGCTTTCTAATACAAAGGAATATGTTTTTCTTTTTATACCCTGAACCCATTAAAAATGGGTAAATGGGTATTATGGTTTTGTGCAAATGTATGTAACAGGCATAAGGAAGCATCTCCGACCATATAAAGTATATATATTATTGATCAGTATCAACAGCCGAGTCGATCTAGCCATGTTCGTCTGTCTGTCCGTCTGTCCGTCTGTATGAACACACAGATATCAGAGACTACAAGAGCTAGAGACTTCATATTTGGAACATAAGTTCTCCTAGTCCCGGGACAGATCAAGTTTATTTCATTTGATCGATAACTCATCGCATTCAAAAGTTATCGATAAATTTTTGGGACATAACTTCAAAGTTATAAAAGCTAGAGACCCCAAATTTGGCATGTATAATCTCGAATAGCATACACATGTAACAAATATTTCACTTTTTGGATACCACCCCCAAACCCCCCAAAAGTTAAAAAAACGCATTTTTGAAGGTACGACCTTGCAATTTGGTTTGGTCCCACATATTATCGACAATTGCCCCAAAAATTTCAATAAGATCGGACAATAAACACAGAAGTTATTTAAGATTTAACTTTCCATTGTGTGGGGCTCAGCGAAAAGCAAGCTAACTGCTTAAACCTAAGCTAACATGCTTAAAGCATGTGTGTGTTTCGAGCAGTACGAATGATTGTAAGGACTGGGTTCAGGGTATCTCGTAGTCGGGCACTCCCGACTAGAGCACTCTTACTTGTTATTTTATGAATTCGTTATGATCAGCGCCCTTTTTGGCAGGCGTAATTCAAACTAAGCTTCTGCCCAAAATAGCTAATGTTAATTTATTATTTATATTGAAATTTGTTAATTATAGATGCAGCTGGGAAATAATTGTAAGAGCATAATCAATGAAATGTGAAAGCCAATGACTGCCCAGTAGCTATCAATGGCACATTATCTGTTTAGAACAGACTATGCTATTAGTCCATTTGTGTAACCAACGCACGGCATTCAATCTGTCAATTCCCATTTCACCCGGCTCCACTCAACTCAACTCAACTCTACTCTACTCGGTTCAAGTCAGCTCAACTCGATTCTTGCCCAGTTTCCGACTGACCCAGACCAGACCAGACCAGGCCGTACTTTGTTCTGTAGCCACTTGAACACATATTTGTATATAACTAACTAACTTTATATGCATGTGTCGGCCACATCTATGCGTATGCGTGTGTGTGTGTGTGTGTGTGTGTGTGTGTGTGTGTGTGTGTGTGTGTGTGTGTGCGTGTGTGTGTGTGTGTGTGTGTGTGTGTGTGTGTGTAGACATAAAGTGCTCTGCACACATGGAGGGTAGCGTCGAGTATCGTTGGCTTTGTTTCTTGTTTTGGCAGTCGTCGTTGTTGTTGTTTCTTGTTTACTTAAACTATTTGCTCACTCATGTGTGTGCTTGTGTGTGTGTGTGTGTGTGTGTACATTGTAATCTTTGAATTGTCTTTTTTTGTGTTGCATTTGCTGTCTATTGTGCAAATTGATTGGTGCCATTGGCCACGCTTAAATAAGACCCAGTCCCAGACCCAGTCAGAGACACAGATTCACATTCAATTTCGACTTCAGAGCTGCATTAATAGCCAAGGCCATTGCCATTGCCTTTGATAGCGGCACACTTAGGGGCACTTAGGTGTGTTAGCTTAATAAGACATAACTGCTGCTGCTGCAGCAACAACTACAGCAACAACAACAGCTACGACTACAACAAACAGGCAGTCATATCAAAAGCAGTCACAGTTGCCAGTCAACTGTCACTCCCACTGCCAAATCCATGGCTCCATCTGGCTGCAGCTGCTCCTCAATGGGTGCTTGGCATTTATGGGCTTTGCCTGCTGCAAAAGTTTTGTGCAACATTTCTCTGAGCCAAGGCAGCTCAGCTCAGCTCAAAAGTCCGTTTTGCTCTCTTTTCCTCTCTCTCTCACCTCTCTCTCTCTCTCTCTCTCTCTCTCTCTCTCTCTCTCTGTCTGTCTTCCTGCTTCCCATCCCATCCCATGCCATTCTGGCCATTTTGACTGCGGCAAGCTGGCGTTGCAATTGTTGGCGGATTTAGCACGGTTCGCTTTATGGCCCGCCAGCTGCCCAGGCGCAGGTTGCAGTCCGTATCCGGTCATATAAGCAGCACACGATTGCGCTGCGACAACAACAGCGACAACGACAACAACGACAACAACAACGGCGACGCAGATGTGATAAAAAGAATCGAATCGGATGTGTTTAAGTTGAGACGGATTTTCCTTTACGTCGCGTCCGCCTTTATTTGGAGTATTCCACTCACCACTCACTACCCTCCCCACTTAATACAATTTCGAGTTTCCCTTTGCACCAAAAAGCACTTGAATAAATTTTATATGTTTCTTAATTATCACATTTCTCATTTACGCACAAATATAATATGTACATTGTACACACATTCATTAAAAGTCCGCTCGAGCGCGTACGCAACTTTTAACAAAGAGTGTGGCAAAGGAATCGGAATTGGGGCACTGAATTGTTCTCGCATATTTTTGTATGCATATATTTTTTATTATATTTTATTAGTACGTGCATCTGTTAATTATATTCATTTGAGGAGCGTTCCTGTGGCTTAAGCAGTACAAGTGCTCTTGACAATAGATTCAAGTACTTAAAGCTAATTAGAGACTCAAACGAAATAGTATAAAATTACGTATTTATTTATTTCATTTCAAAGGTAACAATTTAACAATTACAGTGAAATATGTAAATACATAAAACACTGAATTGATGGGACTGTTTTATTGGCAAAAGTTTATGTTTAGACTATGATATGGTCTATAAGTATTAAAATATCATAAGGATGAAATTTTTATACTCTGATACCGAAGGTACTCATAGTATATTGGTTTTGTCGAATGTCCGTCAGGCCGTCCGTCTGTCCGTCTGTCCGTCTGTCTGTCTGGATGAACGCGCGTATTTCCGAAACGATATTAGATAGACTCTTGAAATCTTTTGCGTTATGATTATAGCTATCTGCTTCAGATCAAGTTTATTCCAAATTTATGCCACGCCCACTGGGAGGCTGGCAAATCGATAACATGTCGATACACCTCAAATCACAAATCGATTAAACGTGAATAACTCCCACAATTTTGAAGCTAGAGTAATCAAATTTGGTGGGTATATTGCTGGTGACCTCCCGAAAAAATTGGATCCTAGGTTAATCGGCCACGCCCATTATTACGCCCACCAGCCCCCCTCCAAAATTAATTTGAAATGCTTATATCTCCCGCAGTTTTAGAGCTAAAGTCACCATATTTGGAATATATATTACTGGTGACGTCCTCTACAGATTACAGAAACAAAATTTTGAGCACGCCCACTCCCGCCCCGTAATCGCGAAAATCGATATACATGAATGCACAATTCGATAACACGTGTATATTTCCCGCAATTTTGAAGCTAGAGTCCCCAAATTTGGAATTTCGACTAGGGCTGACCAGCTTAAAAGATTGCGTCCTGGATTTTCCGGCCACGCCCACTAGAACGCCCCCCAGCCACCCCGCCCCCACGAAACACGGAAGCCTATATCTCGCACAGTTTAAGAGCTAGGGCCACCAAACTTTGAGGGTAGACTTCTGGCCAAGTCCTCTAAAGATCGGACAAAAAATTTTGGGGCCACGCCCCCGCCCGCCCCCAAAAATCGCGAAAATGTATATCTTCCACAGTTTTAGAGCTAGAGTCACCAAAATTGGAGGATAGACTTATTGTCAGCCCCCCTAAAGATCGGCAAAAAATTTTGGGGCCCCGCCCCCTCCCGCCCCCAAAAATCGCGAAAATTTATATCTTCCACAGTTTCAGAGCTAGAGTCATTAAACTTGGAAGATAGAATTCTGGTCAGCCCCTCTAAATATCGGTAAAAAAAAATTTGGGGCCACGCCCCCTCCCGCCCCAAAAATCGCGAAAATGTATATCTTCCACAGTTTTAGAGCTAGAGTCAAGAAATTTGTAAGATAGACTTCTTGTCACTCCCTCTAAAGATCGGCCAAATTTTTTGGGGCCACGCCCCCTCCCGCCCCCAAAAATCGCGAAAGCTTATATCTTCCACAGTTTTAGAGCTAGAGTCACCAAAATTGGTAGATAGACTTCTGGTCACCCCCTCTTAAGATCGACCATGCCCCTCCCGTTCCCAAAAACTTGGAATGCCGATTTCAGGTCACCCAAACACCAGCAAAAATTTTCTGTTCACTTGCTTTCAGCTGTTCTTAAAATGGTATCAGAGTATTACGCAGTCGGCTCCGCCCGACTGCAACGTTCTCACTTGTTTAAATTAATGTATTTCCATACCTTGGCCATTTTTTGGCATCAGCAGTTTGAACAAAAAGCAAGTAAGAATGATCTAGTCGGGATTGCCCGACTAGGAGATACCCTAAACCCAGTCCTTACATCCTCCTACTTACCAATCAATACAATCCATACAGACGCACACATACTGCAAGCAGTGCGAGCAGTTTAAATAGGCTTACTTCTTCGGAAAGGTAGATTCTATGGAAAGGTAAATCTTAAAAAACTTATTTGCTTACTGCCCGATATTTGTGAAATTTTAGGACGCAACATTGGCTATAAAATGGGTCATCGAACCAAATTGCAAGGTCATACCTTGAAAAATTAGTGCTCTTCACTTTTGGGGGTATGGGGGTACGGTATTCAAAAAGTTAAATATTTGTTAGACGAGTATGCTATTCGAGACTATACATACCAAATATTGAGGCTTTAGCTCTTATACCATTAAAGATATGGCCCAACCACGATGGTCTGAAATCAAAATTTATCGATATCTTTTGAACGCGATGAGTTATCGATAAATTGATACAAATTCGATCTGTCCAGGGACTACGAGAACATATATTCCAAATATGACGCCTATAGTCTCTGAAATCCGCGTGTTCATACAGACAGACAGACGGACTAGACCGAAGCGGATTTAAGGTATAATACTCATTTTGTTTGCTGTTGACAAGCATATTTTATCATCTTTCCTTCAAAGGTTAAGTAGCCCTTATAAAGAACAGAGATGTATGCATAAAAAAAAGAGAATTCTTAAACAAATAAATAAGTAGATAAAGTGAAGAGAGTTGCATAGGTAAATATTAGCGCAAATGTCGCATCATTTATGCAGCTCTAAGAAATTTGTGAAAACATGCAAAGTTTTAAGCTAAAGCGTCCCCGTTATTAATATTTTTTTGTAGCATACCTTTTAATGTTTACAGTTAAGTTTTTTTTAATCAGATTATCATCTCTACTATAATTCTTGTCTTCTTCGCAATATTCTGAAATTAGCACAGAAAATTGTTTTAAAATGACTACTAAGCCGATTATACTTATGATTAGTTAAATAAGATAGAATGCGGTTGCAGAGGGTGCTGCACTAGCTGATACCCTGTTTGAGAGCAATATTAAATGGCAAAAATTGACTGGAATTTCGTACGTAATCAGAGAGTTAAGCATGACTGTATCGCATGGAATGCTGAGGCCGATGCGTTTTGCCAACTTCTCCTCAACTTTGTGGGCGCATGCAAAAAGGTAATATGAGCCCTTATGTTAAGTAATGAGCATACAGCTCAGCTCGTTAGTTAATGAATGGATGTGGTTTTAATTGCAGCCCGAGTGCCAGCCAACATTTTGATAATTCGCGTGTTGTTGCAACTGGGGCTGCAGCAGCCGTTAATGTATAATTAAATAAATAAAATTAGAATGCTAAATCGCCTATTATTAAATAACTTGTAATTGTCATTGTTTTGTTCATAATAAAGGAGAAGGTACGTGAGCACAACCGAACAGAATTTGCCTCGAGCTATGCAATTGCTGCATCTATTTTCAAATACATTATTATTTTGTGTGCTCTCGCACTCCGATTTCCAGTCCTGGCATCCTCCATCCACCATCGTGCGTCCTGCATCCAGCATCCAGCGTCCCGCATCCTGCATCCTTGTTAGCCCAGTGGGCAAAACGTTATGGGCGCAAAATACCTAACGGCAATTGCTCTCAACTTGTTCGCTGCTCAGCCATTTAAATATATTACCACATTGTGAGACGAGTGCGAACAACAAAGAGGCGGAATGCTAATGTGGCAGGTGCTAAAGCTCGAAGGCTGCCAGCTATTGACCTTATTACGCTTACACATTGTGGCACTCAAAGCTTAATCTATTTCCGAATAGAACAGCCCCACAAAGTGGGCAGCCCGAGAGTGGAAAAAAAAGGAAAAGTGCGGTCATTTGGGCGGGCTATCTCTGATCTATGAGTATCTTCATGGCGCATGTCCTGACCCTTGGGCCGTTTTTTGGCATTTTGTTGTTTTGTTGTTTCGTTGTGCTTGAACTTTGAGTCAACTCGCATTATTATAACAGGCATATAATTATGTATTTTCGCCTGGCCAGCAGCGCATTGCATTGGCAGGACTGGCGGCAAAGTCACACCGGGGTCAGGTCAGGCTCGAGCCCAAAAGTCTTCTCATTTTTGTTGTTTTTTAGCCAAATGCTTATTATACTTGCTGTAGTTTTTAAGTGAGGAGCCACCCTACCCAACCGCAGCCGCAGCACGAACAAAACACCCACTTGCTACGTGCTCTGTGCAATGGAATTTTTGCGCTTTGCCAGCTTTGTGGATGCGAACGAAACTTTAACTGCAATGCGGCCGATTGCTGCGATGTGGGAATTGTGAAAATGGGCAAAATGGGCAAAATGGGTGCGTAGCCGACTGATGGGGCGCTTAATGCCGCCTGTGTATACGGTGGCTTGGCTATTAAATTTCCAGTTCAATGATTAACGAAATTTATGTTTCGGCTTATGTATACATGTGTGTGTGTGTGTGTGTGTGTGTGTGTGTGTGTGCATGCGTGTGTGTGAGTGAGTGCGTGACGCTGCCAAGGTGCGATTGCGACTGCGACTGCGGCTAACGATGCCACGCAGCTCGGAGGGAGGAGTAGAAATAGGAGTAGGAGCTGAAACTGGAACCAGTTGCCTGCGGCCACATGCCAACTCAGAGGCAGAGGCAGAGTCAGAGTCAGAGTCAGACTCCTGCTCCATTTCCATTTCCATCGCGTTTTCGAGGCTGCGGCTGCCTGTCGCAAGACGTGTCGAGGCTCATTAAATATGTATGTCTTGTGCTGAGCAGCTGCTTGCTGGCTTGGGTCGTTAGGGTGCCGGGTCTGAGTCTGAGTCTGGGCTTTGGCTTTGGCTTTGGCTTTGGACGGCGTGTGGCATTCAATTAAGGCGCATTTTGTTGCTCTCTAATCTGTTTGAAATATTGACCAAGCGCAAAATGGTGTCAGGCAGGCGCCGAAAAGTAGGCAACGGCAGGCACTCCGTCGAAAAGGCTGAAGCCAGGCCAACATGCTCAGGCATGCAAAATAATGATGTTGAAGCGCAATTAATTTGAAGTTGACGCACCCAAAGCACTGGCCCCCACCCCCAGCAAAACCAAGTCAACAGCAGCGCTGCAACGTGCAACGTGCAACGTTAAAATCAACGTCAACGTCAACATCGTCCTGCTGCCAGGCACAAGCGGCTCAATCTCGCCCTCAAGCTGCTGCTGCTGCCGCTGTTCAGCCTTTGGCCCTTTCGCAGCAACCAACTGGCCAACGCTCGTTGCCCCATTCACAGGAGCCATCATGCGCCTTTTGGCCAGTCG
This sequence comes from Drosophila flavopinicola, assembly GCA_035042425.1. NCBI lineage: Eukaryota > Metazoa > Arthropoda > Insecta > Diptera > Drosophilidae > Drosophila > Drosophila flavopinicola. The sequence continues at coordinate 336,441 of JAWNLL010000455.1, read as the reverse complement.
ACTGACTTACTTTACTCTGCTCAAATGGCAAAAAGAATTTTCTTAGCAGTTCCCTTTTTATATTTTGTTCTTTCTTACATCTTTTTTTTCATCTTTATTTCTGTTGTTTTTGTTACTGCTGCATTGTGTGCAGAAAAAAAACTAAGCAAAATGGAGCCAGGGACTTTATACCGAGCTAAAACCAACTCGAGCTCACTTTGTACGTGTACGTGTATGTGTGTGTGTGTGTGTGTGTATGTGTGTGTGTGTGTGTGTGTCTGGGTATATAAAAAGCCGTTTTTCTATGTCAGTTGCATTTTTGTGTTACGCCTCAGTTACATATTTGTGTGTGTATATATATGTATATGTGTATGTGTGTGTGTGTGTGTGTGAGAAGGGATCACCCTTCGGTTCGGTATGTCCCTGCTCCTGCCTGCCCCACAGCTTGCTTGCAGCAGCCGCAACGCGATAGGAAAAGCTTTTTTCAATTGTTTCCGTTTCGAGGTCATGACAAATGCATTCATTTCTCTTTATTTTCTGGCTATTGTATGTGTATGTGTGTGTGTGTGAATTTTTGGAGCAAACAAGCAACTGGCGGCAATGAACTGTTGCCCCCGTGCCACCCAACGACAATCACCATCAACGACACCACCAGCAGCACCACCCGCAACCAGCATGCCCCACCCAGCTCCAGCTCCACCTCCAACTCCACCTCCACCTCCTGCGACATCTACAATCCCACACACTGTAAGCTGTATGTCATTTTTGCGTTTAATGTCGAGACCTCAACAACAAATGCTTACCTTTGGTGAGGCGAGACGATAACAACGCCCAACAACAACAGTAGCAACGACAACAACAACAACAACAACAATATGTAATAATAAAAACAATAAGCAGGCTGAAAAAAAAAGCAAAAAGCAGCCGACAAAAGTTAGAATTATGCACTTATAGATACTCAGCAAAGCATGCTCTAATTGAGAACAAGCCTTAAAGCACTTAATAATAAATAATTATCTTATATGATAAATAAAATTCTTTTGCACTAGAATTTACTCATCCACCTGTGTCAATCAAAATGTCTTAAAGCCAATAGTAATTGTTTTCCAATTGAAACTATTGAATATGCCTTGAACAAATACTTAAATAAATTCAAAATAAATCTTAAAAAAATTAAAAATGTTAGCTTATTTAATTTTCCGATTAAAATTAAATATATTTCGGCAAATTGTTTTAAACTATCTGATATTCATTTGAGGCAAGAGCAAACAAATGTGTACATATATATATATATATATATATTATTTTACTTGCTAGTGCACATAAGCTTTTGCAAGGAATCCGACTCCAATTATTTAATTACAGGGTATACAAAACAATAACTGAGAACATGCGACAGCAACTCGACGACTGAGTGCTCTATAATATCGTAAATCTTCTACGTATCAAATACATATATTTGGCTGCTCCAGAAGTTGACTAAAGTTCGAGACAAAGTGCAACTAAAATGCATGACAAACTGAGCAAATGCGAAAAGTTTGTTCATTATTAAGTGATGGTCACCCTGCCAGCAAATGCAACGCTGCAGTCTGAGTTTCAAAGCAAGCAGCTGGCGTAGATAATGGACAAAGGCCAAACGCTTCAAGCTATAGCAGGGAGAAAGTTAGCTTAGAAACTTTAAGAATTTATGCTGTATGTTAAACATTAAACTAAACGTGAGGCGGCAACCCAACTGCATTACTTAGCTGTCATGGCCGCTTGCCAGGCTGCTGATGGGCGCCTGTAACAAAATCAGGCGACGGCTGCCGGCGACGGCGACGGTGACTATTGCAAAGTGCTTTGACTTTGGCTCTGGTTGCTGCTGCTGCTGCTTCTGTTTCTGCTGCTGCTGCTGCTACTGCTGCTGCTGGTTCGCTGCTGGCAGTCGTAAAAAATGTAGTTTATATTCAAAATAAATGAGGTTGACTTTATTTACGCGCTTATGCTTTTTATGCGCTTTGCAACAAATACTTGTAACAACGGCAAAAGCAACAGCAAAAATCATCAACGTTGCTGCTGCTGCTTCTGCTGCTGCTGCTGCTGCTGCTTCTGTCGTTGACTGCAATCGGGCGGGCGTACAAATCAGCAAATGCCTGCGGCAGGTGGAGAGGGGGAACGAAGGCGCTTGAGTATTGAGCAGGATGGGCGCGGGTTGTGGATAAACGTAGCGTAAGTAAGTGATTTACCATTGCTGTTGTTGCTGTTGATGCTGCTGTTGATGCACGCAAATCAGAGCGCTGATAATTATTTTTGTGTGCTTTCAATGCACAGACGGATCCTGCTAAAGTCCCACAGTCAGCCCACCACAGCCCCCACCAGCTATCCCAAGAGAAATTCGAATAATATTTGTACAGCCAAAATGTTGTTGCTGCTGGTGCTGCTATTGTTGTTGGCAAAACAGACGAAACCAAAACTTTCGCTGTTTGGTTTTCGAATGTTTTTCGAAAATTAATAGCTGGCTAAAATGTGAAACAGTTTGTCACAGTGCGCGACAAGGCGCTGCAATGGCTAGGGGGAGGCGATACTGTTCGGGGCTAGTGTAGTATTGTTGCTTTTGACTCTTGTCAGTGGCCGGACGCATTTGTTTCTGATTAAAACGAGCGTCCGAGGGGCCTGTTTAGTTTTTGCGGTGTGGGCGTGGCGGGCGGTTTATGTCGCCAAATCGTATCAATGCACTGTTGTTGTTACTGCTGCTGCTACATTAACATTTACATTTACTCTTGCTGCCGCCGCCGCCACTGTTGACTGCGGTTCGAGGCGCCTGAAAGGATTGTGGCGATTGTCCCTTCGTAATACAATTAGCAATGGTTATTGTGGTGCGGGCGTGGCAGAGCAGGACGAGGAATTGGATGAGGGGGCAATGCCATGACCATTTCACTGCGATTTCTGTTGCGGCTTTAGCTTCATTGAATTGTGACTGGGCGTGGGGCTCCGGCGTGCGCCTGTCTCTGATGGTGATGGATGGTTAAGTGGATAAGTGGACAAACGGATGGGGGCATGGCCAGAACGATCCAATCAATCATTCGAGTCGGTCAGTGTGAATATACTTTGTGTGAGTGCAAAATGCTAATCAAAGTTAAAATCGGATTAATGTTGAAGAATCAGCATTTTATGAAGCATTTGTATCGATTGACCCACAAGCAATTGACATATATCAGTCATCCGCACTGAGATCAATCATTTGAATCAAGTTCAAGTCACGCATCAATCATGCAATCAATCAACGTTATGCAAGCAACCAATATCAATATGTATCGGTTATCGATCATTATGATTAAAGCAACACTAATTGTACGTATAGTTGTTGATATTTATTGCATGTAATTATATGAACAAAGCAAATTGAGAGTTTCATTACTCGATTGTGTATCTATCCAAAATGTTCAAATATTGGGTGACTATTTCAAAGCCCTGACTATTAAAAGAAAATAAAATAAGAATAACCAATTCCACATTTTTGGCACAAATTCTTAAGATGAGTTATTTCAATGCTTAAGCGCCTGGCATAAACATCAAATTACACGAAATGTTGCTTTCAATTTGAGATACTTATACTCTACAAGTACTTATTGAAATGTGTCTATTATAAAATATGTATACCCATATTTATGGGTAGCTTTGCTTCTTTAATTTATCAAAGTTGTCCAAAGTTTCTTGAGGCTGACGAAATTCGCGTTTAGTGTTGCTATTTTTTACCTAGAAGATGAAGAGAACCAGTGTTAACAATTAAATCTAATATATTAAAACTTGGGTACGAACCAATTTGGGCTTTGGTGGTTCCCAATCTCGCTCATTATTATCAGTATCTGAAGAGAAATCAGAATTGTATACTTGATATACAGTTCGCTTAGCTGCCGCGCGCCGTTTGTTGACCCCAGGAAATTTTGCAGCTGCCTTCGAAATTTCAGCTGCTATTTCGGCAATACTGTCTTCCGTATTTTCAGCAGCAGCCGCCGCAGCAGTTGTCCGTACGTCAGTCTCAGATTCGGGGTTGACCTGCGATACATTTAAATCGTTTGACTGACGTCCCGACGGATAGTTGCCAAAAGCATTGGCTGTGCCGACGGGCTGGCTAACGTGTTTGCCAATTTGAGTCATTTTGTATTTGAGCTCCGCAATGGTGTTCTGCATAAAAAGAGCTTTAGATGTGAATACGCATGGGAATTGAAAACTCAGCGGCAACCTACATTGCTTTGACGGTTCAGTTCGGCATATTGCTGCTGGGCAGCGATAATATCTGCCTCCTTTTGCTGCAGCTCGCCCTGCAGCACAGTCAGCTTTATCTGTAAGTAGTATTTATTTTATTATAATTTCAAAATTGTTTTTTATGAAATATGAAATGATCCGCACTAACCTCATAAAGTGGCTTCAGTGCTTTCAGCTGCTCTTTCAGCTGCTCAATTTCCACTGTTGCCGTCAAGTGCTCTTGCTGCACTTCTTGCATTTGTTGCTTCAGCTCGGCCAGCTGACTTTCCCGATTACTTATCTCATTTTGGACCAAGGCATCTTCTTCAGCTTTTTTATTCGACATCGATTGGTTGACCTGCTCGAGCTCAAGGTACCGCATTTTCTGCTCTTCCAGCTCTATTAGTTTTTCTTGAAGAGCAGCCTCACTCTGTGCGGTCTTCTTGATTTGCTCAGCAAGCTCAAGTGACTGCTCAGCTCGGAGCTGGGCTATGGCCGCCTGAAAGCATGTAAAATTACAGTGGTATCTCGTTAGTAAAAACACTAATGCTTGCGAATAATCTATATTTAAGTTGGATTTTTTAATACAATGTCAACATTCATGATAACACCATGCAACAGCCTAATGTACCCCGAACATCTGATGTAATTCTCTTATATAAAATCAGCTGCTAAGCTAAAAAATAAATTTAAAACTAATTTTCAGAGGCTGTTTTAGAGCTAAGCGAAAAATTGAGATCTTCGATTTTTACGAAAGGTATTGAATTGTGACAAGGTTATGGGTATTTTAGGAATTCTAGAGGCATTTCTTTGGACTATCTAGTCATTATTTTGGAGTGTGTTTAGTAGAAAATCGAAAGTTGGAAATTGCTTAGAAAGTCTTAGTCTTAAATAGCGCCTAACCTAATAATATTGATAAAAACTGAAATTACATGCTTATGGATTATTTTATACAGTTTCAAATAAGGGTATTTACAATCAACATACTGAATTCGAAGATATTGACATTTTTCTAAGGGTACCGTTATGGAAAATTTAGCTTTCTTCGTTTACCACGAAAACGGCCACGAAAAAAATGATTGAAATTTGTTTGTTCGAACTCAGCTGCCAATTTAACATAATTAATTAACATCAGATGTTCGGGATACAATTTTTTTATTTTAAATTGCATCAGTATAGTTGTTTTATTTGTAAGCTAATAATCGAAATTGTTCAAGTCTAACCCGTTTAAAAATATGCTACATATAAATGATTAGATATTAGACAAAATTTGGATTTTGGGTAATGGGCGTAGCAACATGTTTGACTTGATCCTTGAAGAAGCTAAAGGTCAATCCAACTAACCAGAATTCCCTTCGGCTTTAAGCTGGCCAAGCAAACGTGTTTTTAAACGTACAGTATGATTATAGTTAAAAAGGCAATTTAAAATTCCGAACCCATCTCTAAAGCAATTACATGCAGTGAAACATTGCACAAAAATAAAAAAATATGTTCCCCTATTCTTAAAAAAATAGTTTCTTATTGCTGCACAGTCTTAACATTAAAAAGTTTTAATTTTTGTGCGAACACTATATTAAGGGGTGCAACTTCTAGCAGCTAAGCTAACCCTGGCGAATGAGCTTCGATGGCACCAATTTGTTAGCACTTTGTTCTGAGAGCGAAGTTTGACAAACCATTAATCTAGGCACTTTTCACGCTAAAGACTGCTATGCAGTGCTCTGCAAAAAATCTTGTGAAAAAAAAGAAACATAATTACACACCGCGGCTTCGTTTATCAGTTGCAGATTATCCTGCTCGAAGTCCGCCTTCAATTTCGTGTATTTCATTTGTAAATCTGCCAATTGTTTATCCGTCTGCTGCGTCATTTCTTCGATTTTGGACATCAGTTCCAGTTTCTGCCGTTCCACCGTGTGGAGCTAGATACGTGGAAAATAAGAGCGTTATTTTGCTATTGTCTATTAGCTGCCAGCTCACCTCCTTTTCGAGGTGCTCGCTTTGTTTTTTCCGCTGCGTCAGCTCAGCTTTCTGCCGGCCGACAGCGGCATTAAGACAGGCAAAGTTCTGGTCGTAGCTCGTTTCCAATGCGGAGTACATCTTGCTGTCATCAGTGCACTTTTGCTTGAGCATAGCGTTATCCTTTAAAAGCCCGCTGTACTGTGCAGTTAACTCCTGCACTTGCTGCTCCAAGTCCTGCAAACTGAAGCACAACAAAAGTCGGCGAAAATTTTAAATTAACATTATGTAGTTCTTTACCGTTTCTTTAGTTGGGCATTTTCCTTGTGCCTCTCCACAGTGATCGCGTTGGTTTTCAGCACTTTCTCATCAATCTCCACGAGTTGGTTCTTCAAGGACTCAACGGAGCTCTTGTGGTGTTTCATATAACACTTGAGCACATTTTCCGTACTTGTCGGATCGGGCATTTCCACTTCCGACATCTCGTTGGCCAATTTCAATGGAGTGTTGTCGCTTTTGTTTTTGCGCCGTTGCTTCTGACTGGCGTCTTCGTCCTTTGGATGTTGCTTCGGTAGTTTCGGCATGTTTGCACTGCGCTGCGATCAACATATAGCGCGCTTAGTCTCCTTAAATATAAATATAAGTGCACAAACTCACCTGATTCGAATACGCAGTTATTTTACTTGAGTGTTACAGAATTTAGTGAAAAAACACAGGAATGACGCGTCACTTGTGAAATCCAACGGTAAAAATTTCAATGTTGCCCATTCGTTGCAGTATCGGTTGATCGATAGTTCAGTATTTTCTGTGTGGCCATTTGGTATTAATTTAGTTGCACAACTTGCACAATCGCTATGCAATGATCTGGCAACACTGACAGCTACGCAGGCTTGTTTGATCATTAATCATAATTCTCTGAATTGCCACTTATCGCAAAACAATTTAATATCAATCAGTTTAATGCACAACGATGCTTGAATTAACAAATCAATGCTGAATCAATCACACTTGTGCATCAATCAGTGTGAATTTGGCAAGTTGATAGCATTTGGCTAGCAAAACATGCATTATTAACTTGTTTCACCTCAATATTCCAGTTATACATTCAATTAATCAATCAATTAACCTCAAGGCCAATCAGACGCTGACAAGGCAATTAAAATTAATCAACAATCAATCAAAATGTCACCGAACACCAACAAATCCGAAGTGCAGTATACATACATACATATGTACATCTACATACAGACCCATGTATGTATCGTATGTACATTTGCCAGCGCTGACAATCCCTGTCAGGCAATCAATTAGTCCCAGCACGCACTGGCACAGGCACAGGACCTGCTCCAAATATCATCAGCGCACATACTGATGTACATATGTACATATGTATTTTCAATCAGCTGACCTCGATGTCTGAGCTGCTTTGCTGCACACACTTTTTGGCCATTGCCATTGCCAATGTGCGGTGCTCGAATAATCGCAAAGCAAGAGAAACAAACAAAATAGGAGAAAAAAAAGCAAAAAAAAAAAAAAAGAGACCACCCAATCGGCGCCATTAGCCATATAAGCCATAAGCTCATAAAGCCCATCACCCGTAACCCCAAAGCTGTAACCCAGTTTCAATTGAACGCATTTTCACATGCCAGTGCACCTACCCCAATGCCTACCCCTGTCTCCTGTCTATGTCCCGTGTCCCTCTGCACGCCTCATCATCATCATCATCATCAATTGGCATGCAATGTGTGACCGAGACTGAGACAACGCAGCGCAAATGCTCGGGCTTTTAGAGCTTGGGGTTCGGGCTGTGGATTGTGGGTTATTTTATGCCCTGGCAGAGGGTATACTATTTTTGTCACGAATTGAGTGAGGCATTTACTCCTCCAACTAGAACCTCCATCTGCCGCAAAACAGTTCGAGTACAAGTTCGAAGTTCGCCTGTATTATTGATAAGCAGCAATAGAAGAGTCGATCTATAGCTACAGCTATAGCTATATACTCCGTCTGGCGTTCTCAGGAGCTAGATATATTAAATTTATAATATACCTTCTCGTTTACCAATTTCAGTAATAGTTTGCAGACTTTGTCCCATTCTAAAACGTGAAGGTAAACAATTTTGAGAAATTGTCTGACAATAACAGTAACTATGACTGGTCACTGGGTACCTCCCAGTCGCTCACTCTCGGCTAGAGCAGTCTTGTTGCAACATTTTTTTGGTAATTGGGAAAGGCGGATGATAGGGTGGGAATGTGGTAGATCGTTCTGCTTTATGCCTTTTTGGCTTATTATTATTGTGGCTGGCCGAGCGAGGCAATAATCCAACTAAATTGAAATCAAACTCAAACGCACACACACACACACACACACACACATTCACATGCAGGCGAACGCGCGTGTCACGACTGAAACAGTTAGCTTAACGGGGCGACTTTAATTGCTGACGTTCTGAGCAGCAATCAAAAGTGCGCTGCCAAAAGCGCCATCAAATCGCGCGGAAACTCTCCAAAAGCGGCAACACCTCAAAGTGTGGGTGTGGGAGAGTGGCGAGGCTGAAGGCGAAGGCGGGGGCGGGGGCGGAGGCTAAGCTGAGTGTTAAGTGCGGCGCCATTGCGTTAACAAATGCTCGTAGCTCTCTCTCTCTCTCTCTCTCGCTCTGCCGCTCGTTCGTTCTCTGTCGCTCGCGTTCTATTCTCTTTGTGTGTGTGCGCTCGCGTGTACGCCTGTGTGTGCGAGCATGCGAGCATGCGTGCGCGTGTGTGTGTGTGTGTGTGTGTGTGTGTGTGTGTGTGTCAGCTGCACTTTGTAAAAGTGTTTTGCCCATTTACAAGCCAGCGAACTCGACGAGCATCGGTGCTGATTTTTATGCCATGTTGTTTGATGTTGACTGTCGAGCGAACGCCTGTAGTCCCTGAGCTGCTTCTGCCCAACAGACCCCCCCCCCCACCCGGCGACCCCTCCTTCCTCCTAGTCCGACAGCTCGTTTGCTTTTGTCAATCAGTGTATGTGTGCATGTGTGTATGGGCGCTTGTGGGCGTGGCACTGCCAAAGCGCACTCTTCCACAAGTCTTGTTTGCCGTTTGCTGCTGCTGCTGCTGCTGCTGTTAGCTGGCTGTTTGTTGTTGCCAGTGCTTGCAACTGCAACATTATTGCCAGAATTGCGCACGCAGCAGCAGCAGTCTGTAGTCGGCGCCACCGGCTGCCACCCCGCGCCAAAAAAACCGCCCCCCGCTGCAGCAAGATATATGTTGACAGCTTGTGAAAATATGACCAGCATTTTGCTGCTGCCAGCCAAATTCGTTGAAAAATTGAAAATATTTCGCCATCGATGCACTAAAATATGGTCCGGAGATGTAAAAAACCAAATCGCTGGCAAAATGCAAAGCAATAACAACAATAACAGCAACAGCAACAACAACAGCACCAAACAACTAAACTGTAAGCCAACATAACAGCAACAACAAAAAGAGGAAGCAGCAGCTGAATAAGAAGAAGAACAACGCAACGCCGACACGAACGCGTTTTGTTGTCTATGCCAAAAGGTTTTTGGCGGCGCGCCAGACTATAACAACAGCAACAACAACAACAACGACACTAACAATAACATCATAAGCCTGAGCTGTAGTCCTGCTCGAGTCCTGTGAACGTCTTCTGGCCGAATTTGCTCTTTGTTATAAAAGTTTTTTTTTTGTATTTTTCAAAAATGTTCTTTCGTTATTTTTTTCTCGCTTTTTTTGGTTTGGGGGCGGGCTTTTATTTTGATTAACTGACAAGCGGCAGGCAATTGGCACAATTGAAGGCAACTCCTTGGTCCTTAGTCCTTGTTGCAGGCATTGTTGATTTAGGATAACGCAAGCCAGCTGCCAAAAGGTTAACGTTAACGAATTTATATTAAGGCCGCCAACAAAACACCCAAATAAAAAGACAAAACACAACAAATACGCCAAAAGGCGACACAAGCGACAAAGTGTGGGAAAACAGCAAAGAAAAGCACAAGCAAAAGATGAGCTGCTCAAAATTTGCTTGTTGGCCATTTACCGGCGCGGCAACAAAGAGATAACAGAAATCTGCACATCGCCCCATAACTCTAAAACCACATTGAAATGTATATAGTAAGTACACGGTACAAGCACACAAATACACACACACACACACACACGCACACATTGAAGTATACATACTAGTACTTTATGTGTAGCACAAAAGGCAACAACTTGTTAACTTTGCTTTTTATTTTAGGGACCGGCTAAGTTCGGGCAACCAGCTCTGCAGAATTCGGCTTCTGCTTCTGCTTCTGCTTTCATTTGCTTTTTATACCCTTACAGAGCGTATTCCAATTTTGTCCCGAGATATGTTACCGAAACTTAAGCTTTATAAGCTGTCTGTGCAAACTAGCTGCTCAGCTTTATAGTTGCGATATAAATACATATGTCGCACCAATATGGGAATGATCGGTCCAGAATTAACTTATTGCACACAAAACTTGTTTGCTTACCACGATATACTCACCAGTTATGGCAAAATATCTAGCTTCTAAGGGAACAAGCGATTGCAAGAAGGACTTATTGTATATTTAGTTTTAAAATGAAGGGGGTTTTTACATTAATGGGTGTACAGTGGGAAAAACTTCACAAACTTTACAACTTTCACAAATTAGAACGATCATATGGGTCAGATATTAGAGCCAAGAGGTATTTTCTTTCAACATTTTAATTATTCTTACTGTTTTGTTATTTTCTATAATTATAAACGCTCCAAAAAACAATAACAATATCATTTGATACAAAAGAAGAAATTAGAATTATTCTGAAATCATATCCATAATCTTATCATTTACAAGTGTCCACTGTAGTTGCAACTCTTGTGTTCTGGGCTCTAACTAGGATAACTTATTATAATGTTTGGGGAACAGTTGGCATCAGCTCAGCCCCATTGATCAAACGGAAATATTTTCGAAAATTTTAGTCTAAATTAGTATTAAGTATGGATGTGGGGAGTACAACTTCGGTGTAGTATGTAAGGGTATGTTGGCCTCGGCGTGTTCTTTCTGGTTTTCTTTTCGTTTTGTTTTGGGGAGCAGCTGTTGCGGCACAAAGGCAAAGACGAGGGCTTTGGCCTGGTGGCTGGCTGCTGGCTGCTGCTTGGCTCCATTTTGTGTTTCTTGGCACGGGCCAAGGCGGCGCCTATAGAGCCAGGGGGCCATAAAATTGGCGTCGCCGCCGCGTGATTAGGAGCCGCGACGCGTTTCATTTGACTCGTCCTTAAAGAGTAGACACACATATACACATTTACACATATAAACATTCGTACAAGAATATACGAGTACTTATACATGTATTGTATGCGCAAAAGAAACGTAAATTGTTGAGGCTGTGGGCCAAGATGAGAGGCATTCTTAAAAGCCAATCTCAGGAGATAGCCATTTGTGGATGTGGAACGATACCCACCGGAATTGCTCATTGAAAGCTTTACCCACTCACCACATCCACATCCACATCCACTTCCCTTTTGCCACGCTACATGGCGCTACACTCCATTTTTTCCGCTCATTTCACGTTGATTTTCCAAACAATTCGCATTACAATACATTAAAAATTAGTCGTCTTTTTTGGGTCACAAATTGAAGTATGTATATTTTTTAAGCACTCTTTTCAGCGGCTTTATAACAGTTTTTTATGGTAAATAAGACATAGATATGTTAGTAAAAATTAAAAGTGTTTTCATTGAGCGGATTTCGATATTTCTATTGAGTTTCTATAAGCAGTACAGTAACTAAACTTTGTTCACAACATTCATATAATCATGTTAACAATTAGTTAGTTTAAAACTTCAGAGCTTACAACTGATCTATAAACCCGAATTGTTGCTCAAACACTGAAAAGTGTTATCGATTTAGATTTTTCATTTAATACTGACTAGAAACAGTAAGACTGAAAACTAAATTATATTAAAAACAAGCGGGAAAGGATTATCTTCGGCGTGCCGAAGCACAAAATGAATAAACTTTTTTCTTCGCCAAGAGTATAATAACAAAACTTTTGGTTTCAAACGTGTTTTTTGGTACCATAGAAATGCCATAAGAAGACTTCAAACTCACATAACTTTGCAAAAACTGAACAGATTTTAAAGTTCCAGACCATTTTGTTCGTGGTCTCTCCTCTATTCTTAATGATTTTTGGAAAAAAATTAATAAAAGACATGATGAATAATACTTAATCGCGATAGCTTTAAAAACATGGAATTTATGGCCAAAACCGACTTCTAGTTTTATGGTAGCTATAAGATATAGTGGTCCGATCCGGCTGATTCCGACCAATGTGCTGTCCCTTTGAATAATAAGTCTCTGTGCAAAGTTTTATCGCGATAGCTCAAAAACTGAGGGAGTAGTTTGCATACATATAGACAGTCAGACAGACGGACATGGCTAGATCAATTTGTTTTGTCATTCTAAGTATACTGGCAGTAACGTTTGGGGTTCTGCGATGCTTCCTTCTATGTATTACACACTTCAGCACAAAGTTAAAATACTATTTTCTTCGAAAAGAGTATAATTAAGAATACAGAAGGTATGGAAATTTATCCATCATCAAAGCAAACAAATAGTGTAAAAAGGTATTACATTTTATTTAGTTAGAAAATATGCCATTTGATGAGATAAGTACACAAATTAAAAACAATAGGGAGAGAGAGAGAGAGAGAGAGGGAGAGAGATCAAAGAAGATAGTGATAGATTTGATTACACACTGAAAGTTTATCTCACAAACGCATATCGGATGCTCATCTGTTCATAGCATAAAATCAAATAATTTTACTTATTGGCATGCACATATAAAATACTTTGTGTAATTAAAGAAATATTTGCTGTTTACAAATACAGGCACTGCAAATGTGTTTTATTTACCTTTATTTGTGCTATCCAGTCAATATTCAAAATGTGATATCAGCATGCAGCATGTGCAACTATGCAACAATTAAAAAAAAGATGTATCCGAATATCCATTATTATGTTCTTATGTAAAATCGGCAATTTTAATGCAAGGCTACGTTTATAGTGTGCAGTCTGTTTGTATAAACAAATTCGCAGCAGGACGGCCTGACTATTGATCTGGGGCTGAGTGGGGGCCGAGTGGGGCTGCTATGGTGACGTTTGTCATTACGACTGACAACTGATATCCCAATTTTAATATAAGTATGAGTTGAATATTGTCTGCTGAGCCTCAGTCATAGTAAAGGACTGGCAAAAACAAAAACAAGAAGTCAAAGTGCGCTATTAAAGAGTGATCGACTAGCAGATGTCCTGTATTCAGCCCTAAAACTTACGCATTAATATTATAATTATCATTTGGGATGGCATTTAAATATACTACAAATCTGAAGACATATTTGCAGGGGGAGGGGTTTGTCCAAAGATAAATGCATTTACTAAAAGTATGATAAACGGAAAATCACATACCGAATTTACTGGCTCTAGCTTTCTATAAGCGTCAAGGTATGATCAACGACATATACTACATATAGAGGTCGAAAATCGTTATTTATCCGCATTTCTATATTTCGGTAAAGCGCACACTGATCTCAAAGTCGACGATTTGATGGATGTGGTTGGGAATTAATACACAATATATATATATATCTATATTTTACAAGGTATATGTAGATGTTATCTTCTGCCTGCTACAAACATTTTCCCAACTGCCTAAGCCCCTTGTTAGCTACTTTAAATGGTCACAGGGTATAACAATAGCCAAGAAGCTAACTAATTGCTTCAGTTTTGTCTGAACTTCTTTGCGCGCTGTCCGTCGACATCTTCATCGCCGTCTGCTGCTTCCGCCCGCTCCTCCCTCTGCTCCTCCTCCCGCTCCGCTTCCTTCGCTGACCTGCTGCTGCTGCCTGCTGCCTGCTGCTCGTCCTGCTCGGCCTGGGGTGTCATGTGCACAAATTGCTGCTTATTAATGTCAGAAATTTCTAATTGCAACGCTGCATACAAATTGTTTCACCATCCCCCGAAATCCACTTCACCCTGGCATGCTGCATCCCAGCACCCAGCACCCAGCTCCCAGCACCCAGCGCCCATTCCCCATCTCCTTGCCCACCCAGCTTACCCAATGATGCCTCCAACTGAAGCGCTCTAACTCGCCTCTGAAATATTTGCACTAATTTGAACAATAAATTTTGATTATTTGTGTGGTTGTGCGCTATGCGTCAGTATTTGTGTGTGCTTCGCAGCGTGTGTGTGTGTGTGTGTGTGTAACTGATTTGCCTGGCTGGCCATAACGAGGCAACCAAAACCAAAATTAAACTTAAAGTTTAGAGATTGAGACTGGCACTGACGCTGAGACTGAAACTGAAACTGAAATTGAAACTGTAACGGAACCCAAATCCAAACCCCAGCCAAACTTTCAGCAATCCTCATCCTTCCCTTCACCGAAAAAAAAAAAAAACAATAAAAGAATCTCAGGCGATGCGAGGGCAACCCAAAAATACTTATAATCAAAGCAAAAATTTGCATAGTTTTGCACACTTTTGTCAGGCGAAATGAGAATTATGCGCGTAGTGCTTAGCCCCAAATGCAAAAGGGATATGCGGCGCCGGATATAAGGATATAAGGATATAGGGCATAAGCACAGTCTGAGCCAAAGTTGTCAATGAAAGCAGATTTATTACACTTCGGCCAACATGGAAGACAATTAAAAGGCCAATTTTCCGGGGCCAATTCGCCCGTGTGTAAATTTGCACAGGTAGATACAGTGAATACACACATCGCTCGCTCTGCTGTGGTTGTGTGTGTGCGTGTGTGTGTGTGTGTGTGTGTGCACATAAAATATGTGCAAAAGTATAAAGCCCGTAACAGTAGCAGCAGCGAAAATATCAACAAAAAAATAAATAAATAGCGCAAATAAATAAAAAAATAATAATAAAAGGGAATTGCAGCCAACGAAGCAGCCAGAACGTAACCAGAACCCAATTTTGTGGCCGTTGCCAATGTGAAAGGCAATGACGCTGATGCTGATGCTGATGCTGGAGCTGACTCTGGCTCTCACTCTCTCAGCCTTTGACTGTGGCGCCACAGAGCAACATCCCAAAAAAACAGAGCAACAGAGCAACAGAACAACAGCAGCAGCAACAGCAACAGCAGGAGAGCGGCTTATAGTCGGCAGTCGGCCCAGCTACAGTAGACAAAAGTGTGGGCCACTTTTGCATAATATTTGCAAACATCCCATGGATTTGTCCAAATGCATAGCTACAATACATGCATGTTGCTATTGTCGCTCAATACCCACTGCGGGTAATAAAAAAAAAATAACAAAATAACAAAATAAACAATACACAATCGTCATCATATCAGACGCTTCGCATCATTTTCCATTGATAAAAGATTATGACAAATGGATACGGATTTGTGTGTATGTATTGTGTGTTGTGTATTGCTATCGTACATTGATGTATGTAGTATATCCGGCAAAAGTGATTCGAATACGATAAATAAGACGATCAACTGATTTCAATTGATTTGCTATTTTAATTAACATAAGTAAGCAGCTTCGATGTCCAAGTGTTGAAACTTACACAAGTAGCTGAAGCGACAGACGAAGGGAGAGGACTCTTTTTGCAAGGTGCCCATTGAAATGATGGCAATTGATGAAAGTCAAGGAGGCACTTCAGTGTTAACAGTGTTCGAAAGCGGCACAAAGTAAGTAAAAAGCACCTTAAAGCTTAAGCTGTAGGCTAAATCAGTTATAGCTTTTTGGGGATTTATTTATTTCTTGATGTTGATCAAATATATATTTATTTATTGTTATAATAACAGTTATTAATTGCAATACTCACCTTGGAACTTGAAAACGAAAAACTAAGTCCTACACTGTTTTCAATTGTAAGTATGTATGTGAAATTGCAACGAATAAAAACAAGCAGACAAAATTGCTTGAAAGCGATGAGAATGCAATTAAGAACACCAACTGACAACAAAATCAAAACGATTCCTTAAAAGTATGAAAGTATTCGATTCGAGAAACTATCGTAAGAGTCCACTCGAGTGTCCGGAAACAAAATGAGCTTAAACTGATCCTTTTTTTTAACGAAATACCTGTGAACTAAATTGATAACTATTTTTATTTTGTTTAGCTGAAAGCACATGAACGTTTTAGTTCCCAGCTGCATACTCGAACTCACAATTATAAGAAGGCATGAAAGATTGTAAGAGAAGTCATACATAAAACTTGTTTTAGCTTATATACACATATATATATATATATATATATATATATGTTTGAAGGCCATTTATTCATACTTAATGCGCTTTCAAGCGCACTTCACGATTCCGATTTCAACTGGAAGCTCGCCAGCTAATTGAAACAATTGTTATGGAGCCTATCGTTGCTTGCGAGTCGCCTAATAGGCCACTCAATGCCCATTGTGCATTGTGCTGCCAAAATATTTTCCGACTGCATTCTACCTGCTGATATTTTGTGCATTCGCTTTGCCTGTCGCTGCTCGTCGCCATCATCCTCGTGCACATCCTTGTCCTCATCCCCATCCCCATCCCCATCCTCATCCTCATCCTCATCCACATGCACATGTACAGCCAAGTGGTGCGCCCACACACACAGGCAGCGGCACGTCCTGCTCGTCCTGTTCGTCCTGTTCGTCCTCTTTTTTGTCGTTCGACTGCATGCTATTGGCATTGTTGTTGGCTGCTTCAGCTCCTGTCGATACTCTTGTTGCTGTTGCTCAGCGCGTGTTGTTGCTGCTATTTTTATTGTTGCTTACTTACATATATTTAACAATCTTTGTGTGTGCGCACATTTTCGTTTGTCGTTTTTTTGGTTTTCGGTTTGCCATTTGCCATTTGCCATTTTCCGTTCATCGTTCATCGTTCGCCGTTCGCCGTTTTCAATACCCTTGCCAAGTGTATTAAACTTTTGTCACGAACTGTGCAACATCTTGTGCGGCACATTATCGATCCCATAAATCATAGTAAGTACATGTGGTCTTGATTAGCTGGTCACGTCGAGTCCTGGTGACTTGATTTGGGCCACATAGCCGACATCAGGCAGTTGACCCTATTCGTTTTAATTATTATTCGAAATAAATAAAAATAGTAAGTATGCTTCATACATAACTTACTCATCGGCTCGCTCTCATCGCACAAATGTTCTTCATATGGAGATGAAGTGTGCTTTTATGTGAGCAAGCGATTTATATTTCTGTTAGGGTATTCAGTGTTCGACTGTTGCATTAAGTCGTTGCTGCTTGTTATTTGCTAGCTTCTGTTTTTACTGTTTGCTGTCAGTAGGTAAAAATTCCAATAAATAATTGAAATCGTTGGTTGTTGTTGCATTTTTCCCTTTTGCCCGTTTTGCACGTTTTGGCTACCATTATTATTATTTTATTTTATTTTTATTTTGTTCTCCAGCGACGCGTCCGCGTCCGACGCTTTTGGCATTTGAATTACAATGGGCCAAGCGGCCAACTGTTGGCCGAAGCCTCCAAACTGCCACACCCCCTTCACCCTAACCCACCCCCCACCCCCACCCCCACTTCCACACCACCAACTGCTGACTGCTCATTTTTGGCATTGTCCGAATGCAGCCACAGAGAATTATGAAAATTACAATGCACCAGCAATAATATAATTCTACATTTTTGTTGCTGTCTTTTTCCAGTTACTTTATTAATAATACCAACGTTTTTGCAAATGTCAGTCGCTGGGAGTCCGCCACCGACCTCCACCTGCCGCCCCCTGCCTCCCTAGACTCACCCCGGCATTTAGTTGCCAACTGCCACGGGGTGAACGCGTGCGTTTTTTGTTAATTACACAAAAAATAAAGCAGAATAAAACTGACCAAACAATGGTTAACAGCAGCAGTAGCAATAACAATAACAAATAACAAGCGGCACAGGTGCGGAATGGGGGGGGCTAGTGGATTTTTCAGAATTTCGCTGCCTACTTTGTGGCGTTGCAAACACCTGCGGCTGAGTCAGCTAGCAAGTGTGACTTATCTGGCTGCCAGGAGAAGCGGACGACACTCAACATTCAACAGTTGACAGTGGGCAAACTGTAAACTGTAAACTGAAAGCTGTTTTATACCTTCTCGGTGGCAAATGGAAACGGTGTTATAAGTTGTCCACTAAAAAAACAAGAAGTCAAGAATCAACGCTAACAAAATGCCAGAAATCGCCAAAAATTTGTGCTTCTATTTCGGATGAGTCGATTTACATTAAATATTTACTTTTACTACTGTTTCGTGTTGCAAATGCAAGGCCAATTTACAATTTCACATATATGAAATTCTATATAAGGTTTATAGCTCGATTTCAATTTAAGATATGTGGCTTGTATAATTTCTTAATTTTCTTGTGTCTACTACAAATAGTAGAAAATGAATGTTTTACGGATTTGAAATGAGCTTTACATCTTTATATGAAAATAGCTCTCAATAATGTCCTCAATGTTTGCTGTTTGATGTTTGCTTTATTTCAGAGCCATGTGCTATCTGCTAGTCGATCAGTCCGAAGTGCTGCATCCGCAGCTGCCTTAGTTTGCTTACAGCAACTAGGAAAAGCAAGCAAACGACAAAGCCATAACGACAATAAGTATTTTTGATAGTCATGATCCCAAAAATTGCGCAAAGTTAAAAATGAAGAGCCATTAAATGGGGCGACCGCGTTTTAGTGCATAACTTGCAATTGCAATGATAAGTCGAAATGAAGCGAACGAAAGCAAATGGCGAAGGCGAAGATAAAGCTGAAGCTGCAGTAAGTGCAAAAGCAAGAGACCGGAGGCTGGAGGCTGGGAGGCAGGCAGGGGGAGGTTGGAGGTAGGATGTATAAGGCAAAAGACAGCAGCAGCAAGCAGCAGTCGTTGATTTATGATGGCATCCGTAAAAGTTTTCAACCAAAACTTGCAGTTTAGCGCCTGGCAAGTGATAAACTGCAATGTCTCCTACTCAGTTTTACAAAATCGAGCTGAAATGCGAGCGGACTCGTCTTACGGACGGGTAAAACAACAGCAACAACAGCAACACGCACAGGGTCGACCAACGAACCTCGATAAACAGACTGAATGTAATCTCAAGTTATCCGATTGCCACTCTGAGCAGCATGGGAAAATCAATTAGTGCCGCTACCAAGCTACTAAACAAGTCAACAACATCGAAGAACAATTCGGAGAAGTTTGCTTCAAAGAGATTTGCCAATCGATCAAAATATTTGTGCAGGGGGAGAAAATAAAAAATGTAAATGCGAAGAGATTTTAGCGAATTCGTTGAAAGACTTATAGAAATCTGGTATGAAACTGTAAATAATATCAAAATTACAGATGCCTTTTTTTACTAAATATTAAGCTCTTATATCTATTCAAATGATAATGAAGTATTCAAAAACAAGATTGTTATAAAAAAATATATTTTATTTTTATTATAACCTCGTATAATTGAACATCTGAGTAAAGGTCGTACATAAGTCTCGACTCAAGAAAAAAGTGCTGTTGTGCGCTTGATAAATCTTTGACTGATGAGCTCTTGAAAGATTGGACTTTAAAGAGACTGAGCGTTCTGCTCTTATATAAACAGAGATCTGATGGATCTCGCTCTTGAAATTATGAAGAAAGATTGAGAGTGGGTTGCATCAGCCTGGACTTATGCCACGTCGACAGAATTGACCCTTTGGTAGAAATTGCGATTCATGCGTGTGTTTACAATAAGTATGTGAACGTGGGAGCGCTTGAATTGTTATTTTCCCCAGTGGTATCATATAGCAAGATAACATAATTTGGGTGCGAATATATAATGGGTATTGTGTGCAATACATATGTTACTATATATATATATATAAATTAATGTTTATTTTTTGTTTTTGTTGATTACTAATGTGAGATATAATATGCATCAAATATCATGATTAATGCCGTTAGAAATTGATAGCTTTCATTCTGAACTTTTCAGGTTAGCTTAAAATTTGTACTTAGGTCAATGTTTTATTTTTCTTACGTTTTAAAGTCAATTTCCTTTCAGACAAAGAGTTGGCTTTGCCTGCAAGTCTGCTGGAATGTCGATTAAATTGGCGCTATTCCTTAAGACTTGGACTCAACAATACACAACTTTCCGATCAGTTAGACTTACGTTTACGTTTACAATCGACCATCTAGCCAATTAAAACTTAAGACATTCGTTGCTTTAGGCATTGAAGTTCTGCTTGAGCCTCAATTAAGTTTAGATAAGAGAATATGATTGAAAGTAATGCTTAAGCGATAGTTGAGTAGAGCGGGTAAAGGAGTATAGGAATTGCTTTAGATATTGAAATTTGGATGGCATATCACAATCAGACTCGAATCGCATCGCAACCTAACGAAATTGTGAGCATGACAAAACTACAAAATGATGAAGCACAACGATTTGCATCTTTGCCGGCAAAAGCAAATTGCGGCTGCTTTAATGCAGCAAACAGACAGTTGAGAAGCTGTTGAAGGCGCGCCTGTTGAGCAAATAACTCGCTGTCTCCACAGTCTCTGGATTTCATTAATTTAGCCATCTTGGGCTGCGGCAGCTCTCAAAATCAAATGAGGCACGGCCGCAAAGTTAACGATGTCTCCTGTCGAAAAGTGTCTGTTGCGTGGCAGCAGCGACTGCTCAGCTCAGCTCTGCTCAGCTCAGCCCCCGAACCTCTTTGGGGACCTTTTCACATTTGCACATTACTGCCCAGGGGCGCAGTGAGTGAGTGTGTGTGTGTGTGTGTGTGTGGTCTTGCTGGCACACAGTCCTGACCCAAACCGAACCGACCCTGAGCCCTGAGCCTTGAGTTCAATGTACTCCCATTGCAGCTTCACTCGCTTCACTTTGTCTGAGTGTCAAAGTCCGAGGCGTGTGTAGATAGTTGTCGCGACTCCCAACTCCCAGCTCCCATCTCCCGACTCCCGATGCCAGAGTCCTGGCTACAGGCTCCTATTTCTGCATCTTCTCTCTAACAATTCACTGCGTTCCACATGGCTGCGTTTTGGGTGCAGCAGCAGCAGCAGCAGCAGCAGCAGCAGCAGTAGAAACAGTAGAAGCGGCCACGACTGCTCCTCGTTTATGGCCGCTGTCAAATTAATTGGCTTTTCCGGTTCTGGGCCTCCGCCGCCGTCCGCTTGACAACTCATTTCCTGGTACCCAAGCCCCTACCTCCCTGGATACTTCAGCTTCTCACGGCCTGCGACCAAATTTGTGCCGCAATATTGGAACTGCTTCGCTTAGCTTCTATGTCCTTTCGGGCGGAAAAAAAGTTGCTTTGCATCCAATCAAACTTTATCTTCAGCTTCTTATTTGATACATCAGACACAAAAAGACGTTTTGTTATTTTAGACTTAAAATAAATATAGTTTAAAAACTCAAGTATGTATGGTTATTTGAAATACAAGTGTTTTCTAACATACTTTTCAAAAGCAACTCTTAAGTTTTTCCATTAAAATCTGATTCAGAAACTTCCGATTTGATGCATATAACGCATAATATAATATAATATAATATAATGTTATGCATAATAAACAGTGGTCTTTTCGAAAAAAATCAAATCAACTGCTCTTCCAGAAGATATTGCTTTAGAAGGCAAACCCCAGGAAAAATCCAGCTAAAAATATGTTTTTTTTCGCTTCAATAATGCCGTAATCACGGTCAACGCATATATTTTACCGGGACGCAGGCTTTGATCGCATCTGCCATCAACCATCAACCATCAGCCATCCGCCATCCGCCATCAAGCAGCTCATCCATTCATTCAAGCTCTGGAGCCGTTTTATTTGTTTTTTTTTGCCCAAAGCCGCTGGGCGCGTTTTGATTGCCACTCAGCGTTTGGCTTAGTTCTGAGCGACCTTTTTGCCGAGGCTTTGAGTGCGTTTTGTACACTGAGTGAATTTACGGCAGTCTCTTGAGTGTTTTGTGATTTGAGTGTTCTGCTCAATTCCCCTCATTACCCCATTTCCCCTATTTTGGCACAATTGGTGCGCGTGGTGAGTTTTGTAATGTCTGCAAAGCAAATGTAGCTTGGTTGGTGCATCTGCTTAAAATACCAGAAAATCCTTTTAGTAAAGTTTTCGAGTGGAAGCTTCTGGACATTTAATATAAAAATCCCTTACGATAAGTATCGTATATCGCTTGGGACTTTTTAACTTTCCCCTGATTATAAGAGAAAATAAACCTTATCCGAATATCCCAGGTGGGCTTTATGGCAAAATACGATACAAGTCAGTGAGGAAATTGATTGAGTCTTTGCTAAATGCCAAACTTCCCTACGATAGGCGCAAAGATCCAAACCAAAGGAACACTATATTTTAAATTCTCAACAGGGAAAACAGCCCCATAGAACTAGATCCAGCTGATATTTATTTAAATGAACCTGAACTTTAAATATGCACTATAAGGAAGCGCTAGCTTATAATAAATTAAGTGAAAAATGAGAAGCTGTCATTATGTTATCAGATTTATAATGAAAGTAATAAAAACTATATATTTAAGCAACAGCAGATATTTGTATTTTGGTTGACAGTGTATGTATGTAACCATACTTTGTATTGTTATATTTCTTAAATCAATACATATGTATGTATATATTCTTAGATCATTATATCCGGAACTCACATATAACGAGCAGTTGCTACTTTAATTCCTTAGCTCTTATTATATCTTAAGTAAATAGTTAATTAACCCCAAACGGAGTGGCTTTTCCTCTTTTGCCACAATTCTTGTTTTAAATACCAGAGCGTACATACATACATATATGAAAATGTATGTGTATGTGTATGTGGTCTCGCCAAAAAGTAGATCAGAGTCACAACATTTGCTAGCGTCTGAATTGAATGCCATCCCATTTCTCATTTACATACATAGATGGCAATGTTTTCATAATATTCTTTGCCTTTGTTCTGGTTGCATTTTCTCGGTGCTAATTCTATTTTAAAAATGCATTATGTTTATGTGTATGGCTGACTGCGGTTGGGTTTTCTGGTTCCCAATTCTAATATGCAGCCAATTATGAGTGGTTCATTAGTAACTCTTTCACATACACAACACACACGCACACACACACACACACACACACACACAGAGGGACAGACGTGCACATGTACGTTCACATTTCCTGTGAACCACACGAAGTTGTGGCGAATGCGTTCAGCTAATTGATTATTAGACATGAGAGATGTGCTGCCGAACAGATTTTGGCATTTGATTCAATATACTTAATACTTATGACCCAACCATACATATGTATTTGTATGCCAAGCTCAGCTGCAGCGGCATTTATACTTCAGTTTGTGGCTGCGCTGCAGTGTTTGATGTTTCCTTGCAATAGTCGGCGAGTCCTGGGCTTATAGTTGAATTATGTTAAGTGTGGTCAACCGACTGATAAGCAATAAGTTATGGCTTATTGGTTAGTGCTTAAATAGCAGCTACACTGCACTTCTGTGCTATTCGTGCAGCCGCAACGCAAATTTCAGGCTAACTGAGAGAAATGATAATATATGCTATGCGTATTCATATTACTTGATAAATCCCAACGATTCTGGTATATCCAAAAATCTAAGCTATTCTATCCAAGGACCTATCGAATAAGTAACATAGGTATTTTAATGAACCAATTCTTTATAAATTGTTTAACCATGTGACTGCAACTTATCAAAATCACATCTCAAGAAGCTAGTCCCTTAGTTAAGTGAATTTTGGACAAGCGCCTTACCTTTGGACCGCACCTCAAAGCTACATTAAAACAAGTAAGAGTGCTTTAGTCGGGAGTGCCCGACTAGGAGATACCCTGAACTCAGTTCTGACATCCATTCATACTTGTCTAATAGTGATCATACATACAGACACACACATACTGCAAGCTGTGCATGCGGTTTAAGCGGTTAGCTTGCTTTTTCACTGAGGCCCACACAATGGATAGTAAAATCTTAAATATCTTCTGTGTTTACTGTCCGATCTTTCTAAAATTTGTAGGACATAACATAAATGTGTCACTAAACCAAATTGCAAGGTCATACCTTCAAAAACGAGGATCGGGAGGTGGTATCCAAAAAGTTAAATATTTGTTACATGTGATTGCTATTCGAGATTATACATGCCTAATTTGGGGCCTCTAGCTCTTATAACTTTTAAGTTGAGGCCCAAAAACGCTAGTCTGAAATCGAAATTTATCGATAACATTTAAACGGGACGAGTTATCGATAAAATGAAATAAACTTGATCTGTCCCGGGATTACGAGAACTTATATTCCAAATATGAAGTCTCTAGCTCTTGTAGTCTCTGATATCCGCGTGTTCATACAGACAGACGGACGGACGGACGGACGGACAGACAGACAGACGGACATGGCTAAATCGACTCGACTGTTGATACTGATCATGAATATATATACTTTATATGGTCGGAGATGCTTCCTTATGCCTGTTACATACTTTTGCACAAAACCATAATACCCTTTTTACCCATTTTTAATGGGTTCAGGGTATAAAAATGTCGTCACAGACTGCTACAACTGCGGTGGCTCAGCAATAAAAGGAGTACCTTGCCGCTGAGATGCAAAAGAGCAGTATATGTGCACTGTATTCTGCCGATATGGCTTTATGGAGTGCAGATTTGGGGGATTGCAGTCAAATCCAATTATAAACGTATACAGATACTGCAGAATCGGGTACTACGACAGATAACAAACTATCCCTGGTACGTACGCGGCTCCACACTCCATAGACACCTCAAAATGCATGCAGTTGAGGAGCAGATTGGGCGACACAGAAGCAGATGCAGCGAAAGATTACTAAGACACCGCAGCCTAATCGCAAGAGGACTACTCCCTGCCCGACCCTTGAGGCGACTTAAACGGCAAGGTTTTGCCAAAACGATTGGAAGCCAGTAGGACCTCCACCATCTAAAATCATCATACTGCCTATGGTGTTCGGCTATATATCAAATTACCCATAGGTGTTGTTATAGTACTAATCTGATGTACAGGCTCTACACATACTAATTAAAAAAAATAAAATAAAATAAAACAAGTAAGAGTGCTCTAGTCGGGAGTGCCTGACTACGAGATACCCTGAACTAAGTCCATACAATCATTCATACTAATCTAAACACACACATGCTGCAGTACCTGCGATTTAAGCAGTTAGCTTGATTTTTCGCTGAGCCCCACACAAAGGAAATTTAAATCTTAAAAAACTTCTGTGTTTACTGTCTGATCTTATTGAAGTTTTTGGGGCAAACAATTGCAAAGTCGTACCTTCAAAAATGCGTTTTTTGAACTTATGGGGGGATTGGGGTGAAAGTGAAATATTTGTTACATGTGTATCCTATTCGAGATTATACATGCCAAATTTGGAGCCTCTAGCTCTTATAACTTTGAAGTTGTGTCCCAAAAACGCTAGTCTGAAATCGAAAATTATCAATAACATTCAAACGGTACGAGTTATCGATAAAATGAAATAAGCTTGATCTATCCCGGGATTACGAGAACTTACATTCCAAATATCTAGCTCTTATAGTCTCTGATATCCGCGTGTTCATACAGACAGACAGACAGACGGACAGACGGACGGACGGACATACAGACAGACAGACGGACATGGCTAGATCAACTCGGCTGTTGATACTGATCAAGAATATATATACTTTATATAGTCGGAGATGCTTCCTTATGCCTGTTACATACTTTTGGACAAAACCATAATACCCTTTTTACCCATTTTTAATGGGTTCAGGGTATTAAAAATGAAAATTGAACCCAAAAGTCAGAATAGTCAAAGTCAAATATATAGTGAAATGCTTTCACTCTTCATTTCTAAGCTTTCTAAGTATCGCAGTATTCCTTTGGAGGATTTTGGTGGCGCCTCAAAGTAGGCAACACCTCAGATAATTTAAGCTGCAAGTGTGTCAGCTAAGCGGCCAGACAGCACAGCACAGCACAGCACAGCACATGAACATCCAGTGTACAGGCAGGTAACCTTCAAATTCACGTCTGCCAGTGCGTGTGTGGGTGTGTGAGCTGAACTTCCGTTGCCAGCACAGCGATGTCCTGGCAAGCATGTCCTTGCCTGAGCCTGCTGCCTAAGCGGCTATGTAACATAATATTTTCCGTTTGCCAACTGACAACTGCAATGGCAGCGAGTCCTGCTTGCTTGCTGCTGCCTTTGTTTCCAGCCATTTTTTCTCTTCAGTTTGCTATTTTTTTTGCCCGGAAGCGGAAACGGCACACACACACACACACCCATACACACGCTAATACCCTGACACACTTATGCGTTGCTGTATGTGTGTGTGTGTGGAAGTGTGGGTTAATCACTTGTATTGGCATTGGATTCGTTACACCAAATTTGTGCTGCTTATAGATTAATTACTCAGCCATCAATAATCGAACAAGAAGTTCTAGTAGCCTTGGGACACAAATTAATATTCGCAAAATTACTATCGTATTTACCATAGAGCTGCTGTCAGCTGTCTATCGCCCTTGGTCATTACAAAAGCTATAAACAAATAAAACCATTAAATTTGTCACAAAATAAATTAAATTGCTGATGCCCTAGATGGATTGAACATGAGTAAAAACAGTTGAGCTTTCCAAAAAATATAGAGAACAAAACGATAGAAAAGAAGCCACAACAGGATGCAATTAAAAACTAACTTTACTAAATAGTATATATTTTCTACTTGGGCGTTTTCAAATAATTTACAAAAGTTCTTAATTAAAAGCATAAGTTATTTCCAAAAATTAATTAATGTACTCCTTATCATTCAAAAGATTAAAGCATAAAATGTAGAAAACGTAAAGAAATGAAAAAGAAAAGTCGAAATTTCTACAGTTACGGTAAAGTTATGAATGTAAAGAACGTAAGTAATAAGAAAATATAATTTAAATATGGAAATTGCGTTTGTTTGATGAAATCTTGATCTTATATTTGTTTAAGCTACTGTTGGTGTTTTTTTTTTGCATATTGTTTTTATACCCTGTACCCATTAAAAATGGGTGAAAAGGGTATTATGGAGTTGTGCAAAAGTATGTAACAGGTATAAGAAAGCATCTCCGACCATATAAAGTATATATATTCTTGATCAGTATCAACAGCCGAGTCGATCTAGTCATGTCCGTCTGTCTGTCCGTCCGTCTGTCTGTATGAACACGCAGATATCAGAGACTATAAGAGGTAGAGACTTCATATTTGGAATATAAGTTCTCCTAGTCCCGGGACAGATCAAGTTTATTTCATTTGTTCGATAACTCGTCGCATTCAAAAGTTATCGATAAATTTCGATATAAGAGCTAGAGACCCCAAATTTGGCATGCATAATCTCGAATAGCATACACAAGTAACAAATATTTCACTTTTTGGATACCACCCCCCAGTCCCCCCAAAAGTTGAAAAAACGCATTTTTAAAGGTACGACCCTGCAATTTGTTTTGGTCACACATATCATTGACAATTGTATGTCCCAAAAAGTAAGATCGGACAATAAACACAGAAGTTATTTGAGATTTAACTTTCCATTGTGTGGGGCTCAGCGAAAAGCAAGCTAACTGCTTAGACCGCATGCACTGCTTGCAGTATGTGTGTGCTTGTATGTATGCACACTATTAGGCAAGTATTAATGGAAGTCAGAACTGGGTTCAGGGTATCTCCTAGTCGGGCACTCCCGACTAGAGCACTCTTACTTGTTTTGGTTTTGTCTTGTGCTGCGCTCAATTTCCACAGCATCGTGTAGCAATTTAATTTGAAATATGCAAATCGGCGCAAAAGTCTTCGACTACAGGAGCTCGTGCAGCATGTTAATAATGAATAACAAGCTGAACATGATAAGCACGTTAAAACACAGCCGCATACACACAGAGGGCGAAACTTTGCGAGGCAAGTTGGAAGTAGTAATGGAACTGCATGCAAGGTAAGATCAGATTCAGATCCGAGTGTTGTTGCACAACTGTCTGTCAATGTCAGTTGCTCAGTTGCTCAGTTGTTTTGTGGCTTTGTGTGGGCGGCGGCACGCCCACTGTCATTTGGAGCAAGGCGAAAGAGTCGCATAATAGTACTTCCTCGCCCATCATGCTTATCTGCCATCTTTATGCCACAGTCACAGCCAGCGCGAGAGCCAAAGCCAATACCAAAGGCCAACCAACCAGCCAGCCAGCCAGCCAGCCAGTCAACCAGCCAACAACTGGCAACTGTCTTAGCGCATTTTTCTGCAGCGGCGCCAACTGCGGATACGAATGCGGATGCGGATGCGGATGCGGCTGGCTATGGGGCTGCTCTAAGTGAAATATTAAGTGTGAACGGCAAGTCAAGTGGAAGGCAATGGCGATGGCAATGGCAATGGCGATGGCGACACACAGGCGCAAAACTTTTTCAATTATAAACGCTTTGCGATAAGCAAAGCAACAAATACACCAGTAGCAACAGCATCAACAGCATCAACAGCAGCAGCGGCATCTGCTTGAGTATCTTGCCGACATCCTTTGGTCCCCTTACAAACACACACGCACACGCACACACACACACACACACACACACACACGCGCATAAGAGAGAAAAAACGACCACATCTTGACGCTGTTTATTATGTTTGATATTATGTGAGCACGATGTTTAATTGAATATTGTTGTTTACTCTTATGCCACACCAGACACACACACACACACACACACACATACACACACACACACACACACACACACACACACACACACACACACACACACACACACACACACACACATACCCATGTCGTGGGAAATGAGATTTTATGCTTTGCCGCATATCCTTTTCTTTAGCATGATGCTCATCTATGTACCGAAATATTTATAGCTTGACTTAGCCTGACTTTACTCTTTTCAGGCAGTTCTTTAAGAATTGGAGTTGATTAGTATATCCTTGCATTAGTTTCCGTTGCTGTTTCCCAATCATTGGCTTTTAAGTAAAGTAATACTTGTTCGTATAATATCATCAAAGTTCTCTATAGAGCTGTGCTATTATGGACAAAAACCAATTAAACGAACAAATTTAATTTAGCTTCATTAATAGTATTCCTTATTCTAAGCAGCTATAATAATGCTGGATATGATAAGAGTTGTGCAGATTCACGAAGCTTTATTTAAAGTTAAAGCAATGGCTTTAATGCCAGCGAATCGGCTCGAAAGATGATTGCAATTGCTTGAATCGAAAATACAAAAAGGAAATCACAGACTCAATAAATTGCACAACGACAGGAATTTTATTCTTGATTGCTATCGGCTTAACAGAACTTTTAAAATTATGAAAAATATTTATAATAAATTTACTTTTAAGCCGACTCGCAGACAGATTTATAAATATTATCATTTTAATTTTTCTTAGCGGCAGATTATATACATATATATGTATATATACTACAAGTTTTTTTATTGCAATCAGTTAAATTCAATGCGCATATTTCGCAGCACAGCTATGCTCCGACTTGCAGTCACAATCCTGTCATTTATCTGTGCAGATTTATTCGGAGTGGAGGGACGTACTTGCAACTGTCGCTCCATGGCTTGAAAGTGCCTTGTCATTCAGAGGTCACACACACTCACACACACACACACACACACACACACACACACACCACACAACCACAATAATCTCATAATGCCCTGCGACAAATCAAGCAGAAGGATGCAGCAATATGCAGCTTGCAGCATACAGGATGCAGGATGCAGGACAGCAGCGGCACGTACGCAATGAGATGTGTGCTGTGATCTGTCAGCACATATATTCGATACATTATATACATACATATGTATATGTACAACATGGTCGGTCAAATTGCTGGGAATACAAACATATGCGATTGGTATAGCCAATTCACGAATTCTAAGACGCGGCTCTAATAACTATCAGGTTATTATCAAACAAGTAAGAGTGCTCTATTTTTGGGCATACAATTGGCAACTGTGACCAAACAAAATTGCAAGGTCGTACCTTCAAAAATGCGTTTTTTCAAATTTGGGCGTAGTTTGAGGGTGGTATCCAAAAAGTGAGAAATTCGTGACATGTGTATGCTATTCGAGATTATACTTGCCAAATTGGGGGCTTCTAGCTCTAACAACTTGTAAGTTATAGCCTAAAAACGCTAGTCTGAAATCTAAATTTATCGATAACTTTTGAACGGGTCAAGCTATAAATAAAATGAAATAAACTTGATCTGTCCCGGCACTACGAGAACTTATATTCAAAATATGAAGTCTCTAGCTATTATAGTCTCTGATATCCGCATGTTCATACAGACAGACAGACAGACAGACATGGTTAGATCGACTCTGCTGTTGATACTGATTAAGAATATATACACTTTATTTAGTCGGAGATGCTTCCTTATGCCTGTTACATACTTTTGCACAAAACCCATTTTTAATGGGTTCAGGGTATAAAAACGATGAAGTGAAATCGAAGTTTATCGATAACTTTTAAATGGGGCGAGCTATTGATAAAATGAAACAAACTTGATTTGACCAGGGAGTGCGAGAACTTATATAAAGTCTCTAGCCATTGTAATCTCTAGATCGATTCGACTTTAAATACTGAATAAACATACATAAATATTTGAAGTGACAATATTCAACGGTGTCCACGATTATCGCAAATAATTCTTAAAAAAGATATTCAAAAAGTTGACATACCCCAAAGTAGACACAGGCACAGATAGTTAAAATCAAGTAGTCCTGGTTGAACTGTATCACAATACTCAATACTAAACTAGAAGCTGACCGGAACAAAGATAGCATTTTTGTACATTGGGTCGGCACAAAAAGAGTTGTTTCATTAAAATCGAAAACCCAAATACTTCCAATGCCACGCCACAGCAGCAGCGGCAACATGGTTGGACAGCAGTTGCCGGCGGTGTTCCAGCATCTCGAGAGGATGGACGGTGCGAGCGGAAGCAAATGCGATAAGGACACCGGCAGCAGCAGCGGCGTCGATGGCCTCAACGATCAGAGCAGCATACGTGTGTCCAAGTCACGCCCCCTGGCCAGACTGGATCGTCTGCTGCGCCGTTGGCTTCCGGGCTACAACTATCTGCGTGGTTGTGGCAGCGCTGGCGGCAGCGCTGATAGGCCATCGCCAGAGACGGTAGCGGTCCCAGCGCCCCAGAGTGCCAGGGAAGAGCAGCGCTCCGGGCTGCAGACACCGTTCGCCGTCGATCTACCGCGGCCGGCCAGGAAGCGTCGGGATGGGGAAGTCTTACTGGATGCGGGCATTGCCAAGTCCGAGTTCTGCTCGAAGCTGGAGAGTCTGCTGCGCGCTAAGCTTATTGCCAAGAAATAGCAGCAGGCAACAGCAAAACAATCAGAAGCAGAAGCACTAGCACAAATCAAAATATCAAATACAAAAAATAAATCTATTGGATGAGAATTAACCAGTGTTGCAGTTGTTGTCATGGACATTACAATATATATTATATAACGTAAAAGAAAACAAACACACGACATAAATTGCAGTTAATAAATTTCAAGAATTTTAGTTCAACGACCCCAAAGTGTGATGGCTTATAATAAAACTAAAACTGCCCAGGCCAAATGAGGAGACACAAATATTTATTTTGATTATGGCGAAGCGAGCGTATTTTAGCTCAACTTTAGTCCACTGGCACCCCCACGCACACACACACACAAACACACACAGCCCACACTCTCCATAAGTGTGCACGAATTTGGACCAAAGTGCGTTTGGCCCCACTTTAATGGCCCCATCAATTCAGGGAGCGCAACTTGCCTGATTTATGTTCGCTTGTTCGCCAACAACAATGCATTTAATATTATCGTAATTATGTATTTATTATGACAATGCCTGTAGCAACAACAATAACGAAACAACAATAACAACAAACTAACAAGTGAAACAAAAAATCACATTTAAAGTAGTGAAACAAAAATACACTTTCCGCCATTTCAGCTGCATTTGAAAATTACCATTTTCTAGATTCGGCTTTCATTTTGCTCACAAAATCAATAAGCACCAAAATTATACCATCTTTCTCTTTTTAATTCTTTTAAGAATCTGTCCCAATTTTGAAACATTGAGAAGACAACAGTGCCGAAGTATAAATGAAAATTAGCCGTTTAAATTTATATGTTTATTAAATGTTGATCATTATTGAATGATGAAATTGCAGAATTTAAATAATACAAGGATGTTAAATATAAGAAGAGAAGAGACGAGTATATATATATATATATATAAAGTTATGCATTTTGAGTACTTGAGAGAAAGTAAAAGGATGGAGACAAATAATAATTGAAGAATAGGCAAACTCGAATTAATATAAGAGTTACCTAAAGAAAGACTATTCTCTCCGGTTTGCCGAGGATGAACTGAAGAAGAGAGTATGTGAAACAGGTAAATGCAAGATTTGTTAAGAACTCGAACAGGACTATGAGTATCATTGTTTATAGATAGAAAGGAAGCACTCAATTCGATTGTTTGTTTATTCATTGTTGTCACTAAAGTTAGGGTATTTGAATGGCTGCAGCGAACGGATCTTGTGATTTATGTGCTTCCCTTCGGATTTGGCAGAGTGGTACGTACACACGCACTTGCAGCTTTAATATATCCATACATCAATATAGAAGTATTCGCAATATATCAATCAGTCCACAGACGCACAGATAGACAAAAGCAAGCCGAGAGGGGCGGCCACATTTGGGGGTAGCATATATGAATGGCCGGGCGGGCAGCTCAATTGAAGCGCTCATTAAAATTAATTAGAAATAATGACAGCAAAAACGGATATTCGTAGACATCAGATACAGATATTAAATATAGCTAGATAAAAATGCTATGAAATAAAAGAGAATGAAAAATGGCCGTTGTCAGTTGAATAGCTACGCAAATTGGCCAAAAATGAGTTTACAAAGTTCCCAAGCGCAACTTTTTCCCCAATGGCCAAGTTGTTAATCAGCCAAAAGCCAACAACGATTTAAGGGCTTTTAATTAAAAACAAAAACAAAACCAAAAAAACCGACAACTTTTTGCTGGCTTCAAGGGCCTCAGGGGAGCAACGGCACTCAGCAACAAATTGACAGCCAGGCGCGCGACAATAACTGAAACAGCAGTTGGGAATTGGAAGTGAAAGTGAAAGTGGAAGTGAAAGTGAAAGGCTGGACAATAAACAAAATTCAATGATGGACATATTCTCGACATCTCTGACAGTAACATTGTGTTTAAATTCAAATCTATACAAAAACAGGCAATTTGCTGATTATATGAGGACTATGAGCTGGACAAAGCGAACAGTAACAGTGCGCATACGCCCCGAGAGCCACCCACAGGACCGCAATGTATCTAAACGCACAGCTCGTTAGGAGGCTCTCTCTGTGAGTGCATAAGTATTGTGTTGGTATATTTGAGCTCTGGGGCTCTGGGGACCCCTAATAATTTGCTGGCTGAGCACTTGACTTGCGTCGTTTACATGACCATTAATGTGACTTCTGCCAACGCAGCATCCAGTTGCCGAGTTGTCGCCTGAATGTGCGCCTTGGGAACCAACTGCTGCTGCTGCTGCTGCTACTGCTGACCGCAGCCATTCAATAGAAGCTACTGCTGCTGCTGTTTGTTACTTTCATTGATTGTGCCAACATAACTGTTGCCTACTTTTTGGCATGCGTCCACTCGAGATGCTAATATTTTTACAAGTGTATATATTCATGAATGTGCCTGAGTGCTGTTTTATATTTGTATAGCACACACACACACACACACTTACCCACCCACACACATACACCACAAATATATGGTAATTTATTTTTAAATTACGACAAATTGTTGAGGTCTGAAATGGGTTGCCTATTGAAGACATAGGGAGAAGCAGCGAGCGTGAGATGGGACAGAAGGGTTCCGGTCCTGTGAGTTTGCATTGATTTGATTTCAATAAGTGCGGGCCTTCAATTGTTCAGGTCGTTTAACATTAAAGCAAAGTCAGCTCTCACATTTCTTGCACTTAATTGTAACCGCCATACCAGTCATATAATAGCTAACAGTTGAGAATCCAACTTTTCATCTGATTTCACATATGTTTAGGAATGAGAAACCCATCTCTTGTTTGCAAATAAAAATAGCATTTATTTATTTGTTTTTTGTTTCGTATTTATTTCGTTTGGCTTTTATTTCGTATTCGATGGAATAAAAATTGTACATTAAATTTTAATTAAAGTTTTGCCATTTGTAGACGCTGCTGCTACAATAATTGAGCAAATATTCATATTAGCTAAATAAATTTGTCATAGTTATATATATTCGTATTCGTATTTAGTAGTATTTATATGTATATTTAAATGTTGAATTTGGAAGAAGAGAATTGCTTAAGTACATTGTATAAGTCTTAGCCCAAAAAAAAGTAAATAACGCTAAATTGCTGCTATTTTGATTATCCGTAAAAGCGCCGCAAAAATGGGCAACAATTTTGTTTTCTTTTGTTTTCTTTTTTTCATTTTGTATTTTAAGATTCGATTGGCGAGTTTTGGTGGGTGGATGATGAAATGGTTGGCTTGTGGTTGACTGAATGTTTGTTATTGGTGTGGCAAAAATACTTAATCAGAGGCGACTTTGATATGTTTATGTTTTGAAAAATCGATTTTGTATGATCTAAACCACATTTCGATATTATATTAATATATATAGTTAAGTCAAGATAGATATCATATAAGTAGTTAAGTTTTAAGTTGGATTCTTGCTCGGTATACCACGTTTTATAAGTACTTTTGATTCATTGTTCAATTTTAAGGAGAGATACCTTTAATAAATATACATGTATATATATATTTTTATTTTAATCGAATTTGAATTAATATAATTAATTTACGTAACCTTGCATTTAAATGATATTTTTGGTATTATTTTATGTTGTGACACAATGCACATAAAGTAATTTTTGATTTTTTTGTTGTTTGTTTGTTTGTTTTGTTAGTTCATAAATATTGCGAATTACTTGTTAACTATTAATTGTAATTCGTTTAGCTGTGCGTTCGGAGC
This sequence comes from Drosophila flavopinicola, assembly GCA_035042425.1. Lineage (NCBI taxonomy): Eukaryota > Metazoa > Arthropoda > Insecta > Diptera > Drosophilidae > Drosophila > Drosophila flavopinicola. Next base: position 301,287 of record JAWNLL010000455.1, on the reverse strand, counting down.
AAATGGAGTGTGATAAGTGAAGTCGGCGATTTGTCGAGCATATATTCGTAATTGTAATCGTTATCGTTATCGTTATGGCTATCGAATATGCAGCAAATGTAGAACTCTTAGTATATCTCTCAATCGTAGCTCAACGAAATGGCAGACTTGGGCGTGGGCAGCGGCGATGTGGTGTTCTCCTCCTCATCATCGTTCTCCTGTGAATCCTCCGGTTCGCCCAGGGCATGCACAAACTCATAGAAATCAATGCGTCCATCACCATCCACATCTACCTCCTTGATCATATCCTCAACTAAAGTAAGCACAACAGAGAGTGGGAGAGAGTGCGGGTGAGAGAAGGCGAGCATCAAGTTTGCCTTTCCCGAAGTAGCAACTAATTCTCATAGCCTCAAAACTAAGTCTAAAACTTACTATCCTCTTCGTCGAGATCCTCGCCAAGGCACTGCAGCACGGCACGCAAATCGGAGGCAGTTATATAGCCACGATTGTGCTTATCAAAGACACGGAAGGCATCACGCAGCTCACGCTCCTCCTGGTCGGCCGAGGACAGGCCCGACTTGTCCTCATAGGTCATATTGGAAAGAATGTCGACGAACTCCTCGAAGCTCACATTGCCATCCCCTGCCGAGATCAAGAACATACAAAATGTATTTATATAAATGTAGTTGACAGAAAGCCAAATCCAGTAGCTGAAAGAGTGTTTAGTTGGGGCGACTCACCATCCACATCGATCTCTTGCAGCATCTCCTGCAGCTCCTCGACGCGTGCAAACTGTCCCAACGAGCGCATAACGGTGCCCAGCTCCTCCTTGGTAATGCAGCCATCGCCATCCTTGTCGAACAGGCGAAATGCCTCGCGAAATTCTGGAATGAATGGCATGAATGGACACACCTAAGCTGCCAGTCCCCGAGCACAACGAGCAGACATTCCATTCACTTACCGCGCATTTGGCCCTTGGAGATGCAGCGGCGCTTGTCCAGCGTATCCGCATCCGCATCACCGTGGCCGGCATCCACGGCATAGGAGCTGGCCCGCTGCGAGAATTGACGTGTTTTCGTCTTGCGCTTGCTGCGCAATGCCGCACTGTCCGTCTCAGTGGCAGTCGCAGTTGCTCCGGCCACCGAGGCTCGCACGCTCAGCGATGCCTTGACGGGAGCACGCTGCAAGCTGGCCAGCTGCTGGTAGTCGTCGTAGTCCTCCTCATCGCCATCCACCTCATCCTCGTCCTCGTCCACATCCTCATCGTAGTCTTCGGCCTCATCGTTGTTGTACTGCTCATAGGCCACCTGGTCGCTGAGGTTGCGCTGCGCATAGCTAACGCGAGTGCTGTGCCGCGCTGCTGCTGACGTAGTGACCACGCCCACTCCCACCCCCACGCCCACGCCCACGCCTACCGCCTCGCACGAGCTGGAATCCGTATCCGCATCAGAAGCGGCACTGCTGGCGCCCCGCTGCTGCTGTTGCTGCTGCTGTTGCTGTTGCTGCTGCTGCGTTGTCACTTTCTTGCGCTGTCTTTGGCGTCGCTGCAGTGGCATCTTCGCAGTCGACTGCTGCTCCTGCAGCTCATTTGTGTGCTGTTGCTGAACCGCCTGAGTCTGGCCATCCACTGGCTGCTGCTGCTGCTCATCGTCTGTGCCCGCCGCCATCTGCTCCTCGTCGGGTTCATCGCCACTAAGCGGCGCGTTTCTCGTCTGCCCAGCAACGAGTTTCAAATTTAACAAGAATAAGACAACAATTTTTAAGTAATTTAAATTATTCTTGTTTTGTTTTCATTCTTGTCGTGCTAGGATGCCATCAAAAGTAAATTCCAAGAACAAATGCATCTGATTGCAGCCATATATGTATTAATACTCCAATGTCTATCAGCCCAATCTTAATTGACCTCAGTTCTCAAAATATCTCTAAAATATTGATATAATAAGACGGATAGCTTTCGATTTGGGCTAAGATATTGTAAAAAGGCATTTTGCTTGTACCAAGAAGTCAATTCGACTATGGATGCTATATGAGATGTTGCTACGTACATTACAAAATTAAATTAAGTACACTCAAAAAAATATTCATTATACTCTTTTCGAAGAGGGGTCGGAGACCCCCAAAAGTTACTGTTAGAGTGCCTGCTTAGAATGACAATACAAATTGATCTAGCATGTCCGTATGTCTGTCTGTCTGTCTGTATGCAAACTAGTCCCTCAGTTTTTGAGCTATCGCGATAAAACTTTGCACAGACACTTATTATTCAACGGGACTGCACATTGGTCGTAACTGGCCTGATCGGACCACTATATCTTATAGCTGCCATACAACTCGAAGTCGGTTTTGGCCATATATCCCATGTTTTTAAAAGTATCGAGATACAACTTTGCACAGATACTTATTATTCAAAGAGTCGGTGCCGGCCGGATCGGATCACTATATCTTATAGCTGCCATACAACTGCCAATGAATTAAATATTCCAAGAACAAACAACAAAAAATTTTACGCGACAAAACGATTATGTACAGCATATGAAATTTCAGTAGTGAAAATTGCCTAAAGGTTCGAAAAGAGTATAAAATCTTCGACACGCCGACGATAATCGTTCCCCACTTGTTTTTTATAGAGGAAAATGTAGACCACGACAAAAAAAAGGAATTGATTTTACGTTAGTATATTCAAATCTAAAACCAAACCACATCAAACCTTTAATTTGAATATGCCCATTTTTGACTATGTCAAAATGATATGCTCCTTACCATTAGCTGCCTGAGCTCACGGGCAATGGTTGAACCAGTTAAAAACTTATTAACTGCCGTGAAGAGGCGTTTTCCTTCCAATGTGGCGGCCTTAGTTGCAACTGCTTTGGACTTTAAGTATCGCTCCCGCTAACGAATGTCCTCCAGCTTAGCCAATTGTGGCCAGATATCAGCTATCCAGTGGCCCACTCGATTAGCCCGTCGCACGCTCACCCGTTTTGCCGAACATTCAAATTTGTAATTAGACGCATTTGGGTCCAAGCTTTGTTTTGAGCTGCTGAGAGGGGGGAAAGTGAATGGATAATTAAACAATTTGCTCGTTGAATGCAATTCAATTGGCATCGTGCAATTGATGCGACAAGCAATGTTCTCGAACGATTCCACTGCCATTTGCATTCAAATAGGCACGTTCTAATTTCTGATTCTGGCTGACGGCCTCCACGTGCCCGCATGTGCTTGTGGTTAGAGGCGGAATACACACTCACACACACACACACACACACACACACACACACACACACACACACACACACACACACACACACACACACACACACACACACACGCACACACACTAACTCAGCAACACTGATAGGGAGCTACCTGCCAGCTAATCAGGAAGCAGTTGGCAATCAACGTGCAAATTGTATGACAGGCAGTTTACAGTAACATGAACGCAATGAGGATATGCTCGGAATTAGGATTGGGGTTTTCCACGTTTATAGCAGCCGACAACCAGAGTTCTATGTGACATTGTGTAGCAACTAATTAAAGAGTTTAATGCTTCTGGTTCTAACTAGTTCTATTCGGTCGTTGCGCATTTGGTTTCGTTCTCGTTATTGCAAGACGAGAGCTGGCAGCCATCCCTTGTAATTATCTAATTTAAGCGATCAGCTAACTTCAAACTATAGTTACTTTTTTGCACGTATTGCTGTATATGCTCCATGGTCATTTATTTTTATTCAGCGGAAAGCATTAGCGCTCACTTTTGCTGTACAGTGTATCACGGTCTCCATGTTTAGTTTATTATTTTCAACTGGATAACAAATACGCGTCTTCCATTTTGACTTTATAACAAAAGTCGTTTTTTTTTTTACTACAGCCAACAGTATCAATAATATTGTCAAAAGATTTAAATCTTCTCTGAATGTTTTCCCCCATGGTCACTTTTTAGGTATCATCGATGCGTTGATGCTATTAATCAATCAAAACGAGAAAATCTGCCAAGAGTCATCGAACTGTCGCTTCGGAATGCGCATTTAATTTGCTTAATGATAATCAACATTCAAATGATGTCCGCAATGAGAGCGTCTGCATTCTCAAGTCATCCAACAAGTTGCTTGTTTGCGATTATCTTTGGCTCTCTGGTAAGCTTCGGCTGCTTAGCAGCCAGAGGCAATGACTTGGCACGTCCTGTTAATGTGTTTAATCTACGTGACACGAGAGAATCCTGCGGCACTTCAGCACTGCCCCCTGCCCATGCCCCTGCCCCTGTCCCTGTCCCTGTCACTGACTCTCATTGGGTGGGGGTGAGCAGGGCGTGTATGTAATATGCCAAGACTGACAGCCAACAAGCAGCCATAAATGTTGGCACAGTGATTGTGATTGATGTGCTGGCAGCAGAATTGAAGCCAGTGTCAGGGGTCCTGTCTCGTACGCTGAGCAAGCCATGACAAAAATGCCTGCTTATGACATTTCTCAGTCAGCAGCTAGGCACATACGAATCTCACATATCATCAGTAGTTTTTCACACTTCGACCTGAACAGTTATATTTTTTTTTTGTTTTGTTTCGGATTTAATGCTTTTTATATTGTGCCATGGAGAACAAGCAAATTTCTTTAGCCCAAAGCAGTCGCAATGTGCAGCTGCTCATCAAGAAGTTCGAGACGTTGAGCAAGCTCAAGGAGCAAGCAGCCGGCGCCCAACCGGAATGGAACATTCAGTCGCTGGGCGGCCGTGTCGCCGAAACGGTGGCCAAATACGAGCACACCGAAGTTTTGGCACAGCGCTGCCTCGAGTCACAGCTGGAGCAGGTGTGCGTCGATCCGTCCGCAGAGCGCTTGCTGAACGACTTGAAGAAGCAGCTAAGCCAGCTGCACATGGACCTGCAGATTGAGGTGAATGCAGCCCCAGGGCAAGATGAGAAGGACCAAGATAGGGAAGAGCACACGGTGCTAGACATCGTCTTGGACATGACAAAATCAGAAGAGGATAAAAAGATGGAGGTACTCTCCGAAAAACCGGAATCCAAACAGGATACGGACGCAACTGTTAAGGACATGACAGAATTAAAACCGGAGAAGCCTGAGACCGGGATGAAATCACAACCGGCGGAGCACGAGACTGTCTTATATATGACCAAATCAAAACCGGATACACATATGGACATGACGAAATCAAAACAGGACGCAACAGTTAGAGAGACAGAAGTAAAGCCGGAGGAGCCTCAGTCCATGATGGAATTAAAGCCGGAGAAGCAGGAGACTGTCTTAGATATGCTGGACTTGACGGAATCAAAACAGGAGACGGACGCAACAGTTAATAACATGACTGAATCAAAACCGGAGTCAACCGATTCAATTGTGGTCATGACTGCACCAAAACTGGAGAAGCCGGATACAGTTGTGGACATGACTGAATCAAAACCAGAGACGGAAACACTTTTGGACACAATACAATCAAAATCAGAGGCGGAGGCGAAGTCGAAGACTGTTGTGGATATAACGGAATTAAAACAGAAGACTGAGCCAGAAAAAGTTGTCAACTTGATCGCATGCATAGATCCGCATACAGTTTTGGACACGATGGGTTCAAACCGGGATATACCCCTAGCACGTTCCTGCACAGACACTGACATTCTTAAGCGCAGTCGGCAAGGTGTGGTTGCTCCCAGCTCCAATGAGTACCGATTCGGTAAGTATCCTGCGGCTCTCACCAACATTGTCACCATATGAGATTCTCTTTGTGAAGCGTCCCGTCTGATGCTCTGTTCCCTATCTCGCCAGGTGATGCGAAGGCTCTGCTCATGCGGTCAAGTCCTAGCTGCACTTGGTAACTGGCTGGCCCAAGCCTGGCGACGCATCCTGCCGTTTGGTCGTCGCAGCGATAAAACAACGCAAAAGCTATACCCACAGGCCAACCCAGCACTGTAATCAAACTGAATACAATTGGCATCAATCGAAAGAAAAAAGGACGGGACTGTGATGATGTCCCGTTTTCTATGTTCGTCTCGTGAGACCAAATAAAATTTTAGTGTATAGTATAGCAACAAATCTCAGTATGTTTTCTTAAGTGTGGGGCGAAAGAAAATGTTAAAAAAACGACCCCGTGCTTTCTCTCTGAATTGGTAGGAGCAGCGTTAAAGATGAAATAAATGGAAGGAAATTAGGAGTCAAAAGAGTCCCAGCATCACAGCCCATTCTGTCTTTCCCTGTCCATATTTTCAAATAATAGATTCAGCTTGATTGCTAAGAAATAGTAATAAAGCAATGATCAGAGAACAACTTTAAGAGGCTTATCAAATACAAAGATGAGATGAATGAAACGGAATTAAGACCCAATTTGTGGTAATTAGTAAAAATATAGCAGGAGAAGTGAAAAAAAATACACGGAATGTGTGGCTGGAATAAAAATAAATGGAATGAGACATGCGGGAAGTAAATTTAAAAGCAACTCCTAAAAATAAAAAATTTAATGATGTACCAAATTAAATGAGCCAATGGAACAAAAGAAAAGAAATGCCATAAGGGACAAAGAAGTAGGAAAGAGGATTACAGTTAGGGAAGAAAAACGAGTGAGTATGGTTTGTCGTAGAAAGTGAAACATGGGGAAGGAAACTTAGTTTTTTGGGCAGAGTTAAAAAATTTGGTGAATAGTAAGGTAAAAAGCGCAAAAAAAAATGGTTAAAAGCGAAAAAACCTAGAGATTTTTTAGCTGAGTTGAAATAAGTTTGGGATGCAAGCCAGAAACAGTAGAGATAGAGCGAGAAGCGAAAAGAGAAGAAGTGAGGGTGTGTCTGGGAGTAAGGGCAAGTTACGGAATTGAGTCGGAGCGGGCAAATAATTCGTTTTTTCGGCTACGAAGTTAAACATTTTGTTGTATTTTTTTCTGAGGCAAATTTAAATTGGATTTCAATCGCTTGTGCGCACAATTTGCAGCATATTTCATTTCACACACAGGTTGCCACCTCGCAAAGATGGCCCCAGGACGGCAACATCATCATCGTCATCATCGTCCACAGAATGATGATCATCGTCAACTGCAATCCGCACAATAAAATGCCTGCGTGCGTGCTGAGCGGAAGGATGTGAACGGACATGACCCATATGCAGCTGCTGGCTGGCAAGCCGCAAAATAAATGGCCAAAAGGAAGTGCCAAGGCGAGAACAAGCACGAGGTCATTGGACAACAACATCAGCGTTCCCAGGCTCGATTCGTGTGCCATGCAATTTTAAATTTATGCTCTCTCTCTCTCTCTTACCCTCTTTCTATCTCAGTCCTCTGCTCTGAGGGGAAACTCCAAATTGACCACAGAGCGCACATTTGTGGGACACAGCATACGGGATATGCGATGCTGCATACCGATGGATTTACATAGCAGCACTCACACACACAGAGCTCGCACTGCCACATATAATTACCGTTAACATGGCCATAAAGCCGTTAAAATATTCCATCAACTTCATTTCCGGCTCTTTGGCATTTGCATTTAAGCAGCTGAGCTCCTCATCATCATCAACAGCAGCATCATCACCATCATCATCATCATCACGTAAAACAACTTTTGCTAGTCCTGCAATTCCAATTTGCATTCCACACTCACACACACACACACACACACACAGACAGACATATACCTTTCGCAAGTTTTATGACATTAGCCCGAAAACAACAAAAATTTCAACTGTCTGTTGTCAGGGGCTATGCCATCAAAATTGTCACCAGCTGACATGAAACAAATGAAGGCACCACCGACACGCTCCTTCCCCACAGCATCCCAACATCCCGCTCATCCCCCACATCGACCCCGCCAGGCTGCCCGCCTCCTTCGCTGAGCTGTGAGTCGCGTCACTAATGCGCTTTGCATAACTTTGTCAGTCGGCAGCTGATTTGTTTATTAGCAGCAACTCAGAAAGTGAAGCAACGCAGCGTGAAGTTGCAAGTTGGAAGTTGGAGCCAGCTGCTCCAACAATGACAGACACGCAACAGCAGCAGGAGCAAGGGGGCGGAAGGGCTGGTGGAAGGGCTTAGCTAATGTAACTTTAAGTGATGAGCATTTGATAAATGAATTGAAGTTGAAGTGCAAAGTTCTTGTAGTAGTATTTGTACAGGCTTCCGAGGCAGTTGGCTACTTTGGTTGCACTCTAAGATCATCAAAATCGGCGATGTGAACAGACATTTGGCCAGGACTCGTACTGAAGAGAACCCATTTTACTCTAGATAACAAAGACTTGTTTATCACTCTGACAAACTCAAATCCAGTTGACAATAGTAGAAAATTAAGAAAATCGTGTACTCAAAACAAGTGCAAGCGTGGTAAAAAACCAACACAAAAATTCAATATCATTATTTCAAGAATTTTGTTGTAACCCCGAAAATTCGCTTGATGCTTGTTTCGATGTATTTTACCCTTATAAGTATTTGTTTAACTCCAAATTAATATGAAATGCAATTATTATTTGTATTCTATATATGTAAATTAGAGAGCCCTCCAATGAATGTAGTAACATTTGACAGTGAATGTCTCATATGTCATTCTGAGTGCATTCATGCAGCCCTCTAATGCAAATGTATAAATAACGTAAACTAACTTACATAAATAAGTACATGAAGTCTTCAATTAGAACAAAATAACAGATTAACTATTCTGGTCTAAAATGAATGCACTTTCAGTGATTCAATTCATTGTGGTAGTTAAGTTAGCTACAATTTGGCTCATAAGCAAATATTATGGTGTGAAATGCTTAAGCCATGTTTAAGGCTCTACATTTTTAATAATTTATAAAAAAGAATTACGAGAAAAAAAAGAACGTTAGTGTGCCAGAGGAGATTATAAGCTCAACTTTATTGCGACGACTAAATTTAACTAGACATTCAGCAAGCGTGCTTTAACGCAGTTTCCAACCCAGTCAAATACCACGAAAAAAAATAAAAATAGAGACAGAGTGCCACAAAATGTTCCATCACATAAGCATACGCCTTGTTAGCGACCACAACACGCCCGTAATGGCGCAACCCGTCCACGTTTTTTGGCCTGCGGTTGACCGCAGGACGCGTGAATATCATTTGAGCCGGCGAAATCCCGAAATCCCGAGGGGCAGTGACAACAGCAAAAGCCGCAACTGTTCGCTGGCGCCCCTTTTTATTGTTTAATTTGAATTGTTGTCGCCGCGGGGCGTTTGGCGTACTAAATCAGTTGGCGATTTTCGCAATTGCAAAACTTGCGTAACCCATTTAAAAGTTAACTTCTCCTACTTATGGCTGCCTGTCAAGCGTATGCGGCGTATGCGTAATACTCCTGCTGCTACAACAACAGGAAGGTAGCATCGCAGTGGAGCGCTGGCATTAAACCAAAAATGGAAATATGAGCTTACACATTGCCAAGGCATAAATCACACGAGTCAAACAAACAAACAAACAAATAAATAAATGAATGAGCAAACAAACAAAGAGAAATTTACAAAGAAGGAGGCAAGTTGGCACAAGTGACACGCCCACATACGCCCATTTTGTGTGCAACACGTACATTTTGGGGCATAAAATTTTAACAACTTCAGCAAAACGAAAAACAAAGCCAAGCAAATAAAACAATGTTCATGTCCATGTGTGTGCGTCTATTTACATGAGTGTGTGTGTGTGCGTGTGCATATGTGTGTGTGTGTGTGTCTGTTGGCGGAAGTTAGTTGACTGAGTTTTTATGGTCAAAGCAAGCAGTTCTCTGTATGGGTTGCAAAATCTCAAGAGGGCTCCACTAAAAGGAAACTTGGCAAGTAAAAATAATGAAAACAAGTGGAGAAGGATTATCTTCGGCGTGCCGAAGATTAAATACTCTTTTCGAACCTTAATGCAATTTTTACTATTTTTCCGTGACTGCTTATTTAATTCGCAGATATTAATGTCGCATACATATACCCCTACATATAAAATAAAATATATAAAGGTATTCATGTAAACAGGACGTTTCACTATCCGCAGCTCGTGGACGCGTCCCTTAGCATTCATAAGTGCTACCGAATTGAACAATAAACAAGTTTCAGTTTTTCCAAAAAGTCAAAACTACATTACATATGTATACTACAATATACATACCAAATTTTGTGCCTGTTGCTCTTATACCTTTCAATTTAGGAAATTGAAAATAAATGAATTTGACTACAGCTATTATATATTTGAAAAGAAGAATAAGAAAAAATGAAAAAAATTACCAGTCGCCGCTAGTCTTGAACCCGGGACCTCTCGCTCCAGTTCGCAACTTTACCCTTACGCCACAAGCCGTTTTGATGATCGCTGACAAAATCCCTTGAAGAGCAGACTGTCAAAAGCTTTCTTGTTTTGCTTTTTACTGCTTACACCAAGCAGTTTTAAAAATCGCTGACAAACTCGATTTATACTGAGCTTTTGTTTTTTCGCGTTGCATTGTTTTTTGTTCTAAGCCATTGAAAGCAAATTAATTGGATAACAGTTATTATATATTTGAAAAGAAGAATAAGAAAAAATGAAAATAAATGACCAGTCGCCGCTGGTCTTGAACCCGGGACCTCTCGCTCACCAGTTCGCAACTTTACCCCTTACGCCACAAGCCGTTTTGATGATCGCTGACAAAATTGCTTGAAGAGCCGACTGTTACAAATTTCCTTGTTTGGTTTTCCTGCAACCTGCAGCAACTCGCGTTTGTCAGCATTTGTTTTTTCGCGTGGCATTGTTTTTGTTCTAAGCCATTGGAAGCAAATTAATTTGATTACAGTTATATATTTGAAAGGAAGAAAAAGAAAAAAGTATTAAATTAATAATCAGTCGCCGCCTAGACTCGAACTTGCGAGACCTTGCGAAACTTGCGTTCGTTAGCGCGGCTCTTACGCCTTACGCCACAAACCGTTTTGATGATCGGTGACAAAATACCTTGAAGAGAACGACTATCAAAAGCTTTCTTGCGCTTGACTTTGTTTGCTCATATGCACCTGTTTTTTCAAAATATTTAATGACGCATATCTTCGCTGTTTATGACTCAATCGATTTGCGATTTTACCCATTGATGAGTTATAAGGATGTTCAAGTGTACAAGGAAATTTAAGGCAATTGCTTTGAAAACATCGGATTTATGGCCAAAACCGACTTTGAGGTGTATGGCAGCTATAAGATATAGTGGTCCGATCCGGCCGGTTCCGACCAATGTGCTGTCCCCTTGAATAATAAGTGTCTGTGCAAAGTTGTATCGCGATAGCTCAAAAACTGAGGGACTAGTTTGCATACATACAGACAGACAGACAGACAGACAGACAGACAGACAGACAGACGGACATGGCTAGATCAATTTGTTTTGTTTTTTATAAGCATATTGGCAGTAACTTTTGGGGGTCTCAGACGCTTCCTTCTATGCGTTACAAACTTCAGGACAAACTTAATATACTATTTTCTTCGAAAAGAGTATAAAAAGAACTATATACACATCTTGTATAAAGCCAAGAACGATTATTAAAATTGCCTGAATACGAATTAAGGCAAGAGTGCTCAACTAAAGCTACCATGAACGAAATAATTATATATATATTTTTTTTAATCGTAAGAACAGAGAGAAGCTATTCAAACCAGCGTTAAGCACTCTTATGAAAATTGACTCTCAAATTAGATCTTTAGTAATCGAACTAAAAACGGATTTTACATTATCGTGGATTTTTTTAATTGCCCAACTTATAATAAAGTCTCGCAAAAACATCGCTTCCTCACTTGGAGGCCGTAGGTGAACTTACACTCGTATACAATATACTATGTATATACACATTAGATATCGATACATTAGATATCGATACATAAAAACCAATTCTTAATTTAGCAATTTGTCCCGATTCAATTCGCTTTTTGTTGTACCGACGTTTTGGATGCTGGATATATAAAGTTTTTTCTTAACATCACGCAATTCAGAGAGGATTGGATGGGACCAGCTCTGATACAAAAATTTCAACGAACAAATTAATCGATACGTAATATAATCGGTATTAATATTCGACATGTAAGACTTGCAGTGTTGTAAAAAACACTAATTGGATCATTTTGTATTATTATTGTAAAAGTGCTACAAATTGAACAACTGTTTTATGGCGCAAAAATGGAAGTATGCAAATATTCCTTGAATTCCAGCACAATTCGTGCAAATTTTTGATTTAAATGTAAACGAAAAGAACAGCTGATTTCCAATGTGTTCATTGAACAGCTGTTCTAGAACATCGATAGAGCTGCAACGTTGCTAGCCATTGTCACTTGTCTGCCACTTTCATGAATATAGGATATGTTTCCGTGCTGCACAATTGGAAAATACCAATACCCTATTATACGACAGCGCTTAGGGTATACAAAACAAGTGGGGAAGGATTATCTTCGGCGGGCCGAAGATTTTATACTCTTTTCGAACCTATAGGCAATTTTCACTCTGCCAACTGCACCACTGAAATTTCATAAGCTGTACAAAATCGTTTTGACGCATAACTTTTTTTATACCCTGAACCCATTAAAAATGGGTAAAAAGGGTATAATGAAGTTGTGCAAAAGTATGTAACAGGCATAAGGAAGCATCTCCGACCATATAAAGTATATATATTATTGATCAGTATCAACAGCCGAGTCGATCTAGCCATGTCCGTCTGTCTGTCCGTCTGTCCGTCTGTCCGTCTGACCGTCTGTCCGTCTGTCCGTCTGTCCGTCTGTCCGTCTGTCTGTCTGTATGAACACACAGATATCAGAGACTACAAGAGCTAGAGACTTCATATTTGGAACATAAGTTCTCCTAATCCCGGGACAGATCAAGTTTATTAAAATTTATCGATAGCTCGTCCCGTTCAAAAGTTATCGATAAATTTCGATTTCAGACCAGCGTTTTTTGGATATAACTTACAAGTTATAAGAGCTAGAGGCCCCTAATTTGACATGTATAATCTCGAATAGCATACACATGAACTATTTTTTCACTTTTTGGATACCACCCCCAAACCCCCCAAAAGTTAAAAAACGCATTTTTGAAGGTACGACCTTGCAATTTGGTTTGGTCACACATATTATTGACAATTATTTGCCCCAAAAATTTCAATAAGATCGGACGATAAACACAGAAGTTATTTAAGATTTAACTTTCCATTATGTGGGGCTCAGCGAAAAGCAAGCTAACTGCTTAGACCGCTTGCACTGCTTGTACTGCTTGTACTGCAGCATGTGTGTGTTTAGATTAATATGAATGATTGTAAGGACTGGGTTCAGGGTATCTCGTAGTCGGGCACTCCCGACTAGAGCACTCTTACTTGTTTTTTTTTGTTCTAAGAATATTTAATTCATTGCCAGTTGTATAGCAGCTATAAGATATAGTGATCCGATCCGGCCGGCTCCAACCAATGTGATGTCTCTTTGAATAATAAGTATCTGTGCAGAGTTGTATCGTGATAGCTTTAAAAACATGGGATATATGGCCAAAACCGACTTCGAGTTGTATGGCAGCTATAAGATATAGTGGTTTGATCCGGCCGGCTCCGACCAATGTGCTGTCTCCTGGAATAATAAGTGTCTGTGCAAAAGTTCTATCGCGATAGCTCAAAAACTGAGAGACTAGTTTGCATACATACAGAGAGACAGACAGACAGACTCACAAACGGACAGACGGACATGGCTAGATCAATTTGTATTGTCATTCTAAGCATACTGGCAGTAACTTTTGGGGTCTGCGACGCTTCCTTCTATGTGTTACAAACTTCAGCACAAACTTAATATACTATTTTCATCGAAAAGAGTATAATTATAGCCTACACAAATAGGCGCCCATTGAGTGGAAACATTGCTGCAAATGTTAAAAGTAATCGAATGAAAATCCAATTGTATTTGTGTGTGAGCCTGACATTTGCTGTTGGTCTACCCCTCTATAGAGCTAATTTGCGGTAAACGCAGCCAAATAGAAGCAACGCGTATTGCATTTGCCTGTTTCTGACAGCGGGCCTGGTCGCTGACATTTTGCAACGCGGCAAGGGGGTGGGGGAGGGGGAGTATGCGTTAGTTGGGGTAATTGAGTTGCACAGAAATTTCAATTGATAACAAAATATGCAAATATGTATACAATGTATGCTTGTGTGTAATGATATGGATATGCAAACAGGGCTTGCTACAACGTCTGTGGAGTATCTAGGAAACTGTGAAGAGGCAGATAGCTGAAGTCAAGCCAAGGCAATCAGAGGCAGTTGGCAGTCAGTGCACATACTACATATGTATGTATACGAATACCGATTGGACAAAGTTACTCATTCGACCGGAATGCACAAACAATTAGCCAAAAGAAAAGTTGGCCAACTTGCGACCAGACGAAGGACTCGTCTGGACTAAACGTGCCATCAGCATGTCCATTGTGCTGCTCTTTGCACAGACTACACAGAATACACTGCTCAGAGCTGCTCGAGTGGACGGCAGTTTCACAGCGTCTTCCATCGTGCATTGACCGACTATCAACACCACATTAAAGAATGTCCCAGCTTTGAGCACATTTCAGCGGGTTAAGCGGACCAAAAGCGGCAAATATCGCTTATCTTTGTAGTTGGTTCCCATACGGAAAAGCACGTGGCAGGCTGATGAGCCGATTAGTTTGAAAAATATTTTGTTATGCCAAACATTTATTAGGCGGTACTCGGAAGCCGAGAATTATCTTCACATCCAGGAAATCACTACAAAGGTAGAAGCGATTGATGAGCTCCCAACAGTTCGCGCATGCGTTCTTCAATTCTCTGCTGATTTAATATAGTCTGAGCAACGCGACGTCCGTTGACCAGCAAAGTGAGGGTAGTGGTGGATGGCTCCTCCGTATTGGTGGGGCCCACAGTCTCGGCGTGAAGAACGGCTGATGACGGACTGCTGCTGAACGCCGTGATCTGCTCGAACTTTTGAATTAGCTTCTTCACGCTGGTGCGCGGAACGCCTTCCAGTTCAGCATTACCGGTGGCCATGTCTTGATTTTGAATTGTGTGTATTAAATAATAGCCGAAAAATTAAGCACTTACTTTCTAACTTGGTTTTTCACGTTTACAAAATGAGTACAAAAAATTTGGTTTTTGTTGGGAGATGCTATCAGTGTACAGTACAGATTTAAACTAACGAAAAACTGTGGGGCACACAACTACTACCCGATCGGCCTACTCGGATCTCGACTCAAATCGAAAAGGTAATGCGACTTTTATTGTGTGTCTACAATTTTAATAACCCCTTTTAGCTGATGTGTATTGTATTTGGTTAGATGGAGCACAGAATGGTATTTATTGTGAGAACAAAATGTACCCTTTTTAGCTGCTGAGATACAAATGTGCTGTGACTATTCACGACCTCAGTTGGAATTTAATTACTTCTCACTGATACTGATACGCAAATGTATTATATTTTTTGCCTCATCTTTGATTCGCGTAGTCCACTCAATCTGGCAGGGCGTACATACAAATATACCAGGCACTCTTTATAATATACAGTACACTGCATTATTAAAAACGAATAACTTTGAATAAAAATTAATAAATTTAAAATTTCAGCTACACTCGTGAAAAACTGTTTAAAACTTAGCACAGGTAGTAATATACATACAGTAGTAATATACTATCTATTAAGCACTACTTGGCGCAAAAACTTCTCAAAATGCTTTCCAATACTTTTAACTATATTTATTTCATACATATATATAAATATAAAGCATTTTGATTTTAGCGTTATCCATTTAAGATGTGTACAAGAAAAAAAATCCATAAAAATTTAAAAGCTTTACATTTGAATATTAAGCTTTAATTCTATGAAAAAAATTCAAATAAATGAATAATGAATAATACAATTAAAAAGAAACTAACAATTTAACTGGTGACTGCTTTTAGCGAATTTTATTATTCAATTTATCGACCGCTCTTGACGGCTGTAATTTTCCTTCTTTTTTTTTAATTCACAGGCAACAATAATGAAAATAGTTCGATTAAATGCAACTGAAATTGCATTAAATTAAATATCAATTGAAATCATGCGAACATTTAAAAACAGGAAAAAGAATTATTGTAAGACTAGCTACAAACATGAAGCATCGTGTCTGATTATGGAGATATGTTAAAGTATAATATCGAGAAAAAAATACATAAATTTAAATAATAATAATAATGTTCCGGTCTGATGAATGTGTTCGAAATGGAACGAAACGTCGATATTAAGAAGAAACGATCAAAAAGAAGAAGAAAAAACGAATATTAGTTAAATAATGAATAATTGCAAATAATAAGAGACACTCACAAAGGTTTGGCAGTCGTTACAACTATGTATATAGTTCATGTGTTAAAGCTGAACGGCAGCAGATTGGCCAACTCGATGTCATTATAGTCGTGGCATGGCCACGGGACGTCCAATGGTGACAGCGGGCGGTGGTTGACAAAGTCAATCAGTGCATCTGGCTGCTCCATTGGCATCTGCTTGCCTGGAGAAAGAACTGCATCGAGGTCGTCGCCCCACAGCTGGTCCATTGAGTCCTGGTAAAAGGAGGACTGCTGTTTGGGCAGCGATTCTATATTGTTAGACGGTTGGTTTTCTTTCTGCTCTGTTGGCGGCACTAGGCTATATATAATCGCATTCTCTTGGACTTTGATCTCTGGCTCGTATTTTGATGGTTGTTTTTGTTGCTGCTTTTGCAGTTGCAGCAGTCTTTGTTGTATTGCTAACTTTTCTGTTAATTTTTTAGTTCGTAGCTTCTTCTGTGGATCTGGCTGTGTTTGGTGTTTTGGCTTTTCTGGCTTACGCGGTGGTAGTCGTGACTGAAAAATTGTTATTGTTTTATCCAGGACAATAAACTGCTCCCGTTTTTCTTTGGCCTGAAGATTTTTGAGCTGTTGGCCGTGCTGCGGCATCGTTTCCTTTTATCTTTTGAGCTGTTGTCGCTGTTGGAGTGACTGTTTTAATTTTGCTGTGATTTTAGTCTGATTGATTGGTTTTCCGGTTCAGAGTATTGTTGTGGTTGTTGTGACTTGTGACAGTAGTTGTTCTGATTTCTGTTGCCGTTGCAACTGTAGTCGTTTTAGTTCTGCTAGCCTGGAGAGTGCCTCCCACTTGTTCCACGACTGATTCAGTTAGAGTCCGAGTCCAAAAAGCTCAAATCGGTTTGATTACTTGAGAGACCTAACCTTGCGGGCAAGTTGTTCTTGGCCACAACTATATGAAATCAAAGCGAAAACTAAAAAGAAACATATAGATAAATATTGAAAATAAATAAATGTAATAAAAAAAAAAACATCCAAACAAAGCATGTGAAAATGATTATATTATTATTAGTTTGAACCATAAAAAATTATAAATTCTGCAGTCAAAAAGTAGAAATAATCCTTTTCACAGATAAGCGCCAAGCTTCATTCATAATAAATAACACTCACTTAAATGTTAACCAAATGCTGCCAACAAATGACGAATTATGCAGGAGGCAGGGAGAATAGACGGACGCAAGACAGGACATTAAAAAAAAAACACAGATACTCACACACACGCTCACACTCACACTCACACGCACACTCAGACGTAAACATAAAAAGTGCTTTAAGGGCTTACAGAAGGCAACAACAACACAACTGCGAAAAAACAAAAAAACTAAACCAAAACTTTGCAAAGCACACAAAACTCGACGACCAGATACTCTTTATGCACTAATTTAAAATTCGAAGAAAATAAACAAGCTGAAAATAAAGAATTAAACATGTTTGATCAGCTGCTTAATAGCTTATCATTTCATTTGCATTCAAATTCAACATCAGGCATTCCACTGTTGGGTTTTAAGTCGTTTGGGATGAAGATCCAAAGGCAATTCTAACATTTCTGAATATCAAGAGTATTTTTGTTCTACTGTTGTGTTGAGGTAATTATGTATTATATTCAAAAGCGTTTGCAAATCAGCGGATAGTAAATGAAATGTTCGTTAAAAGAAGAAATATAGCTTTAAGATGTCTCTTATGCAATAAAATGAGTTAAACTTAATATATACCCTAGCCAGGGCTGCCCCATAGGGAACAAAGGAAAGGCAACCCAATAAAACTGTTGGCTCTTGTAGAGGCGACTTTACATATGTTAAAACATATCTACAACGTATGCATATGCCGAATTTGTTGCTGTGTGTGCGTTTCTGCTCTTGCAATTTAAATGTTTGCGTGGCTTTGTGTGTGTGTTTGTCTTGTGTGTCTGTTTGTGTGTGTGTTGTGTGTGTGTTGTGTGTGTGTTGTGTGTGTGTGCGTTTGCTGTGCTTGTTGTCCCTTTTATGGTTGCGTCGCGCTGCCTTTAAGCCTTTTATTTGCTGACGTCATCGTGTGCCCGACAGCTGCGTACTCCTCCCAAACAGCCTCGCATACACCCACCCACCCACACACATCTACACACACATACACACACACACATACATATATACACACACACACTTTGAAGACGTCTGTGGATTTGCATATTCCGCGCCTCATCTATTTTACGTATTCATCGCCTTATTTGCATGCGTTTTATTTTCGGCTCGTTATTTGTTGTGCACACACACACACACGCACACATACACACAGAAAGGCAGCAGCACAAAAGGAACGTCCTTTGGCTCCAGTTCCTTTTATTACAGCGTAATAAGAAGAAATGCACGCTTGTAAATGCTCATGAGTGGCTTATTTGGATATGTGTCCCACAAACAACAATCCTTAGAGATCAAAGACTGGCTGCTACTTGTTGGCTTTCAATGTCAACAGATAGAACAAGTTAAGGCTTTCCGACAGCCCGCAAAGAGTGTACTTATTGAATTTTAGAAATTTCACTGTGAATCAGTATGTTTTGTTTAGTTCATTCACTTTAGATGATATACCAAAAATTTTGGCTTTCAGAAAACTACCTTTGCGATAGATCTTTTACACCTTTTGAAGCAATTGAGTCCGAAATATCTATATCTTCATTCAACTAGAGAGTTAAATGCATTTTTAAAACAGATATAATATTTTAAGCATTTTAAAGATGATTGTGTATCACTTGAACTTTTAATTCATCTATGCGTTAGCAACAAATAAATGTACATATTTGAACGACCCAGTTTGGGGTTTTATTTAGGCTCCCGCATGATTCGCCTACTGTAGGTCAGGGAAACCACCTTCAGCGAGTCCATGAAACGATCCATGCACTGCAGCAGGCAGCGCTCCTCGGTCCTGGCCAGCGAAACGCCCGGCTTCACGATACACTTCCGGAAGCAGTTCACCGTTATCTTGCCCAGCATCTGTTGTGCATTGGCCAACGCGATCTGCTGGCGCATATTTTGCAGCGTTTCGGTGCAGTCATGGGGGGGCTGCTGATTGGGTTCCATATCTTGACTTCTATCTCCCCCTTTTGTCTTTCTCTACCTATATCTATATCTTTGTCCTTAAAATTTGATCTTTTTTTTTGCTCCGTTGCCAAAAATTGTTGTATTATTATGTCTACTGTGATTTGAAGTCTCTGCGGAAACGGCAGAGTATATACAAATAAAGCATGCCTTGAGCTTAAAACAAGTGGAAAGGATTATCTTCGGCGTGCCGAAGATTTAATACTCTTTTCGAACCTTTAGACAATTTTCACTCTGCCAACTGCAGCAATTTCATGAGCTGTAAAAACTGTACAATTTTTTATTGAAATATTAAATTTATTTCCAGTTGTATGGCAGCTATAAGATATAGTGGTCCGATCCGGCCGGCTTCGAATAATGTGATGTATGTTTAAATAATAAGTATCTGTGCAAAGTTTCATCTCGATAGCTTTGAAAACAAGGGATCTATGGTCAAAACCGACTTCCGGTTGTATGGCAGCTATAAGATATAGTGGTCCGATCCGGCCGGTTCCGACCAATGTACTATCCCTTTAAAAAATAAGTCTCTGTGCAAAGTTTGATCACGATAGCTCAAAAACTGAGGGACTAGTTTGCATACATACAGACAGACAGACAGACGGACATGGCTAGATCAATTTGTTTTGTCATTCTAAGCATACTGGCAGTAACTTTTGGGGGTCTACGACGCTTCCTTCTATGCGTTACAAACTTCAGCACAAACTTAATATACTTTTTTCTTCGAAAAGAGTATAACAATAACATATGTATTTTCTTGGGTAAAAGGGCAATCTGAATATGCGGAATAGGATCCGAAACATCGTTGGGCTTCTGTAAAAACAAAAGTGCATTTGGCAGCACTCAAGACTCAGGACGATTCCCAAATGCCCATGTCAATCATTTCATATGCATGCAAATCTCAAAAGCCCAAAGTGCAGTCGTTTGCACCACGCCGCCATTATTTGATACGCCTGCAGTGGGTAGTTCTATACAGACATATATAATATACGCGCTGGTATTAACCGGCATTGCACGGCTCATATTATATCCTCATATCCTTCAAATTTCGATTTAATATCAATTGACAAAATGAGTTAAAGACGGATCGATTGAATATTAATCATTTGCCTAGTCAGCCGTGAATTCCAATTTTCCAAAATCTGGTCTTTATTTTCTAATATTATATCCTCATATCTTTCAAATTTTTAGATTTAATATCAATTGACAAGATAATTTAAAGACTGATCGTATGAATATTAATCACTTGCCTAGTCAGCCGTTAGTTCCCATTTTCCAATATCTGGTCTTTATTTTCTAATGAGATTTTCAACAGATCTCTAAAAAGAAAATGTTTTCATTAAATTTAATTTTTGTTTTAACAGATCAAGAAATAGGCATTTTCTGAATTGAAGCATCAGCTGACTAAAGCCCCGGCACAGGGTATTCCCATAATATTATTTGAATTTATTGTTCTACGACGCTGATAAATTATAGACAGCAAATTTCCATTCTCTAGACGTTAACTGACACCGACTGACAGCCGTCTTGACATTGCTACCGGGGCATCCACCCGAGAGGGCGTGACACTGGCAGCTCGTGGCTTGACTCAGTGGCATGTGAGATGGCGCGGTGCAAGTGTATTTGGGGGTATGGCTGTAGGAGTGGTTGAGGCTAAAGCTATTACCTATCACATTCGACACACATGTCCACGATGATTGAGTTCTGTAACTTGCAGATGACATCAATTAACCCAACGATTGAATGTCGAGCGCCTAGTTTAATCCCCTTACAAATACGGACGTGTTTCTATCTGTTGACGCGGCACCTCATTAGTTGCAAAACCATCATATTATAATCATAATTATCATATGCTTTAGGCAGGGCCAATTAATTTTGTCGGCGTTTTCCTTCAAAATTGCAATTGAGGATTAAATCGCCAGCATCATTAAACCGTAATATAATATGTGAATAGATATGGCTTGGGTGATTATCGTTAGCTTTGTTATCGAGAGTATATCGATAAATGAGAGCAATAGCAAAAATAGGCAATAAAATGGATATCGATTATTGAACGCAACACAATAAGTCACATTTTGTATCAAAGCACTAAAAATCCAGTTAGTAATATATATTTACATAGTATATATGTATGTAATCGAATTGATTTGAATATATATATATATATATATATTTATATAGCATTTCGTACCAATTTAGGTCACTATCTCGTTGTCGTCTACGAGCCGCTTCCGCTTCCGCTGACCGTGCCATGTCCTTGCGCCCTGGCACGTACTTCTAACCCAGCCGCTGCTGCTAGTGCTGCTGGGTATGGAGTACAGGGTCAGGCGTTCGTTAGCCGTTTGGATTACACTTGGCCAACATTTTTCGTATGTTTCTCTTTCGTTTTAGCTGAATGCAGTTCTTTATTGTTGTTCTTGTTATTTGTATTGTTGCTGCTGTTTGCTGCTGTTCTCGTTCCCAAACAACACGCAAACAATGGCAGGCGACATGGCGGTGCAGCGGGGTGTGATGGATGGATGGTGGGGTGGGGTGGGGGGGGGCTTGACTGTGTATTTGGTGCTGCCACACGGACAACATGCAAGGCCATTCTCATTTCCAGAGCAGCGCCCCCGTTCGCCCGCTTGACTCTTTGCCCGCAGGTCGCCATTGTGTT
The DNA here is from genome assembly GCA_035042425.1 of Drosophila flavopinicola. NCBI lineage: Eukaryota > Metazoa > Arthropoda > Insecta > Diptera > Drosophilidae > Drosophila > Drosophila flavopinicola. Next base: position 279,318 of record JAWNLL010000455.1, on the reverse strand, counting down.
GCAGGTTTTGCTCTTTTGTATACGTAACTACATGTCGCCCTATCGGAGCGAGGGCGAGAGCAGATGCACACCTGGACTGGCTAAGGGCAATGGGATTCGGGCGACAGTTGACAGCTTCTGTATTGCATAACCCGGCAGCCAGAAGTCGTGTCTAGATTGGCATGGGGCCACGGGATTAGCCAGGGCGCTGCTTGATCACGACTATACGTGTATACATACATACATACATACATATGTATGTGTATATGTGGCATCTTGGATCAGGAGCGCTGTCAACTTCTCGAATGTTGCAGCAGCACATCCTAACAATTCATATTCATAGCAAGCATCAATGTAAAGTTATGCACTTAATCAACTTGATGATGCCAAAAAGCAGCGCCAAAGTGTTTTGGGGCACAGCTGATGGTGGGGGAGGTGGGGGGCCACGTGTGTTTATGTGAGTGCCGGGATGCTGCAACTGTGCGAAAGTTTCTCATGTGAAAAGTTTTGCAGTCATTTGTTGTTGCTGCTTTACAAAAATTTTTCTACTTTGCTGCCTTTGAGTCATTCATGTAAAATATTTGTAGCACGTCAGAGATGCCATCAGACAGTGATGTGATGCAGTCAAGCACACACACACACACACAGACACACACACACAGACACACACACACAGACACACACACACAGACACACACACACAGACACACACACAGACACACACACACACACAGACACACACACGCAGAGACCTACTGCATTTTCTGAAGAAGCTTGCTGCATAATCCAATTCATTAAATGAAAATTATATTTATGATTTAAATTGCATTTTCGCCAGCTTGACAACCCAAAGTGAGGCAAATTGTCTCAGCCCATTTGTGCGTGTGTGTGTGTGTGTGTGTGTGCATGTTGTGTCTGCCTGCCTTGCAACATTCGCAGCTCCAGCAACACAATGCAAACAACATTCAACATTTGTTTGCATTTTGGCAATTAAGTCACATTTCCATACATCGAATTTGCTAAAAGGGTATAATAAAGTTGTGCCAAAGTAGGGAACAGTACTCCATAAAGTATACATATATATTCCTAATCAGTATCAACATCCGAGTCGATTTAGCTATGTCTGACTGTCTGTCCGTCTGCATGTCTGACCTGTCGGATATCTGACACTACGAGAGCTAAAGACTTTCTATTTGTTTCATTTTATCGAGAACCTGTCCGGCTCAAAAGTTATCGATCAATTTCTGACCTTTTTATACCCTGAACCCATTAAAAATGGTTAAAAAGGGTATTATGGTTTTGTGCAAAAGTATGTAACAGGCATAAGGAAGCATCTCCGACCATATAAAGTATATATATTCTTGATTAGTATCAATAGCCGAGTCGATTTAGCCATGTCCGTCTATCTGTCTGTCTGTATGTCCGTCCGTCCGTCTGTCCGTCTGTCTGTCTGTATGAACACGCGGATATCAGAGACTACCAGAGCTAGAGACTTCGTATTTGGAATATAAGTTCTCGTAATCCCGGGACAGATCAAGTTTATTTCATTTTATCGATAACTCGTCCCGTTTAAATGTTATCGATAAATTTCGATTTCAGACTAGCGTTTTAGGGCCTTAACTTAAAAGTTATAAGAGCTAGAAGCCCCAAATTTGGCATGTATAATCTCGAATAGCATACACATGTAACAAGTATTTCACTTTTTGGATACCATCCCCCGATCCCCCCCAAAGTTCAAAAACTCATTTTTGAAGGTATGACCCTGCAATTTGGTTTGGTCACACTTTTTATAGAAAATGTTATGTCCTACAAATTTTAGAAAGATCGGACAATAAACACAGAAGTTATTTAAGATTTTACTTTCCATTGTTTGGGGCTCAGTGAAAGGGCAAGCTAACTGCTTAACCGCTTGCACTGCTTGCAGTATATGTGTGCTTGTATGTATGCACACTATTAGGCAAGTATGAATGGATGTCAGAACAGGGTTCAGGGTATCTTCTAGTCGGGCACTCCCGACTAGAGCACTCTTACTTGTTCTTTTTTTGGCCTGCACAATTATTTCGCTTCTTGACACTGATAAGTAACTATAAATGAATGTAAGGGCATCTTCTAGTCTAGCACTCCCGACTGGACAACTCTTACTTGTTTTAGCTCAGATTTTGAAAATAATCGCTCGACCAAAAATAAAACTGTCTGACTACGAAATACACAGCAGCCGAACGATATATCAATATGCATTGGTGGTTTTTGGCAAGCAGAAACAAAAAATGTTTTATTCTCAATAAATAAATTCAAGAATTTACAAAAACCCAAAACTAATGAAATTCCGGCCATTTCCATGCTTCAGCTAACCTTCCTAAACAAGGATAAAGTTCTGCAAATAAATGCCGCTTGAAAGAGCGAAATGATTTTCAAAAGTATTGCAATGCTTCATTGAAATCGGCTAACACAATTTTTGCAGAAGGTTCAGGTAATAATTCCATCACAATTAATCTACTAAAATTGGTTTCGTCTATTAATATCAAATATAAAATGCATTGAAGCTTTTCAATAATATGTCGCTAACAATAAGCAACATTGCTCGCTTACCATATTACATTTACTCTTTTATTATGTGTGTAAATATAATATTATCATATGTTTCTGTTGCCACAGGGCCGGAGCCTATCACCTGATGCCTGGCAGCCAATTAGGTGTAATCAAAGCTGAGAAGCTTACTCCACTGAGTGCCTGTTAAGAGGGCCAAGTATATGCATATAAGGAATTAGATGCCGCAAGAAAACCGAACTCAAGAATCGAGCCAGCGCTGAAAGCATGCCCGAAATTTACATCAAGATACAAGCCGAAACTTCTTTAGCAGGAGGGCGGCGTGGGTGGTGGGTGGTGGGGGTGGCTGCTGCTTGCAGTCAGCTGAAAGAGCAGCCCAACGAAACAGAGCAAACAAATTTAATAAGCGTAGCAGCAACAAACGACAACAAACGGCAAGAACAACTAGAACAACAACAAAAGCTGGCAAAGTCTCAAGTGCGACCACGCCCAGTTTTTGCGAGTTTCCCAACACCCAACACCCACCACCCACCACCCACCACGTGCGCCATTTCATAATCAAAATACATTCGTAAATTTAGCGCAAATTGTTTTTGTTTTGTTCTCACAAAGTCAACGCGAAATGCCGACGATACAAAGTACAAAAGCGAAAGCGAAAGCAAAGCCGATGCCGACGATGGCTTTCCAGCCAGCCGAAAAAGGTTGCCAGGCTTTAAAGGATATAAAGGTCCCAAGTGAGCAATACCATTTTCATGCCCTTGTAAAATGAATCAAGTCAAGAGTGGCCAAAAGGAAAGCCGATTGCTGCAAACGGCAAACAGCGAATTAAGCTTCCGTTTACAGTTCCTGCTGCTCTTGTCGCTTTACTGATGAAACTAGCCAGCCGACTGGCGATCAGCAAGTGCGAATGTCTATAATACTCCCATATGTCTTGCAGTTTCGCCCATTTGTCACTTGCGGCAGCCCACTTCCTCTTATCGCTTGCTCCGTTTCTCTTTATCTGCTGCTGCTGCTGCTGCTTCTGCTGCTGCTTCGCTCTTGATTAATGTGGCTTCCATTTGAGTGTCGTGTAATTGCTGTGGGCAAACAACTTTTAACCACACGCACACACGTACACTGCATCACGTATACGCACACTTTTGCCCTTTACAATGGTTGCCCATGAAACGAAACCAGATCCATTGTATTCCATTGAAATTCGCCAATTTTTCGAAAAATCAAAATCCAAACTAATTACAGCAATGCAATTTTTGATTTAAATGCAAGCAATTTACATGTGTGCTTAAAATCAATTGTGCATTAAAATAAAAACAAATAATTGTCTCAAAAATATAGGTTGCAGTTTGGAATATTTGATTTTCATTTGCAGCTTGCATTTCCGGCCACTGTTTCGACTTCCTAATTGTTTCAGCTGTTTCATTGCAAATTGCAGAAGTTTATCACGCATCTTCACCTATCTACACTATCCAGATCCTTTGCTTCAGTTTAATATGTTCTAATTATATATACAAAGTTTCTGAGTCTCCTTGGACAAGAACAAAAATTCACAGGGCTGCAACGAATTGTGTCAAGAATATTATTTTTATGAAGGACATGGTATATATATATATATAAAAATATATACATATGTACACACACAGTTGAATAAAAGAGAACCAAATAGCTGGTCAACCTTGACAAATGTCTCTGGCCCCCTAGGCTCCTCCTAGGCTAGACAAAGTTCAAGCACGCCTTGAAATGCACTGGAAAAACAAAAGGAAAATGAACCACAGAACCAAGCCGAAAAGCACCGAATTTATAACTTGCCAAGTGAAGAGATGAAGTATGTTTTATTGTCTATGAAGCGTCTTTGTTAGCCAATCACTTATATTGCTCAAAGGTCGGAAAACAATTAACGCGACCCCAACTCAGATTTCAATTAGCTGTAGCAACTTTTAATCCTTATAGCTGCCACTTTTGGGGTATTGCTTCCTTTTCGCTTTGTATTTGGGTTTAATTTGTAATTAGTAGACTTTGCTTTGTGGCAGAGTTTCTTCCTATTGTTTACTGTTACTTCGCCATAATTACCTTTCCTCAAATCTGTCTTTTCTGCTTTGCTTTTAATTTGTTCGCATTTGCTTTACAGACAACGAAAGATTTGTGGTTTTGACAGCAAAGGTTTTCAATTCCATAAAGCGCTGCAAATAATTAACTTTTGGCATAGAGTCAGTCCCAAAGAAGGTTTTTTTCAATTTTGTTTTTGTACCTGCAAATTTGACATTGTGCCCACGAGGGACCTAAAACATTTATACACATGTATGCATGTGTACATATATGTACATGCATGTGTATGTGTGTATCAAGTACAACAGACTTAAAATTCCGGTATGTCAATACGCGCACATTTTTGTAAATTTGGTTTCATTGTTTTCCTCTTGGCCATGTTATAGCAATTTTTGTTGTTGAGAAAACATTTTCCAGTTCAATTTGAATGTTTTTTAATTTATAAATATTTTGTTTTTTTGGGGCTTTAATCGGCGCAAGGCTGACGAATTGTTGGTTGCAAAAACTCTATGGACTCAGTCTGTTTACTTTTGATTACCTTTCATTCAATTTTAATCACTGATGTTTTAAAAACCAACGGATTTAACAATCAACTGCTGACACAACTGCATCACTTGGTTTCCATATGTATATGGAAAAAGAAAAGGCTAAACAAAATGGACGCTCGTCAAAAAAAAATGAGTTCTTCAAGTCATAACCTCAAAACTCTACATACACACACACACACACACACGCATAGACAAGCCTTGATCAACACTGTATATTCGCGCACATTTACAGTTGGGCAATTGAAAAATGCACTTACCTTTTTGATACTGATGTTCGCTGTAGCTGATGTGTGGTCGCTTTAAATCGAAGGTATGGAGGAGCGCTAAAAGGAATTACAAACAATAAATATATGTACATAAGTCAGCATGTACAAAGATGCCGCTCAGAATGGCGCCGAAATGGCACATCTACTATTGTTGCACAAATTTACTAACGTACATTCACAAACCCAAACACTTGAAAAAAAAATTTTGGCAAGGTTTTTGTTTATGTACGTGCGCACGCACTTTGAAAAATCTAAAATTCGTTGAACTTCTAAACACACCAGATAGAATTCTCCAAAAAGCTGGAAATGAACGCGACAAGGATGACGAACAAACTAACTGTTAATACGGCATGCGTTGCCGATGCCACGGCCAATGTGACCATTTAACACTTAGCTTGCAAATGCCTGAAATATAAATATCGGACGCATATACTAGGGGCATTCCAACAAAAGCTTGGCTTATTAAACAATATAGGTTTGGGTTTACTGTAAATTGCTTTTGCTAAAAAATATAGAAAGCTGCAATTGTAACTTGTAGTTGTCAAAAGAGTAGCATCTGGTGATTGTTAAGTTATGTTAAAAGTTTCGTTTAAATTATTAAAATAAATATATAAGACATTTTTTATTAAAATTTTACAAAACAAATAAAATTGCAAAAATTGATTCATTACTTCTTAACACGCATGAAGTATAAAATAAATCGTTTAGCATGCCATCAAATAATACAGCATAAAATGCTAGTATTGAGTTTGTCCATTAGATGAACAATAATTGTTACTTAGCACAACAAAAATTTAAACACAAACTATACTATTTAATGAAAAGTAAAAACAACCAACGAAAAAATCAAGCATTTTTCTTCTTCGTGGTAGAAAATACATATTAAAAAAATAGTTGTTGTGGTGTTTATACATTATTGAAATTTTTTTAAAAATAATTTCATCCAATTTAAAAAATGAGCTTTTAATATAGTTTGCACGTAAAGAAAAACGAGAGTGCCTCATAAAATACCAACATATATTTGGGCGCCATTCTTACTCCGAAAAATACCACACTGGCAGCTGTGGTCACACTATCAACTAGTATGAAAACAGTCAAATATCCAAATAATACGGTTGTGATTTGAGTCTAACCAAATCCTGTATGACGTATCATGATACGCAATGTTGTCGTTGGCATATCCGGTGGAGTGGATAGCGCCGTCAGCGCCCATCTGCTCAAGGAACGCGGCTACAACGTCCTCGGCGTTTTCATGCGTAACTGGGATGAACACGACGAAGCCGGTCGCTGCAGCGGCGAACAGGACTTGAAGGACGCAGAATGGGCCTGCCGGCGACTGAAAATTGAGCTGCGTCAGGTCAACTATGTGAAGCAATACTGGACGGCGGTGTTCAGTCAGTTTCTGGAGGACTATCAACGGGGCCTGACGCCAAATCCGGACATATTGTGCAACAAGCACATCAAGTTCGATCTCTTCCAACGGCACGCGCTGGATACGCTGCGATATGATGCCGTTGCCACAGGCCACTATGCCCGCAGCAGTCGGGGCGACTTTCTGCAGCATGGGCACGACATAGACGAACCGGAGGATGTGCGCCTGCTCATACCGGCCGACACGTTCAAGGATCAGACCTTCTTCCTTGCCGGCATCGCGCAGGCGGCCCTGCAGCGCACCATTTTCCCGCTGGGCGGACTGCAGAAGACGCAGGTGAAGCAAATCGCGCGGCGCATCGGCCTGCAGCGTCTGGCCGAGAAGCGCGAAAGCACTGGCCTCTGTTTTGTTGGCAAGCGGGATTTCAAGGCCTTCATACGCGAGGTAAGCAGAAGAACACAGAATTCACCAGTTTAAATAAATATTAAAACCATATTACTGTTGACAGTACATTAGCTGCAAGCCGGGTCAGTTTGTGGACATCGATAGCGGTGACGTGGTGGGCAACCACGAGGGCATTCACCAGTGGACGGTGGGGCAGCGCTGCCGCCTCAGCTCCTGCTTACAGCCGTACTTTGTGGCTCGCAAAGATGCCGCCAGCAACACCATCTTTGTGGCAGCTGGTCACGAGCATCCCGCACTGCACAGCACCCGCATCCACATCGGCGAAGTCAACTGGCTGTGTAGCAGAGCACGCCAGCAGCTAGCCACAAGTGGCAGCCTGCGCTGTCGCTTTCGCTTCCAGCACACCAAGCCGCTCGTCGAGTGTCGGCTGCGTCCATTCGAGGTGCTGCTGGATGCACCACTGCGCGCCATCACACCGGGCCAGTATGCGGTCTTCTACGACGACGTCGCCTGCCTGGGAGCTGCGCGCATTTTGTATGGCGAGCCACTGCAAGAAGCGCAACAGCAAGTTGCTTTTGAGCGCTAGTTGCAGTCGTGGGCAGACCACCCGCAAAAACCAAATGATGCCTTAATAACTACCTATTAAGTCTTGGTTTTTAATTGTAAATGTACATATTGATTTAGCCTTTAATTTTGTTTGTAAATATATACATATGTAATCATAGCACGTAGCACGTGTTTGTTTAATACAATATTTAATTTTGATCCAAATAAAATGTATTAATATTAAAAATAACAGTTAAATAACGTTTGTTAACTGTCGTAAAATTGGCTCACACTTTTTAAACGAATTTGGCTTATTGAGAACGGAATGATGAAAGTCGATTAACTCAAGTGTACTTTGTTTTGAATGCAGTTTTCGACACTAAATTACTGTATTCTGCTAACAAGAATATGCAATATATCATTTACGGTATCGAAGATGTCTTCTTTAGTGCATTACTGAATTCGTGACAAGATTATAATGCAAATATGTATTGTATAAGTTAATTTAGAAAATGTTAAAAACTATGTAATTGCGTTCAGCAATAACTTCCCTTCATTTAGCTCCCGTTGGACCAATATATCGAAATTTAAATGACAAACTTATTTGCTTTTATAGATTTCCCCACAAAATAGTATACTGACCAATTTGGTATAGATATATTCTTTGGACTACTAATAGTAATACCATAAAGCCAACATCGAATTCGTTGTAATGAAGAGCCTTAGAATCTAAATGTGGAAAGAACTCACAGTATTATTATGGCAACATTTTAAGCATCGCATTACTATGTCATATATGTACATACATACATAGCCAAAGAAACAATCGGTCAGAAATTGAGTTGTATGCAAAGATCCGAATTTAATATAGATTTCGGTCAGTTGTTATTAATTTAATACCGATCTTATGACAAACACACGATGTAAAATATTATATTTAAAAAAATATTACATTTTCAAATCGGGTGCTTCAAACGCATTACTTAGTGTCTACATGTTCAATTCTTAAGGTTCGTGTTACACAAATTTAGGTCTTATAAAATAAACTTATTTAGCAATATTTGTAGCTTAATTTCCTATTTGTAGTTCTAAACGCTGCGGCAAAAAAAGTATCATAATAAAAACAAATGTCGTTTATAAATAAGACTATGTTAAATTAGCAAAGGTCATAAGATTTACTTAAAGTATAAACTACACGGGAGTACATTGAACTTAGGTCAGGAGCACGGTCAACGCATCTAGAAATCGGGTCAAGTCGCTCTGGCGCAGCTGAACGATGGACGGATCAAAGAAGTCCTGCAAGAGGCTAGTCTTGCTCTTCAGCGCCGCCTGCTCGAATGCCTTGCCAAAGAAGTTCTTCGGCGAGTCCTCGCGCACCGGCGCAATGCCCACCAGCAGGCACATGCCCTGCGTCGCATCCACCGGACAGGTGGCGATCAGCGGCAAATCGGGAGCTTGTCGCGCCCTCGTCGTCGCTACATGGCCATGCAGCACGAACTTGGCCAGCAGCGCCAGCGCATAGGGATACGAGAAGAAGGCGTGCTCCTCCTGCAGCACATAGTAGAAAAAGGAGCCAGTCGAGTGAACCTGATGTGCCTCCAGGCAGCTCTGCACCTGGCGAAAGATGGCCGCATGCAGCAGTTTGGCATTGTCGATGCCCACATTGAGCAGCTGCTTGTGCTGGCGCGACAACGCATCCGATGCCTCCATGAAGCAATCCTCTGGCGTCTTGTGTTTCTTCACCGATTGCAGTATGGCCAGCAGGGAATAGACATAGTCCGCGGCAGCGTAACGGCTGCGATAGCCATAGCTGAGCGTGAACGTGCCATAGACAATGTCCGGTATGCCGTACTTCTCGGCCAGCTGCTCTACCATGGTGTAGAACTCCTTACGCAGGATCAGATCCATTGCGCTGTACGTTTGGCGGGCGTGCACCAGCGGCAGTCCCATCTCTACGAGCAGCTCGTGCAGACGCTTCTCGCCCCGCAATGTCCACAGTTTCATCTGGCAGGCAGCGTAGCGAGAGTTGCTGTTGGCCAAAAGAAGCGGTGGCAATTAAGACCCGATCGGGTGAGCTCTGGTCCGCTACACTTACCGCATGGACTCGGTTACGGTCCAGTGTCTGTAGAGCACCAGGTGCAGGTCGTTCTCAAAGCATATCTTCGAGGCGCTTGTCGTGTGCTGATCGTTCGTCTTGTTAGTCAGACGCGACACATGCGACTGTATGTGCTCCAGCTCGAGGGTGTAGGCGCCGCTCTCGATTTTGCCCAGCAGCAGCTGTTCACTGATGCCGACAATGGCCCACCACAGCAGATCCATATTGTCCTTGGACAGCTTCCAGGCCAGCTCGAAAATGAGCAGCGCCGTCGACCGGCTGTAATAGCTAAACTGTGTGTAATCGAACATAATGCGATCCCGCTCCGTTTCCCACTGTCGTCTGGCACGCTGGCGCAGCACGCGCTGCTCGTGTCGCTGCAGACGGGTCAGCTTGGGCGCACGCTGCCTGTCCGCATCGTCGCCATTATCGGATTCGCCGGCACCGCTGTCCGGATCCTCATTCTCGTCATCCTCGTCGTCTTCGTCCGGCTCATCCTCACCATCGGAATCATAGAATATTGTCTCGAATGTTGGTATATTCTCCTCCAGCGCTGGATCGCCCAAAATGCACACCTGCCGATCGCTGTAAACGTTGCAGACGTCCAGCGGTCGATGGGAGTCGCATATGTAGATGGTGACATCCTCCGCCGGCTGCAGCAGCTCCACAATGTCCACACAGCCGCCGCAGTTGACCAGTACTACGTATTTAACGTCGCCCTGGTGTTCCGAGTAGGCGCGACGTAGTCCCGTTATACCCATTATGGGCACCACGGTATACAGCATGTGATCGTATTTGAACAGTGACTGCAGGATTTTGCTGGCGCAGATTGCATCGATGTCATAGTTGACAACGATCAGAATGCGTTTGCCAATCAGCTGTCGGTAAAAGTCATTCTTCAGATCCTCTATGAACATTTTTGCAGAGCTAACAAACCAGTACACAAAAGACACAAACAGTAAACGAAGTGATTTAACTACAAATAGAAAAATGTTCGCTGAGATTACACTGGAGTGGCGTTTTCACTTGTGAATAGTATTTTTGGCTGATTGCAGCACTTAATTGGCCATTGTTGCTTTTTGCATGTTGTTGAATTCGCTCCGTGTTGCACTTTCTAGCAGAGCTCTCAGCTCACTTTGTATGCCTGCCTGCATGCTACACAGCTGCTGGGATCGAATTAAGGCGGGAAAACTGACAGCTGATCGGCGCGCGTTCGCGCTGCACGCTGAATGGCAAACTATCAGTGTTGCTCAACCTGGAGACTTATCGGAAACTTATAATTTTCAAAACTATATTTGCGCTCATTATATTATAAGGCAATATCACATAAATTGCAGCGCAATAATATTATTAAACGGCGTTGTCTTTAGATGAAGGCAGCTGTTAGCTTACTGAATCTGAATTGAATCGCTGAGTTAATAACAAATGTAAACTGAATATATCGAGTGTCGATTAATATTTACCAAACATGTGTCATACCTTTCTGCACAAATATAAAGCTGTACAATTTGAATATACAAGTAAACATTTAGACAACAATTTCAGTTATGGGCAAGGCTAAGCGAAAGATATTTACACAGCGTCACGTCTGCTCCAGAATGAACTTCCTTTACCAGGCGGCCAATCTGATGGCGCACAGCAGCAACAACACACTGTCCGCCTACTACGGCAAACTGTGTCGCAACGTGGGCACCAAATCACTGATGCACATGTAAGCTAAAATTTAAATTCTCCATAAAGCTATTACTAATTTTCGTTAATTGCGGTAGGTCACCGGCAATGAAACGCACGCTATGCAAACGTTGCTCTCTGCCGCTGCTACCGGGCGTCAATACAGAGCTGAAGTTAGAGGAGGTGCTGCCGAAGGCGCAGCTGGAGCAGTCAAGCACCCAGCAAACTACGACTGCTGTCATCACTAAGAGGCGACGCCATCGCCGTTTACGGGGCAAGCGCCACAAAGCCGCGAACGCAGCAACTCCTCAAGCAGCCACAAAGGACTCTCCAATTCTCGAAGAGCACGCTCGCCTGCAGCTGGAGTGCAGCTTGTGTGGAGCACAGCGTCGCTTTCAGGTAGACCCACAACGCGAATGTTGGCCAGAGCGCCAGGAGGCCATCGTGGAGGTGGTAACTCTGGACAGACAAACAAACGCTGAAGCAGACGCACAACGAGAAGGAGGAGCAGGTAGAGAGGGAGAAAGAGGAGAGCAGTGATAAGCACACTTAGATGGCGCTGGCTTATCGCTGGGCACGTGCAATTACACTTGTTGATAAGCGAGTAAGTGGATTATCAGGCATCGGCTGTTCTTCGCCGTTCACTTTTCACTCTTCACTTGCTTTCAGTATTTGTCAGCATGCTGAGTTGTAGACACATGATTGGCCAGCTGCTGCGGCGTAATGCAAGCAGCACTACTACGGCCCGGCTGTTGGAGCAGCGCTACGTGGAGCTAACCCAGCCTGACGGACGGCAGCTCAAGTATCCGAGCATTTGGCTGCGCGACAATTGCCAGTGCACCGAGTGCTTCCATGCGGCGACCCGGGCACGCAAGAGTCACTGGGAGCGCGGACCACTACATGTGCAGGCAGAGCAAGTCAGTTACGATGAGCGGCGGCAGCAGCTCATTGTCAACTGGCAGGATGCGCACAAGTCCAGCTACGACTTGGACTGGCTGCAGCAGCGTGACTTTGGCTCCAAAGCTAGGCAACGCTATCTAGACGAGGTCTACAAGCCACCCGCGCACCTCTGGGGAAAGTCAGAGTTCGGTGCAGCGACTCGCGAGTTTGCCTACCATGATGTGATCAAGCAGGATGCAGCATTACGCTCCTGGCTCGAAGCCCTGGCTGTCCAGGGCTTTGCGCTTTTGCATGGTGCCCCATACGATATCGAAGTCGCGCGTCATTTGGCTGAACGCATTGGGTACATCAAGCGCACCACATATGGGTAAATTGAAATACAGTGCTCGCTCGCAAATTAGAATCGTCTAGAAAGTTCCATTATTTCCTATGCCTTAAATCTAATTTTGTGATTTGTTTATTGCTTGTTTTGAAATTGCTCAGAAAGTAGCTTAATTTGGGATGCCATCATTTAAAATTCCAATTTTTCTGAAATTGTCTTTTAGGCTTTGCTCCCAAATAGAAAAACGAGTAGTATATTGGTTTTGGGCAATGTCCGATTTGTTATCTGTCCGTCCATTTTGGAAAGTTGACAAATAAACTAGTCTTTCATCAAATCCTATACAAAATCACAAACAAAAATCTTTATAATTTACAAAGTAGCTATTATACATTGTTTTTTTTTTTTGTAAAGAAAAAAGTTTTTTTACAAATGTGATCAATTGAAGCGCTCCGATTTGCGAGCGATTACACTACTGTAACTAGAAATTCGTGAATAGCGTAATGTAATCCGCCTGTCCTTATAAATATGTAACAGGGATGTGTTCGAGGTCAAGTCAAAACCGAATGCCGGCAACTATGCGTATTTGATGACCCCGCTGCCGCTGCACACGGACATGCCCTACTACGAATACAAGGCGGGCATTAATATTCTGCACACGCTGGTGCAGTCGGAGTCGCCGGGTGGCGCCAACATGATGACCGACGGCTTCTACGTGGCCGACAAGCTGCGTCGCGAGCATCCCGCATACTACGAGCTGCTGAGGAGCGTGCCCGTCAACTGGTATGACATTGGGTATGATGGAGATGCCGGCAAACCGTTCCATAGCTTGTGGCGTGCGCCAGTCATCTGCCTGGACGTGGATGGGCAGTTCGCTCGCATCAATCAGAATACCACGAAGCGCGACAGTCGCTTCACGGTGCCGCTGGAGCAGGCGGTTGATTGGTATGAGGCATACGATAAGTTTCTGCAGCTGGCCCAAGCCGAATCCGTAGAGTTCAAGACGCGTCCCGGCGATGTCTTTGTGTTTAACAACCTTCGCATGCTCCATGGCCGCACCGCGTACGAGGACTCGCCGCAAAACAAGCGGCATCTCGTTGGCGCCTATGTGGACTGGGATATCATCTACTCCAAGCTGCGTACTCTCAAGTTTCCCGATGCTAAGAGTTAGTCATTAAATCAACATATGTACATATATATATTTTGCATTTCGTTAAATGACTCGTGATAATACAACTTTTTATACATATATTTTACGTGGCGATTATAATATTATCTATTACCATTAGTATTTGTTTGTAAACCAGTGAAGTTCGTTTATTTGCTCATACAATTTAATTTTTATCGTTAATTTAATAACTGCGCATATTTGTTGAGGACATTTTATAGATTGTAGAAAGCTGAAAATAATGTATTCGATCTATTGATAATTAATTATTCTTTATTAAAATTAACATAACTTGAAGCTTCATGAGCTTAGCTTAGCTTAACAAAGAAGTTCAATAGCCCATTTTTGTGGTGTAATCTAAATTGTAGTCGATGGAATTAAGAAAAAAACAAGTAGGAGTGCTCTATATAGGAGTACCCGACTAGGAGATACCCTGAACCCAATCCTTACATCCATTCATACTTACCTATCAATGTACATCCATACAAACACAAGGTCATACCTTCAAAAATGCGTTTTTTTACTTTTGGGGGGATCAGGGGGTATCCAAATAGTGAAATATGTGTTACAGGTATATGCTATTCGAGGCAATACATACCATACTTGGTGTCTCTAGCTCTTATAACTTTCAAGTTATGGGCAAAAAACACTCGTCTGAAATAAAAATTTGTCGATAACTATTGAACGGGACGAGCTATCGAAAAAATGAAACAAACTGGATCTGTCCCGGGACTACGAGAACTTCCAAATATAAAGTCTAGCTTTTATAGACTCTGATATCTGCGTGTTCATACAGGCAGATAGACGGACATGGCTAGATCGACTCGGCTGTTGATACTGATCAAGAATATATATACTTTATATGGTCGGAGATGCTTCCTTATGCCTGTTACTTTTGCACAAAACCATTATACCCTTTCTAATGGGTTCAGTTATACAAATCACTGGGTTACGATTGGCTTGAGCTGTGCATTGGTTACTTATCAGTCTTCACAAATGTTTGTTAACAACAATATATACAATGAATTTGCTGCATATAATATTCATTATATATCATTGAACATTTTTCAAATACGGCGCTAAATAATCTTCGACAAAGAAAATACTGTTATCGATAGCAAGTCATGTTTGGTGTCTTGCCAACCGTGATCAGCATACTAGACTCCAACACCGTCGATAAGCAATGCTGTGGACAAAATCGGTATAGTCGCTTTCGATAAATATACCGTAAATATGTCATCTCTAGTCTGGCCTCTTTGGCACATGCATATCAACATCAACAAGAAAATCGCATTTTGGTGTCAAAAATAAAATGCAAGCAGCTTGCAACATATAAAAGTGCAGCGATTTCCTCTCTCTCTCTCTCTGTGTGTGTGTGTGTGTGTATGTGCGAATATAAAGGATGCCCTACAATATACGTGCCTGCGGCAGCAACGCCATGGTACGTGAGTACGCTGGCGGCAGCATCAACGGAATTCTGCGCAAAACTGGAGCAGCAGCATCCACTTGCGGTCATGGTGGCGCCAATGGGTCGAGCTATGGCGGTGCTGCGGGGGCATCGACAGCAGCGGGGGATACACGCCAGCCGGCCCTAGAGCTGCTCGTCTTTGGCTATGCGTGCAAGATATTCCGGGACGATGAGAAGGCAAGGGAGATGGATCACGGCAAGCAGCTGATACCCTGGATGGGCGATGTAAATCTCAAGATAGACAGGTTAATAATTGTTGCCTGCCCGGCAGCGGCACATAAACTTAATTATAAACTATAATACGCTATACCTATATACATATTATGCCTATACATATGTATATGTATATGAACGTAATTCCTTGGATGCCATATGTTTATGTACAAGATGAACAAATCCCATATCACGTTATCGGGCATATGTGTATATCGACCATTGTTACATACACACTATTTTTGAAGAAACACGGCTGCAAAAACCATTCGCCACAAACACCAGGAATCGAAAACCTTCTGAACCGTAGTCCATCTTAATCCACCCGCACTAAACACGACCCAAACTTGAAAAAACAAAAAATATTTGTATAAAAAAAACTTGTCAAATACTGCGTTAAGGGGGCAGCAACAGCAGTCAAATTAATTGAAATTCAGGACTGAACCTTGGGGGAACAAATGTTGGATCACTGCAACTGTAACAGCACACGTTTTCTCATTGTAATAACAGCTCTTTTCAGTGCTTCTAAAACTGCAATCTTTGTTTACATACACAAATATATATATATATTTCAAAAATTCTATACTGTAATTGTGAAACGATTAACTTTTTTTTAGCAACCGGAGCGGTATGTATGAATGTTTAAGACTTAATAATTTATATATAAATGCAATTATATATAAATATACATATATAGACATTTAATTAAACCAATCATATAAAAATGTATATATATCTATATGCAATAATTTATTTAACTACTGTGTGAAGCAATTTTCCCAGATACATATTACTTTTCCATTCTCGATCATGTCCAATGATCGTTTTATTTGTTTACTTGTCATTTGATTTATTTTTGTGTGTGCGACAAGCGGTCCCATCCATATCGATTTCACCTTCACTAACAACGTTCTCTTTCCCGTTTATATTTCTCTGATTCTTTTCTTTGGAAACACACATCCAATCGCACACACAAACAACTACAACCATACATACACACACACACACACACATACACACACACACAAACACACACATAGATATGACGTGCGTGGAGCGTTGTGCGAACTATCGCCGTACGAGGCACCACCCGGCGGATATGGTAACCGCTTAGAATATCTGAGCGCCGAGGAGCAGCGTGCGGATCAGCTGTGCGAGGAGGAGCGCTATCTGTTCCTCTACAACAACGAAGAAGAGCTACGGATGCAGCAAGGTAAGTGACGTTGCCGACACGCCGTATGCACTGTCTCCTCAATGCGAATTGTATGTACTACTATTTAGATTTTAAGTGCCAAGAATATAACGTTTTTCTAAACGTGTAAATCAAGCTCAAAGCGAAACAAAATAATGAGAAAGAAAAAACAAAAAGCAAACAAACCCGAAACAAGCCATGCAAAAAATTAATATGAACAAGCGCAGAAATAGATATCAAGTCGTACCCAATGTAGCACAAAACCCAACAAAAACCAATCCAAACAACACAGCAAGAACAACTGCAACAAGAGCAACAACAACGTAAGTTCTCATCATTTTGTTGCCGCCGTGGTTCAGGTAAATAGCAACCACTTGACATTTAACAAATTAAACAATTTCTTACAGATGCTGCTGCAGTCCCACTTGCGAGAGTTGCGAGTCCATCCATTATATCTCTCTCAGCTCGAATATAAAACTAAATGAAAAACCAACCTTAAATCAAATCTAATCCAAAAGTCGTAAAAGCTTATTCTATGAATATTTCTGTAATTCATTTCTTGTCTCTGGCAATTTATTGGATGTTCTTGTTGTACTAAAGTCGCACGGTTGTCTTGTGTTTTCTTATTTTTGCCAACACTCATACTCAAACACAACCACCCACCCACCCACACACACACACACACAAACACCACATGTACATACGTACAGAGGAGGAAATGAAGCGTCTGCAGCAGGAGACATCGGGCGGAAACTTTAGTCAGGTGGATTTTCATTACGATGGCCAGTCGACGTCCGGTGCATCTTCTGCGGATACGGCAGCTTTGCCAATGCCAGATCCATCGACACCGGCCGAAGAATCCGAGCTGCCCTACATGCTGCCCAACAATCTCCTAGTGGCGCCCGCTCCCGACATACAGTTGGTAAGCTGGTACATTTCCATTTTCCAATAATTGCTATTGTAATTTTTTTAAAAATTTAATTGCTGTCAGTTTTTTAACACTTGAATGTGGTTTTTTAGACCATGAAATGATGATTATATATCTTATAATTTCTATAATTGATATCGTTGAAAGTTATGTTTCAATTATCTGGAGTCTGCAATACCAAAATACTTTTCTAATCGCCGCCTGTCCCATTCTTACAGCCAGAGACAATGAAGCAACATGCGATCATTGAGAAGACAGCGCGTTTCATTGCCACCCAGGGCGCCCAGATGGAGATACTGATCAAGGCCAAGCAGGCGAACAATGCACAGTTTGACTTCCTATCACAGGGCGGACAGCTACAGCCGTACTATCGCCATCTGCTGGGAGCCATCAAACAGGGCAAATATGCGCCAGCGACCAACACGGACGCGACACCGACGGACAAAGCGAGTACGCCCGCGGAGAACAGCTCGTTGGCTGCCAGTCCGAAGCGTAGCCAGCAGATTATAACGGTGCCCACTATTAAGTACAAACCGTCGGCAAATTGTGCCTACACGCAGCTCATCAGCAAGATTAAGGGTGTGCCGCTGCAGTCGGTTTTGGATGATGATGCGGCCTCGCAGCATTCCGGCGGCACCGCCTCCCCTACGCCCAGCTGCAAGTCCGAGGGCCAAAGTCAAAGCAGCGCATCCGCTGCCAACGCGCCTGCATCCAACGGGGAGTTCACGCCCGTACTGCTGCAGTACAATGGCAGCACGTTCACCCACGAAGAGGAGGAGAACGCCAACGATGCGCCGTCCAAGGTGGAGCTGTTGAAGAATACAAGTGCCTTGGCGCTTGCCCAGAACTACAGCTCCGACAGCGACGACGACGACGAGCAGGAGGCAGACGATGACAGTCGTGGACAGCGAAAACAAACGCCACCATCCACAGCTACAACCCCCGCTACAACCATCGTCGCGCAAAAGCCACCCGCAGCGCTGGCTCCACCACCGTTGCTAACGTTTCCCATGCCCGAGGAGAGTCTGCGTCACATTATCGACAAGACGGCCACGTATGTGATCAAGAACGGACGACAGTTTGAGGAGACGCTGCGCACCAAGAGCGTCGAACGTTTCAATTTTCTAATGCCCGAAAACAAGTTCTACGCCTATTACATGTACAAGATAACCGGTGATGTGGACGCCGCTTCCAAGGAGGAGAAGACGCGCAAAGCGGCAGCTGTTGCCGCTGCCCTTATTAGCAAAAAGGGTCTCGGCGGCGCTGGAGCTGCAGCGGCAGCAGCAGCGGCAGCAGCAGCAGCAGCAACGGCAGCAGTAGCTGCAGCTGCTGCCAGCTCTGGTGACAAAAGTGCGTTTAGCTTATATATACTTGGAGAATTCCCAATATGACCATGCACATCTCTTGCAGCGCCCGTTTGCTTCTCCATACGCCTGCGCGACGAGAATGCGTCGCTGCAGTCAACACTGCCGCAGGAGGCCAGCGACGAAGATGACGATGCGAGGGCCAAAACAAATGCAGAGCAGGCGCGTCCGGGCATGCCGGACAGCGTGCAACGTGCCATCAAGCAGGTGGAGACACAACTGCTGGCCAGGACGGGTGGCTCCAAAGCAACTGCTGCTGCTGGCGCTGCCGCCGCGGCAACAGGCAGCGCAGCATCGCCGCAAAAGGACCAACGTCAGGGTATGTACCAATTAGAAGGAGACGCACAGACAGAGCGAAAGAGAAAGAGAGAGAGAGAGAGACACAATTGTAACTTTCTTCCAACCACCACAGCAGAGGAGCGCGTTAAGGACAAACTAGCGCAGATAGCACGCGACAAATTGAACGGAATGATATCGCGCGAGAAGCAGTTGCAGCTGGAGCGCAAGCGCAAGGCTCTGGCGTTCCTCAATCAAATCAAAGGTAGTGCTTCAATTCAATTGTATCTATACATACAATCATTGGCGTAGCCACAGTAGGCATTAAAGGTAGCGTAGCTCTACACAGCAACCCATGGCACTCGACTGCGTCCACGACAAAACGATGACTTGACACCTTCTGCCCATCCATATATGTAGCACGGGCGATTAACAGTGGCATGCGGGTATCGGGTATCTTATTATGATATGTTACTTAGTAGTAGTACTTATACGCTGATCTGCGCATAGCCGCATCCGGTCTTTCTGCCTGGTCAGCATGTTTAGCTATGTTTAGTCCAAAATGGCATATATGCACCCGCGTTAGAGAACAATAATAATTTTATTGCAGTATAGAGTTTGTAGATGTATAGAGGCACATTTTAGATTTAGTCATATTTTTCAAATGTAATTGATTGTACATATTATGCGCATATGGTTTGAAAACTGTTGGCCGTTAAAGCGAATCGTCTGCTAAGTGAACAGACGCTTACCGATGGAAAGGTGGAATTAACTGCATTAGTCACAACTATACAAGTGTTTTAGATAGTACAATTGCGATTTACATTGCTGAAAGCTCTCATTTATTTACCACGTTTCCATCGATTTAAAAAATGCACTTGTTTGTCAAAGTTTTGATCGGCTTTTAATTAAAACAAATTAATACACTTTTTAGTAAAGTCCACACTCATTTTATAAATAATGCTGGTGTACTGTTGAATCATTATACTCTTTTCGAAGAAAATAGTATATTAAGTTTGTCCTGAAGTTTGTAACGCATAGAAGGAAGCGTCGGAGACCCCCAAAAGTTACTGCCAGTATGCTTAGAATGACAATACAAATTGATCTAGCCGTGTCCGTCTGTCTGTCTGTCTGTCTGTCTGTCTGTATGTATGCAAACTAGTCCCTCAGTTTTTGAGCTATCGCGATAAAACTTTGCACAGACACTTATTATTTCAGGGGACAGCACATTGGTCGGAGCCGGCTTGATCGGATCACTATATCTTATAGCTGCCATACAACTCGAAGTCGGTTTTGACCATATATCCCATGTTTTTAAAGCTATCGCGATACAACTTTGCACAGATACTTATTATTCAAAGAGACATCATATTGGTTGGAGCCGGCCGGATCGGATTACTATATCTTATAGCTGCTATACAACTGGCAATGTATTAAATATTCTTAGAGCAAAAAAGAAAAAAAATTTTACGCGACAAAACGATTGTGTACAACTTATGAAATTTCAGTGGTAGAGTGAAAATTGCCTATAGGTTCGAAAAGAGTACAAAATCTTCGGCACGCCGAAGATAATCCTTCCCCACTTGTTTTTAATTGTTTTCCAATTAGCTTAAGACTTATACTATTTTAAGATATATGTGGGCAATCGCTTAAGACTTTTTAATTGACGTATTTAGGACTTGAAACCAAAAACTTAACCCGGGCATAACCTTAATATATTTGATGATATGCAAATGAATATTAACTGAGTTGCCTAATGAATTGCAGGTGAGGGCACAGCTATTGGCGCAGCCGCCCGGCCAGAGGCATCGGCGACAGCAACGGCTGCTACAAAATCGGAATCAGAGGCAGCTGCAGCGAATAGCAATGGGGACTCGAACGATTCGGTGCGTTCCATACCGATAACTTACTTTGGGCCTGATGATGATGACGACGACGACGGCAATAATGGTGTGGGTGTGCAGCAGGCGCCGCAGCAGTCACCGCCGCCAAAGGCTGAGCGCGATGACGATGAGGAGGATGATGGCGATCTGGAGAAATACAATTTGCTAAACGATGATAGCACCAATACGTACACCAGCAAGGCGGCAACGCCGGCACCATCAGCGGCGCCCGTCCTGCTCTCCGACGATGACGATGTGCAGCTGGTGTCCGCCGCAGCGCCACCGTCAAGTGGACGCCATCGCAAAGCTCGCCGGCGCAGCCGGAGTAGCGGCAGCAACAGCAGCTGCACCGTAACGCAAGATGCTTCTGTGACCTCGTCCAGTAGCAATGCCAGTTGCCGGCACACTCGCAGCCGGAGTCGCAGTTCGCATCGCCAGCGGCACAAGCACAAGATTAGCAGCGTATCCAAGCATCGACGCCGTCGACGTAGTCGCAGCTCGACGCGCAGCTCGCGACTGAAGCAGCGCAGTCGAAGTCGGAGTCGTAGCAGCAGCCATTCGAGCTCACGCCGCCATCGACGGGACAAGGAGGAGTCGTCCTCGCGCCGGCGGAACCATCAGCGGCACGCGAGTAAAAAGAGTCACAAGCGCCACAAACGACGTCGACGCAGCAGCGGCGGATCTGTCTCCCAATGAGTCTTAAGAATCTTAGCTGTTAAGTTGACAGATTGTACATTTCCTTCATTTTTTGAATGTTTCGCGAATTCTTGGATTGATTTTGATCGAACATAATAAAGTAAAGTGTAAGCAATTTGGAGGAATTTTATCTTTTAGTGGCAAGGAATCTATATTTGTTTTGCGAGTATTACCTAGTTTCGTTGCTTTGATAGCTATGCAAAGATTCTCCTATTTTTTCGCGCAACTGAACATTTTAAATTATTATTTTTGGCTTTTTAGGACGATATGATAGTTTGTCTAAAGCTTTTTTCGCTCGGAAATCGATTTCTTGTACGAACAACTACTTTGTTTGAAGCTAATTAATGGCCATTATTATAATACTCTTTTGTTTTTTCAGATTAACCATAATGCTGCTAAGAATGAGCATAGAACATAGAATTCGAATATTTTATAGTTTTTAAAGAAGCAATAAACCATCGGTGTAAGGCTTAAATCTCAATGTTATAGCGTTCATCGACCATCGTTGAATTGAAATATTATGGAAACATGCATTTGTAGATTAAGGTTTTGATTTAATAGTATTATGTACCGATAGTATAGATAGTTGACAATATAAGACTAAAGTAAGTATATGTATATACAATATATATGGAAGATATATGGGAGATATGGGTTCAATGTTAATCTAGAATTCAAGGACACCGGGCAAATATTTATCGATGAGCGTTTGATAATAGGGCCACAGAGCATCAATGTCGGGCACCACCTCGCTCTTGGTGTACAGATCGTAGCGGCTGTAAGCAGAGAAAGTGTGTTTTATTAGTATTTGAGAAACTATTTGGTGTAATGTCGAATATTTTTCTTATGATGTTTTAGATTTGTTGGAATGTAGTTGAAGTTTGAAACTCACTTGAAGATTAGAACCCATTTTTTGGTTTCCTCATCCTTGGGCGCCTCGAGGTGCTTGTAGTCGCCGCCATTGTGCCACGGATAGAACGAATGGAAGCGTATAATGTTGCAGGCCACATGGGGCAACTTGGTGTTGTTGTGCTTGAGCACGGAGTACATGTACTCATCGTGGCCCCAGGACATGAGCAGATTGTCGACGCCACAATGCGGCTTATACATGCCGAATTCGGTATTGTAATTGGGATTATCGCCATCGGGATTGCCCACAAAGCTCTCGTCGCGATACACAATGCTATCGCCCCAGCGGCAGCCGACAGCGAAGGTGTCGCCCACAACGGCCCACTGCGGCTCATCGTAGAAGGCCATGATCTTGCCGAGATCGTGTATTAGGGCGGTCAAGTGCAGCCAATCGTGCTGTGGGAATTCGGCGCGGGCCCGCTCGGCTGCCTGGAAGGCGTGTATTATGTTGGGCAGATCCAGATCGGGATCGGACTCGTCCACCAAATCGTTGAGCTTCTCCAGTGCCTCGCGCACTGTCATCTTAATGGTGTTGAACTGTAGCCAGCGGGCACGACGTCCTGCGAAAGTTGAGCTGGAAGTCATTCAGGGCTCGAAGGCAAACGGACATTTATCCTTACCGTTGACAAAGTCCACAGTTTGGTTTAAATGCATCTCACGATAGGTGCGACGCACGCGCTCCTTCAGCGGATCCTCAGTGTCCACGCTGTAGTCACGAAACTTGGAAGGATTCTTGTCGGCAAATGCGAGCTCCGGCCGCAAGAGCTCTGACGGATCCAGCAAATTGATTTGATGCTGCACACAGAAAACATTTTCAATCAATTCACAAATTGCAAGATTTTTAAGAATCAATTTTTTACCTCCTGCAGGATTCTCATGTTGAGCAAATCAAAAGTGGAAATCAAACGAGTGGAAAAATGGATTGGAAATCAATTGAAATTCTAATTGTTGGCTTCAAGTACCGCACGGATGGCTGAACGAGATGCTATTGAATCGTTGGCTTGTCTGGTCGCACATTTTTATAGATCGCCGAGCGAAACGGCAGAAATCACAATCAAATCGTTGCTATATAATGCTCACATCTGGGGTACATACATATATGTATATATATATATATATGATTTATAGCACTTTTGTTGTTTTTCAAAACACACAAGCACAAACACACTCGCCACCTAATCAGCTATCAATATGGGACCGCCGTCAAGTCCATTGCTCGTGTGGATGTAGGAAATGCGCCCGATTCGGGCCTATACTATAAACTCTCTGGTCGCATGTGTTTGCCAGCGTTTTATCTAAGGCTCTGAGCCACATCCGCGTCTCGAGCTAAGGCGCTGCACGCACGTGCTAGCCCAGTCTTATCTACATATGCATGTGATTGGGCATGGGCGCAGGCAGGATTTTGTAAAGGGGGTGGGTGCTGGGGGGATTACGGTAAAGATCGTTTGTTAAAATCAGAAAGCAGACAATGGACTTCAACTTCAACAAAATCGGAGGAGAAACCCCAGAAACCCTTCCCCATGCCTACGCCTCTGCATATATATACATATATGGATTTATCATCGCACATATTTACATTTGAAACTTATGGCTGCACTTGACCGATAAGGCTAAGGCTGAACGATTTTAAGTGGAGCAAGTGCAAGTTCAATGATTGCATCATATGACTGCGAAGCCAAGCGAATGGTACTTACAGAGTTTTTTTATACAGTTATGCCTCGCTCTTGGGAGCTTTAAATGGCAGTATATCTAAGTTGGTTCGCAATGAATTCATTTGGAATTCATATCTAATATCAGCTTTAATAATTATAAGTAAAATAAAACAAATGTTTTTATACTCTTTTCGAAGAAAATAGTATATTAAGTTTGTGCTGAAGTTTGTAACGCATAGAAGGAAGCGTCGGAGACCCCCAAAAAGTTACTGCCAGTATGCTTAGAATGACAATACAAATTGATCTAGCCATGTCCGTCTGTATGTCTGTCTGTATGTATGCAAACTAGTCCCTCAGTTTTTGAGCTATCGCGATAAAACTGTGCACAGACACTTATTATTCCAGGGTACAGCACATTGGTCGGAGCCGGCCGGATCGGACCACTATATCTTATAGCTGCCATATATCCCATGTTTTTTACACTATCGCGATGAAACTTTGCACTGATACTTATTATTCAAAGAGACATCACATTGGTTGGAGCCGGCCGGATCGGATCACTATATCTTATAGCTGCCATATAACTCGAAGTCGGTTTTGGCCATATATCTCATGTTTTTAAAGCTATGGCGATACAACTTTGCACAGATACTTATTATTCAAAGAGACATCACGTTGGTTGGAGCCGGCCGGATCGGATCACTAAATCTTATAGCTGCTATACAACTGGCAATGAATTAAATATTATTAGAACAAAATAAAAATAAAATGTTACGCGACAAAACGATTTTGTACAGCTTATGAAATTTCAGTGGTGCAGTTGGCAGAGTGAAAATTGCCTATAGGTTCGAAAGAGTATAAAACTTCGGCACGCCGAAGATAATCCTTCCCCACTTGTTATACCCTGAACCCATTAAAAATGGGTAAAAAAGGGTATTATGGCTTTGTGCAAAAGTATGTAACAGGCATTAGGAAGCATCTCCGACCATATAAAGTATATATATTCTTGATCAGTATCAACAGTCGAGTCGATTTAGCCATGTCCGTCTGTCTGTCTGTCCGTCCGTCCGTCCGTCCGTCCGTCCGTCCGTCCGTCCGTCCGTCCGTCCGTCTGTCTGTATGAACACGCGGATATCAGAGACTACAAGAGCTAGAGACTTCATATTTGGAATATAAGTTCTCGTAATCCCGGACAGATCAAGTTTATGTCATTTGATCGATAACTCGTCCCGTTTAAATGTTATCGATAAATTTCGATTTCAGACTAGCGTTTTTGGGCCTTAACTTAAAAGTTATAAGAGCTAGAGGACCCAAATTTGGGATGTATAATCTCGAATAGCATACACATGTAACAAATATTTAACTTTTTGGATACCACCCCCCAATCCCCCCAAAAGTTCAAAAAACTCATTTTTGAAGGTACGACCTTAGAAATTTGGTTTGGTCACACATTTTATAGCCAATGTTATGTCCTACAAATCTTAGAAAGATCGGACAGTAAACACAGAAGTTATTTAAGATTTTACTTTCCATTGTGTGGGGCTCAGTGAAAAAGCAAGCTAACTGCTTAAACCGCATGCACAGCTTGCAGTATGTGTGTGTCTGTATGTATGCACACTATTAGGCAAGTATGAATGGATGTCAGAACTGGGTTCAGGGTATCTCCTAGTCGGGCACTCCCGACTAGAGCACTCTTACTTGTTTTATGTTTATTTAGTTAATTTTTTGTTTGCTTGTTTATTTGTATCTACATTGATATCCCAAAACATATGAACGTCATCTTTTTTGTGCATATTGGATAGCAAATGATGTAGGGAGAAGATAATGAAAATGGACTTTGAGATGGTGAGATTCGCTTGATCATTGATGAGTAAATAAAGGCGACTTAATTTAAGGATACTTTTAACATTTCTGATAGTATTCAAGAACTTTAATTTTGTTTGTCCCTAGCCATAGGTAAGATTTTATTGCTATCGTTCATTTAACTTCGGTGGGAGTCCTTAATAGCACAACAGCACTAGGAACTCCTACCATTAAATACATAAATAATTTATAGCTCAGGAATTCATTTTAATATGTACAGCAAGATAGCTAATGAATATAAAACATAGCTTTAATTAAAGTAAAGTACTAAATGACTTGTTGTTGACTACAAATTCATATTGCCATGGTCTACGATAGCTTTTGGCGTCACCTTGAACGAATCTCCGGCAAGGGCAAGTGCTCTAGATTTTAGCGTACAGGCGAACCTCCGACGCTCCGAAACAGCAATACTGCCGTCTAATCTGGGTAGATCGTCATCAAGCGCAGAAATAATGTGCCATCAAGGGGGGGATTGCCTAGAGAAAAGTTATCAGTCGGCGCGGCAGCATCGACACACACCACATGACGTCGGTCTCTGCCTCTGCCTCCGTCTCTGTCTCCGGATTCGGACACGACTGGGCGGGCTGATCGACGCAGTGGCAGGCAGGCAGGCGATCGCTGGATCGTTGGATCGTTGGGTGGGATTGGGTGGACGCGTTAGGGGCTCGTTTCGCTGCGACGCAGTAACGGCGCTATATGTAGATGTAGTCATCAAAAAGGTCAACTTGTAACGATCGAGTGTGGGGTGTCAATAAATCTTATCAATAAATAGAGACGCGCTTCAGCCACTGATAACATTGCGCAACAAAATAAGGGAACATCTGTAAAATTAAATCATCAATATGCACCAATACCTTCTACCAAAAACTTAAACACAAAACAAACATAATACAAACTACTTTCAATTAAATAATAAGTAATTTAAAGTAATAATAAGCATAGCTATTTGCATTTTTTGCTGTTTTGCAGTGACAGGTGCGCAACATGAATGTTAAATGATAAAATAAGTTAATATTATTACATATAATTATTATTACAAATAATGAAAAACAATTGATCGATTTGCAAAAATAAATTTTTGGAAATTGTATCGATTTAACAAACCAAAATAATTAATAAATATTAAAAAATTTAAATTATTTTTAATATATTTTATTTAAGCATGTTGCCACTCGGTTTCAAAATACTGCTGCACAGTGTTGAAGCCTCACGAGAATCGTATTTTGGGTTGTTCAAGTCAATGGAAATGTTTCATAATATTTGTCTATGATGCTGTTGTTAATTAATGGAACGGAATCGTTGTGGAAGCAGTTCGGACACGACTTAAAATAGTTAGGAAAACGATTCTGACTGCATAATATTATGTAAATGCAATTGTTTGTTATTGAAACTGACTATTTAATGCACTTTCACAACAACAATGACGACAACGATTAAATTACAAACGCATTCATATGCACGCTTATATTCATTCTCAAGTTGAAAGCAGTTAAATTTCATTGGCAAGATTTCGTTTGTGCCCTTTGATGTCATAGCCGTATCAATCACTTTATTGGACACGACATGCTAATTAAATGGTCATAAATATAAATCGCTGATATAAATGAGAGATCACACGCAGGAGTCAAAGGCCAGGATGACAGACAAGCCACTCGAACATGGAGTGGCCACAAAAGCGCAAATAAACAAACAGCATACAGCAAACAGCAAATAAACCACAATCATGATGTGGATGCAGTTTCAATCGACTATCGATTTGCCGGCTGCCGGCTGCCGGCAAAAGAAAGTCTAGGCTGGATTTTTTTGGCAGACAAGCGCAGTGCGACCTGGCTATGACGACTCTTGGCTTTGTAAAACAGAAACTTATACGCGTTTCAGGTATCGCTCGTCCCAAGTCAGAATATAAACGACTATACACCTGCAAGAAACAGTAAACACTTTCCGTTTTCATTTCGACGATATGGCTGTGCTTGTGTGTCGTAGGGTCGCTTCACTGTGCTAACCAAGGCTCAAGTAAGTAATTATCAATAAATCATACTCGTCTGCTAGCATTTTGCTGAGCTATTTTAAAATGCTCGTCGAACTCTTCGACTCTGTGTATTTATATTTATTTATTTTTGATAGATTTTTGCACATGCTTGCAATAATTCATGCCATGGTCAGATCTGACAGCTGGGGTTAGTTAGCTGATAGTTGAATATGACTAAATGTGAGATTACGATTTTGGGCACTTGAAAAATTTGCGGTATTTCCGCTGCATGGAAATTGTGTATGAATTCTATGACATTTGAATAGTTGTTGCAAGTGTAAGTTGTGTGGCAGATTTATGCTGATTAAAAATCCATTTTTATATACATACACACATATTTATATATGTATCCACTTTGGAAATGGAAAATTTGTGACATATATCTGTCTTAGGAATGTATTTGCAAATATAGCTGATTGGTCCCTTTCCTGCTATAATATGAATTGAATCCAATTGTAAGGTTTAATATGATTAATACTGCATTATAAGTATTTACATGTTGTCTAAATTTATCGATATTCGTCTACCACATCTCTATATAGCATTTCAAACAATTGGGGAATATTTTTACCATTTTTCTGTTACAAGCTATAATTTTGATTTTCGTTCGTTTTAGCCAATTCCCCCAGAACTTAAATTTAACTTTGTTTAACATTCGCTGATTAATGAATCTTTTGGCATTGCATGATTTTATTCTATTGAAATGTGCTTTGCTTTTTCAAATTTCTTGCTATTATATTTTTACTCTTTTCGAAGAAAATAGGATATTAACATTGTGCTGAAGTGTGTAATGCATTGAAGGAAGCGTATGCTTCCAGTATGCTTAGAATGACAAGACAAATTGATCTAGCCATGTCCGTCTGTCTGTCTGTATGTATGCAAACTAGTCCCTCAGTTTTTGAACTATTGTGATAAAACTTTGCACAGACTTATTTTACAAAGGGACAGCACATTGGTGGGATTTGGCCGAATCGGAATACTATATCTTATAGCTACCATAAAACTCTAAGTCGGTTTTGGCCATAAATCCCATGTTTTTAAAGTTATCGCCTTCAATTTCCTTGTACACTTAAGTCGGTTAATTTTTGCCCAAGTTATAACATTTTGAAGTTTTCAAATAAATAAAAATTCATATTATCAGTATAAGTGATTTTGCTACATTTCTGACAACACTATAGATTTATATTAAAATGAGAATTTCTATATACTCCATACAATTTTCAAACAGAAATGTTCACATAAATGCATAAAATTTAATCAGTGGCTTCGTTTAAACCTTACAAATAGGTAAATGCAAGTGGGTGTGTAGGTGTGTGTGTGTGTGTGTGTGTGTGTGTGTGTGTGTGTGTGTGTGTATGTGTAAATTAAAGTAAAGTTGTCTTTCGAGCACAGAAATGCAATTAATAAATGTATATAAATAAATAAATAAAATGCAATAACTAATGCTAGGATGATCAGTACAGGGTGTCTCCGATTATACGCTATAACTTACTAACTGCTACTTCAATTCATATATGTATGTATATCTATTGTATATTTTGTTAGATTAGACGAGACGAGCGGCCGAACAGGTGGCTCCCGATGTTGCACTTGGATGTTGCGCCTCGCCAGCCTCGCCCGCGGCAGCAGCAA
Source organism: Drosophila flavopinicola (assembly GCA_035042425.1). NCBI lineage: Eukaryota > Metazoa > Arthropoda > Insecta > Diptera > Drosophilidae > Drosophila > Drosophila flavopinicola. The sequence continues at coordinate 249,354 of JAWNLL010000455.1, read as the reverse complement.
TGCCAACCACCATGCTGACGGCTCCAGCGGTGGCAAGCACCCGCTTGTAGTTGCTGCTGCACTGCGAGTCCGCCACGGAGCGTCCGTCGCCCTCGTCGCGCCGGCACAGCTCGGCGGCGAAGGGTGCACTGGGCACGGCAGTCTCCAAGCGCCGCTCCAGGATGTCGGCGGTGGTCAGCTCACTGGCCTGCACCAGGCTGCTGGCGGGCACATTGCTCAGCCAGGGCTTCAGCGTGGACTTCTTCTGCATGGTGGCCGCCTTGCAGCGGCAGACGACATCCGCGTGCTCGCCGCAAATGGAGCAGCTTGGCGAAGTGCCATCGACGACGCCGGAGATAGCACTCGACTCCGACTCCCCATTGCCGTTGCCGCCGCCGCCGCCGCCGCCACCGCCGTTGCCGTTGCCAACCACCGTCGGTATGGTTGCGCCCGAGGAGCTGCCGCTCAGCTCCAGGTCATTGACGGCATCGACCAGCGTTTTGATGGCAGCCGCATTGCCAGCGGCCTGAACGCTGCTCTCACTGAGGGCGGACACTTCCTGCTCCTCGTAGTTGGGGCTGAGCAGCAGCTTGGACAGCGGCGGCGCCAGACCTAAGCCCAGGCTGCGCTCGTGGTACAGCTCCGAGATGCTGGGCGTCAGTTCGCGGTTCATGTGCCGCATGATGCTGTCCTGTATGCATTTGGCACTCGGCTTCACGGGCGCCTCCTCCAGCGGCTGCTTTGGCTCGCCCATCAGCTCGCTGTCCGCCGGCGAGAAGTAGAGGCTGGCCGGATTGTAGGCCACACTGGCTGCCTCCTCTTCGGTGAGTGCGAGTGCCTTGCGCTGCCCACCACCGGACACATTGGCACCACCACTCGTTGAACCGCTGCCCGCCGATGTTGCTGGCGCATTGAGCTCCGTGCGCACGCTCAGCCGATCCATGAACAGGGCATGCTCCTTGTTCACCCGCGCTGCCAATGAGCTCTGTGCGCTGCCCAGCTTGATCTTCGGCTTGCTGCGTCCCAGATTGTGATAGACGGCGGGACGTGGCGGCGGCAGCGGTGGCTGCTGTTGATGCTGCTGCTGCTGCTGCTGCAGTTGCTGCAGTTGCTGCAGTTGCTGCTGTTGCTGCGAATGCTGCTGTTGTTGCTGAGCGCCGGCGGCGGCGCCCCGTCGCAGCACCGTCGCATGCCCGGAGCCCTCCCAATCCGTCGTCGTGCTGCTGGCCGAACTGGAGCTGTCCGGCCGTCGGCTAGCGTTCGCTGTTGGCGCCGTCACTACGGACGCTGCCGTCGCTGGCTGCGCGTAGAGGCAGCGGATGCGCGTCTGGTGCGCCAGTGCCAGCGACAAGCTGGGATCGGTCACCGGCGGACTGGGCGTAAAGGCCGCATCACTCTCCCCGCCCCCGCCCGGTCGCGAGACTCGCACCGGTCCACGCAGACTGGCGTAACCCAAGCGGGGAGCGGGCTGCGTGCTGCCCGCCTGCGTCGCATAGCCGTCGGAGAGCGAGTGCTCGCTGTCCGTGGTGTTCGCCAGGCTGGAGTCCAAGCCGCCGCCGCCGTCGGGCTCGCCGCGTCGACGCACGTACGAGATGAAGGCGCTGCGCGGATGCAGCGGCAGCGGCGACTGTGTGGAGTTGCCCCTGGCGGCGACTGTGGCGCCGCTGCTGCTATTGCCCGCTGGTTGGACGCTATTCGCATCCAGGTCTGGCTCGGCGAGAGACTCGCAGCTGCTGCTGCTGTGCGCCGCCCCGTCCAGGCTCAGGCTCTTGGGCGCCTCGTGTGTGTCTGCAGTGGAATTGTGTTGTGAATGGGAGTGGATTAACATATGTTACGAAATAGCTATTAGCTGCAATTTGATATGGAACCAAATATGAAGATACGTACCAAAGAGCGCGAGTAGAGCCTGCAGCACGAACTGGCAGTGACGACGATTGGCCTGCTTGCCAGTGCGCAGAATCACCTGATCCGCACCCACCTCGGTCAGGTCGAAGCCAACGGAGGCGAGCAGCTCATGGCAGCCGGGCACGCGCCACAAGCGCACGCTGAGCGGCATCTCGATGCAGGCCTCCGCCTCCGGCTTGGCTGGGAACTGCGCCAATATGTTGCGTACCACGGCAATGATGTCGTCCGCATGCTCCGCACTGTTCACCAGCTTGGCCAGTGCCTGCAGGGTGGCGGGCGTCAAGGCCAGCAGTGCCTGCAGGCTGGCCGAGCACTGGGACAGCCGCTCCTCGGGATCCGTTTGGGGGAAAAAGACGCTCGAGGGTATGCCATTGGCAGCGGGCTCGAAGCGAAAGCCCACGGCCATCAGCAGATCCTTCCAGCCGGCCACCGGCCCTGCCTTGTTCTCAATGCTCTGCTGGGTCGTGTACATGGCGTTCTTCTGGCCCCGATGTATCCGCTGCAGACTCTTCTCCACCAGATGCAGGCACACGCGCAGCGCATCACGGCAGCGCTCCGGCGTCCTCAGCAGCTCGCACAGCGCATGGCCCAGCAGCGCCACCTTGTTGGACAGCCGCACATTGGCGCCGATGAGCAGGAATCCGGCCCAGTTGGCCGGATGTGCGAAGTGCTTCGTATGTTGCACCGTTTGCATGGCCTCCGCCAAGGCGCTGCAACAGAAAGAGAGAGGGAGATAGAGATGAGAGAGAGAGAGGGAGAACAGAGAGAGAGAGAGGGGAAGAGAGAGAGAGAGAGGGAGAGAGGGACAGAGAGATATATAGAGAGAGAGATAGAGAGAGAACAAGAGAGAGAGAGACACAGAGAGAGAGAGAGAAATATAGAGAGAGAGAGATAGAGAGAGATTAATTAAACCTGTTTCGTAGTGATTTTTTCCATTTTATGCAGATGTTCATATTTCAATTGAGAATATGTATCTAAAGAATATGTATCTATTAAATTCAAGGCTTAAGTTTTCTTAAAACAAACTATAAACATGATCAGAACATCCTTGGAACCGGAAATCGGGTAATTTTTTACAAAGTTATGTGAGACTTAGACTAGATATATATCCAGACCTTATTATACCCTGAACTCATTAAAAATGGGTAAAAAGGCTATTATGGTTTTGTGCAAAAGTATGTAACACGCATAAAGAAGCATCTTCGACCATATAAAGTATATTTATTCTTGTTCAGTATCAACAGCCGAGTCGATCTAGCCATGTCCGTCTGTCTGTCTGTCCGTCTGTCTGTCCGTCTGGATGAACACGCATATATCAGAGACTATTTACCAACCTTTATTCATTTAAAGAAATAAACCTATTTTCATTTCTTAAGCACTTTCTCATTTACAAGTTTCCCAAAACGTGTCGCTATCGTTATTCCTAACATGGGTAAACTCTCCTTGCATTTTCCGACTTGTGGCACAAATGTTGTTATCTCCTATAATTTTCACAATCATTTAACTGGATATATGTTGTTGATAAGGAATACGTTTAACTCCATCAGCCTACGTCCCAAATCACATTTTGTCCTAGCTCAACTACTTTGTATGAACCAAAAAGGAATTTACTATAATTTCTTTAAACTTGGCTCAGTTAAAATACAGTTAAAGTGGAGATAGTTTGGTTGACTTACCGTGCCGCTCGAGCGCCTTGGAGTAGGGCCGAGTAGAAGGCGCGCAACAGTATTTTGGCCGCCGTCTCCGGGACTGGCCAGAGCGAGATGAGTACCGCGCCGGCGCCGGCCAACAACCAACCGCCGGCCAGCTGGGCCACTCCAGAGCCAGTGATGGGCTCCACGGAGTGGTAGGAGCTTAGCACCACTAGGCGTGCGCTCAGACGCAGCTGACGGAGTTCCGTGGCGGCCAGCGTGAAGTCGGCTAGCTGCGGCTCGTGTGGTTCCTTTTGCTGCTGCTGCTCGGCGGTGACGACGTCACCGGGACTGAGCACGACAGCGCCCAGCTTCCAGCTGAGGTTGGCGGCAAAGTGGACGCACTCGGCGCCCGGCAGCTCGGCCAGCACGGACTCCTTGGTGGCATTGCAGCCGGCGAGTGCGTTCGCCTGCAGCATATCTGCCACCATGGCGGCCTCCTGCAGCGCCGCCGGCGACTCAGCGGCGTTCCAGCCCCAGCGCTCAGCCAGAGCGGCCGGCACACGCGGCCCGCCCACAACCAAGGCCGTGGGCAGCCGTCCGCGATCTCGGCGGCACCTAGAGCGGCTACGCAGCGCCTGCAGCGAGGGCGCCGTCAGCAGAGCACAGCGCTCCGACAGATACTCGCCGTCGTCGCCGGCGGCACGCAGGATGGCAAAGGGCACCAGGTAGAGGGCGCTGTCGAGCACCAGGATCAGCTCGCGTCGTCCCTGCCGCGAGACGCTCGCGCCGCTGGGCAGCAGGTCGTCGAATGGGGCCAGCAGCAGATTGTACAGGGTGTGCAGGCAGGCAGGTCCGCGCCACGCGGGCGGAGCGGGTGCCCGCCGGGAGCTGCGGCTGCCCACGGACCGCGTGGAGCCCTGCAGACTGGCAACGGAGCCCAGCGAGAAGAGCGAGCTGAGCGAGTAGTTCGATGAGTTGAGCAGCTGATTGCGGCTGACCATGCGCAGGAAGCCACCGCCGCCGGCGCCAGCGCCGGGCAAATCCTCGAGCAGCTGCTCGCTGCTGGCGCGCCAGCCGCTGCCGTCGCCCTCGTGCAGCAGATTCTGCGAGTTGACGCCGAGATTGTCGCGGACCATGTTCACGTAGCGCTCCAGCAGCTGTTGGCCAGCAGCGGGCTCTGTATGGTCTGCTGGCTGCTGCTGCTGCTGCTGCGACTGTTCGCTCTGCTCCTGCTGCTGCTCGTTCTCCTCCTCATCCTCCTCCTCCTCCTCGTGGCACTCACTGAGTGAGAGCGGCAGCTGCAGCGTCTGCGGATCGATGCGTGCCGCATGGAAGCGCACAATGCCCGACTGCGGCTGCAGCAGCCAGGCGTACAGCTGCTCCCCGGCCAAGCTGTAGTAGAGCACGGGCATCCTGCCGCGATTCACTGCCTCCAGTATGGCCTCAATGTCAGCCAGCATGGCTGGTGTTGTCGCTGCTGCTGCTGCTGCCGATGTTGTTGTCGTTGTCGCTGTCGCCTTGCCATCGTCGGCACCACAACGCGCCTTGCAACGCTCCGCGGCGACGAGTGCATCCTCGTTGCGCTGCAGGGCGACGAGGAGCTGCTGCAGCAGATGGTAACAGCTCGTCTGCAGCTCGTAGAGCGCCAGGCGCGCCTCCGGACTGCGCTGCTCCTGGCGCACCGACTCCAGCAGCTGGGCGGCCGTCTCCAGTTGAATGCGTGCACCCTCGGCGTCACCAGAGGAGCGCAGAGCAAGACCTGGTGACAGAAGAAAGACTCACTCAGTTAGCTCCATTCCAAAATAGCAAACTATGGTTACATTTTGAAAACTATGTATATGATGCTCGAAACTCACCCAGTTGATGTCTTATCTTGGCTTCCTCCTCCGACTTGCCAATGGATTGGGCGCTGGCCAGACCCTGTCGCAAATACTCGACAGCCTGCGGATGCTGCTCCAGCTGATGGTTGACGCGGCCCAATGCCCCGCAGGCCAGTGCCTTGCCCAGACGATCCGTGCTGAGTGCCAGCTGCCGCTCGTAGCACTTGAGCGCCTCCTGCTGCTGACCCAGTGCCTCATGGACGGCGCCCAGATTGCCCACGGCGCGTGCCTGCAGCGCTGGCGCTGCTAGCTCCGTGCACAGCTGTAGATCCTGTTCGTGCAGCTGCAGCGCCTCCGCATGATGCCCCATGCGCTGCTGCACCTGTCCCAGGGCGCACATCGCATCCGACTCCAAGGCGCGATCCTGCAAGCCTCGCGCCAGCTCCCGCTGATGCTCCAGGCAGTTGAGCGCCTGCGCATGATTCCCGAGCGCCGCATGCACGTGACCCAGATCGCCATAGGCCAAGGCTTTGACCTCGGCGCTGTGCAGCTCGTGGGCGACGACCAGACGCTTCTCCAGGCAGACTAGCGCCGTGGCCAACTGGCCGAGAGCGCGACGTGCCTGGCCCAGGCCGCGATATGCGCGCTCCTGATCCCGATGGCTAGCCAGGCCCAGCGCCAGCTGCAGCTGCCGCTCGTGGCACTTGAGCGCCTCCTCGTAGTCGCCCAAGGCAGCGTAACAGTCGCCCAGATGACCCAGGGCACGGGCGCGATCCGCTGGAGTGGAGGGCAGCGAGACGCGCTCCAGGGTGCCCAGCTGCGCCTCCAGGCAGCCAATGGCCGCCTCGTAGTGCGCCATATTGAGCCGGGCAATGCCGAGATTGCCGTGCGCCTGTGCCTCCACCGCCTCGTCGCGCTGCTCCTGGGCACGCTCCAGCTGCTCTTGGTAGCACTTGACCGCATGCGTCCAGCTGCAGAGCGCCATGTGGACGGCGCCCAAATGGCCGTGGGCGCGACACTCGCCGCCTAGATCACCCAGCTCCTGGCGCAGCGTCAACTCCTGCGTGTGGTGGCCCAGCGCCTTGTCCCAGCGTCTCAGCAGGCGATGCGCCAAGCCGAGAGCTCCACAGGCAGCCGCCTCCATGGCTCGCTCCCCGGCAGCTCTGGCCAGCGCCAGTTGGCGCTGGTACAGCTTGATGGCTTCCTCGTGGGCGCCCGTTCGGATGAGTATGTCGCCAATGTTGCCCAGCGCCCGGAACTTGGCGGGCAGCTGGCCAGTCGCATGAGCAACGGCCAGGAAGAGCTGCTGGCACTCGAGCGCGGCGGCCGAGTGGCCAAGCGCCAGATGCGCCAGGCCCAGGTTGCAGTAGGCGCGCCCCATGTGCGGCCGATGCTGGGCGTCCTTGGCCAGCGCCAGGTCCTGGTCGTAGTAGCGCACCGCAGCGCGATAGTTGCCCAGGCAGTAGTGTGCATAGCCGAGTAGGTGGCACGCCTTGCCCTCGGCGGCCACGTCGCCCAGCTCCTGGGCCAGCATCAGATAGCTCTCGTAGTGCGGCACCGCCTCCCCATACAGCTGGCGGGCACTCAGGCAGTTGCCCAGGTTGAGCAGGGCACACGCCTCGCCCGCCGCATCCTTCAGCGAGCGGGCGGTGGCCAGGTGGGCGCGATAGTGCGCCAGCGCCGCATCGTGGGCACCCAGCGCCTGATAGGCCACCGCCAGATTGCCGTGCGTGGCCGCCTCTGCGCTGCGATCGTTCACCGCCTGGCTGATGGCCAGCTCCTGCTTGTGGTACTTGACGGCTGCCTCGTAGGCGCCCGCTGCGGCATGCGCGTTGCCCATGTTGCCGTAGGCACGTCCCATGCCCGCCCGATCGCCCAGGGCGCGCGCAATGCCCAGATGCGCCTGGTGCAGCTTCAGCGCCGCGTCGTGGGCGCCCAGCAGCTGATACACAATGCCCAGATTGGAGCAGGCGCGTCCCTCGCCCAGCTTGTCCCTAGCTGCCAGCGCCATGGCCAGCTGGCGCTCGTGCCAGCGCTTCGAGGCGGCCGCATCGCCGGCGCAGCGAGCCGCATGCCCCAATCCCGCATAGGCGCGCGCCTCAATGCTGCGATCGCCCAGCGTCTGGGCAATCCGCAGCACCTGCTCGTGGCAGGCGGCCGCCTGGCCGAACTGCCGCCGTTGATGGTGCGCCGAGCCGAGATTCGAGTAGGCGCGCGCCTCCTCCACCTGATCGTGCAGCTTGCGCGCGAGCCGCAGGTGCTGCGTGTGGCAGTCCAGGGCCGCCTCGCACTCGCCCAGCGCCATGTAGACGGCGCCCACGTTGCCGATCTCGCGCGCCTCCTGCAGGCGATCGCCCAGCTGCTTGAACAGCTGCACGCACTGCTTGTGCGAGGCGAGGGCGTTGGGGTAGTCGCCGCTGGCGGTGTACACGTGGCCCAGCGAGGTGAGCGCGGAGGCCGCTGCCTGCGTGTCCTTGCACTTCATGGCCAGCACCAGTTGGTAGCGATGCGCAGTGAGCGCCTCCTTGTAGGCGCCCTGGCTGAAGTAGGCGGAGCCCAGGTTGCCGTGCGCACGACACTCGCCGGCCGTGTCGCCCAGCGATTTGGCCACCGCCAGATCCTGCTGCATGTAGCCAATGGCCTGGTCCAGCTGGTTGAGCGCCCAGTGCGCCGAGCTGAGCGCACTGAACACCGAGCCGCGCAGCTTCAGCGAACAGCTGCCAATGCGCAGCGCCGCCTCGAGCACGGCAACGGCCGCCTGGTACTGGGTGGCCTGCAGCAGCTCCTGGCCCACCACCGAGCTGACCACAAACGGCGATTCGTGCAGCTGCATCGCACGCAGCTGCTGCAGCGTCGGCTCGAGTGCTGTGCGCAAGGGACTCTTGAGCGAGGCCTCCACCAGACCGGCCAGCAGCTGCTTGTGGCTGGGCTCCTGGGCGAGGCCGGCGGCAAAGGAGGCCAGCGCCTCGCCATAGCGGCCCAGGCACTGCAGGGCGACGCCCTGCCGGAAGTAGGCCTTGGGCCACTGCGGGCACAGCTCGCGAGCCTGCGTTGCATCCTGCAGCGCCGCCGCAAACTGGCCCTGCTTGAGACGGGCGGCGGAGCGATTGCTGTAGAGTATATGGTTGCCCGGATCCAGCTGCAGTGCGTCCGTGTACAGCAGCACTGCGGTGGCAAAGTCACCGCTCTGGCACGCTGCATTCGACTGGCGCACCTTCTCCAGGAAGAGCGCTCGATTCGCGGCGGGCAGCTCCGGCGTACATTCCGGTTCGTTCTGCAAAGAGACTTCGATTAGCATTGCTCGCAAAGTAGGCAGACGTTAGGTAGATGTGTATGCACATATTTTCCGAGTCAGGACTGGATAGGACAGCAATACTAGCTTGGACGAAACCCATTCTTACCCGGACTCTGACAAAAGTCTTCTGATGAATCATAAACAAATACATATCTTAGCCGGATGTGAACATAGTTGTGTCTCGTGTCCGTTCCTATGAGGTTCCCAAACTACAACCTTCCATTACTTTATCAAAACTGATTAGATTCTCGATTCCGAGGCATTTTTAGTCATGTTCTGACCTCTGTATTCCTTCAACATCCAGGCTTTCTCACATAGCTTAATCAAAACAATTTTGACAAAAATTAAATTCATGAATGAGCTTTGTCCTCAAGGTCACAGCTTAACAGTTTAGCTAGTTTCAATTAGTCCCGTAATTGTTTAATATCAATCTAGAAAGTGTGTCGAATTTGCATACAGTTTGGGCATCATATACACCACTGTGCAACAGTTGCCCTTGGCTACGATCTCAGTTAAATGCCCAAATTATCTTATTATTTAACTGCACACTCGCTCCTTAAGCGATTGTAAGTTACACGTATCTCATAGAGTTGCAGCGGACGATTAGTTTCAAGGTTTCGTAAACATTAGCCATTAAGTCCCTTTTCGTAATTGGTTGAAATTATCCTTCGCAACTTATCAGGTGTGTCTGCCATGAATGATGCCTCGTTCGGCTGTAAAGGATGCGGCTATTCTACCGAATGTGTATTTTATATGTATTTTTCCAGTACGTTTCGAATGCGTAAGAACATCAAGTTGGCCTACTCAATGTACTATGTACTCTGAGAGATTAAATATTGAACAGAAATTGCGTCCTTTGACAATTTGACAACCCATTTTACTGAATAGCGCAAGTTTTATCTAATTTAATGTAGAAATTGTTTGACACATGATTTACAGTTTGCACAACGAGCCCGTTGCTCCACTGTGCAGCCTCAAAGTAGCGCTGTAATTATGTTAAATTGCCGCCGATCTTGACGCTAGAACTGCATTCGCAATCGCAGTTGCAAGTCCCGGCTGCAGGTATGCGGCTACACTGAGTCACGTTTTCCGGCCAGCTTCCAATGGCCAACTGGCGACTGGCGACTGGCAACTGGCAACAGACTCCCAATTGCTGCTCCGCCAGCAGAGTACTGCTCGTCAAATGCGGAAGCAATTCTACGAATTCGTGGCCCAAGAACTGAGCCACAGCGAACAGCAAACAGCGAACAGCAAAACCGCAAAGCAACCAACAGAGGCAACCAGTGGCCAAGAGAGGTGTTGAAGCCGGAGCCTTTTTGGCATAAGCCACGCCACGAACGAGACGAGAACGCGCACGAGGACTGAGGACTGAGGACTGACGACGGAGACAGGCACGGAGACAGAGACAAGGCTGAGGACGAGGACGAGGACGAGGCCGTGACAAGAGCGTAGAATTTTTACATATTTTTGAAGCAATTAAATGGAATGAGTATGCAAATGCTTTAGCCCAGCTTCAAGACACAAAAGCCAAATGCAAAAGCAAAAGCAAAAGGAAAAACCGATACCAAAACCAACACCAAAACCAAAACCGAATTCAAAAGCAAGACCAACGCGATGAGCTGTTTCCTAGAAAACGTGCACAGCAAGTGCCAAATGCCAAGTCCCAAGTTCCAAGTGCCAAGTGCCGTTCTCGTCCAAATGAGAGGCTGTGGGAGGTGGTATGGGGGGTGCAGTTTGGGCGTGGGTTACGGATAACGTGCTTAGATTAGCCTTCTGGCTCGCTGTTCCTGTTGCTGCTGTTGCTGTTGCTGTTTTCGGGTCCCGGCATTGGCAATGCGAATAAATCAGCTCGTCGATACTGGCAGCAGCTACACATACGTGTTTGAACATTGATACTCGCACAAGTGGCAGCCGCCAAATGTATCTGACAGATGCAGAACGAAATTTATGTTTTATGCAACCATTAAAGCGCACTCGTGCCCCATCCACCAGCAGCCAGATAAGCCAAATGAAGTGGGCGTTACAATACGCCACATGAACAACAAGAAGAAGAAGCAGCAGCAGCAGCAGCAGCAGCACTAGAAGCGGAATATAACAAAAACAATCAAAATCGAAACAAAAGCAAATACACACGCAGACATCGTCGAACAACTTTAAAAACCACTCGCATAACTTAGCAAAATGAAATTTTTGCACAGCGTTGGCGTTGCTAGCGCAGATCTCTGCAAGCAGATTGGCCCAAGACAGACAGACGGACGGACGGACAGTGGTCAGAGCCAAATAAACACGCACAAAACATGCCCAGGCTAACCCAGAGACGGACGGACAGATCGCCCGTCGAAGGCCAAGCCGAGCGGAAGGGAGCGCCGTTTCATATTAGCTGATATTATCGTGGCGACTGAAAATAATAATAACTGGCAGCGAGTAACAAAAGTACCGAAATACGAGCGGGTTTGCTTTGCGCCAAGAGCTAAGCGGCGGATAAGCGCAGATTAGCTACAAATGCTTTCTTTCTTGCAATTTTAATCTTAGAACTTTGACTATAATTGCAACAGGACTCAAAGCTACACTTCCTGTCCAGCAATGGATTAGTTCGAATTGACAAAGTTGGACTGCTCTATTGGAATATATCATACGAGAAAGGCCCCAGTTTAATATAAGTATATAAGGCAGATGCTGCAAAAGCCGATTTTTCGATTTATGTAATTCCAAACTAAGTGTCATAGAACTGAACTTTGAATATTCAGCCAAGTTTAACTGGCTTTTTATTGTGTTTCTACCGTCAGCGGGTAAGTTAGATTGTGATAGCTCGCACTTTTGGATAAGCTAAGTTGTGCAGTTCCAAATTGAAAATAAGTGTCAAACAATGGCTTACCCAAACTTTAAAACTAGAATTCAACTATTCGGATAATATCAAAAATGATGTATTGGCTCGGATGGATTCGGATAGGCAAAAAATGATTGCGATAATAGTAGTTCTAAAAATGTCTTAAGCGTTTGGCCATTTCTATATTGAAAACACCAATTGCGGATAGCTGCGGATAAGCGCATTTCACCGTGTGTTCCAACAACTGAGCAATTTTGCCCACGAACCGAGACAACGACGAAGTAATTCGTGGCTGCAAACGGTTAACTTGTCAGAGAGGCAGTCGCGACCCTTTCGCATCACATCGCATCACATCGCATCACATCGCATCGCATCGCGTTGAATGGCGTTGCATGCGTCGTGCTGTGTATCAATTTAGGGATTGGCGCCCAAATGCCACATAGAGAAGTCATGTGAACTGTGATACGTCTGCTATTTGGCTGCAACAATTCCAGCTAAGACAACAACAGCAAAAGAGCCTCATTTTCGAAAATAGTCAAAAGACGGACAAGCATTTTTTGCAAGAGGCTGCAAAGGCAGCTAGATAGCGAGAAAGACAGAGAGAGAGAGAGAGAGAGAGAGAGCGCGGAGATCGGGGCGGCCAGGAATGTTTGTGGCAAAAAAGCAGCGATTCGAGAACTGGTCGCGCTTTGGCCAGCAGTCAGCCAGCGCCTGGGCGGACAGCAGTGCAAAGCAAAAAAGAAAAGCAAGAAGAACAAAAAAGTGGCACCCAAAGATGCAGCAGCAGCAGCAGCAGCAGCAGCAGCAGCAGCAGCAGCAGTTGGCTGCAAGTTGTTGCCTGCCATGCCACATGCAGCATGTTGGAAGTTTATGTGTGGCGAGACTGGGCTTAACTGCCAAGTGGCCGGCCAGAAGTGAGCGAGCCGAGCCGAGCCAAGCCGAGCCGAGCCATATGTGAGGCCAGAGGCACCGCATTCGTCCCGACGGCCCATCGATAAAGTCGCCGCATCGGAATGCCAACAATTTCACGATTGCTTGTGGCGCACATTGGCATGTTTTGCGCTTAAGTCAAGAATTCTGTTGCAATTTAACGCGTAATAAAATAATTAGCTGTTGCCGCGCATCCGTTGTCTATTTCCCCAAAAAAAAAACCTACACACAAGCTCCCCCCCAAATCCTTTCTTGGAGCTTATGCCCGCTTATCCGCAGCGGATAAGATTCGGCGCGCCATTATCCGCCAGCTCAGCGGAGCTGCCCAAAATGCACAGAACCAATTTGCCGTCAACCAGTTGGCAGAGACGCAGCTAAAATCCAGACGGATCAGTCAGTCAGTCAGTCAGTCGCAAAGACACACAGACGGACAGACGGACAGAGAGGCAGATAGTGAGACAGCTGCAGGGAGCTTCTAAACATGCGCCACAAAACTTATCCAACATCGTTGACGTTGTCGTTGTCGTTGTCGTCCTCGGTCTTGGCCGCCGCTTGAGCCTCGTCGTCGTTGTCGTTGTTGTCGTTGTTGTTGGCGTTGTTGTCGTCGTTGGCGTCGTTGTTGCCCGTGACATGACAGCGCGGAATATGATGAAAGGGCCTAGGGTGTAGTCAGAGCTGGAAATGGTTTTGTGTGTTTGGCGTTTTTATCTCTGCGCTTTGTTTAATTTGGCGTGTGTTTCATTGTTGTTGCTGTCGTTGTTGTTGTTGTTGCTTAGCCCTTTTGTAGTCTCGCCGCTCAGTTAATCAACATTGAAATCATTTTGCCATCTTTTTGATTATTAGCGCTGGCTCCGCTGATTGTTTTGTTTTGTTTTGTTTGTCGCTCTTTTCGTTATCCGTTTTAATTTTCAAGCGCACTGGATGATTAAGTTCATCTGAAGGCCATAAATAATTGTCATGCTGCATAAGTTGGCAACTTGACATGCATGAATACATGCAGGAATATATATGTATATATATGTATGAATACATCATCAACTTTCTGCTGAATAAAGCCAGCGATTTGAAATCACAGCTGTTGACTGCCACCATTGTTGATCCTGTCAATTCTCAAGATTAAAGTCAACAAGAAGCTAGCTAAATATGAGCATTTCTGCACTTAGCCAACTCGGTTTTAGCCAGTGCGAAAAAGTGGCTTGAATAATTCAATTTGACTTATAAAATTCCCATATTTACATATGATAAGATCTCACATTTGACTTAGGCCTTGCTTACCGCCTTGGAACTGGTCATTTCTCATTTTGTTTTCATTTCCATTTCGATTCACACTCCATTTCAGTTCGTATTCCCATTCCCATTCCCATTGCCATTCCCATGCCCAGACTTACCTCAGAGAAATCCCGCTGCGACATCTTATTCAATAGCTGCTCGCCAACAGCAATTTTGCCATTGTTCTCATTATTATTTGCATGATTATTTGCATTAAAATTTAATGGCAAATTTATAAGATTCTCATAATTCGTCATTTGTATGCAAAAACCATTCAAGTGCCTTCAGCATGCCGTTCTGTAAGCAAACAAAGAATCAAAATATTAGACAAACATGAAACGAACGAACGATTTGCGGAGAGAATGTTTATGCGAATTGAGAGGGCAGCCGAAAAACAACATGCTGCCGTGTGTAAGTCTGTCGGGGACAAAAAGACAACAGCTTTCCGAATGCCTCGACGAGAGAATTCTAGAGAAGTTCGCCTGCTGCCGACCAACGTCAGCGGCGGCTCTTATGCAAATTCAGTCTCAGTCGCAGTCGCAGACGCAGTCACATAAACTTGACAATTGAATGTGGCCATAAATTGTTAGGGGGCCCAGAGAAGTGTCGTCCGCGCCAACGGCACAGTGGCCAGAACTGTGTGCGAATTGTGCCGCTTACTGGCCAGCGGCGCCTCATGGTATCGTGACCATCGGCCAGCCCCAGTCTCCGGCTCTGAGTCAATCCCAGTCCCTGGCCCAGTCGCAGTTCCAGCCAGTCGCTCATTCATTCTCAAAATACCAGTCGACGAGCAGCTGAGTCGTTGAGCAGCTTTGGCTTCTTGTGGAAGCACATTGTATATTTAATTTGTTATCATTTAATTGAGTTTGGCGGTAGCTGTCGACGTTTTTCGAGAAAGTTCACATTAACAAATTTAATTAAAAGCCAAAGCGCTCGCTATGTGATTGTGATTGTGATTGTGATTGATGAAATTGGCCAAATCAATTAAATTGCCTTCTCATGAGCAGCGCAAATTGTAGCGCCTGAGAAATCGCAAGTATCGCAACGACTCCAAAGAGTGCTAAAGTTGTTGTTTGTCTTGTGATGGCCATCAAATGGGTGTTGCTGCGGTTCGCCTCACAGAAGCCATAGCTAGACTAGTATACGGTTTGTATACTGTTTGTTCAACATTAATTGAAATGTTACGCACAATGACAAAAGACTTAGGCGACAAACCTGAAAGGCCGCACATAAGACAGAAGACTTAGGACACAAACTTGTTGCGGTTTCTTCTTAAAGAAGGGCTAAGCCAGCACCATTTCTTAGACAATTCAATATTCAAATTCAATATTAGATCATTAAAGTGTTCATTTACATATGCATACAAGAAAAATGTGAATGCTTTTCAGCATCCATTTCTTTTGCGTATTATCTAATATATGTACATTTTTTCCTTTAGCGATCCGGCTATTTCCGCTATAGAAGCGCAATCAGCCATTAAATATGCATATACCATAAAGTAATATACAGGTTTTTGTGCGTATTCTCCCTTTATGAGATTGGCGTAAAAAGCTTATCAATTGCGCGACTGCTTGCTTTTATTACTTTTATTGTTTTTCGTGCCTTTGCGGCTGCTTTTCTGCCCCTTTGATTGTTGTTGCCTCTCTGTTTTTTATATTTTTCGTATATATGTATATGTATGTATGTGTCTATAGTTTTTACGATTACGAAGCCCAGTTTCATTACAAATGAGCTAATTTAGCCGCATTAATGGTTTTATAATTGTACTTTGCCTGGTCTTTTTATGGCAGCTCTCATATTAAAAAGTCGATCAAGTGCGAGCGTAAAAAGCGGAAAGCGTGAAGCGGGCAGCGGCGAGCGGAAAGCCGGACAGCTGAAATTATTGGAGAGGGCCTTGATTGTGTCGGCCAAAGTTGATCATGTTGATTTTTTGCCAGCTGTTGCAAATTTAACGCGCAAAAATTAAGTCATACGGGAAATGGTTCCCCTTAAAGCACAACGATAGCACTTAAGTTTTTGTTTGTTGCTAAAACATACAGCAGCAACTAATTGACTGAGAATCGCAATGATACTAGTGACTAGGCGGTAGAACAAAGAAGTCAATTATTGGCTTATATGACTGATGTAAGTAAGATGTGTTACATTTTATTCTTGTTGGGCATGTCGGATTCTCTCTTTCATCTATCGAAAAAAGCTGCTGATTCATCAAGCAAACTATTAATTATCAATTACACGCAACTCGTGCTAAAAATAAAACAAATTATATGTGTTGTACTGATTTTTTAATAAGTAATAGTGGTAGACAGCCAGGGCTAAAAGCAATTCAAGCGCCACAAATGATTTCAGTTGATTGGTGTCAATGATGGTTTTTCGTTTCTTCGCATTTTTGTGTTGTAGTTGAGCCCACCCCCAAATCCTTTTGCCTGCCTCTGAGTGCAAAGTGTGGCAACAATGTTGCGCATTGGCGAAACTTCGTTGGCGGTCGTTTAACGAGTACAGAAGACAGCCCTGGGCAACAGCGGCTTTGGATGGCAGGAGTCGAAGAGTGAACGGACAGACGGACGGACGGGCGGACGGGCGGACGAACGAGCTGGGTCTTTATTACAACATCTATAAATGATTTCCGCTATTAAAATAAAACACTTTTGCATAATTTTTCACTTAGAAAGGACAACAGCAACAACAACAACAGCGGCAGCAGCAGCAGGAACAGCATCGTGATGAAATTGAGGCAGAGGAGGCAAACAGAAAACGACAAAAAGAAATTCCTCACGCTTCATAACGCCCGCCAGGCATGGCCGAAAATTCCGCAAGACAACGCCTACCTCGACCCAGACAAAGAGCCATCAGATTCGGTGTCCGGGCCCAAGCCGGGGCTAAGTCGCCCGTCCCGGGTTGCCAGTTGACGAGGAGGCTCGTTGATCGCTGATCGTTGATCGTCTTCGTCTTCGTCATCGGCAGCGTCATCGTCATCGTCATTCTCGACGTTCGCTTTTTGATGATGCCTGCTTGCAACCTGTTGAAATGTGTGACAAATTGGGCGTAAACAGCCGATGTGAAAAGGGTGCCCCTGCCCCGGCCCCTGCCACCCCAGCCCACCCTCTCCGGCTGCGCCCAACCCGCGCTCATTGAGTCAGCAAACGTGGGCATGACGGTCAGTGATTTTGTTACGTTGTGGTGCTTTTATTATTTTTTGTTTGAGCCAAACGTTTTTTTTCCTTTTTGCGGGCCAAAAATTAACTTAAGCACGGCCAAGAATTGAGCCATAAATTTAAAGTTTATTAACATGCAGCCCACTTTTGCTGCACCGCGGAGGATGAGCAAATTATTTATGCTTTTCAAAAATGTACGTAAGTGCTTAAGTATTTGGTGATATTTTGTTCAAGCACTTCATTCGATAAGCACTAACAAAACAATCAATTCGTAGATCATCAAGCCAAGTGTGTTTGAGAGTGGGTGTATGTGTGTGTAGGTGTGTGTGCGTGTGTGTGTGTGTGTGCGCTGCCCAAGGCAACTGAAATTGTAGCTCACTTGGTGCGCGTTCGTTCTGTTTGAAATAGCAATGGATTCGTTCAAGTTCGTTGCCTAAGTCTTTTGTTCGTATATGTGGAAAAAATTTGAGTGAACACAAAAAGTGTAATAAAATGTGTGTTGCGGTTATTGCTGCGATTGGCTGCTGTGGCCTTTACTTGGTAACTTGCCTATGAAACACTCGTACAATTTCATTAAAACTCATTAAGATTTTTTAGCCATATTACTGCTGCTGATGAAAATGCCGTGAAAAGCCAACAAACCGTGCACGAAAAGCCAAAATGTATATGTGTGTTGTATGAGAGACATGGACCAAAATGAAAAGCAATTTTAATGAAGCCAGAGTCGAAGTTGTAGCCAAGTCCAAGACACTTGTTGCTAGTAGCTGCTGCTGCTGCTGCTGCTGCTGTTAGCCACATTGTTGCTGCCTTATAAGCTGGCATGCATTTGTTGTTGCCCACAATGCGAGTGGCACGATGTAATTGACATCATTAGACTAAAGCGCGAGCAGCGAACAGCGAGCAGTGAGCAGCAGCAGCCAAGTCGACCAAAAGGAGCTCTAGAAAGTGGCCTGGCCGAGACCCGTTATCAACATTAACCGTTCTCGTATCCCATGTAGCCATGGCAATGACCCACCGCATCGAGTCGACCGACTCTCAACCTCGCTGACTCCGCTCCCTGCCTTAACAGTCCAGCAGCAGCCCAAATTCAATACGCTGAATTCCCAGAGCCCTTAATCTATGCAAATTGTTTGAATACAATACAAAATACAAAATACAAAATGCATTATGATTATTTATTATAAGTTTGTATATTTTTTATAGATGCTGTGTCTTTCGGGTTTTCTCTCTCGCTCGCTCTCTGTTTTGATTTATGCATGTATTTAAATTTTTAATTTCCCTCGGCTTTGTCTAATAAATTTCATGTTTAAGCATTTTCGGGCTACAAAATTTTCACTGGAAATTTATGGCCGCCACTTACCATGGAATGTGGCGACAGCGTCCGAATTGGAGTCGCCGACGCCTCTCAGTCGTCGTAAATTCTGTTTGCTGAGCGCCTTTCAGTTGCCCATATACTCGTCCATACACATATACATGTGTCTGTGTGTGTATTGGTATTTGTATTTGTAATGGTATTTGTATTTAATTTGTTCAGGTTTCTAGGTTGCGATCTGCTTATGGCTGCACGTGAGATTTTTCATTTGGTTATTAAATTGGTTGAGGTTGATTTTTGTGACTTGCAAAATGTTGCAAATGTTGTCGAGAGGAAGTTGGAGTAGAGCATAGGTAGAGAGAGAATGTAGTTGATGTATACTTGTATATACATAACGGGGCAACGTACATACATATGTATGTATCATTCACAACTGATGGCTTTTTAATGTATCTCTTCAGGTATCAGCTACTATTTCTATTCTCCCGGTCTACTGTACAAAGAACTGCGTGGGGATTATGTTTGATTAACTGCAATCGGTGAGGCTGTTGCAGCCGTTGCTGCTGCTGCTGCTTGGCTTATTATCATACAAATGACTTAGGCAGCGAACTAGCTGTCTACACACACACACACACACACACACACACACACACACACGCACACACGAAGACGCATAGAGACACTCTTAATAGCCGCATTAATTTGACTAATTTCAAATATTTGTTTGACTTTGGGCATTTTGCAGTTTTAATTACTTAAATTGGTGAATGCAGCTTCAAATTGTTGTTGTTGTTGTTGCTGCTTGTTCGTTGCATAAACTGAAATTGTATTTGGCTGGTATTTATGTGTGTCATTTAAGTTGATAATTTACTTATGTCGAATTTAGCGCTGACCGTTGCTGCAGCCTTTCGAGTTAGCCACAAAGGCATTCGGGCATGCCCAGAGCCAGCCGCCTTAAAGCTATGCACACACACACGCATGCAAACTCTTTCGCTCTCCCTCTCTTACACACACACACACACACACACACACACGGGCAAACGTGGCTGAAACAAGTCAGGCAACTTTTTTGTATTTTTCCTCATTTTATTGGAAGCGGCCGCCGCTTTGGATTGCCTTCCTTTTGCTCTTTACTACAACTACTACCACTATATTGTTGTTGTTGCCTTTTTGTTATTAGTAGCATTTACTTTGGAATGCAACAAAGCGAGAACGTTTCGAAAAATGACGACGGCGACGGCGACGGCGATGTTGGCAGCGCCTTTGGCCATTGACGTCTTGTTGCGAAAACAGAAAAATGCATGGCCTGGTTAGCACTCTGCAGAGCGATAGAGCAGGAGTCGGACAGAGAGCGAGAGAGAGAGAGAGCGAGAGAACCACAGAGAGAGAGAGAGCGAGAGAGTGTCAATGAGCAGCGTTAAGGAAGAGCGAGAGGCAGCGAGTGGGCGACCAAAAGCTCCGAACAGATGTCAAAAACTGTCAGAGTTCAAAGGCCGCGGCCAATTGATCGTTGATCGTTGCTTTAACACCATTTGCCAGTTCACAATGCCAAAAAAACCAAAAAATAAAACAGAGCTTTGCCAAAAACAACTCACGCATTAGCACAGAAAACACTGAGTACAACAAATATGAGCACTTTGTTCACCACCGTTGTTGTTATTATTATTATTGAGCCGATAGGGCCGAAAGCCAGTCAAATAACAAAATGAATGAAAAAACAAAAAATAACAAAAAATAAAAATAAACCGAATCGCGCTGCGTTGCGTTGCGTTTCTTTGCAGATTCGTTGTTGAACGCGCCGCATGCAAAACTCAACTAAGGCAAACACGAAGAAGGAGACGGCGACCCGCAAACAAAGTGAGAGCACAGCAGCAGCAGCAGAAGAAGAAGACGAAGACAAGAAGAAGAAGAATGAAAAACAGGTACACAGCTATAACAAGTATTGCGACCCGTTTACCTGTTTGGCCCGCTCAATCTGCCAGGCTGCCAGATGTGCGCGATTTGCCAGCGATCTGGCAGCACGAAATGTGCCCAAAACAGCTGCCACTTCATCTATTAAGATCGATAGGCAGCTGTAATATGTAATTGAATGCTGCGAATGTACAAACTGGCGAAATCTAAAGCAGACTGGGCAAAAATGTAACATCCACTGAAAATCCAAATTTACAAAGCTTTCCGAAATTGATAAACATTTTGCATTTCAAATAGTTTCGTAGATTGTGACTAAATTACATGTACCGAAGTTTGACATTTGAAAAATGATTTATTTGAAGCACAGAATTCTAACACTATCTCTTAATGCAACGAAAAAAAGATTCGTTACTCAGCTAAAGTTAAATTAAGCTACAATTAAGTTCTGGGTTTTGTTGCACGGCTTGGGCAAACCCTAGAGAAATGGCAATATAAATAGGATTTGTATGTGTATAGTTTAAGGGAACGCCAGATCTTAATTAGCGGCATATATGTATGTACTAATCAATATAATAACTATAATATTTGTAGATGCGTGCTAATATGATTTTCCAAAGGTCAAGCACCACATAAACATACCCTGAAAGGCTAGTTTCCATCAGGAATAAATAGTCTTAAAGTTTTAGTTGGCCTGGGACTTTTCAGTCTTTATACATACACAGTATAACAGTAACCATATTACTTATTACACTTAGTACACACAACGTCTTTTCTAAGGAAATAACAACTTTAATTTCAAAATAAAAATGGATCACCGACGCCGGGTAAACAACAGAAATATCGAAATGAGACATATTTGGTGCACTTATTTTCACTTTTATAATCTATTGTATATTCACATATTTGTAATTTGGTCACATCGTTCAGTCAGCACTACCAAAATTCTAGTTGCTTTCAGCTAATTATCTAAATTATAGCATGATGTAAAACCAGTGAATAACTATTTAATAGGATTTATTATTTATATTGATTTTTATGTAGTAGGTTAATTAAACGCGATCCCATAATTGGTGGAGAAACAGCTTTCCGCTGAGTTTTCACTGTAAAAGTAAAAAGTGCAGAATCTGTATTAGATAGCGCAAATTATAAATTGAATTCGATTGACAAAACAAATGAAGAAACAGCTGCATCTCAAGAAAGAAACACACATATTTGGAATGTCATTTGGCATGCATGTGATGCGAAAATCCTTAGCATACTTTGCGGCTGCTGTGACTAGATGTGTTCGCTGTGCTCGCTGTGGTCGCTGTGTGTGTGGAGGTGCTTCCCCAGTTCGAGACAGATAGTGCATAAAAGCGCGCTTGAATCATGCTAATCAATTTAGTTGCCGTTGAGCTGTACAACCGGAACCATAACCGTAACCATAACCAACACTAACAAAGATCGAGAAGCGTAAGATGTCTGCCTGCAATGTGTTGAACGTGTGCCTGCTGCTCGGCTGTCTGCTGGTCTTGGTGGCTGCCCAGGTGCCCATAAGTGAGCTCTGATTGTGCCGCACACACATCCACACACTCAACTCACACCCAATCCTTTCACACCCTTTGCAGCGCCGCGCGACTGTCCACGCAACGAGGCGTTTCTGGCCTGCGGACCCAGCTGCCAGACGGAGTGCGCCACCTTGGGCCAGCCCTGTCTGATCCGTCACATTCGCTGCCCCGATGGCTGCTACTGCAACGAGGGCTACGCACGCAACGCGGCTGGCAAGTGCATCCCCCAGGCGCAGTGCAGCCGACGCGGCTCCTACTCCCAGTCCACTTAAGCTTTGTAGAGTGCTGACAATAGAGTGACATGTGGATGATAAACATCTGTTGGGCTTTGTTTACTTCGAATTTCGTTGTTTTAGCGCATGACAAGTTTTAATTATGATTATACCCTGTAGACGCAAGCCTTAGCTCGACGGGGTATGATGTCGAATGTGCATGTTTCACTCTAAAAAATAAACAACGAACAGTTGTATTTCAAAAACCAGATAGAGCACTCTGATTGCAGACGTCTCGAAATAATAATGTATTAGTGTTTTCTAAGCGTATTTCATATATAGTATATTTTATCGATCGGTGCCAGGGCACCTCCAAGTTCAGCATTGCCGACAAGACTAGTTCTGTTCAGTATTTCGATGAGACAGCGGCTTGTTTGAAGGTCTTAGTGCCACTGAAACTGTAGAGAATCAAGCCCAATCGGCGAGCTGAGTAAGCAATGTGAAAGAATGATGAACTTTCAAAACAACTACGTGGCTTGGTAAGCAGCGAGACTTTCAGAGACGCACATTAAATGGAAGCCAGCACATACAGTTTGAGGTGCTGTGGGCAGCTCATCAGTTGATCAGTGGTCTGTGTCTTGGCTACGGCTGCGTCTTACAGTTTGAAGTCCGAGGTTTGTATGTGGGCTTAAGTAACAGTTTTACAAGGCTTGTACATTTGCAAACTTTGCAAATGGTCGATTTATCGATAATGTATGGAAGCGCATTGTTATTTTCAAATCGTTGAAACGTCGTCCTTGCACTTTCTTCACAGAGCGTATAATCAATTGAGTTGCTTTGTATTTATGTCAAGAAATATATTCATGATATTATTTGATTATTGATTAAGTTCATTCCAAGCGTTAACTCAAATTAAAGCATTTTTCTTAACGATTATTTATTAAAATTGGCTAAATTTAATTATATACTAAGACAATCTGATGACGTGCTATTGCACAAATGTTTATCATTTACTAATTATACTCTTTTCGAAGAAAATAGTACATAAAGTTTGTGCTGAACTGTGTAGCACACAGAAGGCAGCGTCGGAGACCCCCAAAAGTTACTGCCAGTATGATTAGAATGACAATACAAATTGATCTAGCCATGTCCGTCTGTCCGTCTGTCTGTCTGTATGTATGTATGCAAACTAGTCCCTCAGTTTTTGAGCTATCGTGATAAAACTTTGCACATAGACTTATTATATAAATGGACAGCACATTGGTCGGATCCGGCTGGATCGGACCACTATATCTTATAGCTGACATACAACTAGAAATAAATTAAGTATTCCTTGAACCAAAAAATAAAAATAAATGACACGCGATTAAAAGAATTCTTACAGCACATGAAAGTGCTGCAGTTGGCAGAGTGAAAATTGTCTAAAGGTTCGAAAAGAGTATAAAATCTTCGGCACGCCGAAGAAAATCCTTTCCCACTTGCTTATATTTATTTTTGGACAAAAGTGAAATGCATTCGTCAGAAGAATTGACAGCTTTAAGACGACGATATTGAGTGTTTTGAATAGTGTGTTATTATTGTCGTCGAGAGATTTGGTTAAGTTGCCGCTCGACTGGGCCCTGAATAAATATTGGCTGGATTATAGACATGAGTCGCTTAGTAGCAAAATCGAATCGCAGACATCTTATCAGTTGACAGGCGGCCACCCAACAAGAAGGTGCAAACGCAACAAAGGAAATCAGAATCCACAGCTTCAAAGCCGCGTAACTTTCAAAGGCGAAAGGATAGCGGAGGGGAAGACGAAAGGGAAAAGGGAAGGTAAGGCAAGGCTGTTGGATAGACGAGTGAATCGAGCGAGCGC
The DNA here is from genome assembly GCA_035042425.1 of Drosophila flavopinicola. NCBI lineage: Eukaryota > Metazoa > Arthropoda > Insecta > Diptera > Drosophilidae > Drosophila > Drosophila flavopinicola. Next base: position 225,700 of record JAWNLL010000455.1, on the reverse strand, counting down.
TGACAACATGCAAAATGTAAATGTTTGCTGTCATTGAGTCGAAAATGTTGGCTGGCGCCCAAACCAAACGTTAATAAACTCACGTCAGCCGCTCACCGAGAGGGCTTCTCAATTTACAGGAGCAAACATGACGACAGTCAGCAGTCTCTCTCCCTTACACAGTCTCCTACCCCCTCTCTCTCTCTCTCTCTCTCCCTCCGTCTCTCTATATTTCTTTGTGAGTGGCTTTCCTTTGGCCTTGTTTCTCTATACGTGTATTCGCTTACGTATGTGGCTTGCGATTTCGTACGCCGTCTATGGCCGGAATGAAAAGAACTGGCGCGCTTGAATTTGAAATGCAAACATGTTTGTACGAGCTTGGGTTGCCCATTACCATACAGCATACAGCATACAGCATATAGCATATAACATGCACTATATATATGGCATATAGCATATAGCATATATGTATGTGCCCATGTGCCCACTATTTGCTTGTTTGTCTATTTTGCTTGACTGTGTCAAAGACGTACAGCTGGCAACGCTCTTCAGATTCATTGAATTTCATTTCGGATAAAAAAGCCGATGAATGGCGAGCCAGCGAGATGCATGCAAAGCTCATACCCATCCATACCCATACCCATCCGGGGCCAACCAGCGGAAATTCAAACGCAATCAACATGAAAAACTCAAGGGAGTGGCAAAAACAACTAAAAAAAAAGAAATAAAAATAAAATAAACAGATCAAAAAAATCCAAAAACATGACACGGCAGCTAAAAATTGAAATATAAACCAAAAACAGTGAACCGGAAAGAATTCACTATTGTCAAGTGGTTCACAATGATATACGCTTCTTAGAAAGATGCTTGTTGTTTTAGTTTCTATTATACAGTAGTTTCGATACCAATAAGCTTTAAACCATCTGTGAAAAACTGAAGATAGTTTACGGTTTAGTTATGGGAAATTCATCATATTGGAATCAATTCTGATTATTTTTGTCATAAGATATCCTACGAATAGTTTGTTCTATTTCTTTGTAAAATGAATGAGACGGCAGCATAGTTCCTTCTAGTATGTATTTCCAAAATTGTCCGTGTTTATTGTACTCTTTTCGAAGAAAATAGTATATTAAGTTTGTGCTAAAGTGTGTAACGCATAGAAGGAAGCGTCGGAGACCCCCAAAATGTACTGCCAGTATGCTTATAATGACAAAACAAATTGATCTAGCCATGTCCGTCTGTCCGTTTGTGAGTCTGTCTGTCTGTCTCTCTGTATGTATGCAAACTAGTCCCTCAGTTTTTGAGCTATCGTGATAAAACTTCGCACAGAGACTTATTATTCAAAGGGACAGCACATTGATCGGAGCCGGCCAGATCGGACCACTATATCTTATAGCTGTCATACAACTGGAAGTCGGTTTTGGCCATAAATCCCATGTTTTCAAAGCTATCGCGATGAATCTTTACACATATACTTATTATTCAAACATACATCACATTAATCGGAACCGGCCGGATCGGATCACTCTATCTTATAACTGCCATACAACTGGAAATAAATTATATATTTCAAAAGAATATTTAAAGTATAAAAGATAAGATAATCCTTTTCCACTTGTTTATATTTAGCTAAGGGAATCCTGAACGTAAGCTGGAACATATTGTTGCGAAGATGTTTTTTTTTGTTTATTGTATTTAAATGAATTATTAGCTATTTTTACAAATTTCTGATTTTTATTTTAAATTATTGCTTATTTTTTTAAGTAAGTCTTCTTTGATTCGGATAAAATATGTTGAAATTGCAAATTTGTCAATACAGAATGTAACTATTGTCGGCAGAGCTCAGCGCAAAAAAGGTTGAGCAAAAATAGAGAGACAGAGAGAGAGAAAGAGAGAGAGAGAGAGAAAAAAGTGTTTAACAAAACCATGTGAATGGTAAATGCTTATGTGAATACAATACCGAATTTCAAGTGGGTCCCAGGTCCACACAAAGCACACACACGCACACACACACACACACACACACACACACACACACACACACACACACACACACACACACATACACATATACACACACATTCATATACACACACTCAGGCATCAGACGACGTATCATATCGAAATCATCGACAGTCAAGTCCTTGAGCTCTTGAGGCATCAAAAGCCGACCTGTGCAGAGAAGGCGGATACGAAGCCAGCTGGACGTTTCAATTCACAACTGACTTATTTTTGGGGGCTATGGCTATAAAATGCACATATAATTTGACTTTATCTGTGCGGCCAGCAGTCAAGTGATTGGCATTGAAATGGGTACAAAATGTGTTTAATGTTAAGTTTGTTTTTTTTATACAATGTGAAGCGTCGAAAGTTGATTTATGGCCGAAACACAACACAAAAGCCAACCAATTTAGCCCACATTGTTGTGCTGAAAGCTGTCCCTAAGCGATATTTGTTTATACAATGCAGTTGTTAATATTGGCAAGTTGGGCATTTGATAACGTAACGTTATTGAGCCTTGGCAGATGATGATAATGCTGTCCTTACATTATGATACTCTCTGTTAAGGTTTGCAAATGTGTCAAACTCGAAATGTAGAGCGACTAGCATAGTTGGCTAATAATATAATTTCTTAGGAACCACAAGCAGAGAGCAATATTATGGTGATAAGACTCCAGATACTATAAAGGAAACATAATTGTTGACACAAGCTACAACGATGTAAATATCATAGGTTTTATGATCAGATACTATGTTTGTTATTTAAAATATTTCATATATTATTCATTTAGTGAACATCATGCATCACAGAATCTTATATTAAAAGTGGTTGGGCTTGAATTGGCTTTTGTTATTTGATTTTTGTCTCGTTATATATACCGATCCGTAACAAATAACTTCATTTCAATTTTACTGCCAAAATATATATGTATTTAGTAATATAAGAAAAGTTCTCAAGGACTTACACTCAGAAAAACACTTTGAGCCACATGCAAATATAATGGGGATTGACAAATGGGGAAGGATTATCCGAAGATCTCATACTCTTGTCGAGTCTATGGATAGATTTCAATTGCTTCCACTTCTTTCTTACGCTTCTTTCTATTCACTAAACACTTCAGCAAACAATTGGTAATTCCACCTATCGAAACTTAGTAGCTATGATCTAAATATGAGTAGCTTTGTTGTAAAACAATCTAGTGTGCATAGCTTGAATGTTCAATGATTTATTTGAATATTTCAGTAGCCTTGTAAATTTCTACCAAGAGTCTATCAAAACTAAAATTTTCTTTACTTACGAAAAATGAATAACCGCGGAAGGATTCGTGTGACGGTGACCTTCCTCAACTTGGGAGGTGATGAGCTAGAGGATATATTGCGTGTTCATTACGAGGAGATGGACGAGAGCTCTGACGAGGATTCCGCTTCCAATAACAACATGCCACCAGAAGTAAGTACTTATTGCAAGATTTTAACTGCAACCAATTAAGGTATCAATCTTTACAGGGGTCAAGTGCCGTTGCAGTTAAAGAGGATCGCATCTCAAAGATCCTATGGACTTTGTTCCTATTTATAGCTACTGCTATAATTGCTATTGCGGTGAAATGTATTTTAAATTAAATGTAAATACAGTATCTTTCATCAGTTCATTTCGCTGACAAAAAAACATTAAATAAGGTGGCTAATTATGTGATTTTTTTTATTTATATTCCCTGTCTTTCAGCTTAGCAGTTTTAATCGAATTCGATCATTAAAATAAAGATTTCGTAGCGATATTAAAACTTACTGGTGGGGAAGGATTATATTCAGAGTGCCAAAGATTTTATACTCTTTTCAAATCCAGGGAGAGATTTCAGTAGCGTATATTTGTTTTGCATGCTGGAGGTAACTTTTGGGGCTTTTCGACGCTTACATCTATGCACCACAATCTTCAGCAAAAAATTAATAGTTCCACCTATCGAAACTTAGTAGTTGTGATCAGAATATAAATAACATAGTTGCAAAACAATCTAGTGTGCATAGCTTGAATGTTCAATGATTTATTTAAATATTTCAGTAGCCTTGTAAATTTCTACCAAGAGTCTATCAAAACTAAAATTTTCTTTACTTACGAAAAATGAATAGCCGCGTAAGGATTCGTGTGCCGGTGACCTTCCTCAACTTGGGAGGTGATGAGCTAGAGGATATATTGCGTGCAAATCACGAGGAGAGGGAGGACGTGGTGGAGGTGGAGGAGCTGGAGGAGAGCTCTGACGGGGATTCCGTTTCCCATCACAGTATTCCACCAGATGTTGGCCAAGAGGTAAGTACCAATGGAAAGATTGTAGCTGCAACCAATTGAGGTATCAATTTTTACAGGAGTCAAATGCAGTTGCAGTTAAAGAGGATCGCATCTCAAAGATCCTATGGACTTTGTTCCTATTTATAGCTATTTTAAATTAAATGTAAATACAGTTTCTTTCATCAGTTCAATACTCTGACAAAAAAGCTTTAAATAAGGTGCCTAATAATGTGATTTTTTTATATTTATATTCACTGTTTTTCAGCTAAGCAGAATTAATCGAATTCGAAAATTAAAATAAAGATTTCGTAGCGATATTAAAAAGTTACAAGATTTGATACTCTTTTCGAGTCCATGGTTAGATTTCACTAGCGTATATTTGTTTTGCATAGTGGAGGTAACTTTTGGGAAATTTTGACGCTTTCTTCAATGTGCCACAAACTTCAGCAAAAATCTAATAAATTATTTTCTTCTTTAAGAGTATAATAACAACAATTTGGCTTCAAAAGTGACTATTGGTACCCTAGAAATTCCCTTTGAAGACTTTAAACTGCCAAAGCTGAACCGATTTTGAAGCACCAGACCAATTTGTTCATGGTTGTTCCTCTACTTTCATTCTACATTGAAATTTTAAGAATTTTTCAAAATTGCATATTTCTTACTTTTTTTCTAAGCCGTTTCTCGAAAAAATATTTTGTTTTCAAAAAATAGAAATTTGTTTTAATTTGATTGTGGATCGCAATTAGTAAAAAAACCGATTATATGATGGTTCGTTTTTTGGCCAAAAATACAAGCCAAAATTAACAATGATTTTAGCTAGTAAAGTGATTTTTGGTACCCTATAAATGGACTTTGAAAATTGGAAATTAACATAGCTTTGCAATAACTGAAGCGATCTTTAAGCTTGAGACCAAGTATTTTCTCTTAATTTATTCTACACTTAAGTTATGTTCAATGTGGAAAATTTAATTTTTGTTTGTTACTTTATTCAGTATACACCTTACTACTCTTCGAAAAGAGTATAACAACAAGTAAGGATGTTCAAGTCGGGATTGCTCGACTAGGAGATACCCTGGACTTAGTACTTACATTTTTTCATACTAATGGATATGCAAGCACACACATGCTGCAAGCAGTACAAGCAGTTTAGGCAGTTAGCTTGCTTCTTCACTAAACTGCACACTATGGAAAGTAAAGTCTTAAGCAACTTATGTGTTTATTGTCCGATCTTATTGAATTGTTTGGGCATACAATTGGCAATAAAGTGTGTGACCAAACCAAATTGCAAGGTGGTCTCAAAATAGTGAAATATATGTTACTTGTGTATGCTATTCGAGATTATACATATCAAATTTGGTGTCTCTAGCTCTCGCTAGTCTGAAATCGAAATTTATCGATAACTTTTGTACGGGACGAGTTATCGATAAAATGAATTAACTTTATCTGTCCCGGGATTACGAGAACTTATATTCCAAATATGAAGTCTATTGCTCTTAAAGTTCTTATGTTCATACAGCAAAACGGACAGACAGACGGACATGGCTATAACGACTCGGCTGTTGATACTGATCAAGAATCTATGTACTTTATATGGTCGGAGATGCTTTCTTATGCCTGTTACATACTTTTGCACAACTTCATTATACCCCTTTTACCCATTTTTAATGGGTTCCGGGTATAAAAACTCTTTTATATCAAAAAGGTTTTTGTAATATATTGTGCATGGGCTTCTTTAAAGATTGAAGACGCAACTGCTGCACTCACTCAGGCATTGGGCTATTCGAATTCATAGAGTAGGCCCACAAGTGTGTTTCGTTGTCGTTGCATACTTTTGGGCTGTGCCGAGTGAAAATCAATGCGGCAACTGTTGATGGAACAAGGAACAACATTTGCAGGTGGTGCAGGTGCAATGGCAGAGCGTTTGTGTTGCCACACAAAATAGCTGCCCCTATGAGCTGCAACAACAACAACAAGAGCCACAACACCAACATCATAATTGTTGATTGGGCCAATGTGTTTGCGTCCGACACTTCGCCATGGATCGCCAAATTGGGTGGGGTAAGCAAGCGGAATCCATGTGCTGGCCATGATGATCAGCCGGCGGCGACCAAAATGTCCAACATATAATGGTGACAGTGACATGAAAGTGACGATGGCATCGTTATAATGATTGCCATTGACTGCAGCATTGCTTCTTTTTGCTCCTTCCAACTCCCTATTCCCTATTCCCATCCTGTTGATGTTGCTGTTGCTGTTGTTGTTGTTGTTGTTGTTGTTTGTGTTATTTGGGCACTTTGGGCAATTCTGACAGATATCAAGCTGTATGGCATTTGACACACGCGTTGCCATTGTTGCCGCTGTCGTAAACTGCATCCACACACACACACACACACACACACACACACACACACACACACACACACATACACACACTCAGGCATGAACACGTACTCGAACATGAGAATATGGCTTGTGGAGGGAGAAGAAGGTGGGGCTTTTGGTTTGCGATTTTCAAGTTGCTGCCTGCCAGTGAAATGCAATTGTTTTCCGTAGTTGTGGTACTCAGCCTTTTGACACAATGTTCGGCACTTTATTGATTTTGACTTTGATCCCTTTTCGTGTCACGCGCACTCAACTATCGCGACTGCAGCGCCATTTAACCATGACGCCACCAGCCCCTCCCCCTCCCCACAACCACTCCAGCCAGCCAAGCCCATTTCAATGATGCTCGTCTGTGTCAGCTCAAGCGCGTGTTATGGATTTACATTTCTCTTTTACCTACCCTGTAGCTTTGAGATATATCAAATTGGGCATTTTAACTGGACGCATATCACGAATCTCATGTATTATGGTTTGATATGGTAATATTGTCTGATCTGACATTATAACTATCGGTGGTTTGGATAAGAAGAAGAATATTAGCAACAAAAAATAGCAAATAATGATTGTACTAGACTATACTTTAAGTTGTATGATCCTTTAAGATGGTTTGCTCGTGATGTAAAAAAAAAAAAAAAAAATTATATTAATAAAAATATAATTATAAAAAAAGGATTTTTGCTTAAACAATATTTGTAAAGAATTATATCTTTTGAAAGCACTACTTACCTTTGTGATATTCTTCCAAATGTGCATTCGGGTTTTAAGGATCTTGTGGTCAGAAAATCTTTTGACTAACAAAGTACGGCAAAACAATTTTCAAGCATTACCGAATTTTATATATTTTTTTATGTTAAAGAGTTGATTATACTCTTTTCGAAGAAAATAGTATATTAAGTTTGTGCTGAAGTTTGTAACGCATAGACGGAAGCGTCGGAGACCCCCAAAAGTTACTGCCAGTATGCTTAGAATGACAAAACAAATTGATCTAGCCATGTCCGTCTGTCTGTCTGTCTGTCTGTCTGTCTGTATGTATGTATGCAAACTAGTCCCTCAGTTTTTGAGCTATCGTTAAAAAACTTTGCACAGAGACTTAATATTCAAAGGGACAGCACATTGGTCGGAACCAGCCGGATCGGACCACTATATCTTATAGCTGCCATTCAACTGAAAGTCGGTTTTGGCCATAAATCCCATGTTTTCAAAGCTATCGCAATGAAACTTTGCAAACTGGAAATAAATTAAATATTTCAATTCAAATTGATATCATATGATATCAATTTTTACAGTTGAAAGTGCTGCAGTTAGCAGAGTGAAAATTGTCTAAAGGTTCGAAAAGAGTAGAAAATCTTCGGAACGCCGAAGATAATCCTTTCCCACTTGTTTTTAATTAAAATGTAGCCAATAAGTTTCAAATTGAAACCAAGCCCACAAAATAATATTTATAAATATATGTGAGTTTTAGCTTAAGCTCTTCTCATTTGGAACAATATTTACTATTATTTATACCAACATATTTCTGTTATATTTTCGAATATTGCAAGCTCAATTTTAAAGATATTTGCACGTCGAGTTGGCTCGCTGAGGTCAATTCAATGATTGTTTCTTTTTATTATTGTATTGTTTCAGTGGCAAAAAGTTTGTTGCGGTTCGGTTTTAGTTATTGCACTTCTTTCCACAAGGTTTTTTTTTAGCTCGAGGCGATGACAATCACCACCATCACCATCACCACCACCAGCACCAGCACCACCCGGGGGGAGCCCAGTAACCGAGAACTAGCCGCAGTCCGAGCCGCTTTACGCCCGATCCAGCCCCAGCAACCCACACATGCGAGAATTGGCAGCGGAGAGCCAGAGCCAAAGTTTCCATCCATTTGCCACATTGACCATTTGCCATTTGCCATTTGGAATTTTGTGTTTGCGGTTTGCATTCAATTTAATTGCAGAGCGCTCCTTAATGGATTTTAGCTGTACTAGCTGCCATTGAGCGGCGATTACGGGATCGTCAAAGGACTGTCAAGCTCAGAAGTCAGCTAAAAATAATACTCCCGAAAGGCAGCAGAAATTGCATTAAATTTGTAACGATTGTCAACTGAAGAGGACAGAGCATTTAATAGAAAATCGTTTGTAATAAATGTGTAAATCTGTATATACATATATATATAACTATCGATGCTTAGCATTTGTGCTGTGTGTAGGTAATTGTTTTGAAGTCGGGTTAATTAATTGCGCACAGTTTGTGCTTTTGTTATTAAACCGGAGACCCTTAGAATCAATGTTGAAGGGGCTCCCTGTGCATGTGTGCGTGTGTGTGTGTGTGTGTGTGTGTACACATAATTAGCTACGTATATGCACACATAAATACATATATATGTATGTATATATAGTAATATTCGTGTGTGCGCTGCAATTTGCCGCTCAGGCAGCGCCTGATTATGAAAATGAAATATTTGCATTGAAGTGTGCCCACAGATACATACTAATACGGCTGCCATTTGCACGACACACACACACACACACACACAAACACACACAGACTGACAAAGAGAGAGAGAGAGAGAGGGAGAGTGACAGGCAAAGAGACAGCTGTTGGGAATGTGTGCGTAACAATAAAACAACTTCATTTGGCAAATGATCATCATCATCATTATAATCATCTAAATGGCATCACACGCACTGCAAAAACGGAAACGGAAACGTTGAAAAAGCAATTGGCAAATGGCAGCGCTGATGTCGACGGCAATGGCAATGGCAGTGGCAACTGCAACTGTAACTGCAACTGTAACTGTAACTGCAACTGCCAACACAGGCTAAACACAGTTGCAATTTATTGGCAGCTGCAATTAGTTGGCCGTACTTCCGAAATGGGGGCTGGCAAGGGATTTGGCAAACTTGCTTCATGCCAATTATGCTGCAAGTTGAGCATGAAAATTATGACATTACCCCAAAAGCAAACTACGTGCGGCATAACTTTGTGAAAAACCCAAGCGAAACGGGAGAGAAAAAAATAACAAACCACTGGACTGAGCCAATTGAAGTTGAGTGTTGCCACAAATCAGGAAAATGCGCCAGCTTAAAGGTAGCTCATAGTTGCAGCAGCTGTCTGCAATGGCAAGTGCACCACTTGGTGGTCTTGGTGGTGCTGCCACCACATTGATAAATGCAAATTTGGCGCTTTCTTTGCGCACTAATTGCTGCCAACTAGCTAAAGCGATCCAACCAAAATCCAATTCCTTTGCTCCACTCTGGTGCCTTGTGGCTTGTGCCTTCTGCTGCCTTCTGCCACGCCCCCCTGGCAACATCAGCAACATCAGCAACATCAGCAGCAGAAGCAGCAGAAACAGCGGCAACAATTAATTGCCATCATTTTTTAGAATCCTTTCATGCGCTTCATTTGAGTTCCTTTTCCTTTTCCCCTTCCCTTTCCCCTTTCCCCTTTCGCCTTTCGCTTTCCCCTTTCAATTTCCCCTTTCCGCTGCTTTTACGTCTCGAGGCGCAGTTAGCTGTAATTTTCTGTATTATTTCGACCAAAATATTTCTTTGTGTAATGCACCCTATGTTTTCTAGCCCATTCTCGAGCCACGCCTTTCGGTCTACGCCTCCCGTTGCCGTGTTGTTTATTGCGTTGCAACTTCCGTTACAAACGAAGATAAATTGTTAGCTTTCTCCTTCCCCTTCTTTTTTTGTTGCGTTGCGTTTTTGCGTTTTTGGTTCTTGTTTTTGTTTTTGTTTGGCTTGTTGTTTTCGTAAGTTGTTTTTGTTAGTTGTATTGCGTTTTTCTATTTGAGTTTTGCCAGCAGCTGTTGCTGCTCAAATTTTACCTCCATTTTCGGGGCCGCACAGTGGCAGCGCAATGAAAAAACTTACAAAAAAACGAAAAAATAAAAAATAACTGTTCAAACCCAAAACTAAAAATTGTTAAGTTGTTAGTTTGCAACTAGCTGCTGATAATGACTCGAGTACTATGTAGGTAAACACATAATTCCCACAGGCTCAAGCGGCTGGCTATCAGCATTTAATTGAAAATGAACTATGGATCAAGTTCGATCCAACACCATAAGGCCTGAAAATGCTGCGCTATCTTGAGTGATTCTTATCATTCGTCAATAATCGAGTTGGGGTCATAGTCTGAGGCCTTTCATTCACTTGCCGCCTGCGTGAACCATATTCACTTGAGTTTTCCCCGTTTTCTGTATTTCCCATCAACAGCTAAATGCTTATATAGTTAATCATACGATAGATTTGTTGGAGAGTATGAAACATTCCACACATAGCTAGAGTCTTTGTCCGATTTCATTATATAAATATAGTTTGCTTGTATAAATATACAGATAAATAGGGCACAACAATAATTCCAGCATTTGCAAGTTGTTTTCTTTTATTTAAAAAAAAAAACTAAAAATAAATTTAATGACTAATTTGAGAAAAGGAAGTTAAATATACGAAAAATGAAAAGACATGTAGATATTTGGGGCAATTTGAATTGTATTTCACAGCGACTAAACGATTATCTATGAATGCATTCAAAGCTGAATGTCGAAATCAAATGCTTATCACTAAAACCAATAGTATATACAAATAGATTAGGCGAAGGCTCCCGCTGCTCGTGCTATATGCTATAACTAAATAATAATGTAGTTAAGTTAAGTTTCCAAATAATTCAATGAAGGTAAAGTTGGCATTTTGTGGCGCACAAAACGGCTTCTTGCCATCTGTGTGGCAGCAGGCGAAAATCCAAAAATGTTGCGAAAACTGCAACTATTTCCGCTCTGACGATTTATGCGAGCATACACCCCTCACACAACCCTCAGCCCCCTCCAAGCCCCCCCCAAGCCCCATACAGCTAGTCTAAATCTTAGCTCTCAGCTGCGGATGCCGTTCACTCGCTGTCTCAAAATTGTTGCCCTTGCTGCGCCGCATGCTTTGATTAATTGCTTGCTACACACACGGACACAAACGCAAACAGACTTGTGCATGAGTATATGTGAGAATATATATATCTGTATATGTATATACGTATATGAGTGTGCTTTGATTATGGAACTGCTGCTGGTGCTGGCGACGCGACAATCCCGTACATTGACCGCCGCTCTTCTAATCTCGCCGGACGCAGTCGCATTAGGCATTTGGCATTAGGGCGCAGACTTTTAACTGTGTCGCATGTGAACGGCGAACGGCGAACGCTGAACGCTGAACGCTGAACGCTGATAAGATATGTCCAACTAGGCTAGCCAGTGATGATAGCTCAGCGGCGCGTCAGTGCCTCTTGGTCAGTCATGGCGAGAACACGGAACGGTACGCGTCGCCAGATCGCACTGGTTGTCATCTGCTGCTGCTGCTGCTGGCTGAGTGCGGCGCAGGTCGCCTTGCCGAAGGATGCGGCCGTCATCAAGGATCTGGACGAGCTGAGCGCCCACTATCTGCCCGCCGGCTATGCAGGCGCGCAGCCGAACGTGACGCTCGAGGATGTGCAGCGTGTGCTGGAGCAGAAGTGCCAGAAGGCGAATGCGGCGCTGCCGGCCAGCGAGACGAATGCGGCCAAGCTGAGCGCCGACATACAGCTGGCGGCCGGACGGCTGATGCAGTGCGTCGGCGGGCTGGCCAACATCACTGTCGTGCTGGACGAGGTGGAGCGGGCGCGACCGCGTGGCGATCTCGACGTCGTCTTCGAGAAGTACTGTCTGCGCATGCCGCAGGCTCGCGGCTGCCTGGCCGAGTTCAATGCGGCACTGCTGCCTTGTCTGACGCGCGAGGAGCGGCTGCACAATGCGATGGTGCAGCGCATCATTGGCAAGCTGCTGGACTTTGTGTGCTACAAGAACGGCGACCAGATCGCGCTCTTCATTGCCGAGCAGGGACCCGAGTGCTTCGAGCAGCACAAGGACAATGTGGGCAACTGCATGCAGACCAGCTTTGGCCACTATCTGCCCAGCCAGCTGAACGTGTCGCAGGTGGAGCTGCCCGAACTGGTGCTGGGACCCCGCCAGTGCACCGAGCTGCATGAGTTCGAGAGCTGCGTCGTGCGACACCTGGAGACCTGCAAGAACATCACGCCCAGCAACATCGTCGAGTCGATGTTCCGCTATGTGCGCAAGGAGTCCAACTGCCAGCAGGTCATCGATCGCGTCACCCGGGAGCGCAGCGAGTCGCTGCCCAGATCGGCTGCTCCCAGCCGCTGGAGTGCAGCGACTCTTGCACTCGCTCTGAGCGTAGCTCTAACAACGCTCTAAATGCTATTTGGCCAACTCTAAACTCACACATAGTACATAGGTATACATACATATGTAGGAGGTATATCTACTATATGCAATAAGATTATCTCAAGTTGCTTGTTGCACAACAACTATATTTGGTTTGTGCCCTAAGTTTCGTGTGTATTTTATAATTATGTTTAATAAACCTCAGCTTGCTGTCACACATCGATATACGTACATCAAACGGCTTATTCTGACAGTCTAACTACACAAGGTGAGCGACAGAAGCGTTTACAGTTGTACTTCGCTACTGGCTATTATTTATAAATGCAAAAATTAAAGCTACACAATAAACAATCGAATGTTTTAAATATGTGTGAAATCTAAGTAGCTTCAGTCTCTAACTACAAATACATTATAATCGTAAATATTGAATTGATACAATTATATTGATTGTTAGATTCAGAAATTGATAACAAAATTTGATTGAGGAGGAACATATTGGTTTTATTATTAGTAGTAAGAGTATCTTAAGTTCGGTTTTGTGCTTGTTTGCTTTACTTGTTTCGTGTTGTATGCCAATAAATGTGTAAAAAGGGTCTGATGAAGTTATGCAAATGCATGGGAGAATCTCCGACCACATAAGCTATGTGTTTTATTGATCAGTCTCAACAGTTAGGTCGGTCTAATTTTCTATGCACAAGGTTAGGGTATCCTCTAGTCGGGCACTCTGGATAGGAGCACTCTTTTGTGTGTATGTATACTCTTTTCTAATAAAGTAGTACATTACATTTGTGTTGAAGTTTGTAACGCACAGAAGGAAGCGTCGGAGACCCCAAAAGTTACTGCCAGTATGCTTATAATGACAAAACAAATTGATCTGGCCATGTCCGTCTGTCTGTATGTATGCAAACTAATCCCTCAGTTTTTGAGCAATCGCAATAAAACTTTGCACATAGACTTATTATTTAAAGGGACAGCACATTGGTCGGAACCGGCCGGATCGGACCGTTTTTGGCCATAAATGTTTTTAAAGCTATCGTGATGAAACTTTGCACAGAGACTTATTATTCAAAGGGATCTGATCACTATATCTTATAGCTGACCAAATCTGACCACTATATCTTGTAGCTGACATATAGCTGCAAGTCGGTTTTGGCCATATATCCGATATTTTTCAAGCTACCGCCTTCAAACTCCTTGAACACTTGAATGTACTTATTACTCGACAATGTTCAAAATTTCAAAACGATTGGGTCATAAATAGCTAAGATATGCGTCATTAAAATTTTTGAAAGAACAGGGAGCCTTTTCATAATTTTTAGATTTTGTTTAGTTTTTTTTTTCAAACTTGAAGAAGCCCGAGTGAAAATCGCATAAAGGTTCAAAAAGAGTATAAAATCTTCGGCACGCCGAAGATAATCCATCGCCACTTGTTTATAATTATGTTTAATAGAGTCCATGGTGCGTATGCGCAATGTGTTCATAAGCCGCTTAACGGATTCGCTTTGAATGCCCGCCAGCTGAAAGCTAAAAGCTGAAAGTCCCAAAGTGTTAAGTTCCAAGCTGCATAAACACAAGTCTGAAATATGAACAGCAGCCAGCAGTAGCAGCCCGCATTGCAGCGCTTATCGGCCAGTTAGCAGCCGGGTCACTTGTCCGTCCGTCCGTTTGTCCGCGACCGTCCGACCGTCCGACCGCCGTACTCTGTTGCTGTCTCTGTCGCTCGTTGTGCGCTGTCCGTTGGGTTTTGCTGACTGGGCCGGTGTCTTATCAGCGACTCGCTGGCAAAACAATGAGAGCGAGCGTGGGCATGGGTCTCGTTGGCGGGGGCAGAGCAAGAAGCCGGAAGCCAGCTGCAGCAGCTGCAAGCAGCTGGGAAATTTGAAAAAGGTTTAGCCAAGTGAGGCGCACTTTGGACTCGGCACAGGCACAGAGACAGGGATAGGGACAGAGACACAGACAGAGGGACAGGGTCAGCGATATCTGGCTGGTGTCGTCCTGACCGGCAGCTCATCACTCTGGCAAGCAAATTGATTTGGCAGCCAAGCCAAATAGCCGGCCCAAGATTACCTCAAATGATATGGTTCTCTTCTGCTCTCTCCCTCTCTCCCTCTCCCTCGCTCATTCTCTCGTTCTCTTTGTGGCTCGTAAATCATAAAAAATTGCGTATAAATCTAGGCAAAAGCGGCGAAAAAGCGCAACTGTCATCGTTTCCCAGGCGACTGAGCAAACTGCGCTACAGAAGCAAAAGTTCAATACTTGTGGCTGGACGATGACTACGACTACGTCTATGACTATGACTATGACGATGACATCCTTGGGGCGAGCATTTGAAAACAATCGAAGCGTGAAATGAATGGACTTTTATGTGGCTTAGTTCAGTTCAGTTCAGTTCGGTTCAGTTTATGTACGCATTTTTGCTCATCTCACTGGCAAGGCATTAAATGGATTGGGCAGCAGATTGGGCAGCAGATGGACTGCCCCAGCTTTAGGTGAGCATTATAGAATGTTTTCAACTATGTGGTTAGCACAACATTTTTGAACTTTAGCTGGAATGAAATTAAATATATTTCTATATGTAGATGTGCATTTCTGTTGCTTGTGATTAGTATGATTCGTAAGGGTTGAAATGGAATTAGATTGATGGCTTGGATTTGATTTGAATATAGATTGAAATACAGTCAACACTCTGACGCCAGATTGATTACAAACTATAACCAAAAATTCTGATATTGGAAAATTTAAATTTTTTAGCTGGTTCATAGCTAATTCTTTACAAGTAAAATAATGTTCAGTAATTTTAGCTATTCAGGAATTGGAAATTGGTTAAAACAGAGCACCCACTGTGCCAGATTTTGTTAGATTTTGTTATCGTGAATATTGTTATTGCATGAATATTGTATGATTTGCCCATGTAAAATTTATTTTTTTTATATATATGAATTGCTAATCTGAGGTGAATGTAATGCAATTTTAAGAGTACATTCACTTGGCAAACTATAGATGTATGTGTTTGAACCATGAGATTAATCTTAATCTCGACCATTCGATAATTCTAGTTTTTAATTTCAATTTTTATATAATTTAGTTTCAATAATAATTTCTGCGCACCATTTGTTTGACCCAATTTTGTCAATTTCATAAATATAAAATGAATTCAGTTTATTCAGTTATATTCAGCATATTTCATTTGCCATTAGCTGAGAACCGAGTGCGCCCCAACACCAGCAATCAGCAACCGGAGATGGAGTAGGAGATGGGGATGGGGAAGGGGGCCGGGCCAAGTTGGAGCTGTTTCCTCAGTTAGTTGGTTAGTTAGTCAACTGTTTGGAGCACAGCTAACAAGTCATAAATGTTACAAACTTAATTAGGCTTACAGACGAGCAGACTGCAGTCTGTTACTGTTACTGTTTCTGTTCTCAATTCCCAGTTGGCAACTCGCTGCTGGCCAGTTGGAGGGGCCATTCATGTTTGCCAATGCCCAATGCCCAATGCCCATTGGCAGCGGGTGACGGGTGATGGGTAATGGGTAACGGGTAAAGGGTGCAGGCACTTTATTATTGATGTGAAAAATGCGGAAAATGAATGCGTTTCCGGTACTTTTCGCGAGCTGGCAGCTAAATTGCAGCGGCCATGAATCATTCGACTTCGACTGCAACTTCAACACCGACTCCAGCTCCAGCTCCGACTCCAACTCCAACTCCGACTTCAACTTCGCACTCCGCATTCACCGAGTAGACAAACTTTGTACGTGCCACGCGCGCAGCTGCCAGCCAAAGTGCACCCAAGCTGGCAAGGACTGAGCTCAGGGGGGGGGGAGTGATTCTGTCTCAAAACTTGGCTGGCCAAATAATTGCACGTCATTGGCCAAATTATTGGCTCTGCATGCTGCTGAATGGGCCAACAGCGAGCCAAAGAACTTCAGCTTCAAACTAAGTTGAAAGTCGTAAGTGAAAAAGTGGCAAAGTGCGGGCAACGAAAAAAACACAGCTACAACATGTGAATATAACGAATAAATGAATAGTGCTCTTAAGGTGACGCATTCATTTGCGTTGCCGAAATTTAATTAAAGATTTCAATTTGGCCTGCAAACGTTGCTGCGGCAACTAACTCTAATTGCGCACGCATTACAGCAACTGCAACGAGGCAGTGTGGTGGCAGGGGAGGATGGGAGGATGGGAGGATGGGGGGGGGCAACTGGGACCAAGCCGCTGGCACCTGAGGCGTTTGTGGCGTCTGCTGTCCCACGCCTCGGCGCTCATTTGCAAATGTTTGTCTACGTGTGCGGTGTGAAGCGTGTGATGCACTCCTTTTTGTTTTTGCTCAACAGTGTCACTGTGTCTGTGTCTATGTCTGTGTCTCTGTCTGTATCTCTGTCTGTGTCTATGTGCGCAGACGTGGGCGGGAAATATGATTAAGGCGGGGCGGGGGTCCCGTTCCGTTGGGAAATCTCTGTGAATGCGCAACTGGCGAATTGTTAGGTTCTAAGAACACGTTTCGCCACAGAACAGAACGCCAGCCAGATTTGATCCATGTGACAATACCCAAGCACCGATTTTGGCCATTTGATAAGCTTGTGAATGAAGTCTACAGTTGCCCTCAATCGTTATAGGATATTGATTTGTACATATTTACATGTATACATATAATTGAAATGCTTATTATTATTATTATTAGCCATCAGTCCATATGCCAATTTAATTACACATTTACACTTTGTGTTTTTGTTTTGGATTAGATATTATGTCGATTTCAGCCGGACACAAACAAAATTTAAATTTATTATTATACAGAATCTATCAATATTTCGAAGCATATCAGTAGCTAAGTAAATGCAATTATTGCCTAAAATCCATTATTCGTTTGTTCTATAACTTAAATGATTCGATTATTACAAACTTCAACTGCATATGCCATATATTGATTTCTATCAATTGAGCACATTTCAGTTGTGAATTATTTCGTGCTTAAATCAAACCTAAGCTCACAAAATTGACTATACAACAGTGCTGCTAATGATGAAATATCAAAAACTCTATCGACACACGATTCTACTTCTCAGTCAAGTCGTGTGTGCCTCGGTTCTCTGGCTCATCTTGCTGCACGTCGCACACTTCAAGTTTTCTTACACATCGGATGCATGTGTCTCTGTGTGTGTGTGTGTGTGTGTGTGTGTGTGTGTGTCTCCGTGTCCTTGCGTGTGCATGCTGCTCTGACGCATGTGTGTCTGTGGCAAGTTTAAGCCTCTGCGTGTGTGTGTGTGTGTGTGGCATCCACAAAGTACGTATACTTTGGGGTCTAATTTGCGGTTGCTAGCGCAGCTCAATTTACAAGTGAGAAATTAAGATGTCGACAAAACTTTTGCCCAAAACACCTTAGCTCATGGGCACACACATTCCCCCCCCCCTCTTCTTTTTGGATAGCGCTCCTTTTAGTGGAGCATAAAATCCGCAAAGTCTCAGCATGCCACAAAGTCTGAGTGTTATTGCCACAGTAACCAATGCACTTTGCAGCTTCGCTTCGAGCAGCGGTAAAAAAAATAAGCAGAAAAGAATAAAAAAAACATTACAGACACGGTGGTCAGCCGGAACAGCGGTCAGTTGACCACACACACACACACACACACACACACATACAAACTTTTTAACACATATATGTATGTAAGTACTTTTGAAGTGCGTTTAATTGGGTAAAGTTCTCCAAAGCATTCCACAAGCAAAGTTGTCTCAAACGAAACGTTGCCATGATAAACTGATAAACCACAGACGGCAAATCTGCCCAGCCACTCACTACAAAAGTGGCGGTTATTCGCCTACTTAACTGGTATCTTGTAGAGAGTATCCACTGTACAGTGGGTATATCTAACTGACATACGCATAGTCGTACGTACTAATTTCTGTTTAATCTACATATATGGTCTCATTACAGACTGAAATGCCTTGTTAACTATTCACAACATGGAACAGCAGTGAAAAATTAGCTGCTATTTGTTCATACTAATTGCACATAGATTCTCATATGCATGAATATGCGATGCTTAATTTCCTAATTACAATTATCTTTAGCAGCTCAGAGCTTGTGTCCCACTTTTCATTAACAACTGCGCAGCTGAAAAGTAATTACATTTATTCATTAGTATTTGAATCTGTATTAAGTATACGCAGATGAATATTGGCTGGCGATTGTTAAATGTATAGCATACATAATAGAGCAGTATTTAATATTCCATTGCAACCAGCTGCAAATTGTATTTGTCTTTTTAACATTCCATCAAAATACGACTGATAAAAGCAAGACCTGAATATTGCTTGTGCTATTTGCTGCTTCATTTCTGAGACATAAAAATAGTAATATTCCTCAAGCTTCGAGTGATCTTAAAACTCTTTTACAGCTGTTCGCAGCAAAGCTACAAAATTATATTTCCTACTCTCAAAATATACAGTATATACAGATATAATGCGAGAATGCCTGCCACTTTCACCTCGACTCATTGGGGCCTAACTGGCCACTCTAAATTTGATTAGCGCTGCATATTAAATCTGTTGACAGCACTCAGACACAGTTATTGTGCCGCACAAAACGGTGCTAGAAAAGAAAACCACACAAAAACAGTCGTGATGAGATTAAAGTCACCCTCTTGTGGTGGCTGGGCTGTCTAAAAATTATGCATAGATACTTGATGAGCTGGCTAGGGACTGCTTTGCTGTCACATGCGGCGTATACGCAATGTCAGCAATTTTCCCACAAATTGCTAAAATTTTCAACTGTGCCGTTATTGTTGCTGCTCTTCGCTCTTCGCCATTCGCTTTCGCTGTTTGTTTTCATTTTGTGTTACAGTCGTGTTTTTTTGTTCGACACAAACTTTATTAATTGCGACAGTGAAGTTCGCAGCCGCGAGTGTCCCTAATCCAATCCCAACAACCCTTAAAACTATTAAAACACGCAATGTTTAATTTTTTCCATAATACCCTGTACACTTTAATTGAGTCTTATTGCGAATATAGTAGAGTTGGCCAGATGCACTTATGTAGCAGGCTTGAGCTTGCAATATTTATTTTTCAAATTAAATGATCATTTTGTTAGCGTTCCACATGTCACTGAATTATACACATATATTTCTCTTTTACTTATTTTTCATCAGAAATCGCAATTTGTTAATCGCATGTATTTATGGTTGGTTTTAAGCTTCAATTGAGTTTCGCCATTCCCCATTTAGTGCGTTTTTGTTTGCGTATTGAACTGATGCAACTGATGAAAGAAACTGTATTTACATTTAGTTGAGAATACATTTGACCATAAAGGCAACTATAGCAGTAGCTATAACTATGCCAAGGCTCCACACAAGTTTTGATTTGCGATACTCTTTAACTCCAATGGCTTTTGACTCCTGTATAAATTGATACCTTAATTGCTTGCAGTTACAATCTTTCCATAGGTACTTACTTCTTGGCCAACATCGGGGGGAATACTGTAATGGGAATCGGAGTCCCCGGAGTCAGAGCTCTCCTCCAGCTCCTCCATCTCCTCGTGATTTGCACGCAATATTGCATCTAGCTCATTAGCTTGCATGTTGAGGCAGGACACCACTGGCGCAGGAATCCTTTCGCAGTTATTCATTTTTCGAAAGAAAAGAAAAAAAATTGCTTTTGACAGACTCTTAGTAGAATTTTACAAGGCTACTGAAATATTCAAGTAAATTATTGAGCATTTAAGTTATGCATACTAGAATGTTTTACAACTATGACATTTATATTTTGATCAGAGCTACTAAGTTTCGATAGGTGGAATCGATTAGTCATCATCTGGCTTGATGGTATTCAATTCGTGTATCATTGAGTCCAACCACGACTTATTTCTATTATTATTTAATCGATTTTAAGGAACTTTGTATTTTTATTTGCTAATTAATTTAAAATTAATTTGGCTAGAATTTGGAAAATGAATCCATTTAACCGTAGCACATATTAGTCTAGAGCTAGTTTTAGGGTATACCTTAGTGCAGCAAAGTTATTTATTATTTGTTGTATATTGTTTTTATTTGCAAATGCTGGATTTATTTTTGCATATTTAATTGAATTTCTCAAACACATGATGCTTTGCTGCTTGCTGTCGTCGTTGTTGTTGTTTTTATGGTTTTTTTGTGGGTTTTTGTCGGTTTTTGGTCAACAGTCAACGAACTTTTCTAATTATTTGCGCGCTAAGCATAAAAGTTGACAGCTTTTAACCATGTGCTGGCAAATTTGCATAGTTTGCAGCTGACTTTCAGATGGAATGAGGAGAAGCTGGCTGGCTGGGTGTAAATTCACTGGGTGACTGGGTGCTAAGGGTGTGTTGTGTGAGAGTCTCCTCTATTCAAATAGAATATTACATATTATCTTAAAAATACATTTAATTTTTATTTTTATTTTCATTTTTATTTATTGTGTTGTGGGCAAATGTGTACATATTTAGTTTATATGAATAAATGATTTGCGTATAAATAACTGTGAGTGGGAATGGCATGTGTAACGATTTGCTCAGCTCATCTATTCATTGCTTGCACATATTCTTTGAAATGTCAAGTGTCAAGTGATGTGAATGCAATTAAAACATTCCAAATACATATCTGCATACAAACCGAATATTTCAACTGAAATATGCACAATGAAAGCGAATGTACATTGCGGATAACTTGATTGCGTAACATATTTGAAGCCATGAGTAATCGTTGAAAACATTGGTAATCATTTCCAATTGAAACTTCGACCGATAAAATCTCAATTGTCGTAATTGTCGATTCAGTGACAGCTGCGAGCGAACCCACCCAACCCGTCAATTCCCCCGAGCAGCCCTCTAGCCCCATACCCCTGAGTGCCTCTGTGTGTGTGTGTGTGGGTGTGTGAATGTGTGTGTGTGTGTGTGGATCTGTGGTGGCACGTGTAGCAATTCAGTTGTTTGGTCTTTTGGTGCACAAATAAAATGCAAAATAAACGACAGGCAAATCTATCTATTGTTCAAGGAGGTGTGCTCTTCAGGATTTGGGTTTGGGTTTTGGTAGCGGTAGCGGTTTCGGTTTAATGTGATTGGGAACTAGGCCAAGACCAAGTGCTACAGCATGGCCTGCATAAATGGACAAGTTAGTTCCCTTTTTCCATTTCCAATTGCAGCAAGTGCCTAGCCACAACCCTTTTTCCGCCCCTCCCCCTTCACCATGTATCCATTTGCCCAGTGTTGACAACGTGCATTGAGAACTTGGCAAAGAAAATAAACCAATTTGGGCTTGACGAACAAAAATGTGGTTGCAATTGCTATAGCATCAGAGTAGGACGCTGATGCGGTAAAACTTTTCAATAGCTCCAATTAAATGCAACATTTTGGGGTTTTGTTTGCATTTTTACAACCCCAAGCGCCCTCCTCTCTCTCTCTCTCTCTCTCTCTCTCTCTGTGTGTATGTGTATTTTTTTTTCTTTTTTTCTTTGGGGTTACTGTGGTCTCGTTTTACGTGCGTTGTCCGATAGCTCAGCTCGAAGGCATAGTTTTTTTTCAATTAGTTTGATGTGTGGCGGTCTCATAAATAGTTGTCAAACTATGGTTGCATTTAATTCCTCTTCATCCTCCAGCTGGCATAGACTACATTTGTGTTCACAAATTGTAATCCCACGAATAAAAAGTTGTTCGAAAATGTTCACCTCAAAAACGTTAGCTTGACTGAGCCTTTAATTATCTAATCGTATCGTATTGAGTAAGCTCTGAGAAATTGGCTTTTTGGTGAATTTGAAAACTTTGTGTCGAACGTTGAGCAGGAATTCATCTTTGTTTTTAGCTATAGAAGCAATAGATGCTTATTTATATGAAAGTATATGAGAATTGTGTGGTCTCAACTGCGTGATCTTTAGTGCCAATCAAAAAGCATTGGCATAGAAAAATTCAAGTTTTGCGAAGCTTAAAAAGGAAAAGACCAGTTTTCTTTATTGACCATTGTATTTTGAATAGATGAAGGAAATTGTCATGCCAAAAGTCAGCACAAGTTTAGATTTGCGTTCGCCATTAAATAAAAGTGGCCTTTCACCCTAGTATAAATTGGAACGTATAAGCTATGCATACCGATAAGTTTTGCAACTAGGCTATCGGCTATCGGCTATCGAGTATTTATTTTTTGAATTTCGATAGCTTGAATCGATTAGTCATCATCAGGTTTGATGGCATTCAATGCTTTTAACATTGAATCCGAATAGCGAAGGCGAAGGCAAACATTGAGCTGAAACCACTGAAACCGCAAGCATCAATTACCACCTGCTCCAGCAGCACTATTTGCACCACCTTTAAATCAAAAAATCGAACTTCATTCGGTGTAAGACAATATTCGTATTCTGTTCGTGTCTGTGTGCGCAGCTGCATATTTTTTTACTTTTATTATTTTTATTTATTTTTTTTGTTTTTGACTTGTCTTATCTTAATTGCTTTTCACTGTAGCTGCGGTCGAGTGGCTGTCACATTGCCCCACCACGCCCCCCTAAGGCCTCCAACGCCCTCGCTTGAGGAGTGCACTCACAGCACTTGAATAGCATTATCTACCGGAATGAGTTGAATCGGCAAAGCGTCTTTTCTACATCTCTTGGCAAACAGTTTTCAATTGAGTTTTGGCTTTGTGCTTTCTTTTGGGGGTGCCAGGATAAATGAATGACTGAATGCAAAGTGTACTTGCCGCTATCCATATACTAAATACTCTATATACCAAGTAATTCACAGACACACAGACACAGGTTTTTAATAAGGGAAATGCATTTGTTCTGCACACTTGGCCAACGAAGTGCGCCACTTGTTGAGAACTCTACGGTTAGGCGATTCTATTGCTCCAACCAACAGTCCGTCCGCCTGTCAGCCTGTCAGCTGTCCGGCTGTCTGTCTGTCTGTCTGTTTGTGCTGTGCTGTGGCATTTGGCAAATAGCTTGCAAAGAAATAACTTTCAAAAATACGCGTAGCTCAAGTGCAGCGTTGACACCTAAGCAGCTGGCAAAGAAACCAAGCAAATACTTTAAAGCCTTAGACAGAGAAAGAGACAGAGATAGCGACAGCGACAGCAATTCTGACAGAGATGGGCACAAAGAACTTTTTGCCGTATATTCTCAAGTGTGCGTGTGTGTGTGTGTGTGTGTGTGACACTTGAAAGTGTGCAAGTCTCGCTTAGCTCACTGTAGGGGGGCGTGGCTGGGACATGGCTGGCTGGCATTTAGCAGTTCTTGAAGCCCGGCTACACTTGGCTTCACTTTGTGCTGCTGTTGCTGCTGCTGTTGCTGCTGCTTCTGCTTTTACTGCTGCTGAGCTGCTTTTGAATTGCTTTTAGTTAAATTATGCGCCAGTTGGGCACACACACAGAGAGAGTGAGAGAGGATGGGTGAGGCACACCTGACTTTTGCCTGACAGCAAATGATTTAAATATTTGTCAAGCAGTTGCCCGGATAGCTGCTAACGTGGCTAACAGGCGGCAGCTGTCTGGCTGCAAGTGCAAATGTTGCGCATACGCCGCGTGGTACCGGCCAGCCAACCTCAATTATCAACATAATCGTTGGCAAACGCATCGCGCACACAACACGAAAGCAACACCCCAGCAACAACAACAGCAACAACAACAACAACAACCATTAAAATAACAACACACAAGCAACAAACAACAAGCAACAAAGCAGAGCAAAAAATGTGCGGTAATTAGTTTATAGCCGGCAGTTAGGCAGAACACGGAAAAATAACACCACGACATGACACGCAGCAACAACAACAACAACAACAACAACAACAAAAACAACAACAATAGCTAAACAAACAACGCTAAAAGGAATTGCAGCACCCACAACAAACAACAACAACAAAACAGACGACGTAACAAAATTAGCTTTTTGGCACACAAACAACACCGAAAGTTGACTGAACTTGGCGCTAAAGCAAATGAAACTCATGTTATTGCTGGCCCCCAAGGGCCTGGGCCCGGACTGGTCATCAAGGGGAGATTTAGACACCCTATTCCACGGCCAATCTGACCAACATTGACCCACAAAATAAGTTAACCAAATGCTGCGGCGAGATTTGTGCCTTTCTGCATAGCAAACTATCGACTGCTAGAAATGTGGACAGACTTCAGTATAGAAGTGTAATCAAGGCATCACTTAAGCTAGAAGACTAGACTAGTCAATTTTGGCCTGTTTTTGGGCCAAAAAATTAACCATCCAAGAATCGGTTTTCAAGTGGATTTTTAGCTAAGCTAAATTGATGGAATTCGAAAATTAAAATAAAGATTTCGAAGCGAAATCCAAGCTTACAGGTGGGGAAGGATTATATTGGGCATGCCGAAGATTTGATACTCTTTTCGATTTCACTAGCGTATACTTGTTTTGCATACTGGAGGTAACTTTTGGGGATTTTCGACGCTTCCTTCTATGCACTACACACTAAATGCACTAAATGAATAAATTGTTTTCTTCGTCAAGAGCATAGCAATATGGCTTCAAAATTGATTTTTGCTACGCTAGAAATGTCCTTTTAGAGTTTAAAGTGTCATAACTTTTCCAAAACTGAACCGATGCTTAAACTCCAGACCAATTTGCTCATGGTTGTTCCTCTACTTTAATTCTACATTTAAGTTTCCATATTTCAAAAGAGTGCACTCCCCCCTTACCGTTTTGCAA
The DNA here is from genome assembly GCA_035042425.1 of Drosophila flavopinicola. NCBI lineage: Eukaryota > Metazoa > Arthropoda > Insecta > Diptera > Drosophilidae > Drosophila > Drosophila flavopinicola. The sequence goes on along the minus strand of JAWNLL010000455.1, from coordinate 200,205 downwards.
AAACAATTTTTTTCAAAAAATAGAATTGCGAAATTTTATTTTTAATCGATTATGGGTGTCTAATTGTGACAACTGTAGGTTTGATTTCGCTTCGAAATCTTTATTTTAATTTCCGAATCCCATTGATTCTGATTAGCTGAAAACAGGGAATATAAATAAAATAAATCACATTATTAGCCACTTTATTTAATGCGTTTTTGTTAGCGTATTGAACTGATGAAAGAAACATTTAATGGAAAATACATTTCACCGCAATAGCAATTATAGCAGTAGCTATAAATAGGAACAAAGTCCATAGGAGCTTTGATTTGCGATCCTCTTTAACTGCAACGGCTCTTGACCCCTGTGAAAATTGATACCTTAATTGGTTGCAGTTAAAATCTTTCATAAGTACTTACCTCTGGTGCCATGTTGTTATTGGAAGCGGAATCCTCGTCAGAGCTCTCGTCCATCTCCTCGTAATTATCACGCAATATATCCTCTAGCTCATCATCTCCCAAGTTGAGGATGTTCACCGGCACACGAATCCTTACGCGGTTATTCATTTTTCGTAAGTAATGAAAAGATATGTTTTGATAGACTCTTAGTAGAAATTTACAAGGCTACTGAAATATTCAAGTAAATTATTGAACATTCAAGCTATGTTCACTAGATTGTTTTACAACTATGACATTTATATTAAGATCATAGCTACTAAGTTTCGATAGGTGGAATCGATTAGTCATCATCAGGCTTGAAGGAAAAAATCGAATCACCATACAATAGCATTTAAATAAGCTGAGCACATTACAAATGGGTATCAAGGGTATGATATGATGCAAATGTATGTAACACGCATAATAAACCACTTAAAGAATATCGAGTATATCTAAATATATATATATATATATATATATATATATACATATATATATATATATATATAGCCATGTCAATCAGTCTGTCCATCTGCCCGGCACTCCCGACTTGAGCATTCTCGTTATTTCTGATATGTGTTTCATACAAAGCGTCTCTTTACAGTTTCCAAAATCCTTTGAAAGCTAACTGCTAACTGCATTGAAAATCGTAATAATTGTATTACTCTTTTATTCCCTCTGCTTTCAGGGTTTCTCTAATATAGTTAATTAAACATTTCATTGAATCTCAAAAATTTGTGAACATTTTTTTGGCAGTATTTTTCCAAAATATCTAAAGATGTTGCTTGTAAGCCGTGAACATATATGGAGTCAGCTCGTAGATGATAGCCAATAGCCGATTTCCAGTGATCCTTCAGTGTTGCTCAACATGGCGGTTACTGTCCCTGCTTACTTCTTACTGTCGGGGACCAGTTTTTTGCGCACCATCTCCTTGTGGAGCAGCGATCCAATGTGGCAGGGATTCAGGGCAATGATGACGCCAGCAGCCTTGAGCGCCTTCAGCTTATCGGAGGCGGCTCCTTTGCCGCCGGATATGATGGCACCCGCGTGGCCCATGCGTCGTCCTGGTGGCGCCGTCATGCCCGCTATGAAGGCCACCACAGGCTTCGCCTCGCAGCCGGAGTTGTGCTTCTTGAGGTAATCTGCTGCCTCCTCCTCGGCGGATCCGCCAATCTCGCCGATTAAGACAATGCCCTTGGTCTCCTTATCATTGAGGAATATAGTCAGAGCATCTATGAAATTTGTGCCGTTGAAGGGATCGCCACCGACGCCGATGCATAGGGTCTGGCCCAAGCCGACGCCCGTCGTCTGGTGCACTGCCTCATAGGTGAGGGTGCCGGAGCGGGAGACGATGCCCACCATGCCGCGCTTGTGGATGTGGCCGGGCATGATGCCGATCTTGCACTGTTCCGGCGATATGATGCCCGGACAGTTGGGCCCCAGCAGGCGCGACTTCTCCTGACAGTTGAGCATCTGTATAATGCGCACCATGTCCACCTGCGGGATGCCCTCGGTGATGGCGACGATGAGGCCGACCTCGCTCTCAATGGCAGCACAAATGCCCTGTGCAGCATTCGGCGGCGGTATGAAGATGACTGTCGCATCCGGCTTCAGCTCCTTGACCGCCTCCTTGACGTCCTTGAAGACGGGCGCGTCCAGATGCTTGGTGCCGCCCTTCTTGGGCGAGACGCCGCCAACAATCTTCGTGCCATACTTCGTGGACTCCGCCGAGTGGAAGGTGGCCTGCTTGCCAGTGAAGCCCTGCACCATCACCTTCGTCTCCTTGTTGATCTTCAGATTGCAAATGGTCTTCGAGTAGTCAGCCTTGCAGCGCACCAAATGGCGGGATTGCTGCATCACGCGTCTAGCCGCCAAACAGCAGCGAGTCCAACTGCAAAAGGACATTTTTGTCGATTTTTAAAGCCTTAATATATATTTGGTATTCAGATTTTGTTCCGAGCTATCGAAATGTGTGTATTCTAGTGAATAAAATGATTTGACTATTCATTCGTCCTATGTCGCACAGCCAACTGATATAGGCATAAAGTGTCGAGCAACCCTCGGAATACTCAAATAAATGAGATGAGCGATCGCAACAGAATCGATATCTTCCGCAATATGTTAACAGATTTGATTTTGGTGATCAATTTGGGGTCAGCTGTGCTTACCATTTTCATTAATTGATTTCTTTTATTCATATGTAAATAAATGGAAAAAGTTGTTGTCCCTAAGACATTGTTCACTCAGCATCGCCAAAATTCAAATTGTTCCTTGCGAATGTTCTAAATTATGTCATGGTTAAACACAGTCATTTAAGCGAATAATAAAGTTGTATTTTTATTGTGATTTTTTATTTGAATGCATTTTTATATCAAAGAAAAACACAATGATGAGTATTCAAGATACCAAGTCAGAAAATAAATAAATTAAATATATATAATCCAAGAGTATTGCTTATCTATTGCTTATATATCCAGTTTGATAATGTCTTCAATGCCGAATAACTTATGGACTGCGCAAATGCCTCCCTCCAGATTGAATAAGTTCAAAAATGTTGGCGATGACTTGCTTCGTGAGTTCCATGGACTATGATAAGTAGTTGCACAATTCTATGTTTAGAAAAATGTAATATTGTTATGTTTTTGTGAGATACGAATGATATTAAAATATAAAAATGGGTAAAAAGGGTATTATGGTATTGTGCAAAAGTATGTAACAGGAATAAGGAAGCATCTCCGACCATATAAAGTATATATATTCTTTATCAGTATCAACAGCCGAGTCGATCTAAACATGTCCGTCTGTCCGTCTGCCTGTCCGTCTGTATGAACACGCAGATATCAGAGACTAAAAAAGCTAGGGACTTCATATTTCAAATATAAGTTCTCGTAGTCCCGGGACAGTACAAGTTTGTTTCATTTTATCGATAACTCTTCCCGTTCAAAAGTTATCGATAAATTTCCATTTCAGACCAGTGTTTTTTGGCCATAACTTGAAAGTTATAAGAGCTGGAGGCCCAAAATTGGTATGTATAATTTCGAATAGCATACCCATGTAACAAATATTTCACTTTTTGGATATTACCCCCAATCCCCCCAAAAGTTCAAAAAACGCATTTTTGAAGTTATGACCTTGCAATTTGGTTTGGTCACACATTTTATAGCCAATGATATGTCCTAAAATGTTCAGAAAGATCGGACAATAAACACATAAGTTATTTAAGATTTTACTTTCCATTACATGTATGTATACACACTGATGGATTAGTATGAATGTATGGACTGGGTTCAGGGTATCTCCTAGTCGGGCACTCCCGACTAGAGCACTCTTACTTGTTTTGGATGAGATAATATAATAATAATATACTAATTTAATACTTTAAAATTGAACAAGAACAGAGCTTGAAGGAATGCACAGATTATAGAGACCTACTTGTGCTCTCTTAGCTCCTGCTTTGTTTACATTCGCACATGTGCACAGAAACACACACGTACACACACACACACACACGCACACACTCACACCTATAGAGATGTCGGAATAAATCATTGTGGAAGGCTCAGTTGGTAGCCTACTGGCAGCTTGGCTTGTTGGCTCCTCGCCGGGATGCAATTGCTGTTGCTTTTGCAATTGCTGCTGCTGCGGCTGCAGTTGCCTTTGCAGTTGCAGTTGCAGTTGCAGTAGTTCACGCTGCACTAAATGACTTCATCGCACACAAATAAAATATCAATAATGTCAGAAGTGTAATAAATCATCGGCTTGTTGCTTTTGCGTTTGAGCTCCGTTTTCCGAGCTGTGTCTACGGCTGTGCCACCTTTGCCGTCTCCCTGCTCCCTTTGGAGGAGCCCCATCTTTTGGCAGTGACCTGAACCGGCTCTCATGCATTCATTGACTGGCAAACCAGCTGTGGGTGGGCTGGTGGCTGCTGCTTTTCATTTGGCGCAAACGCCTGCCGTGAAATGGAAAATGCAAATTTTTTATGTGCCCCGCACAAAAGTATGCAAAACTGACCCAACAAGCCAAAAACCGAAACCGAAAACGAATCGCGCCAAGCAACGGTAGCGCCCCCATTCCCCCACCCCCCTCCCCCCACTCTATCCCAGCCCCCAGCCCCCATCCCCATCCCCTGCCATTGACTACGCCCTTGTGCGGTTTTGCAGTGCCCACTAGGAATGCGGCTTAAGCTTCTTCGCGCTCTTCTTGGCTGCTCAAAGTATTTATGCTTAACCGGCGAGTTTTCCCAACTTCTCATTAAGCTGCTCTCACTTTTGTGTTCATCGTTTTCAATACCTAAATGTGATCTTAAATATATAGCTAACTTACCTGTTCAGATTATTGCAGCGTTCGTCGAAACACATTCTATATGTTTTTGAATAAACTTAATACAAGCTCCGAAATGTTAAGCAACTTTGACGGCAAACTGAAAGACAAATGCTTCCTGCAGGTGTCAAAAGCTCCAATTTACGAAAATGATTTCAGGAATGCTGGACAAATATTACTTTGTGCATATTAAAGTGAAATGTACATATTTATTTGACCATAACGAGCAGTTATCGCTTTAATGTTTGTTTTTGTGATTTTGGCCAGCATACACCTAATTTAATTCGAATTATTGTTATTATTATGAAATTATTTCTTTCGGGGATTTTCCCCTATTGCATTTACCATTGGGTCAACAGTTTGTGCCTGTGTTGCCCTCCAGTTTCGCTCTATTTGCTATGCATTTCGTTTCGCTGGGTTTTTTGCAGTTTCATTTTTGATTGCAAATACAGAAATAATTGTTGTTGTTCTCGCTGTCGTTGTTGTTGTTGTTGTAGCATTCGCGTAAATTTGTCTATGTGCATAACGTAGATCACATGTACTTACATATACATACATATACAATATATGCATATACATACATATATGGCCATCGAATGGAGATGAGCACGATAATAACAGACAGATAATAAAAACTCTAAGCGATACCTGAAGTCAATTTACAATTTTAAGCTACAAACTCGACGTTTGGAACATATTTAAAATTCCGATATATATATATTTCAAGCTAACCAAATTATTAAAAAATTTAAAGTTGAAAATTCATCTTTTGAAATAGCTGGTTTCAATGTTTAGAGAAATTTGAGTTACTTAGAGATTACATAAATGTACATAGATGTTCGAGCTATAGAGACAGCATCCAATCTCTATGGCCACTCAATTAGGTTTGGTTTACAGAAACGTCGAGTTGGACAATATAAAATTAGACATATACAATAGTCATATTCTATTTCAATTCCAACATATCAAATTGGCATTTGCTCATGCTTATATTGATCTATTTTAATTAGCATATATGTTTGTACATAATATACTAACATGGAAATTGAAATCGTTATATTGAACTATATTTATGTATGTGTGTATAGTATATATAGTATATATTTGAAGTTTGACTCAGCTCCAATAGATAAATATTTGTACTCTCGACATACTTTGCCATTGTGTTGTTGTTATTGTTGTTGTTGTTGTTGCTGCTGCTGTGGCTATTGATGGCTGCAGGCGTTGGCCATTGGTCATTTTGGCCATTTGACAATTGGCATTTATAAATTTCGTTTTCAATTTTGGCGCCTAGCAGCATAACGAGCTGTGCGCCAGCTCAATGATTGTTGATTTTAATTTATTATTGTTTATTGATAAAATGTGCGCAGAAATTTGCATAAATCGATGAACAATGGCACAAACAGGCAAAGTATAGTTATAGTCCATGGCCAGAAGCCGCAGAATAGAACACAACTGAACAGAGCACAACTGAATGCAAATGCAAATGCAAATGTGAATGTGAATGTGAATACGAATACGAATACGAATACGAATGCCATGCGCCAATTTAGATATTTATTGCATTTTGGGCAAACGGAGGCGCCGCACGGGATCCCAGGCATTTCCGCTCCAAAACGGCACTGATGCCAATGCAACTGGTTGGAACTTTTGGTGGCGCCTCTGCTTTTGCCACTGTCACTGCCACAGTGACTGTGTTGTTGTTTGTGCTTTTGCTTTTGCTTTCAATTTCCGCACAGCATTTTACCCAATTAACTAGATTTTGCTTTTGTTTGTTGTTGTTTTCTGATGTCCGCCCCGATGCAGGCCCTGACTGAAGCAACGGGTCGATCGGGTAGGTGGGTGGCTTGGGGGGGGCTGGGGGTGTTGCCTTTTTGTGTTAGCGTTAGCACAACAATGGTCAAAAGGGACAGCCAAATGCTTGCTGCTGCCTCCCAATGACAGCAGCTATTTTCTAGTTGGCATTTAGCGGAAATCGTGTGGTTGTTGCAGCCCAAAATGAGCAGAGCTTGGCCTGCTTATTGTGGCTGTGTAGCCGTGTAGCCGTGTAGCTGTGTAGCCGTGTAGTTGTGTTGCTGTGGCCCCAAACCATGGGCTGTGCGTTTCGATAAATGGCTTAAAACTCCGATTGGCATCAGCATTTTATATGGAATGACGGCGCATTTTATGATTTCAGCTACCTGTTTGCTAAATGACACTTGCTGCAAATTGTGCATCAGCACTTGATTCTGTTTTTGAAAGAATACTACAAGACACAAATGACTTGCGAGTTATGTGTACAGCAACAAGAAGTCAATGATTTAGTATATTATTTGCATAACAGACAATATTTGATAAATATACTCAAAAGGCTTAAAGAGCGTATGTATTGAAACACTGCTTGTGAATTTTACAGCTTCTTTATAAGCTAAAGTCATTTAAATCAAATGTGTTCAAACGATTTTAAAAGCTTCAAGTATGAATAATTGTACTGAACGAGTTCTATGAACAGAAATCATTATCTTAAAGTTATAGAGCAGTACAGATATTTGCCCATTTGCTAGTCAATGTCTTAAAGTATCTTTTAAAGCAGTTAATCTAATTTCAAATTTATGAAAATACTCCCTACAACTTATAGCTGCCCACACTTAAAATCCACTCTATTTGTCCAATATTTCAGCTAGTATCATTAGTATCATTATGCAGTCGGGGGACATTTGGTGGTTGAGTGGGAAGTAATGGGCTTTGAGCTATTCGAGACTGAATCGATCCCACAGTGCGGTCGCTTCATTGTTGAGCTGGCTGCTGGCTTTTTGCCTATTTAGGTCCAGGGTCCATTCGTGCCAGGGCTGACGCTGTTCCAGCGACATCGACACCGACACCGACACAATTTAAACTTTAGCATTCTTCGAGCTTCGCTTTGTTGGGCGGCCATCCACAACTATCCAGCTGTAGCACCTTGTCCTGGTCGAAGCGTTCAATCTTCAATGGCGGCCAAACTTTTGTTTATCTCTCAACGTTGTCGCTAAGCACCCAATGCCAATGCCAACGCCCTGGCAATCCCAAGAACATTCCCAATCCCAATCCCAGTCCAAACACTGCTCAAGTAGCTTCCACCAGCCAAAGTCTAAACAAAACTGTTTTGTGCCGATATCCGCTTGGGATTTGTTTTGGACCAAAGGCAACTTGGACGACAGCCTCGTTGCATACTATATGCATACAAGTACACATGTCCAAGATACCTACTTATGTACACACACACACACACACACACACACACACACACACAAATGCAAAGCTAAATACATAAGCACAGGTATAGAAGCTGAGTCGCACTCCTTGCTGTGTCCAGCTATTGGCGCTGGACTGGACTCTGGACTCTGGACTCGATGGCTAACTAAATCAAAGTGAACGAGAAGGTTTTATGAGAGGATTATAAAGCTCAAACAGACTGAGCAAGCGGTATGGATGGAGCAAAAGTATCTGTGTCGGTATAAGGAGGAAATACTATATTACAGGACTAGCTAAAAGTATGGCTGCTAGTAGTAGGAGCTTCTCTAACTGACTCAAAAAAACTACCGTTTGATAGAGTCTTTTAATTAGATAGCACCACAAAGTATGCAACAGATTTGTTGTTCCAAAGATATCTTAGCCAAACTAACCAAGTTCAAGCCAATAAATTTCATTTAAAGTGTGATTGTACAGTAAAATCTGTATATTTGTATTGTATATTGTAGTATTATTATTTAATACATGCACTTATGCAATATAAGTATTCTAGAAGAAGTGCTTTCAAAAAGCACATTTTTTATTGAATTACAGTTTTGTTTATACCAACATCGTTATCTACATCTACATCTACATCTACATCTACGTCATAGTTCAATCTTCATTACTTGGTCTATATTTGAAAGGTCTTCCTTCACTGGGGATATATGCATGTAGTACAAACGTGTCCCGTAATGCAGTTAGAGCATTTTCGCAGCGACTGCTTTTGTGGACCATTTATTCATGCACTTTTTCCCTTATACCTTCTTCTTTTTTTTAGAAATTTTCTGTGTTTTGCGGTTTCCGTTTTGTGCCGTTCGCTCCATTGTGCCCCAGGGTGTCCTGAGTCCTGAGTCCTGCGTCCTGCGTCCTGGACCGCCTGCCCTTTGTGTGTGTGCACGCGATTTCCCCACCCCTGCTTATGCATAATTCTTTTATCTCATCCACGCCGCTCACTCAGACTGGCTAGGTCCTCCTCGCCCATTTTTCCATTTTTCCATTTCACCATTTTGTCGTTTCGCCATTCCGCTGATTCTCTGCTTCTACGTGTCTCCGTTGCTCTGTTGCTCCGTTCACTCCTTTATGCTATTGATGGCTTGTTTACATTGCGCCGCGCGCTACTCCCAGGCCATTTGTCTATAATTGACTAATCGACAGCAGGAGCAAAACGTGGCGCTCCTCGCACTTGCCACCAGTCGTCCTCGTCGTCCTTATCCACATGCTCGTCCTGGCTGCGGCTGCGGCTGCGGCAAGTGTGAATAGTGAATGCTGGCGAATGGGCAAAAGGAGCGAAAGCCAACTGAGAAACTGTGTCACTGCATGCGCAGGCAAACGGCGAACTGGGCTTTAACGTTAACGTTAACTGTAACTTTTACTTTAAGCAGTCCAGCTTTAAATCCACTAAACCAGCCACAAGTGCCGCCAGCTGCCAAAGTCTAAGAGGGAGAGCGTCCTGAGCAATCCTCTGTGCATAAAGGCAGCCGAAACGAATTGAATTACCGCTGGATTCCGTTCTCAATTAAGCATACATGGCTTCAATTGTGCGTGTGTGTGCGTGTGCGTATGTGTGTGTGTGTGTGTGTGTGTGTGTGTGTGTGTGAGTGACTGCCATGTGGATTTGAGGTATGCAATGTGGTTGCACGCTAAGCTTGAGCTGGTAAACACAGCAGCCAATTGAGGGCTACCAAAATGAGGAGCAAATATTGGTAGCAAGGACTCGCAAGTGGATGGAGGCGAATGGAAGGACGACGCCGTTTCGGCTGAGCCGCAGAGCTGATTTGCCCTTTCTCGCAATGCGGTTAATTAGATTGCGAGCAATAATATTGTACGAGTGTGTCGGTTTAGTCAGTTTGGCTGCCAATTGGCCGCGTTTGGGGCATCAGAGCGAAAGAGAGCGAGTGCGATTTTGAGAGAGAGAGAGAGAGAGGTGGGATTGCGGGTGCAATCTAACCAACTGCTATGAACCACGATTGAGGCCGCGACTTGTATGCACATTGCCCCCAACACACACACACACACACAATCACAATTGCGTCTACGCTTATATGCAATTAGCATTTTCACAGGCACACACACACACACACACACACACACACACGTACATTTAGACATACAATTACATTCAATAGGCATCCAAAAATCAAGCACCACATGCATGTGAGTACTTCGATATGCATATGTGTGTGTGTGTGTGTGTATGTGTATATATATATGTGTGTGCGTGTGTGTGGGAGTGTGTGCCCTAATTATTGCCAACAGTGTTATTCTCCGACTACTTAGCTGGCAGCCAACAAAACGTTGCGACACTGTGGAATATGAATATGAATACAAATATCAATTTGCATTTCATTTTGAACATGAACATAGAATTACAGGTGACAAATCTCTATTGAATAATTATGGATAACGTAACGTGTCTGCTCATATCATTTATAAACAAAATAAGAACTTGGCAAAATAACATATTTTTGCGAAGATGAATTAACATTATTCCAGATCAACATTCAACAAAGAACAGCTATTTTGGTTTTTTTTTTTTAATGGAAATCGAAGTAGGAGTATATATTATGTTGTTAGTCGTATCAACAAACGATTAAATGTACTTATGTAATAAAATAAATGTTTAGTGTGATTCTTTATATACCCGGTATCAGAGTCGAAAAGGCACAGAGCATTCAAGATCCCATGTCAGAAAATATTAAATGAATATAATCCAAGAATATTGCTTGGATAAAGAATGTCCAGTTTGATAGTGTCTTCAATGCCGAATAACTTATGGACTGCTCAAATACCTCGAGAGTGAATAAGTTCTCCATTTGGGATATTGGCGATGACTTGCTTCGTGGGGTCCATGGACTTTGAGAAGGAGTTGCACAATTCTATGAGAACAAAAATTTCAAATTATGTTTTTGAGAGATACGAATGATATTAAATATATATTATTTAAATTAACATACAAAGTAAGTAATGCAATGAAAATAAGTTGGGAAGGATTATCTTCGGTGTGCCGAACTATTTTATACTATTTTCTTCGAAAAGAGTATAAAAAGGCAATTTTCGCTGAGGAATAAATAGCTTGGAGGAATAAATAGCTTCAAGCAACAACATGCTAACCTGGGCACAGTTATTATTCATTACTCATTCATAGTAAGTTATCCAACATTATGCTAAGTCTTGAACATCTTCTGTTTTTATACCCTGAACCCATTAAAAATGGGTAAAAAGGGTATAATGGTTTTGGGCAAAAGTAAGTAACAGGCATAACGAAGTATCTCCGACCATATAAAGTTATTCTTGATCAGTATCAACAGCCGAGTCGATCTAGCCATGTCCGTCTGTCCGTCTGTCTGTCCGTCTGTCTGTCTGTCTGTCTGTCTGTATGAACACGCAGATATCAGAGACTACAAGAGCTAGGGACTTCATATTTGAAATATAAGTTCTCGTAGTCTCGGGACAGATCAAGTTTATTTCATTTTATCGATAACTCATCCCGTTGAAAAGTTATCGATAAATCTCGATTTCAGACCAGCGTTTTTGGGCTATAACTTTAAAGTTATAAGAGACACCAAAATTGGTATGTATTATCTCGAATAGTATACACATGTAACCAAATATTTCACTCGCGCATTCCCGACTAGAGCACTCCTGTTTGTTATTCGCTAAAACAATGCGTGAATAAACAATGATAAATTGAAAATCGAAATAGCTTAAAGCTTGAATGCTGAATCATCAATGATGCCAAACCTTGATCAAAACTGCCTCGGGAACGAATATCGAATCCGTTTTGGCAAACTTATAGGTGGTTTAAGGTATTTGAAAGGCATTTCCATGGACTGCTAATCGAAAATTCGAAATTGCCCAAAGCTTAAATGCTGAAATATTACACTATGCAGAGTGTTATTAATGTCAGTGAAAATAGTTGAAAAAGCTTTATTAATACCTTTGTCTAATATATGTGCACATATTCATATAGACTACCATATGAGTACATCTATAGGCAAAATATATGTTCGTATGTATATATGTTGTAGTATGTATGTTCAAAAACTGTTGTGGAGAGTCACAACCGCAATTGGCTCTATTCACATCAACCGACAAATCAACCAACTGACCAACTGCATGGATTTCATGTGGCTCTAGTTTTTAACGCCAGACGCCCAAAGCTTGCAAACAAAAAATTACGCTAGCCCCATGTGGTCCCAGCGGGAAACATGGAAAATGGAAAGCACTTTTCAGCATTATGGCATTCAGTTTAGCACTCAGGTACATAGCTTACTTCTGCGATGAATGTGTGGCGTTCTCTGATTTCAATTTGAGTCAGTTTGCAGCAGCTTATTTTTCATGTACAACTAGATTAAATTTCCACTGAAATATACAAATTTTCAATAATAAAAAAAAATAAAAAAACATCCAAGGTTCAATCCTAAAAGTATGCTTTACGCCACTCTGACCTACAGGACAATAGTCTTTGCTGTTTCGGGATGCTAATGGCTTCTACTTTCAAAACCTGGTTAGAATAGCAGTTCAGTTATTTAACTTAGCTGCGTTTTTAGGATTGCTGCTTCGGCATCACTTGAAATTCACCCAATACTACAAAAGCAAGCTAACTACTATATATTTTCAATGAATGCGAGATACACTTGTTATCAAACTCTGTAACCTTTTTTCTTACTTGTTTGTTGAGCTATTCACATAATTTGTAAATTTCCCAGTGAATACAGTGCATGAAATAAAACAGTGGTCAAGAAATGGTGCACTCGAAGCACTTCAACGATTTCCAGCTGGGTAATTGGCTCAATTTGGCTGACTCACACACATGTGTATGTGTTTGTGTGTGTGTGTGTGTGTGTGTATGGAAATTGCAGCATAATTGCACATTTTAATTCTGCATGCTTTTTAAGCCGGAGCGCTTAATTTCAGGATTTATGCGCATGCATTATAAATGCGCTGCCCAACGATCCTACACTTAAAAAATAATCGCTCTTAATATCAAACTAGTGGGAAAGGATTACACCACTGAACCGCTTTGCAAGTCACTAACAAAGTCGATTAAAGTCAAGTCAGCTCAAAACTAAATAGCTTCAAAAATATGGAAATATGACCAAAACCGACTTCCAGTCATATGGCAGATATAATATATTGTGGTCCGATCCGGCCGGTTCCGACAAATATGCATTGTCCTTCTAAAATAAGTCTCTATGCAAAGTTTCAATACGGAAGCCCAAAAGATGAAGGACTATTTTCAACACCTACTAACAGACAGACAGACGGACATGGCCAGATAAATTTGGTTTGTCATCCTAGGCACAGTGTAGGTTACTTTTGGCAGTCAAATTTAATTTGATCGCAATAAACAAATGATTAGTTTATGTATAGTTTAATTAAAGGCTAGATCATAATTGGTGGCATATAAGTACTAACCAAAACAATAACTGATAACATAAATATAAATACTTTATTATATGTAGATATGTAACGATTCTTCAAAGATCCAGCCCCACATAATCATCCCCAACAAGGCAATTTTCGCTGAGGAATAAATAGCTTGGGTGTTTTAATAGGCATGTGACTTAACACTCGTTATACATACACAGCATCTTACTAGGCACATTACTTACTGTATCTTTGTACACACAACGTCTATTCTAGGGATACAATAACTTCAATTTCAAAAATGGAAAACCGTCGCCGGGTAAACAACAGAAACATCAAAATGAGACAACCGGTGAGTACTTATATTGCAAGATTAGTCACATTGCACCATTTAATTGGATCAACTGCATATTATAGATGGCAAGGCGGCAACCTGCTCCTTTCGCAAATATTTACATGCAGCACAAACAGGATGAGCTTCGCGATGCAAAGAATTTCGGGTTTGCGATCATATTTGGTGCTTTTATTATCACGATTGTTATCTATTGTATATTCACATATTTGTGATTTGGTCACATCGTTCAGTCAGCACTACCTAAATTCTAGTGGCTTTTAGCAAATCTATTGCATTTGCTGGCAATTCTAAAATAAATTGACATTCAATTCTCTCAGTGTAAAGTGGATTTTAATCAGCTCGCCAGCATTTGCATTTGTCGGCTGGCGCCAAACCTGCGCTCTAAATTGTGTTATTAATAATGTATGAGACATTCTTGTAGTGCTCAATGTCTATGCACTAATAGGATATGTATTCGTATTCGTATTCGTAGTCGTATTCGTATGCGTAGTCGTATTTGAGCTGATATATGGATAAAGCGATGGATGCCAATCGAGCAAAATACTCAGCAGACTCACCTGAGAGTTTTAAGTAATTCGCTGCTGCAAATGAACAAAAAAACTATATGGGGCCGAGTTGATGGCCCATAAACTCAGCAAGAATACTGCGGGCCAATGGCAGATGCAGATGCATTGCAGTGATGAAGTCCCTGAAGTCCTCCAGAGCCGCTTAATAGGTACATATTCATAAAAGGATATATAGACTTACTTAAAGCTGCCTCATCATGCAGCGATGAGATTTCACTTAACGACTGACGCACATGCAGAAACAAAAGGGGTTTGCATCTTCCTTCATGGCGCAGACTCTCCTCCATCAGCATTTGTTGTGTGCCATATAAATAAGCATAATCGTGAAACAAGGCAAAGAGGCAACTGAAATGCGTCGGAATTTTAATAGTTCACGTAAATGGTTTTTGCGGCGTTGGTAATGTTTATTAACCAAGTTAAGCGCCACCGCTTCCAAAAGGGACCTCGCCGGCCGGAGTCCTTCAGTGGAGCGTGTTTAATGCTCACTTAAGTTGCGTTTATACAAATTTCTTTGGCTCCAGTTTGTCGCCCCCCGCCTGAGAGCCCCCCGAATACCCTGTAAGTTCTTTTACTCTCATTTTTTGTACGTAGTTTGTATCCTTCCGTTGTATCCTCGCTGGCGCACAACTTTTGGTCTGCTGTGGCTCCAGGTCCTGCCCGGTCCTGGCTGCTCGGTTGGCTGCTCCAATTGCTGCGCGCTCCTCGCCAAGTTGTGCGTAAGTGGATTCATTTATGCCTGAGAATAAATGCTTTGTTGTTTACATTCTTGAAAGTTTTGTATCTCACGTCCTTCCACGCTGGACGCGCTCTGAGCAACGATGCCACGTTCCTGCTGCCAAGGTGCCTGGCTAGCTAACCATTCAGCTGGAAAACTCCTCGCTTCTGTCTCTATTCAAGTGTACGTGTGTCTGTTCGTGTGTGCCTGTATCTGTATCTGTGCCTGTATCTGTGCCTGTATCTGTGTGCCTGCGTTTGCATTCCTGAATTTTTGGCCATCTTAAACGGGCTAAGTAGTACTCCTGTATACTTGTGCTCGGCTACAGCCTGAAGTCATCTGGCCTAGAGCTGAATTTAAGCTAACAGCGGCAATTACTCTGCTACGGCATTACCAACGAGTCATCGACTTGTGTATTTGTAAATCTGCTTAAACGCTTACTTAAATAAGTGGGATGCCAAAACTTAAATAGATTAACGTCTAGCAAGCATCAACTATGCAAAAACCCATCGATTGTGCTTGAATCTAATATGAATGGTATGCATGTGGAATACTGATAGAATGCTTACGTTTCAAAGGTATTTTTAAGCTGCTTAAGGTGAAGATGAAGCTAAATAAATATATTTTTACTGTTAAATACAAATGATTTGTATATGCAGTTATCAAATCAAAACGAGAATGCTCTAGTCGGCCGACTTGGCTATATATACATATATATATATATCGCCGGTTACCATCCTCAACTTGGGAGATGATGAGCTAGAGGATATATTGCGTGTTCATTACGAGGACATGGACGAGAGCTCTGACGGGGATTCCGTTTCCAATAACAACATGCCACCAGAGGTAAGTTCTTATTGAAAGATTTTAGCTGCAAGCAATTAAGGTATCAATTTTTTCAGGAGTCAAATGCCGTTGCAGTTAAAGAGGATCGCAAATCAAAGCTCCTATGGACTTTGTTCCTATTTATACTGCTTTAATTGCTATTGCGGTGAAATGTATTTTCAATTAAATGTGAATACAGTTTATTTCATCAGTTCAATACGCTAACAAAAACGCAGTCAATAAGTTGGCTAATAAGTTGGCTAAGCCGAATTAATCGAATTCGAAAATTAAGATAAAGATTTCGTAGCTAAATTAAAGCTTAAAGCTGGGGATGGGTCATCTTCGGCGTGCCGAAGATTTTATACTCTTTTCGATTCCATGGATAGATTTCAGTAGCGTATATTTGTTTTGCATACTGGAGGTAGATTTGAGGGTCTCCGACGCTTCCTTCTGTGCACTACACACTTCAGCACAAAGTTAATATACTATTTTCTTCGAAAGTGTATAAAAACACCTTTAATATCTGTATCTTGCAGATTAGATATTTGATCCATGGCATCGACTGGCAAATGCAAAACACACTGGTGAATGTACAATTTTTAAAATTTTATTCTTCAATCACTTGTTCTCATATCAATTGTTATAAGCTATGCAAAAAAAAGTGTGGGTTTCATCATATAATTATCAACTAACATTAATACATTTATGTTTCTATATGTATACATATATTGTAAGTATATATATATTTATATATGTATGTGTATGTATATCTATGCATGTATATATTTAAATTTACTTGCAGATCGATGTGATCTAGTGCAATAGTTTAAGTATCTGCAACCTGGTATATATATATATATATATATATATATATGTACATCATTCCATTCAAATCAAACGCTTATGCAGAATGCAAACATCTTCTATTTACGTTCCAACAATTTGACTAAGCTGCTAAATTAATATGAAGTCAAATAAATCAAGTTGGGAAGGATTATCTTCGGCGTGCCGAAGATTTTATACTCTTTTCGAACCTTTACGCAATTTTCACTCTGCAAACTGCACCACTGAAATTTCATATGCTCTAAGAATATTTAATTCATTGCCAGTTGTATTGCAGCTATAATATATAGTGATTCGATTCGGCCGGCTCCGACCAATATGATGTCTCTTTGAATAATAAGTTTCAGTGCAAAGTTTCATCGCGATAGATTAAAAAACATGGGATATATGGCCAAAACCGACTTCGAGTTGTATGGTAGCTATAAGATATAGTGGCCCGATCCGGCCGTTTCCGACCAATGTGCTGTCCCTTTTAGTAATAAGTCTCTGTGCAAAGTTTGACCGCAATAGCTCAAAAACTGAGAGACTAGTTTGCATACATACAGACAGACAGACGGACATGGCTAGATCAATTTGTATTGTCAGTCTAAGCATAGTGGCAGTAACTTTTGGGGGTTCCGAAGCTTCCATCTATGTGTTACAAGCTTCAGCACAAACTGAATATCCTATTTTCTTCGAAAAGAGCATAATAATCATTTTGATAAGGAAACGATAAAAATAGAATACAAAATCCATAATGCGTAGAGACGTTATAATTTTATATACAATGGAGCAAAATAAAAAAAAAACAAAAAAAAACTAACGATGCAATAACAATAATGCAAACTTTGACCTTAAAACTTATAGGATAGAAATGGTGTGGCACAAAAAAAAACACCAAATAATAAAAAATTACAAAACAAATTTGTTCGATCAAGCAGCTTGCTAAAAGTAGTAGATGCAACTGTTTAATTATACATTTAATATTTTTAATTATTATTGGTTGTTGTTTATGTTTAACATATGTATATTTATTATTATAATATACGTGTATATATATTTATATCTATTTTGTTGCTTTTTTTAACAATTTAACTATGTACAATTCATGTTTTTGTTCAGATGTTTGCTTAGCATTTAGTGATATATTTTTTTTGTCGTTAGCTAAGTACAGTTAGAAGTGGCTGGCAGTGCCGCCACAACAAATACTAACTAGTTAGTTAATACATAATATCAATTGAAATGTTTTTTGTCGCTTACGCACATAATTTGAAATAAATTTTGGAAATTTCATTCAATTTCTCAATTGTTTTGTTTGTTTTCCACGGGCTTTTGCAATTGTATCTAATTATTAATAAACATCATCAGTCTTGAACTTAGTATAGGTTTTTGTTTTAAATTTTATTTTTATGTTCTCGTTTCTTTTGCTTTTGCTTATCAACTCAGGCATTGGGGCTTGAATTTTGTAACGTCTTTTGTGAATACAGTATAAACAATTGTGATTGTTTGTTTATTTTAGTTGGGCAACTGCCCAATTAGCAGCTATACACGTGAACACACACACACACATATACATAGGTATAGATACATATATACATATGCATGTATTTATATGTATGTATGTATGTATGAAGAGTCGCTGCTCTTAAAACCCTACATACTACAATTTAAAGTTGAAGGCACAATTTCAAAAGTGTTTTCATTCGCTTTTTTCACACTAGCCATACGAAAGTGCGTATATGTATATCTATATATATGTATGTATGTATATGATAGACAGTACTAAGTTGATAAGAGCATACATATATCAAAAATAACTTTATAATATTAACTAACTAAATATATATGTATATATGTATGTATGTATGTGTATATGTATATATAGTGGGGGAATTACAAATTACAAAATACAGCATACTACAAAATAATAATAATTAATAATGATAATATATATAAAAAAAAAAAAATTAAACACTTTTCTATAATACAGAAAATGAACAAATCGAGCTCTAGGCTGTTGTTTTTTTTTGTTTTGGGGGGGACGGGTTCAAGTTTTGGATTTGAGTTCGATTACGCTTTCTGCTACTACAGCAAGGAACTCTTTCTCTCTCTCTCTCTCTCT
Organism: Drosophila flavopinicola; assembly: GCA_035042425.1. Lineage (NCBI taxonomy): Eukaryota > Metazoa > Arthropoda > Insecta > Diptera > Drosophilidae > Drosophila > Drosophila flavopinicola. The sequence continues at coordinate 181,445 of JAWNLL010000455.1, read as the reverse complement.
CTTTCTGTCTTTGTTAGTTTTACTAGACGAAAAACTCCTCGTTGCCCAGTAGGCCAGCTGCTGCTGGATCGACGTAGGGCGTCACTGGCAGCCAGGGCCACGACCAGCCGCCTAGGAGCGTGAATCACCGTTCCGTTGAATGCGTTGTGGCGCCACCGCCGAGGCCGCTGCTGCTGCCCCCGAAGCCGGCGCCTGCCCCACCGCCGCTGCGCCTGAAGAAGCCGAGCGTCTCGAGGGTCTTAATCGTGCGCCTAATCAGCTCGTCCTTGTACTTCCAAATGGTCTTGTCCTCGACCGAATTCTCGCGATACTCCTCGCAGCTCTTCTTCAGCGTCTTGACGCAGTCGGCGCGATAGTGCTGCAGCTGGGCATCCTGAGTGTCCACCGGATACGACTTGCAGACACCGCCCAGGCAGCTCAGCGGAAAGTGATTGTGGAGCGTGAGGACGCGCTCCGGGTCGTGAAAGCACTTGACATACTGATTGGGCTTGGTGTAGTTCTTGGCGCGATGCACATGCTGCAGCATATGCATGTACTTGGGTATGTCCTTGTGCCAGCCGTGCTCGTGCTGCTGATCGTCCAGGAAGTAGACGTTGCGGAAGTTGTAGCTGTGATAGCCGTCCGGCTTGAACTTGAGCGACTCCGGGCGCACCTTCTCCATCAGCTCGGACCAGAGTATTGAGTTGCCCTTGGGCATGATCACCTCATCGATGTCGAGCAGGGCAATGTAGTCGTACAGATACAGATTCTTGTACAGGCAGTCATTGTAGGGTATCACCTCGTTCTGGCGCTTGTGATTGGTTTTCTTGGTCAGATAGAGATGCTGGAAGCCGGGCACGTTCGGCTGGCCGCCGGGCAGCGTCAGTGGTATCACCTGCACCTTGCCCTCCTGCTCGTAGTGGCTGAGCACCTTGCTGATGTTCGGATGCACCTGCAGATTGTAGAAGTAGATCTTGTCGGCGCCCAGAATGTTCAGCATCTCGATCCATTCGATCAGACGCACGCTCAGGTCATCGTACAGAAAGTCCAGGCCCTTGACACAGACAGCGAACCCCTTCTTCTGATCATCCGGTGGCCGATTGTAGATGACGCGCAGATTGTTTGTGGCCGTGTCGCACTCCTTCTCCACCATGGAAACGGAGCTGGGCACGACGCCGTGGAAGGGCTTGGGTATCTGGCAGGCAATGAGATACGGCTGATAGATGCCCTGCTTGTAGTTGCCCCACTTGTTGTACCAGATGTACTTGTACTCGAACGTCTTCACGATAAACGGCTCCTTCTGCCCGTCGAACCAGAACTGGCAGTAGGTCTTCACCTTCGGCTCGATGCGATCGATCATGCCCAGGATGCGCACCGTCGGCCCCAGCAGCGAGGTGCGACGGATGTCGTAGTAGGCGCCAAATAGCTGAAAGGTGCCGTTCGAGGTGCGCAACGTCTGCCAGTAGATGTTGTTGAACTCCAGCTCGAAGATCGATGGGTATTTGGCGCATGTGGACGACTTCTGCTGCAGAAAGTTCTTGTTCTTGCTCCAGTAGGCAATGGGCAGCGATGGTATCCTCGACTCCACGTCGCGCACCAGCTGATCATCGTCCATGGCTGCAAGGCATAACGAGCGACAAGATATAGTTTGCTATAGATTGCTGGATTAAAGGGATGTCTGTTTGCTTTGTTGCTCACCTGTGCGATTGTCGACGAGTATCTCGCTGGGATCGAAGTGATCGGTTGTGGTGGATGTTGTCTCCGCATAGCGCAGCGTATCCTTTTGCAGCAGGCTGCGGCCATTGAGCGGCAGCTGCTGATAGTCCGGCGGCACCTGGCGATAGTCCTGCGGCACCAGATTCGTGCCATGCATCTTGAACAGGCCGATGATCAGGAAGGACCACACGCACAGTGAGAACAGTATCTTCAATATGACCTTCGAGTGTGCCATCTTTGTTGCTCAAGTCTCGCTGTCTATCTTATCAGTTAGTTGCCTCTTTCAGTTTCCTTCGCGTTTCCTGCTCTGCAATAAGAAATAAGGTGGAAACAAGTTGTAGCATAATTTGCTGTATACTTTAGGGCGCGGGCAAAGTACTTTGCATTTCTTATCGACATTAAGTGAGTCCCCCTTCCCCGCCAGCCCGCCAACCGCCCCGCCACGCCCCTCTGATCAGACCCCAACTGCTCTCGCTTATGAAATGTCGTCATTCATTTTTAATATGTCGGCCAGCCGCGCAGCCATTTCCGTTTCCCTCAGCCTCAGCCCCAGCCTCAGCCTCAGACGCAAAATGTCAACTTGAAAATTGCGTGTAATATTTCTCATAGCGCACAACAACAGACATTGGGGCCAGACGACAGACATCGGCCGTCCATCCATCCGGTCCGAGATGGAGAACTACAGTGATGGGAAAGCAGACGGGCACCTGACACTATCTAAAATTGCGATACAATGGGAGTATTTGCTGGCAAAATGCATTCATAGATTTATCGATCGAAGCTATCGATAGCATGCATTGATAGTTTGAATTATTTATCGTAATTATTTTGTTTTTAATTTTATATACTATCAAACATTAGCAACTCAATCTGTCATATGCAAAAATGGTATACAAATTTTATATTTCGCTATTTGGCTAATTTGGTTAGTTTATAAAAAATGATGTTCACACAATAATGCAATTTTCCACCGAAAATATGTATTATAATAAAATTTAATAATTTATTGGTGCTCCTCAATTCGAAGTCCCTCTAAAAACTTGAACTGAAGAAGAGAAGTTTGGCTGCACTTTAATGTAAATTTGTTTAATTTATTTGTAAGATTGCGGCACAGCTGCACTCAAAATTACACACAAATTGAGTGATTGAAAGCGAAAGTACTTAGCATAAAATGCAATTGTACTCAGCTTAGCTCAAATTTGAATGTATTCAGGCATTGATATTTATTGCACTTTGTTTGAATTCTATTAATTATCTTTTATTGACTGTAAGGAAATATTAACTTAAGTCAACAGTAAAAGAGCTCACAAACAGACGACGGATAATTTTCATTGATTCATAAAAGCGATAATTTAATGAAATAAAGAATCGAGACAGTCTCAAATTTCGCTAAACACGCTTTTCTCAGGTAACAAAATTAAAGAGCCGATCGTCTCTATAGATACGGTTCTGTTTTGCATTTGATGTGTACGCTTCTTCTGTTGTAGCGGAAATTGGTGTTTTATGACGACATTTCGATCAGTTTATTAATTGGCATATAAATGCGAAATATTGCGATAATTTGCGGCTTAATTAAACGATAAATAATGTATGTACATATAGAGCAACTGGCACTTTGTGGCGCCCATTGTGAGCGCATTTTATTTGCCTGCCTGTCACGGCTGGCCTTTTGGTCAATTGCCAACCCTCGGCCAGCGCCACTATTGCCACCCCACAGCTAACCGGTCGCCAGCTCCAGCTCCAGCTCCAGCCGCAGCTCCATCTACATTTCCATCTGGCGCTTGGGACACACGACACGACACTTCAGGCGACAATCTGTTTGTCTATCTGCGCTTTTGTATCTCTGCGTTGCGTTGGTGTACCCTTAGCTCGACCGTTATGTCTGACGGCATGCCTCTAATATTTATGGCACTGCCAGACAGAGACAGAGAGAAAGAGGGGGTGAGAGAGAGAGGGATGCTGCTGTCGACGCTGACCTGCCTCGAGGCGCTTTTTGCGAAGCGATAAACAAAAGGCGTGACCCGCCCAGCCAGCAATGAGGAGCGAGGCCTGCAGCTGAACTGAGCAGAGCTGAGCAGAGCTGAGAAGAGATGAGCTGAGCTATTCCATTCTGCGTTGGGGTAGCCCCACTCATTCATACATAGCTCAATTTTGTCTGCAAATTGCACGTAGTGGCAAATGGACGACAATGGCAACTGTCGGACAAACGTTGCGAGACACTTTAAACTTGTTCCTGTTCCTCTTCCTCTTCCCGTTCCCATTCCCATTCCCGTTCCCATTCCCATTCGCATTGCTGCTTCTGTCTGCGCTTTCAATTGACGTTGTAGCTGCGATTGTGTATCCTAGCTGTGTGTGCCCAGCAAATTGCATGTCCAGTTCATTTCTTTGGCCCAGCCTACAGCTGCCACTGCCACTGCCACACACACAAACACACATCCGTTGCTGCCCCCGCCTTGTGGCACTAAACAGTTTGTTGGCCCTGCCGAGAAGCTTGAGCAGCTCGTGTGCAGCCTTCTCTCTGTGGCACAATGTCTGGCAAGAGTTCTGGCACACCTGAGACTCTATTATGATTGCCTGCCGCTGGGATTGGCCATTTCAAAGGCTGGCAACTGCTACTGCAGCAGCAGCAGCATCAGCAGCAGGCACTTAAAACCCTTCAAAAAGTCCGCACCGCCCGCAGCTTTAATGCAATTTTTACATAATCAAAAACTTTGTGCAACATTTGATGCAGCCCAAAATCAGGCAAATGCAAAGCGCACACACAAACACACATACACACACACAGACATATATACATAGACACAGTGCCTGAGCCAGGTCGCATTCTGGCAGCTTAGAGTTTTTGCTCAAGTGTTTTCCATTTCATTTGCATGCGCCGCAAAAACTTTGCCCAGCACACACACAAAATACATACGCAAACAAACAAACAAACACACACACACACACAGAGAGAGAGAGAGAGAGAGAGAAAGAGACAGCTAGACAGTTAGTTGAAGAGTTAGCGAACATTATACAAAATATTTTGCAACATGCTTTCAACAAGCTTCTTTCTGCATTTTATTTATATTTAGTTCGGTTTTTTTTCACTTTTCTTTTTTTTTTGGCAACATCCTTGAGCTTGTGTTGGCTGTAGGGCTAGTGAAATATGCAGGGACTACCTATCTGCAAGTGTATCTCTGTGTATGTATATGTATCTATATAGCTAACAAAAAGATAGAAAAAAATACAGATATATATGTTTGTGTGCTTGCGCCCGAAGTTGTTATAAATCTCTGATGATTTGCACTCAACTCATCTCAGCTGCATTCAGGGCTAGAGTCAACAGTTCTAATACCCTATACACATAAGTGCATATACACTGGGCCACAAAAGTTTGCATCACTTGTGGCATTATTTTGCTGCAGATTTGGTTTGCGAATTGTATTGCTTAATAATACATATTTGGCTATTTGCAATTTAAGTATTACTTATATATTTGTATTATTTACTATTTAGTAAGAATTCGGACCTCTGGATCCTTGGCCGGTCGCGGAACGGCCGGCTTCTTTAGAAAATTATAGCAATATAAATTATAGCATACCCGTGCTGACAACAGCGTCATCTCCCCACTGAGGATTGGGTTTTAAAGTTTAAAGTTATACCGGCCTGGAAATAGGGTAAACACCCTATGTAGCTTGCCAAATAAAAATCAAAAAAAAAAAAAAATTTAGTAAGAAAATTTCCATTATATTATATAATGATGGTATATATTACCAAATTATCTTTAACAAGCATTTGTTATTTGCTTATAATGTATCTTTCTCAATAATTGATTCAGATGAATGATTTTCCCAAAAAGAATGCCAATAATAATATTTGCAATCAACAATTGTCCAAAGCGTGCAAACAGTGTTACAGAGTATCTAGCAGTCTGGCTGGTCGTCTTGAGATGACAACGTCTCAATCTTATACTGATTGCATTTGAGAGACATTATACAATCGGGCTGCCTGGCAAATGGGATCTGGCAAAAAGGCGTGGACACTAAATACTAAGTGGCGGCTCATTAATCTTAAGTCGATGTGCGCACTTAACCCAAATCCATATCGGGCAAACAAGACATGTCAGGCATTAGCATTAGCATTTACCAGGTACACAACAAGCTCAAATTTGACGGGAGACTTTCTCGAAACTCTCTTTGATATTTCAGGCACAAAATTCTAACACCCAAACGATTTGGGTCAATTCGCTATTTAATACTCGTTACGGTTATGCGATTTTGTTCGGGTTTGTTCTTTTTTTTGGTAGTTTTTTTTTGTTTGTTTTTTTTTGCGGCTACCACAAAATATTCGCCGCAGCAGCAGTTGTTGTTGTACTTGTTGCTGTTGTTGTTGTCGCTAATTTGCTAGGCAAAACAGGTTCGATCTTGAATACGGCTTCTGGCGCTGTACCCCAAAGTGTGTCGCGCCCAAAAAATACATATATATGTACATATGTATGCATGTCTATATCGAAGTGTATACAAAGATACATCGATTTTAATGATGTCCAACTATTCAACTACTTATTCAACTATTGACTCGTGCAGGCGGCAGCAGACAGCTTTCGAATTGGGTCAATGAGCCTCAATGACTTTTACAATTTCAAGACGCGTTCGACAATTAAAAGCAACAAAAAAAAAGATAAAAAAACGAATAGAATAGAATGCTTAACTCGCTCTGCTCCAAGATTCGATTAGCAGCTGCTGTTGCGTCCATTGATCTCCACTTTGGAGCCACACAAGCACACAAAACACATAGCTGACGATCTAACGGAAATGTGTGTTGCGCACGCGCAAAAGCCACCAAACAAGTTTCAGCTGTGTGTGCGTGTGTGTGTGTGTATCTGATAGATATTCTATAGCCTGCCTGCCACTGCCAGTGGCAGGAAATGCGTGTCACAAGGCATTGTTGCTGCAAATTTCTTGAAATAACTCGCTCATGAAGTTTCCCATTGCTGGCAACTTGATGTACAACAACCCCCTCCCCCCCCCCCGCACACCACACCACACCCCCACCACATCGCGACCCCAAGCCCCAAGTGCAGCAAGTACAAGCAATATTTATAGAATTTTCTCTTCTCTTATGCTTGTTGCTGGTTTTTTTTATTCTTCCTCTTTTTCTTTTTTTTGCTTCCTTGCCATTTAATTTGCGCTGCAAGTCGACTTCAGTCACTGAGGCTGATCAGTTGCTGTCTGGCATGTAATCAAAGCTTATCACGCCGCAAATGTCGAGTGTTGTGGTGATTGTAGGGGGCGGAGGGGGGCTTACGAACAACCAGCAGCAGCAAAACCTACAACAAGGGACTCTCCTGACAGGCAGCTGCTGCTGCTGCCACAGCACACACACACACACACACACACACACACACACACACACACACACACACACACATAAAAATACACACACAGAGGCGTTTCATTGTTTATTTTGAGACAAAGCTGTGCCCCCTGGCGAAATGAAGGATGGCTGCAAAAAAAACCAAACAAAAACAAGTAAGAGTGCTCTAGTCGGGAGTGCCCGACTACGAGATACCCTGAACCCAGTCCTTACAATCATTCATATTAATCTAAACACACACATGCTGCAGTACAAGCAGTACAAGCAGTGCAAGCGGTCTAAGCAGTTAGCTTGCTTTTCGCTGAGCCCCACATAATGGAAAGTTAAATCTTAAATAACTTCTGTGTTTATCGTCCGATCTTATTGAAATTTTTGGGGCAAACAATTGTCAATAATATGTGTGACCAAACCAAATTGCAAGGTCGTACCTTCAAAAATGCGTTTTTTTAACTTTTGGGGGGTTTGGGGGTGGTATCCAAAAAGTGAAAAATTTGTTCATGTGTATGCTATTCGAGATTATACATGTCAAATTAGGGGCCTCTAGCTCTTATAACTTGTAAGTTATATCCAAAAAACGCTGGTCTAAAATCGAAATTTATCGATAACTTTTGAACGGGACGAGCTATCGATAAATTTTAATAAACTTGATCTGTCCCGGGATTAGGAGAACTTATGTTCCAAATATGAAGTCTCTAGCTCTTGTAGTCTCTGATATCTGTGTGTTCATACAGACAGACAGACGGACAGACGGACAGACGGACAGACGGACAGACAGACGGACATGGCCAGATCGACTCGGCTATTGATACTGATCAATAATATATATACTTTATATGGTCGGAGATGCTTCCTTATGCCTGTTACATACATTTGCACAAACCCATAATACCCTTTTTACCCATTTTTAATGGGTTCAGGGTATAATAAAACAAGTAGTGAAGGATTCGGCGTGCCGAAGATCTTATACTCTTTTCGAACCATAAGGCAATTTCGACTCTACCAACTGCACCACTGAAATTTCATATGCTGTACAAAATAGTTTTGTCGCGTAACATTTCTTTTGTTTGTTCTAAGAATATTTAATTCATTGCCAGTTGTATGGCAGCTATAAGATATAGTGGTCCGATCGGGGCAGGCTCCGACCAATGTGATGTCCCGTTGAATAATAAGTGTCTGTGCAAAGTTTTATAGCGATGGCTCAAAAACTGAGGGACTAGTTTGCATACATATAGACAGACAGACAGACGGACAGACGGACATGGCTTGATCAATTTGTTTTGTCATTCTAAGCATACTGGCAGTAACTTTTAGGGGTCTCCGACGCTTTCTTCTATGCGTTACAAACTTCAGGACAAACTTAATATACTATATTCATCGAAAAGAGTGTAAAGAACCATGTATTTTCTTCGAAAAGAATATAACAAGTGAGGAAGGATTATGTTCGGCATGCCGAAAATTTTATACTGTTTTTCGGAAATTTTTTTTTTGGCCAAAAATAGAATTGCGAAATTTTATTTTTAATCTATTGCGGGTGTCAGAATTAGTAGAAAAATACATAAGAAAACCGATTCTGGGGAGGTTAATTTTTGAGTCTAAAATCAGGCCAAAAATAACAAAAGTTTTAGCTTGAATGAACCGATTTAAGTGTACAAGGAAATTGAAGGCGATAACATTAAAAACATGGGATTTATGGCCAAAACCGACTACGAGTTGTATGGCAGCTATAAAATATAGTATTTGGGGGTCTCTGACGCTTCCTTCTATGCATTACACACTTCAGCACAAAGTAAATATACTATTTTCATTGAAAAGAGTATAAAAAGAGCTGCATGCAGCAGCAACTTAAATCGACTCTGCGTGTTCAGATCGTGTGAATCTTGTGTCTGGCCTATAAGTACTTGCAGCTTACGGTGGGGGACAGTTTGAAAAGGCAAATGACACTAGCTTGAAGCTTCTAGGTCCTAAGACATTTGATTAAAAACTGCTTTTTTGCGAATCTTACATTACATTTAATATTATTAATTGTCTGTAACTTAAAATTCGAAATATTTTCTTGGCTCGTCTATTTTTTGTCGACTTTATACAAATAAAATAAATAAATAATATATACATTTGAATATTTTGCAGTAGTTTTATGTTTGAATTTGCTTAATTCTCTGTAACAAAAAAAAGTAATCAGGCTTAAAGCTTATCAAAGAATTGCTATAGCGCCTTGCAGTTTGGTTTTAGTAATAAATATAGAAGTAGCTAAGCTATTTGTAGCCCAACGATTGCTTATTTAAAAAAAAAACAATAAAACCTGATACAACATATTCACATAGCAACATTGTATATTTGTATTCCTGTTCATTGATTCTCAAAAAAACGCATAATCAATCATTTGCTTCTTAATTTCTGTCATTGCTGAATGACAAAAAAGAAATATACATATATGTTTGTATATATTTAATGATTTTTCTGAAAGTTGTTGCACGCTATGAGCACAAATTACGCTTATGGACTTCTGACTCATTTGCGTTCGAGCCGTTGGGTGTTTTTATAGATCAATTCACAATACGACAGTTGAACAGCAGCGCAGTTTTATGGCCGCCATTGATTGAGTTTTATGACAGCTTTCTCGACTAGGTTTATTTGTCTGTCCGTCTATAATTACCGCAGCTCGCCGCATTATCGATAAGTCCGATCTCAAGCCAAGCCAAGCCGACAATGATTTCAATAAGCTCTTTGGGAGCATTGTTTTTTGGCCATGAGCAATGGGCGTTTCAATAGCAATGTGTGCGTACATTTCTATCTCATCTGGCATTCTCTCTGGTGTCTATCAGCATAAGCATACGTTTATATCTGCATATTCATCAGTTATGCGAGAACAAGAATCGACTGAGGCCGACAGCAAATAGAAAATATAAATGAAATGAAATGGAATGGAATGGAATAGAATTGCTAAAGTGGCACAAGAAACCGTTCGATTCGCTGCTTGACAAACACAGCAGCCGTTTAGCATTGAGATACATTTTGTATCTGACAGCTACACGCATTACTTTCTAGCTGGCACTGGCGAGTTGGCGTTTTTTCTACTCCTACTTCAACTTCTACTTCCACTTCAACTTCAACTTCTACTTCTTCTTTTATTAAAAAAGTCGCACGCACTTAAAATGCACAGGCGCAAAGTGGCGCAAATGAACTTAAGTATCGTGCGTGCCTACGTTTGAGAGACGTATCTTATGGATGCGTCTACGCACACAGCAACAACAAACACACACACACACACACGTACGCACACACATGTGTGTGGCAGTGTGCCTACCTCACCAACTGTTGTATCTGTATCTGTGTATCTTTAGCTGTATCTGTTTCTCCAGCTGTCCCTCTATCCGCATCCGCATCCGCATCCGTATTCGCATTCGCATCACATCCTTTTATTTGCGTATTTGTGCGTGTGACAAGGACATGAGTCGCTGCTTTAAACTTCTAACGCCCCACCGATATATCTTTTACTCACTTCGCATTTGCCCCGCGGCTGCCTGTCGATTGATAGCGAAATGATTTTTCGTTATGTCGCCGAAAAGTTGATTTTCCTTCTTCTCGAAATGACATTTTGTATCTTTATCGTATTACACGACTTCTGTGTGTGCCTGGCGGATACATTTCACTCACACACACACACATACGATTGCCAAATTTAATTAGAAATAATGCAATTACTTACACACACACACACACACACACACACACACACACACACACACACAAATAGAGGGGTGGGGGGCAACGTCAAAGCTCTGATGTCGTCTGCATTTGACAACATTTTCGATGCTCGATTCGCGATTCCCGATTTGCAATTAAAATTTCGCCCTCGAACTGATTAATGATTTATGAACTGTAGCTGAGAGCTGCCCCATTTGCACAATTTTCGACGTTTTTTCTGGTTTTTTTGTTCGTTCTTTCGCCAAAGTATCTTTCCACACATTCAAATTACGTGCAGTGCCATCGCACATTGCCATATTGCGATTCTCAATTCAAATGATGCCAAAAATTGGCGAAAGGAGAAACAAAAATGATGGAGTTAATGTGGAAAAAATCGCAATCAGCCCGTTGTCGATTATCGTTTGCTTTTTAAACAGCGCGACGTTTGTGCTCAACAAAATGGAAAAAAAAACGACAAGGGAAAATTATGTACGAATATCTCATAAATTCAACAGCAGCAGCAGCAGCAGCAACAACAACAACAAGAACAGCAACTGCAATCGCTGTCAGTGATTTAAAATGTTTAACAATTAACAAACAATGCGGCAAATTGTCAAAAGACATGAAACGGGCGTCGCTTCGGTCGTTGGTTATTGGTCGAATGGCGGCCAAAATGCAAATTGTCGACTGCAATATAAATTGCGCAAAGTGAGCCGCCCACTAGCCCCTCCCCCTTGCCACTCCCACTCCCTCTTCCCACTAACAACCAACCACCCATCAAACAGCAAATATATAGGTAATATAAATGTTTGGTTCAGCCAGCTCGTTAAATTGTATCTGCATCTGCAACTGCAATCTGTATCTGTATCTGTATCTGTATCTCTATCTGTATCTGCATGTTGTGCATGCCAAGAGCTTGCGTCTCACGCAAATGCGACGGAAGTGCTTGCCAATCAAAAAATATTTAATAACGTCAGGCAAATGCTAGCAAAACTACAAAAAAAAAGAAAAAACCTCTCGAACTTCGTTTAGCTTTTGAGACACACGCACTCAAAACGTTTACGTTAAACGACTACAACTACGTTGGCATCTTCTACGGCAGCAGCTAATATTATTTGAGAATTAAAAACATTTAGTCAGAATGCGTGCAATTACATTTAAGTACAGCAATTTGCATTTGTATATGCAACAGCTCTTTTGTATTTGCATCAACAGCATTATACTCTTCTCGAAGAAAATAGTATATTCAGTTTGTGCTGAAGTTTGTAGTGCATAGAAGGAAGCGTCGCAGACCCCCAAAAGTTACTGCCAGTATGCTTAGAATGACAATACAAATTGATCTAGCCATGTCCGTCTGTCTGTATGTATGCAAACTAGTCCCTCAGTTTTTGAGCTATCGGGATGCAACTTTGCACAGAGAATTATTATTCAAAGGGACATCACATTAGTCGGAGCTGCATGGATCGGACCACTATATCCTATAGCTGCCATACAACTGGCAGTCGGTTTTGGCCATATATCCGATCTTTTCAAAGCTATCGCCTTAAATATCCTTGTACACATGAGCATCCTTATAACTCAACGCTTAAAATTTCAAATAGATTCAGTTATAATTAGCAAAGATATGCGTCATTAAATATTTCGCTGGTGCAGTTGGCAGAGCGAAAATTGCCTTAAGGTTCGAAAAGAGTATAAAATATTCGGCACGCCGCAGATAATCCTTTCCCACTTGTTTTTAATTGTTATGATATTTAGCTTTTGTGTAGCGTGGACGTATTACGTTACTCTATTACGTTATTGAATGCATTTTGTGCTATTATTATATATGTATAAGCCTAATTGGCCACGTTAGTATAATAATAACATACATGTATATTGCTGTTGTGATTTGCTACAACGTCCTTTAGCAATCTTAATCATAATACGTGCCTTAATTACGTCATGACGTAACTTTCAGCTTTCAAGGCTGTACTTAATATAATATATTCAGCTACATAGCTTTTTACAACAAATATTTATGACGTAAGACACACAAGACGTAATTGCTAACGTTGTTAGAATTAGATGAATGCATTCAGCTGCAATTGAGCAGTATTATAATCAGCTGCTGATGAGACTTTGCACCTTATAACACTTAACAGCAACGCCGGTTACGTCATTGCTTACGTTGCGCTGCGCTAACGAGGAGCTGTGCTGTGCTGTGCCCCCAACTGACCCACCACCACAAGAGGCAGCACATCAATCAGCATCATCAGCTACAACAACAACCAACGTATTTTCATCTTGCAAGCTTGCTTGCCAGCTCAGCTAGCTAGCTAGCTAGCTTGGCTCATCCTGCAACCTGGCAACGGCGACTGCCAACTTATTATGCCAATTTACAGATGGCACACCACAGCAGAATACAACCACAACAGCAGCCACAACAGCAACACATACACACACTGTGGTGTATGACGAGTCGCCAACGAGCTAGCCAACGAATTGAGAAACAATTTTACGAAAAGCAAATCAACGTTTAGCTTCAAAAAAAAACACAAAAAGGCTGAATAAAAGAGGGGCAGGGGGGTAACAAAAACTTGCGGCACGTTGCCTATAAATGCGACACGAAATGTTTAGCTTTGGCTTTACTCGTTGCTGCATGCCACTGAAATCTGCACAGCGAACATGCAGCTAACTAACTGCAAGACATGTCTCTTCCTCTCCTCTCTCTCTCTCTCTCTCTTTCTATCTCAGGCGTTTCTTGTGTGGTTGTGAGCTGTGTGCCTAGTCCTACAGTGTTATCATGGGCACCAGGCAGTTAATGTGGTTGCTGCTGCTGCGGCTGCGGCTGTTGTTGTTGCTGTTGTTGTTGCAGATTTTTGCGTGTTTGATTTTCTTGTCACGTTTCTGCTAACAACATAAGGAAGCAGTCAAAAGCTGGCTGCCATCCCCAAAGCGGCAGTCACTCAGCGCAGCCTGCAATGGAATCAGAAGCAGCAGCAGCAGGAGCTGCAGATGCACATAGACAGAGACACAGACAGAGATAGAGACAGAGGCTGAGCTGCCGGAGTTGTCAACAGCATTTGAATGACGTGCAGAGAACGTAAACGTAAAGCGGCGTATCTGCAAGTTCGTCCCGCGTCAGTCAGTCAGTCAGTCAGTCAGTCGGAGCGCTGACTTTGATTGCAATGCGCCAAGGATGCTGCCCTGACAGACAGTGCCGCAGCAGCAGCAGCATCGACATCGGTGGCATCGTGCAACGCTTCAACGCACATTGCATTGCCGAAATTGTCAAGACGTTGACGACTTGGTGACTTGGCAACCCTGAGCGACAGACCGACAGAAGGACAGACAGACAGACAGACAGACAGACTGATAGTGTGGAGGAGCGCTGAGCGGGGCACAGACTGAGTAAATTGTGGCACATCAATTTCTGATAGAAGACAAATGCTGTGTAGCCCCAATCCCAGCTTTGCCCCACCTTTCGCTACGCTCATCGCCTAATGTGGCGGCAAAATGTCAATAGTTGAGGGCAAGGTGCTAAGCGGTTGCTAACGCTTTGGTTTAAATCTAACGCATTTCGCAGTGACTTACATAATGCATACGCAAACGTTAAATGCAATCACGTAATACAGTTTGCATACACAAGATCACATCTGATCTGATTTTTGTAATATATATATATATATATTGCCGTTTCAATCGTTTGACAAAAATATCTAATATCTATCAGAATCTGATTTTGCTTATCAAAATCTCAAATCTGAACAAGAATTTTCTTATATTTTTTCTATATCTAACTCCCATTCGTCTTCTTCTTGATATATACATCGGTTTTCGTTTTGATATACACAGAACAGTTGTTGTAGAGCGTTTATTACCACAAGATGTGGGTCAAAGTTGCTGTGGACTTTCTTAAATATGTATTTTATTCTAGAACTATTTTCTTTCTTTACACTAGCATAAAATGGAAAAAAACAGAAACTTTTGATATACCCTATTGCAACTGGTATAAAGGGTCTACTGGAAATGTACCAACGCTAAACAAAACAAACATCAAAAGCGGACAAAGAAAAAGGAACGCAGTTTATACATAATACTTATGTATATGTGTGTGTGAGTTTGTATGCATGTTTTTGTATGCACAAAGGTGGGTATTGTGATTGTATGCGGGTACGTAGTACCCTGTAGGCCGTAGCCATGGGTGGTTTGCCTGCAGCTGATGTTGTTGTTGTTATAGCTATTTTTGCTCCTCGGTACAGTTGGCTATTTGACGTCGGCGGTTTTTCTTTAAATACCCTGTAGCCGCAAACTAGCGTAAATGGGGTACATGGTTAATGTGACAGGCAGATGAAGTCTAGGGCATTAGCGAAAAGATTAAGTATATTGATTGTGGATCAACATAAAAAGACAAGTGTCTATATAGATCCCATACTAAATCAAATCAAATCAATTATAAAGAATCGCAGTCACAAAATGAGTGAGATTTATAACTTGGTTTTATAGCTGCAAACATTTTATTACACTTGTAAACCATTTTATGAACCAAAAAACCTTTGCTTGTTATTTAATTACGCTCGTTAAACATTTTATAAAAAAACGCATAAAACCTTTGCCTAATATTTGACTAAGCTCGTTAAACATTTTATAAACGAATATAAGGTTTACTATTAGTTGTAACAGTATAAATGCATATAAGTTAATGAATATTTTTCAGATTAACGATTACAGAGTATCATCAAGTGGCGCACTTCTTAGCTAACACATTCTAACTGGCGCTGCGTGGCTTTTGTAAGAATTTGAACTTTGGAGGCAAAAGAAGAGAAAGGAAAAGATCCGAGTACAAAGCGCGGCGGCACCAACACCATAAACACCACCAGCAGCAGCAGCCAGCCCCCCACATTTGTGCTGTGCGATTTGCATGTGCAATTTATGCTTTTGATGGCCGTCGTCCATGTCGTCCTGGTTGTCCTTGTTGTGCTCGTCGCCATCGCCGGCGCACTGCATGTTAATGAAAGGCAACTGCAGATGCAACCACTGCGCCCACTGCAAACGGCTGCCGTGGCATGGCCGAGATGTCATGAGCCGCTAAAGCAACTGCCGCCAGCAGCAGCAGCAACAGCAGCAGCAGCAACAGCAGCAGCAACAGCAGCAGCAACAGCAGCAGCAACGGATTTTGCTCGTCGTGAGCTTAGATTCTGTGCAGATTGTGTTGCGGCAGTCATTTGTTGGTTTACTGTTGGCCAGGTAACCCAAAGAGAACCAACAACAACAGGCAGCAGCAGCAGCAGCAGCAGCAACGACAACGGCAACGGCAACAAATGCCACAAATGCCTAGGGCCAAATGCAATGTGGCACATGAGCGAGCAATGTGCACTACTTAGGTAAGTACACACACACACACACACACACACAACACACATATATATATATATATATGCATATACATGAGGTAGCTGTGCTTGTGTGGTCCTTCCACAGAAAAAAGCCACAGCAAGCTATAAAGAGTTGTGTTCTGAGAAGTGCGCATAGAAAGGATGCTGCAAGCATAGCTGCGAGTGTAAGCGAGACAAATAGCCTCAAAAAACATAATGTTAATTAAAAACGAAATATAATAAAGACAGAGTTGTTATACAATTAAAATAAATGCAGCTGTGGTTCGAGTTAGTGCGCTTTCTTTATAGCAAACACTCTTTCTGCTTAACATCCACACTGTTTGATAACAGATCGTATACAGTTTTTAGAGCGAGAAGTTATTGTAGTATAATATTAATATTCTATGAAAGAAAGCATTCAAGACAATCGATATCGCAGCTATCGCTATCGATAGCTCATGGCGAACAAACATACTGAGAGTGGAGCACTTTGGAGTGGCATAGAGAAATGCAATAATGCTCTTAATGCACCGCACAAAGCAAATGAAGTCTGCACTGCGCTCAAGACTTTGATTCGCATTAACGTCAATTAACAATGTTTGATAGGCTTGGCCAACGGACCAGACCAGGCCAGGCCAGACCAGACCAGGCCAGGCCAAGAGTCGGCCACCCCCACGTCATTTGGATTGCGATTGCTCATTGGCCGGGCTGGCTGGCGGGACTTGTTGCCTTTCACTTGCCGTTTAGCTGCTTGTTGGCTCTCGTGGCAAGTTGTTGTTGCTGTTGCTGTTGCTGTTGTAAGTTGCAAGTTGCAAATGTAACTGGCCATGTTGCCAGTCAGGCTAGCTGGCTGGCTGGCTAGCAGGCAAGCAGTCATTCATCAGGTTACTGCGCTCGGCGCCCGACAGCCATCCAATTAAGCTATAAAAATCTTAATTTAATTATTTGCCACACGAACAAAGCCAGAACACACATTCAGCGCGCACACACACACACACACATACATACATGCACATTCAACATTCAACATTTGCCATTCACATTCACATTTGCAGTCGCAGTCACATTCGTATTTGATGCAGTACAGCAATGTCGGCGTCGGAGATGGAGACGGAGCCGTAGACGACGATTTATGGTGGCCGGTTTTTCTTCATTTCAGTTGAGTGGTGCGCGGGGAACTGTCAGCGGCACGGGGCACAGGGGCAAGGGGGCAGCAGCAAGCGGCATGCATTTTTCATGAATTAGTTCATATAAAAGTCAAATGCACAAAACGTACACTGGCAACTGGCAGCCGGCAAACAGGGCTTGTGGGGCGTTTAGCGGGGGTGAAGAGCTTCCAGAATTGGAGCTCTGTGCAGCCTGACGAAGGGTTAACCCAAGCGAGGGGTACTTGTTTTGCTGCCGCTGCTGCCGCTGCTGCTGTTGTGGCGACGGCAGCACATAAACAGATTTGTGGCCGCAAAACAAAACAAGCCAAAAATACAGCAAAAAATCGTATAAAACCAGCCAAAAACGAAACTAAACGGGTCGTAGGATTTGCTCGACTGCAATAATAGCGTGTATTCATTTGCGCTTCTTTCATTTTATCAACTAAGCGATATATTAATATATATTTATTAAGCATACGCATCGTTGAACATAAGGTTTTAAGATCCATATCATATAAATTGGGAGATTTGGGGTTAATTATAATACTAATTTCACTGAAGATTGAAATCACATTATATTATTATTATTATTACAAAAGCAACAAATAGCCTTGATATAAACAGTGATTGCACAATTAACTTGAAGTTAGTTAAGCTTTAAATATTTTAGCTATTACATACAGATATTTACTGATCGAAAATTATCATTATTTGTATTTATAGATTCGCTTGTTTCTCTCATCGCTCCTCAGTCATTTAAGCGCCTTAAAGTACAGGGTATAAGGGGTACATTGGTATTTATGTGTTTATGTGGAGAATTGAACGGAGTTTTGTGGCAGCTAAGGAGCCGCCTTGCCCCCAACCATTACGCCCCTCAACCGAATCCACATAGGTGCATACGTTCGTTCAGCTGAGCAAAGCGCCTCTCTTGTTGATTTTTCGCTGCATAATTAATGAAACGAAAGCATTTGGCAGTGCTTCTCTACTTCTTCGTCTCCTGCTTGCATACTGCTGCTCCAACTTCAACTTCAACTGGGATGCCAACAAGCTTCTGCATCTGCTTCTGCTTCTGACTGGGTTTGTTTATACATATGTGTGTGCGTGTGTGTGTGTGTGTGTGTGTGTTGTGGGCTGGCACATAAATTAGATGCATGAGGCCGGGGCCAGAGATAATACGCCCGATTATGCGAAAGCGTGCCGACCTTAGAAATCTCTTGGCCGTTTCAACTTGGCCAACGGAATCAAAATCAAAATCAAAGGCAACAGCAAGAGCAACAGCAACAGCAATGGCTATTGCTAACAGCTTCCATGCGAGGAATGCAGTCAGCAGCTTTTTCGGGCCAACGCTGCCTCAACTCAAAGCCCAGTCAGCAGGATAAAACGAGTCGTTTCATCTTGTTGCTGTTGTTGTTGTTGTTGCTATTGTGGGTGTTGGTGTGGGTTGTGCCCGCTGGCCATTTCATGGCCTGCCACTTGATACAAAAACAGCCACAGACAGAAGGAGGGATAGACAGAGAGAGAGAGAGAGAGAGAGAGAGAGAGAAAAATGAAAGAATTACCCTGAGTAGCTGGAGAGCCAGAGGAGAGGGTTGCTATGCGGGGTCGGTTGGCTTAACGTGCTAGCAAAATGACCAAAAGGAAAGAAAACAGCAACAGCAACAGCAATAACAACAACAACAGCAATAACAACAACAATTGGCACGGCACATTGAACAAGTTAAAATATAATAAGTACATAGGTTTCTCAATGTATATCTATGTGTGCGTGTGTGTGTGTGTGTGTGTGTGTGTGTGTGTGTGTGTGTGTGTGTGTGTTGCTCTTATTGAACACTGAAAGTGGCAAGCGCAACAAAAAAAGAACAGCAATTTATTTTCAATAGCAAATCTTGGTTGTGCCAGAGTGTCAAGGAACAAGGAAAAAGCGCCTGCGAATGGGAAAACCGTGAAAACAAGCTAAGCAAATTAATTGGCAATCGTTTGAACAGCAACAAAATCCATTAGAAAACTCAATACCGTATCATAAAATATTTACAGCACTGATTTTGTTTAGCATTTCACTAGTAGAAATCACTTGAAATACGATTTACAACTAAGATTTACAAATAAGTTGAACAAACCTTTAAATAGAGCAAGTCAATTTAAAGCAGAAAACGAGTTCTGAATTGAAAACTTTAAGACTCGATTGATCGATATAGTATATTTCGATACTCTTCGGTGCCTTGGGCTATGGCTTTTTGGCCACCCACTTTTAGGAAAAGATAGAAATTGCCAGAACAGTATTATGTGCTTGTGTCGGATTATAAGTCAATATTTACAACGTTCTGAAAATGTTGAATGGATTTATTTATTCTTTTGTCTTTGTGTTTAAGGAAATGGTAAATACTGTGGCATTTGCTTTATGATGAAAGGCGTTGACGGATCGATGTGTAACTGAATATAAAGTGGATTTCTGCTAATGTGATTTAACTGTTGATTAATTTAATAACTTTTGGTTTGCAAATCAGATTTGTGGAATTAAAGTTTGGTCACTGTAGCCTCTTACTATAATAGATTATGCTTATGGAAACGAGTGCTTATTTCACATATAGCTTATTGATCAATTACAGTTGTTGTTCAGTTTTTAAGCTGCTACTATTCAAACCCATCCGCTTCACTTCACAGATATTATTGGAAATAAATATAATGGTTGCATATTTACCTGAGGACTTCTGTTGCTGCTATTGTTGTATTTGCTGTAGTTGCTGCAAAGAAACAAACAATATGTGGTTAGAGTCGGAATATCTAATTTTTTCTGCTTGCGACTTTAAAGCCGTCGCCAAACAATAACGCACAATTGAGCAAAATGT
The DNA here is from genome assembly GCA_035042425.1 of Drosophila flavopinicola. Taxonomy (NCBI): domain Eukaryota; kingdom Metazoa; phylum Arthropoda; class Insecta; order Diptera; family Drosophilidae; genus Drosophila; species Drosophila flavopinicola. The sequence goes on along the minus strand of JAWNLL010000455.1, from coordinate 161,363 downwards.
ATAAAAACAAGTGGCAAAGGATTATCTTCGGCGTGCCGAAGATTTAATACTCTTTTCGAACCTTAAGGCAACTTTCACCCTGCCAACTGCATCACTGAAATTTTGATATGCTGTACTAAATCATTTTATCGCGTACAATTTATTTCTTTTGTTCCAAAAAACATTGCCAGTTGAATGGCAGCTATAAGATATAGTGGTCCGATCCGGCCAACTCCGATCAATGTGATGTCTCTTTGAATAATAATTTTCTGTGCAAAGTTGTATCGCGATAGCTTAAAAAACATGGGATTTATGGCCAAAACCGACTTCCAGTTGTATGGCAGCTATAAGATATAGTGGTCCGATCCGGCCGGTTCCGACCAATGTGCTGTCCCGTTGAATAATAAGTCTCTGTGCAAAGTTTTATCTCGATAGCTCAAAAACTGAGGGACTAGTTTGCATACATACAGACAGACAGAGTATAAATATGAAAATAAGAAGAGAAAGAATGCTAGTCTAAAATCGGCTTTCGGCTGGGTTTACCTCTAAGCTCGTTAATTTTATTTGCCCTTTGCGGTGGAAGCTGCCGGGTAACGACTGCTCCTGCTGCCTTGTCTCAAGTGTGCGACTCTAAAAAATTGAAAAAAGGACGACTTACACACACACACACACACACGCACACACACACGCACGCACGCACACACACAGCGAGGCACTTGACTGTTCGTGTATGCAAAAAGCCAAAGTCAAGTGGCAAGAGGCCGAGGCTGAGACCGAGGCTTAGCCCAGTGCCAGTGGCAGTGGCAGTGGCAGCTTTGGGCTGCATCTGGCAGCTGGAGGAGAGTCGCCAGCTCCCAGTTGCCAGGTGAGAAAACAGAAAATGCGGTTCAAGGTTTTTTTGGGGTGTGTGTGTGTGTGTGTGTGTGTGTGTTTCGTGGCACGAGCTGCGGGCGCACAAGTGAAAGTGAATTATTAAAAACAATTGCAATTGGCGCTGCTGATAAGTGCACTCACTGGCCGGCCGCGCTTTAAGGGGCTACAGTTCAGTTGTTATTGCTGCTGTTGTTGTTGCTGTTGTTGTTGTTGTTGCTGCTGCTGCTGCTGTTGGCGGGCAGCAAACAAACAAACAGGCCACGCTCGAGTGGTTTTTGTTGTCGCCTGCCTTTGCACGCTTGTAGCGGGCTGAAGCGAGCTGAATCGAGCTGCGGCCCCACATAAATGCTTGTCATTCAAAAAGTGGCACGAGTCGTATGGCGAATGTCAATAACTGGGTCTTTATTCAATGCTTTTATCGGGCATTGGGTGACGAATGGGTTGGCCGTAGTTCGATTGGGCGGGGGCTCAGCTGTTTTTAGACATTATCAGCTATCGCATTTTATATTTATACTCTTCTCGAAGAAAATACTATATATTCAGTTTGTGATGAAGTTTGTAACACATAGAAGGAAGCGTCGCAAGCCCCCAAATGTTACTGCCAGTATGCTTAGAATGACAATACAAATTGATCTAGCCATGTCCGTCTGTCTGTCTGTCTGTATGTATGCAAACTAGTCCCTCAGTTTTTGAGCTATCGTGATAAAACTTTGCACAGACACTTATTATCCAACGGGACAGCACATTGGTCGGAACCGGCCGGATCGGACCACTATATCTTATAGCTGCCATACAACTCAAAGTCGGTTTTGGCCATAAATCCCATGTTTTTTAAGCTATCGCGATACAACTTTGCACAGAAAATTATCATTCAAAGAGACATCACATTGGTTGGAGCCGGTCGGATCGGATCACTATATCTTATAGCTGCCATACAACTGACAAAAAGATTTTTTACAGCATATGAAATTTCAGTGGTGCAGGTGGCAGAGTCGGCACGCCGAAGATAATCCTTCCCCGTTTGTTTATTCTTATTCTGTAGCCAAATTAGAATTTTGGATTAGGAATACTAATAATATATACACGCTGTTAGCATAGCGATAGCGATCAATTAGAAGTCTTCTTCGTAATTGACACCTTTGACACGTCCATGCTGTTCACAAATTGACAAAGGGAAATAGAAATTCAACAAAATAAACGCAGTTTTTTTCATAAAAATAACAGTTTTAGTTGTATGTGAGATATTTTGATTCACGTTAAACTATATCTGATGATATTTGTGTAATTTTATGTAGCTAATAGCAAATGAAATGTGCCTCGGGTCAATTTAATGAAATACATTTTTAAGATATGTGTATTTCAAATAAGCTATTGAGGTTAAGTATACGCCTAGTATATTACAAATTAAAAACAAGTCAAGTACTCCTAATGAACTGAATCTTTGTTTAATTTATATCAACACTTTTTTGTGACTAGGCAAAAAAAAACAAACTTCAATAAACTAAAACAACATGATAGCTAACACTAATTGCTAACCACTTCAATCTAGCAAAGAAAACCAAGCAGTTATATTCAAAGATTATTTGAAATAATTTAAATGGAAACTGCATAAAATGTGCTCAAGAAAAATAGTGCACAGTTCACAAATTTCGATTACAAATAGTTGGCATAGACTTGTAAGGCTATGCGATTTGTCAAGTTGACATTTATTGATTTGCTATCTGGCCGAAAGATGGCAGACTGAGGCAGTCGACAGTCGACTGACTGACTGACTGCAGCATGTGTGCGTATTTATTGTGGATTGAACGTATGTATGTATCAAAGAAATTAAAATAAACTCGAATTTTCAGCAAATGCTCAAGTCCTTTTTGTGGTTTGTCTTTGCTTTTGTGTTGATGCCGCCGCTCAGCTGAACGATTTTGTCTTTTGATTAATGTCTATGCCAAGTGCAGCTGCAGCTGCAAATGGACCACCCAGCCCCAGCCCCAGTCCAGGCCAAAGGCCCACTAATCCCAGTGAGCATTACCATAAGCATGAGCTCGCAATGACTTCAAGCCAGTGCTAAAACTCGACTCCAGTCTCAAGTCTCGATGTATGCAAATGTCAGTCAAGTGGAGACTGTAAATTGCTTGAACGGGCTCCGTTTCCAGTGTTGACAGCTGTTCTGTTTTGCTGGCTTCTCTCGACATTGCTCATACGCAGCGTTTGCCTCGAGCCAAATGAAGTTACTTGCGGTTGCTGTTAGTTTTTAAACAGTTGTGTTGTGTTTTTGCTTTTTTGGTTTTGGTTTTGCTTTTGCTAGTGCTGTCGCTATTGCTGTTGCTGCTGCTGCTGTCAGGCATCGTTTTTCTGCACATATGTGTGTGAGAGACTTGATTTATGTCGCTTTATTTCATTTTAATTGAAAAACTTGCAAACTGAGCGACCAAAGCCAAGTGGAATTTACGCCCAGCCAACGCACAAAAGAGCAAATATAATTAAAATGGCATTTAAAATGTTTTCGGCTACCGGCAGCAGCAACATCCGTAACATCAGCAGCAGCAGCAGCAGCAGCAACAGTTACAATATCAGCAAAAGTAAATATGCAAGCTCCAAATATATGTAATGGCATAAAAAAGTAAATAAATTACTACACAAAAGCACAAATGTAAATAGAATGACTTTATTAAAAAGCTGTGCGCACCATCAACAACAACAACAACAACAACAACAACATGAACAGCAACATCAACAGCAGAGGGCAGAAAAAAAGGATAGGCGATGTTTATAAACTTTCAGTGTGCAAATAATAAAGACATTCGCCAGTTCTATGGCTCTATGGGCGAAATAAGTAAAAGTAAATCGTGCTAGCTGGACTACCGCCCGGGTTCTCAGTGCAACAAACGACCCACAGACAACCAACCAGTAATGGCAGCCCCGCCACGCCCCCCCCACCCTAACGCCCAGTTTGGGCGACCTTTTTCTATGACAAATGCAAATGACGCACTCGGAGCTGTTTTTGTCGTTGGCGACTTTAAAACGGGGCGCAGTGGTAGAAAAATATTGCGAAAGAAATATAATAAAATAAATAAATCTATGCAGAATTTGTGGGTGCACAGTGGTACCAAAGAGACAGCCGCTGTCAGCAAACAAGCAAAAATCTAATTTAAAGACTGTAATGTTATTGTTATATGTGGAAATAACAACACTGAAAGCAGATAAGCAGCTGCTTATGTAGTTGACTACTTATAATAAATTTATGAGCACTTGTGAATTAATTCCATTGCATATATATCCTGCAAAAGGCGCAAGTAAGAGTGCTCTAGTCGGGAGTGCCCGACTAGGAGATACCCTGAGCCCAGTCCTTTCATTCATTCATACTAACCTATCAGTGTACATACATGCAAGCACAGACATGCTGCAGGCAGTGAAAGCAGTGCAAGCAGTTAGCTTGCTTTTTCACTGAGCCCCACACAATGGAAAGTTAAGTCTTAAACAACATCTGTGTTTATTGTTCGATCTTATTGAACTTTTTCGGGGGATTTTGGGGTGGTATCCAAAAAGTTAAGTATTTGTTACAAGTGTACGCTATTCGAGATGATACATGACAAATTTGGTGCTTCTAGCTATTATAACTTTTAAGTTATGGCCCAAAAACACTGGTCTGAAATCGAAATTTATCGATAACTTTTGAACGGGACGAGTTATCGATAAAATGAAACAAACTTGTACTGTTCCGGGACAACGAGAACTTATATTTTAAATATGAAGTCTCTAGCTTTTATAGTTTCTGATATCCGCGTGTTCATACAGACGGACATGGCTAAGTCGACTCGGTTGTTGATACTGATCAAGAATATATATACTTTATATGGTCGGAGATGCTTCCTTATGCCTGTTACATACTTTTGCACACAACCATAATACCCTTTTTACCCATTTTTAATGGGTTTAGGGTGTAAAAAGGATTGAGAAAGGTACTTTATATGGAGTCAGTGGTCTGAGAGAATATTCGACTTAATTAAAGATAAATATATCAGATATAGAACAATGAGCGAAAATAACAGCATCTAATCAAAAAGAAAAGAAGTCATTAATAAAGTAAGTCAAACTTGAATATAAAATAAAATATATAAAAGTCGTTGACCGATTTATACAATTACAGCCAAACTTCTCTAACTGCAAGTATCATCCGACACAATAAAATATCGACTTATATAAACATCGAGTAAGAGAACACCTCGAAAATACTAATATTAGTTTTTTCCAAAATATCTGAGTCAAATTTTCTAAATTGTGATGTCAGACTTGCTCAAAGTCATTTTGTGTACAAATAATCAAACTCGCCAGCTAAAATATCGGAATAATCGTCTCAAGTTCGAGCCACGAATTTATACCCAAAGTGCATTTGCTACTTCATGCCATTCGAGTTACAGCAAATTCGACTTAGTGAAGTTTGAGTTTTCTTTCATGGCATTTAATTCACTTCTATGAATGACCTTTAATTAAGATATATTGATGTACATATACAACATATATACGTCATATCTCATAGTCGAGCAGTCGTTTTATCCTTGTGCTGCTCTGTTTCTGTTTGATCAACAGTTTACAACAGCTCTTCTCATTCTGTTGCAACTAGCGACCCATTTCGACACAACTTTCAAATGTCGAGCGGGCAAACAGACACAAGCACTTGGCATAACCCCACAGTGCAGCAGCAGCAACAGCAGCAGCAGCAAAAGCAGCAAAAGCAGCATCCACAGCAACAGCAACAACAAGTAGCAGCAGGAAAAAAAAGTCGAAAAAAAACCGCCGCCAACAGCGTAAATCATGCGACCAGCATAAAACGGCAGCAACAACAAGAACAAACCAAGCAACCAGCACGAAAAACGCCAACGCAAAACGGTAACAGCACAACAAAAAAAGGCAGCAACAACAACAAGAACAGGCAATGTAACAGTAAAGGCAGCAACAGCAAACAGTAACAATAACAACAATGCCAAAACAAAAAAGTGAAATTAAATAACAATAACAAGGTTAGCTGTTTTTTTGTGTGTTGATGCTGCTGCTGTTGCTGTTGCGATAACGTCGCCAATATGCGGCGTTTGCGAAGCGAGTGCAACAGCAACAGCAGCAGCAGCAGCAGGAGCAGTAACAACAGCAGCAACATGGTAAATATTTCGAATATGCAGCAGCAAATTGAGTGTTTTTATTGCATTAACATAAATAAATTAGAATGCCAACGCGCGCGCTCATGTTGCTGACTCACTAGTTTGGGCAGCAGCAGCAGCAGCAGCAGCAACATGCAAAAGTTGGAACGGCAACAACAACAGCAGCAGCAACAACAGCTGACGCGTGTTGGCTGTCATAGCAGTGTGTGTGTGTGTGCATCTCTTTATGTAGCAACTGCTACTGCTGCTGCAACATGCACACAGCGACTTGCAACTGCAGCAGTATTCACATATTGCCGCTGCCGCTGTTGCAAGTCTCTGACCGACACGTATGTGCAGCACATGTTGCCGTCGCCGTTGCGCGTCCTTCAGCAACATGATGACAAAGAGCACGTTGCTGCGCAAATCATAAACAAATGCGAAACATGAAATGTTGCTGCCTGCTAGCGGCGGCTGTCACAAAATGTTATTTAAACTGTGCTCGAGGTAAGCCAGCGTCAATAATGAGCGGCACAAAGCTAATGTCATTCAACGAGTTGTGTTTGATATGCGTGCGGAAATCGTATTGACAGCAGGTGCCTTTGGCTTTAGCCTGCTGTTAGGGCCCAGCCCGGCCTGTTCTTGCCTTGCCTTGCCTTGCCGGGGAAATTGTTGTTTGCCTTTGCGGGCAACTGTCAAGAACAGCAACAGCAACAGCAGCAGCAGCAACGACAATGGCAACTATAATGGCGAAAACTTGCGACAGCGAGCCAAGGCTTTAAGGCCATAGAGAGTAGAGAGTAGCGGGTAGAGAACAGAGAGCAGAGAGCAGAGTCGCCAGCCAGGCAGTGTCAATAAAATGAAATTATAAACTTTAAATAACAGCCAGTGAGCAAGACAATTTAATCAAGCAACTGCAAATGAATGCCCCGAGCGGCCAACAGACCAAAGATGCGTATATAGCCAGGACCTGGAAGACGCAGTGGCGCCAGAGCGCGAGCGTCCATTTGCATGCCAGCAGCAACAACAACAGCAGCGAAACAATCAAAAAGTTTTTAAAACAAATTAAAAGTTGACAGCAAGCGTTGGCAAAGGGGGCATGGTGGATGGGGGCTGGGGGCCTGGGGCACCTGGGGGGCAGACCTAAACTGCAACGGCCTCTCGGAATGACTGGCAAATTTATGATGCGGTCAAGTGCAATGCACTCAAGTGACCAAACACTGAGACTCTGTGGGGGAGAAGCGAAACTTTATTAGCCCCAAAAAGTGTCAAACAGGAACTGAGCCGTTTTATGGCTCAAGGTGTCGTTGACATCAATGAACAACAACAACAACAGCAACAACAAATGCCAAATGACAGCCCGGATTAATGTCAAGTTGAGTGAAAGAGCGAACGGACGGACGGACGAACAACAAAAGCGTTTCATTTAATTATAAAAAAAATAAAATACAAATTACGCTCAATTAACAATTTGCATTTGTGCATAACGCATGAAAGTATGGCAAATATTTGCATTTATTAGCACCACCCGGAAGGCATATTAAAATTCCTCTGTTTGAATACTCGCATTTCACAATTAATATGCGTATTTATTTAATTTTTTTAATTTTTTTTTGTAATTGTTATTAGTGTGCAAATAAAAGCGCGACAATATATTGCAATTTCTGTTTGAACACTCCAAACTGTAAACGAACCGAACCGAACCCCAATCTCTTTTTCTTTTTCAACTACTAAAAAGTATTTGGTTGAGTTGAAAATAGTAATTAAAGCAAAAATTTGAATAAAGTTACAAATCATAAGATAGATTTTATTTGTCGAGCCCAAACCTTGGGTGCTAGAGTCGCAAAAAACTTTGCCAAGGGTTCGTAACCCTTGTTAAGAATTAATGAATATTATATTCAAATTTAGGATTTCGGCCAGCTGGAAAAGTGTTATGGTATTAATTAAAAAGCACTTAAGCACCTTTAATGCTTGCATTTTTTAATGATATTAGAAACTACAGTTTGTGCCACAGTGCCAACTCATACTTTATCTATATGGCATTTGTACTATAGTATCTATGGTATTTGCGACTTGCGACAGTGACATCAACTTTTGGCTCAACTGCCGACTGTGCTGCGAAATCGATTTGAGTCCTGTGCCAAGGCAAAGTTGCAACAAGGATCAACGCAAGTGCACCTGCAACTGCAAGTGAACAATTGCAATTGCAATTGCAGTTGCGAACAAAACTTAAATCGAATTCATGACAAATGATGCGCGCATTTTTCATGCTGCCTTTGGTCGCTTTAGGAGGTGGGCGTGGCAGCAGCGAACGCCCACCAGCGCACCTGCCCACCTGGCATTAATTTCAGGTGGCAATGCCAAAATCTGAGCGAAAGACGAGGCAAAGAGCGAATGCGACAAGCGAAGCGGCAACGAATTGCAAAATTCCACGGTTAAGTCAAGGTTATATGGCATGGTTCAATTACCTCCACTTTTGGGGCTCGTTTTCGTGTCTACATCTCTAGACTTGTATCTCTTGCTCTCTCTCTCTCTCTCTCTCCCTCTCTCTCTATCTGCAGCTCTGTCTATCGTTGCGCTGAGGTTTTTTTGCGCCCTATGGCTGGATAATGGGAGTCGGCTGGGCTCTTGGGCAAAGGTTAAAGCCAAATTAGAAAACAAAGTCTTATGCTTGAGCGCACAGGCAAGAGTCTTTGGTCAAGAGCTGAGGCCCCTTTTGCATGGCTCAAATATGCAGCAATCAACATCATGAAGACGACGACGATGATGATGATGATGATGATGATGATGATGATAATGTTGTTGATGTGGATGTTGATGAGCATGATGATAAGTTAGCTGGCTCTGGCTGGCCAATGGCCACACTTGAAATGTAATTAGAGTGCAGCCAAATGCATCCGAAAAAGAATGTTGCAAAAAATTGAAGGGCGTACGTTGCTCAAGTCCTCGGCCAAGTGGCGTTTGGTTTCTTGCTCTTCTTCATCTTGCTGTTGTTGTTGTTGTTGTTATTAGTGTTGTACTTATACATATACATAGTTGTTGATGCCTGCCCTGAACTTGGCAGATAGAACAGAACAGAACAGAGCAGAACACATAATGGCTGCCAGCAACAGCAAGCGAACAAAGTTTAAGGGCATTTGTCAGATGAGAGTCGATGGCTGCACATGTATTTAATGACATGTCTTTAAGCTCTGACAAATGAAACACGTATTTTGACTTAGGCATTCGATTATTCTCAACGAACGTTGCAGCTTACAAAGGCTTTGTCTCAAATGCAACTGGCTGCTCGCAAACACACACAAATCTTAAAGCCTAGCCTTCTTTGATAATAATAGGCTTCACCTTATTATTGTCAAAACATTTATTTTATTCAACAAAAATTATACAAAAAAAATTAAAAAAAATCAATCTTAAGCTTAAATCATATAAATGATATTGAAACAAGTGGGAAAGGATTATCTTCGGCGTGCCGAAGATTTTATACTCTTTTCGAACCTTTAGACGATTTTCATTCTGCCAACTGCAGCACTTTCATCTGTAACAAGTAAGAGTGCTCTAGTCGGGAGTGCCCGACTACGAGATACCCTGAACCCAGTCCTTACAATCATTCGTACTACTCTAAACTCACACATGCTGCAGTACAAGCAGTACAAGCAGTGCCAGCGGTTTAAGCAGTTAGCTTGCTCTTTCGCTGAGCCCCACACAATGGAAAGTTAAATCTTAAATAACTTCTGTGTTTATTGTCCGATCATATTGAAATTTTTGGGGCAAACAATTGTCGATAATATGTGTTACCAAACCAAATTGCAAGGTCGTACCTTCAAAAATGGGTTTTTTTTAACTTTTGGGGGGTTTGGGGGGTGGTATCCAAAAAGTGAAATATTTGTTACATGTGTATGCTATTCGAGATTATACATGTCAAATTAGGGGCCTCTAGCTCTTATAACTTGTAAGTTATATCCAAAAAACGCTGGTCTGAAATCGAAATTTATCGATAACTTTTGAACGGGACGAGCTATCGATAAATTTTAATAAACTTGATCTGTCCCGGGATTAGGAGAACTTATGTTCCAAATATGAAGTCTCTAGCTCTTGTAGTCTCTGATATCTCGGTGTTCATACAGACGGACAGACGGACAGACAGACGGACATGGCTAGATCGACTCGGCTGTTGATACTGATCAATAATAAATATACTTTATATGGTCGGAGATGCTTCCTTATGCCTGTTACATACATTTGCACAAAACCATTATACCCTTTTTACCCATTTTTAATGGGTTCAGGGTATAAAAATTGATATCATATGATATCAATTTGAATTGAAATATTAAATTTATTTCCAGTTGTATGGCAGTTTTAAGATATAGTGATCCGATCCGGCCGGCTCCGATCAATGTGATGTATGTTTGTATAATATGTATCTGTGCAAAGTTTTATCACGATAGCCTTGAAAACATGGGATTTATGGCCAAAACCGATTTCCAGTTGAATGGCAGCTATAAGATATAGTGGTCCGATCCGGCCGGCTCCGACCAATGTGCTGTCCCTTTAGATAATAAGTCTCTGTGCAAAGTTTTATAACGATAGCTCAAAAACTGAGGGACTAGTTTGCATACATACAGACAGACAGACAGATAGACGGACATGGCTAGATCAATTTGTTTTGCCATTCTAAGCATACTGGCAGTAACTTTTGGGGGTCTGCGACGCTTCCTTCTATGCGTTACAAACTTCATCACAAACTTAATATACTATTTTCTTCGAAAAGAGTATAATTATAGAAATTTAAAATCATGACCATACAAATTTATTTTGTACTGTGCAATATTTAGACGACATTTAAAGGCAAGTTTCATTTGCACATTTGATCAACGAAGCTAAACTGTTAATTGCATTTAGAGTTAAGAAAGAATATTCAAAAGAGTTTTCAAAAATATTAATTATAATCAGTTTAGCTGAATATAATTGCCATATTGAGTTTAAGCTGTATACAAAATGAAATGCGTTAATTAAGCAAACAATGCAATTATTTCGAATTCCATTATTATTATTATTATTATTATATTAATTATATTTGCAACTTTTGGCAAGTGTCATATGCACTTCATTTTCCAGTTAAAGCCTCTATAAAATGCAGTTTTTTAATTGAGAGCAAAGCTGAACAAATTTGACATCGCAAACCATATTTCCAGTTATTTGCACATACACAAATATCGAATATCTTATGCCAAAGTTGGCCAAAGATTTGTAAAATGCCCATAATGAATATTAATTGCTCAACTTTGCTTTCGCTACAACAATGACAAATAATACACACACGCACACCCACATGCGAATGCGTTTACAGTTGTTGCTGTTGTTGTTGTTGTTGTTATAGTTGTTGCTGTTTTTGCCAATTGTATAAGAAAGAGAGCGAACAATGCTAAATGCATAAAAAGAGACATGAAAGTCATGCGTGTATAAGTCGAAAACACACAAATAACAAAATCCATTGAATTTTCCGGCGAAATCCAGAAATCCGTTGCTGCTGCTGCTTGTGTCTTTGTTTAGTTTCCATTTCAAGCCAAATATTTGAAACAATTAATCAAACGTTTTGAGTTCAGTTTCAGCTCAGCTTAGCTTTGCTGCTTCGGTCATTCAACGCGATTGCTCGGAAGAAAGTCTTTCAGGCATCGCGAAAAAGCGCAGTTGATGATCATCGATCAGCGATCTTTTGTCTTTGGCCCGCTGCCTGTCAGCTGCTGTTGTGCTAGCCATGCTAACGGGTTTCCATCAGCTTGGCCAAAACGCTTAAAATGGCAGAGTTTTACGTGGCACTAAATCGCTGTCGTTTATGCGAAAGCTTTGACCAAAACTGACAAAAGCCAGAGCGTATCATCAACTTTCGCTCTTCTGTGTGCTGTGGGGCAACAGCAACAGCAACAACGACAACAACAACGACAACGACAACAACCAGATGATAAACACACATAGTATAGTGTCAAAGTTTTTGAGTTCATTCCACTTTGGCTTGAAGTGGTCAAACCTCTGGTTATACTCTCCGATAATTGCCAATCAAAATATGCACTGAATTTGCCAATGTGTTAACGAACTTTAATATGTATTGTTATTATTAATACAAAAAATTATTATTATTTGTTTTTTGCACGGTTTCCTTTTCGAATATGTGCCAGAATGGTTATTAAAAAAATTAATTTAATAATTCTTACTGCTGAGCCAATTTAAAGCCGATTGCAGTTTTCTGTTTAAATAAAGACTGCATCAGCGATGTTAGTTTTTTGTTGTTGTTTTTTTTAACTTATATATTTTGAAGATTATAAACATCATTATTATAATATTTAAACTAACGTATACATACGTTCAACTTAAGCCGCTCACATAGAGAACTATGCTGTCCAAGCACAGCAATTCAATCAGTATTATTCAATAATAATATTAGTTCTAAGATTGAGTCTTATTATCTTCATTGCCAGTGAACTCTATTGTTTTAATTCTGCATTTATTGCGATTTCTAAGGCCTAATTAAGTGAATCACATTGTGTAACTAAGAGCTGACACTTTACCTGACTGGTCTTACTTGATGGCATTTCTGCTCACTGCATTTAAATTAATTTTATTTCTAAGCCGATAATGTTGTTTGCCCAAGAGTTTCTTGCATGCATGAGCTCAATTGAATGACTAGCGCTGACGTTTATTGCCAAATATTTCATGAGCAGCTTATGAAGCAAGTTCGAAGCTCGATGCTGGGGCATGCGGCATGGGCCATGGGGTGTCCTTAAGCTATGGCATGTCTTCAATGTCAACATTGATGATAGTTCTTTGAATTGTTCAAGCAACGCTGCACGCAGACCCTCAAGTAACTAAGCCAGCCAAGTAAATCTAACGAATCCGTTGGCAACTTTTGAGCTGGCTAAAAACCCACAGAGCATGTCAAGTTTTGCAGCTGCACTTGAAAGTTTTCCAACTCAACTCAATTCAACTCAACTGAACTGAACTGAACTTTCACAAGCCTGCGCCCAACCAAGCAGCAATGGGCAACTGAATAACTGGACAACTGACACCTGAGCACCGCAATGCTGCACCCTCACTTAACTTAACATAATCTATATATGTATATATTGGCAGATTGGCCAGTCTTCTGCTTATGTTTTTGGGTCACTTTTGCAACTCTCACACACACACACACGCACACACGCACAGAAGCTGCGACTACGCACCGCCTGGCAAGTTCAAGTTTAACGCTGTAAAAGTCGCCTGCGAAACGCGCCAGCCATTGGCATTTGAAAAACAAAAACCAAAACAAATAGAAATAGAAACATATACATATATATGTATATATATATAAATACAAAACTAACTTTGGCAACGTGTCAAGCCGGTTTCTCGCTGCTGGCTGCTGGCTGCTCAGTTAGCGGCACATGGCCGACACGCCGGTCAGCAGCATATTTGAGTCGACGCACGATCCAATCCAATCCAATCCGGTCTGGTCATATAAATATATACCTATATATATATCTAAATATATATATGTATACACAAATAACGAGCAACTGACAAAAATGTCGATTGAAACTATAACAAGGCGACTGTGGGGCATTGGCAGCATGGGGCTGTGTCTGGTGAAACTGCAGCCAGATAATTGAATTCGAATTCGAATTCGCATCCATTCGAATGAGATTCAGGGGTTTACCGTTAGAGCCAAAGACATTTGCATCCAGAATAACCTTGTGCTCAATTGCCAAGCAGCCACTCAAGCCGGCAGTGAGTTCAAAAGTCGGTATTACTAACTAGTTCACATCGAGGAAGCACACGAATAGCGAATGAGGTGAATAACAGCAACAACGAATCGAATCAGCAAATAAACAACTAAAGCAAACATTAATAACACTTTGTATTTGTATTTGTATATGTTTATACTCTTTTCGAAGAAAATAGTATATTAAGTTTGTGCTGAAGTTTGTAATGCATAGAAGGAAGCGTCGCAGACCCCAAAAGCTACTGCCAGTATGCTTAGAATGACAGAACAAATTGATCTAGCCATGTCTGTCTTTCTGTCTGTCTGTCTGTCTGTATGTATGCAAACTAGTCCCTCAGTTTTTGAGCTATCGTTATAAAACTTTGCACAGAGACTTATTATTCAAAGGGACAGCACATTGGTCGGAACCGGCCGGATCGAACCACTATATCTTATAGCTGCCATACAACTGGAAGTCGGTTTTGGCCATAAATCCCATGTTTTCAAAGCTATCGCGATGAAACTTTGCACATATACATATTATTCAAACATACATCACATTGATCGGAGCCGGACGGATCGGATCACTTTATCTTCAAAGCTGCCATACAACTGGAAATAAATTAAATATTTCAATTCAAATTGATATCATATGATATCAATTTTGAGAGATGAAAGTGCTGCAGTTAGCAGAGTGAAAATTGTCGAAAGGTTCGAAAAGAGTATAAAATCTTCGGCACGCCGAAGATAATCCTTTCCCACTTGTTTTCGTTACTTTTCGCATGGCGTAGACAACGACTGACCAACGCTTGCCGCTATTTAATGTTAATAAATAAATATGGTAACAGTTCATATATCATCATCATCATCATCATCAGCATTGATTATGCTTTGTGTGCATAGTTTTCATAATCAATCAACTGATTGAAGAGGTCGAGAGAGAAGCTTAAATAGGCCAATAGCAGGCGGAGCGCACTCAACAGTCTTCGCTGTCAGTCAATGCACCAATATATATTGCTAACGGTAAATGCAACGGCAACGGTAAAACAAATAGCTTCCAAAGAGAACGAATTTGGCCTAGACTCCTCTGGCCAAGCAAATCGCAATATGACGCAAGTGCAAGCAGTATTTGAAATCATATCGATGCCAACTTGCAACTAGGTTGCTTATTGCAAGCAGGTTTTATTGCCGATTACCGTTATTAAGGATGGAATTTTTTAATCTTCTACGTACAACTCCTAAATGTTGTTCGAAACGAAAAGAATTTCCAGGCAAAACGGTCGGTAGTTGTGTGTGTGTGTGTGTGTTTTTTTTGTTGATATATTTTATATTCAACTGTTATCGAGTAGAATATCGCATATTTTTGAAATTGTCTACTAACCTAAATGTATAATTTTTGAATATTTAGAATTCTCAAGATCTTGTTGACACATATTTCGAGAGGCACTGCCCCCAAATGACTTGCGAAAGACTTCAGTAGCGAACCTACAAACTTTGCCTGCGCTGTCTTCTGATATCGGATATATCGATATATTTAAATAGCACTTCCATCTGTTCATTGACAAGAAACGATGCGTAATTCAATAAGCAGATTAACAGCTGCCCATGACTCATGCACCTTAGCCGTAACTTGGGAATTTGTATTCACATTTTTGTTTGGCTTTATTTTGTTTCGTTTTCGCTTTCGAGCCCGTTTCTGTTGACGAAATGATTTTGCGTTACTTTGGGAAGACCGCAGCGTATTAATCAGCAGCAGCGGGCGGCATTTGCATATTGTGCGTTAATGCGATGCGGCAGCATTCGGCCCCACTCCCACTTCGCAGTAAACTGCCCCCCCCCCTCTCGATCCGACGTTAAATGTGTTAATTTATTTCGATTAATTGCTAATTTAACCAAAAATACACATGCGCAGCAGCAGCAGCAACAACTACGGCAGCAGCAGCAGCAGCAATATATAAATAAAATAAATGTCGCATGGCAATTTCCGCAAATCGTTTAGCGATTACTCATACGCAACGTTAGCCAGACCGAAGCTGTAACGGGAATTACTGAGCAGCCGCAACGGCCCCAAAGGTCGAGCAACTTTCATGCCATAAATCATGCACTTCTAAAACTGAACTTGTTGTTGCTGCTGCTGCTCGCACTTTTTGTTGTTTGCTGTTTTAATTGAGCGCGTCTGGTTGCTAATTAGTTTGATATACGCACAAAAGTCAACGTTCAATTCAATTCCACGCAATCCTCTCAGCTCGATTCAATTCAATTCAATTTAATTGAATAAAATATATAATTGCTGTCTCTTGTGCTATGATTTATTTGCATTGCATAAGTTGGCAGCTGAGGCGTGGCAAAGTGCGGCAATAGCAGCTCATCAGCGCCCATTGCCCAATCTGCCCACTTGTGTGTGCTTGTGGATGACATTCAGTTTTGATAGCCGGAAATACTTGCATATGCCGACAGCGAAAAAAATATATTCACATGTTTATTTGCCTCGTTAAAGCAAGCAACGGCCAAAGCGCAGCAACCCGACCAGCAAATTGTTGACACATTTTTCAACTAAAAAATGGAAATGAAACAACAACATATACATGTATGTAGATATAAATAAATAAATAGTAGCAGCAGCGCGTTGAAAGTGAAGGTGGCGTTGCCGCGCTCAACCATGTGGATAGAAGACCATATATGAAATCATATATATGCATATATATATATGTATATGCGTATGATAATCCGCATATAATAGCGTGTTTATGCAAATTTGCGACAGCTTTTCACACACACACACACACACACACATTGAAATTAAAAGAAAGGTCGTCCAGCTGATAGATTTTTATGGTCAGTGGAGATTATAACAATTTTGTAAGTTCATCAATATGCATGCTCGAAAAATGCACTTGCATGGCATAAAGTTCATTCAAATGCTAAAATGTGAAATTTGAAATTTGAAAGCAACGCCATGATACACATACTAACATTTAAATGCTCTTGAAGTGTGGCATATAACGCACAGCAACATTTTGAAGGCTATTCAAGCTCATTTGAATGCATGTTTGATTAAATAGCTGCAAATAAATAAATAAGCTGATAATATGCAAATACAAGTGAATAAAACTGATAAATTGTTTGTGTAAAAAGAAAGATCAAAATTGAAAATCAACTGTATTTTATGCAATATAAAGATTAAAATTCATATTTAATTCATTGAGTAAGTATTGAAAGAGAAATAAGTGATGGGAATGCAAAACTGCAAGTTATTTAACATAGTTATAGCAATACTTAAATTCAGAATTAAACTGAAATACTAAAGCAAATTAATGGATTATTTTAACAATTGAAAAATGTACGTGAAAAGTACATTTACGCTTTATTGTATGTAATGGCATATAAAATGCTTGAAATATGAGCTCATTCATATGAATTAACATTGAAAACATAATGCCAACTGCATGGAATCGAAAGCAAAAAGATTGATTGATTGATTGACCGGTTGTATGAATATTAAAATTGAAAATTCAAAGATTTATTTCATAATTAAGTTATTATATAATGATGACATTTACATACATAAATGTTGTTTCATTGTTGCTCTTTAATTTCCATTAACTTTCGCATAGCTTCGAAGCTGTTTTGTTGTTGTTTGTTTGGCCCATTGATGCTTAGTCACACTTCTTTGAATGTTGCATAATGAAAACGCTTACGATGGTTGACAATTCCAAAAAAAATCACAAAATATTGAAGTCGCCCCATTTTATGCAACTAATCAAAGCAATTGCTTGTGCTCGCAGCATTTTCGACTTCAACTTTGCTGCCCGCACGCTCGTCAATTTCAACTTTTGATTGCACTGCATTAAATTGATTTTCGACATGTTGAATCAAAGCAGCAAAATAAAGAGAAGAAGAAGACGCGAAGAAGCAAAAAAAAACAAGTGGGAAAGGATTATCTTCGGCGTGCCGAAGATTTTATACTCTTTCGAACCTTTAGACAATTTTCACTCTGCCAACTGCAGCACTTTCATCTGTAAAAATTGATATCATATGATATCAATTTGAATTGATATATTAAATTTATTTCCAGTTGTATGGCAGTTTTGAAGATATAGTGATCCGAACCGGCCGGCTCCGATCAATGTTATGTATGTTTGAATAATATGTATATGTGCAAAGTTTCATCGCGATAGCTTTGAAAACATGGGATTTATGGCCAAAACCGACTTCCAGTTGTATGGCAGCTATAAGATATAGTGGTCCGATCCGGCCGGATCCGACCAAAGTGCTTTCCCTTTGAATAATAAGTGTCTGTGCAAAGTTTAATAACGATAGCTCAAAAACTGAGGGACTAGTTTGCATACATACAGACAGACGGACATGGCTAGATCGATTTGTATTGTCATTCTAAGCATACTGGCAGTAACTTTTGGGGGTCTGCGACGCTTCCTTCTATGCGTTACAAACTTCAGCACAAACTTAATATACTATTTTCTTCGAAAAGAGTATAAGAAAACGCTTTTTTTGGCTCCATCTTCGCTTTATTGAGTTCCTCTTCGTCTTCGTGTCATCAGCTTTTCGAATGTTGTTGTTGTAGTTGTTGATTTGACTTTGTTGCTGTCGTTGTTGTTGTTATTATCGCGCATGCTTGGCATTTCTTCAAATTGTTGTTGCTGCTGCTTCAGCTACAACTTGGCTACACTGGCGCTCATCATTTTATTTATTTATTTTACTGTTTACAGTGATTACTTCACTTTGCTCCAACAAAAACAAAAACAGCAACAACAGCACAACAAATACAACACTTTAACAACTGCAGTCATTGCTGCTCGTCAAGCAAATGAAAATTGATTTCAGCCATTTGTTCATTTCCGATTTGCAGTTACAGTTATGCCAAAGCTGCAGACAATGCTCAAGTGGAAGCCACAGACGCAGCCGCAGCAGCATCAGCCGCAGCAGCAACAGCCGCATCCGCAGCCGAAATGTGACACATCATTGTCACTGGTTTTGTGTGTTTGGGGTTTTTGGGATGGGGAATGGAGATTGGGATTGGTATTGGTATTGGGGTATCGCTCATTGCATAAGCGCATAACAATGCGGAACGCGACCCACGAGAAGATGGCTGCCAAATGGCAGCCAAAATGACTGGCAGCAAACCAGCCACAAATATGGCCAAAAAATTGTGTGCTCGCATTTCACTTTCATTTGGCGGCGGCGGCTGCGGTTATATTTATTTATTTTTTTTGTATTTCGCAGCGCTTAGAAATAATCGAAATAGTCGTCGTCTCTTAGCTTTTTTCGGTACAGACATTCACTTTTTGCCAATCTCTATTCAGAGTTGGCTCCCATTTTTTGTTTTTGAATTTGTTTGTTTAGCCAAATGTGCAGCTCTCGTTGAAGGCAATTCTTGTTTCAATTCAATTCAAGCCATTCAATTGCGATTTAATGATCTTCCATTTCAACTAATGTTATGTGTGCTCAATTTGGCCATCAATTACGACTGGATTTATTTGAAGTGATCTTTTATTTATTGTGGGCTTTGAATATCCTTTTGTATGATTTCAATTGAACTAACTTTTGTTTTATATTACATAAATATATTTACAATTTATATTATCAACTGCTCAGGGATTTACCACTATGATCTGTCTCTTGGCTTCTCTTTTTCTTAGTTTTCGAATATTAATACTATAATCTTCACTTTGCTTTGTCCCTATCCGCTGTCTCTTAGGCTATCTATTGTTTTGATCTTATTTTACCTTTACCTAATTAATACAATTTACTTACTTCTAACACCAATTTTATTAGCTAGATAAGGTGTTTTCTTCAATGTTTAATATTTTCTAATTTTAAAATGATATTTTATTGTTTATCAAGACAATTTGACTTCATAAAATATAATTTTCAATATAACTAACTGTAGCTAGTAGGCAATAAAAATAACTTGGTTCAACTTCGATTGTTTTTTGTATTCAATTTTAATTAGTTGATTTGTCTATGCTCGTTCATTCTCAATGTCCATTTAATTTGCCAACTTTCAACAACGACATTTCCTTTATAGATCATTTATCCAATTTGGTTTAGCTCAAATTTCAATTGTCTGCAAAAATGCAATTTCAATTCTGCATCAGCTGGCTTTTGACTCATTTGCGGCTCTCACCTTTTGTGACGACAAACATTGCAAAGTATCAGAATGTGCACTTAAATGCGATCGATCGTGTCCAAATTCGTGTCGCATTTCTTGGGCCACTTCAAAGGCGCAGCATATCCAGCATGTTATGTCCATAAAAGTTCGAGTACTATGTACTGTATACTATATATACACGAGTGCACAGCAAGACAAGCATATAATTTAACACTCCGGCCACAATCAGTTCAGCAAAGTGTCCGCGACAACGACGAAACATTCTTTTCATGTCGAGCTTTTTATTTCGTGAAGCCTGCCCAAAGGGTATATGCGTTTGGTAATGCATGATGTGCATGTATTAATGATAAGCTGCAACGCTTACTTCAACTTTATGTAGCACAACATGTTTCTGCATAACATTTGTCAGAAGCAAACTATATGATATACGGTAGATTGGTTCCAGAAAAAACCGTTTAAAATAGGACATTGAACAAATTTCGCAAAACTAACATTTGTCAACCAAATGGAAGCCCAAAAGTGTTTAACAAATGTTATTTTTAAACCGTGTTTAAGCAAACCCGTCTAAAAAGAGAATTAGGTGTATCTACGTATATGTTTTGTTTATTTATATATACTTTGCCTAGAACTCCAATTAGTCAGTAATATATGAAATGTGTTGTAATATATATTTTATATTAAGCAGCAGCACATTAACAAGCAGTGTATTAATTCTTCGTTAGCACAAATT
Source organism: Drosophila flavopinicola (assembly GCA_035042425.1). NCBI lineage: Eukaryota > Metazoa > Arthropoda > Insecta > Diptera > Drosophilidae > Drosophila > Drosophila flavopinicola. The sequence continues at coordinate 140,784 of JAWNLL010000455.1, read as the reverse complement.
TAAGTGTTCTGTCTACTTTTTTTTTTTTTGCTACAGCTTTGCTTTTTTCTGTTTTTTTGTTGTTGTTGCTTTTTTGCTTTTTTGCTTGCTGGGCGGAAATGGCTCGTTGCCGAGGCGCGCGCTTTGTGTGGGGCCATTTTCAATAGTATTTTTTCACACTTGTGAAAATTAAAACTTAACTGAACATTTCGCTGTTGCCGTTTTTCTTTTTGTTGCTGCCTTTTATTGTTTTAATTACACGCGTTTTTTCGCGCATTGTTTCAATGACCGTCACGCGCCGCAAGCCGCTAGCAAAAGCCGACCGGCCAAACAGTTGAAGTTGTTGCTGCTGCTGCTGCTGTTATTACTGCAGTAGTAGTAGTTGTGGTTGTTGTTGTTGTTGGCGCTGTTTGTTTGCAAAATGAAGTGGTCATATCTGTGCTGTGGCCCCTCAGCGCCCCTCGCTGCGTCCCTCAGTCACAACGGGCTTTAATGATAATTTCCAAATGACATAAAAGCGGCCAAAAAGCTTCAGGCTGAGTGTCCCGCACGATGCTGTGGCGGGGGGATTGGGGCGATTGGGGCGCTTTGGTGTATATGCGGGTATGACTGTAGCTGAACGGGTTGGTATTGGGTGGGGGGACTGGCGTTGTAATCAATGAACTGGTCCGGCCAACCCCCAAGATAAATGAATTAAATGAATGTCTGCCGGTATCTGTGAATGTGTGTGTGTGCGTGTGTGTGTGCGTTTTAATGCCTTAATGAAAAATGCATTTTTAATTATTTTTTGTTCATTTAAGCGCCATTTTTTGCTTTTGCTGTGTTTTTATCATTGAGCCGCGCCTGGGGCTTGATATGCGTTGGCTTATGCGGCGTATGCGTTATTTATGGTGCTTAACATTTTCGTTGCTCTCTCTGGCTGTGTGTGTGTTGTGTGTGTGTGTGACGCTTGACAAGTTTAAGTTGACATGTCCAAATGCGCAGTTGTCCCTTCTTTGGCCCATTGCCTGCTGCTAGCTGCTATTGGCCCCGTTAGCTGGTTTTCGGGCTTGGGTTACATTTGCACTAGCTGCACTTTGTGGCGCGGCTGTTTGCGTTGCCACCGCCAACCGCCAACGCCGCTGCGAATGTTAACGGTCAGCGGCGCTGTTGTTGGCCATGCGTCCAAATATCGTATTTCATCATTTGTTCAAGTCGAGCCATTGATTTGCGTAGAGCACAGGTAACAGACGCTAACTGGCAACAGTGGCAACTGTTCCTGCCTCTTGTCATTCATTAGTATGGTGTGTCTGTCATTCGTTCACCTGTAGCCCCCCACCTGCTCCGCACATACACATACAGACACTCGTTGTACAACTTTTCACCCTTGCGTCAAGACAGACGACGGAAGCGCCATCAACTCATCAAATTTCCAGCCAATTTGTTTACTCATCTTAGCGTCTGACACTTGAGACGTTGAGTGGGTGTTTTGGGTCTGGGCTTAGGTTTGGATTTGCCAGGTGAGATTGCAGATTGCAGAGCAGAAAGAAACGCAAATAGCAACTTTGCAACAATTTAATGCATGCAAATAAATTGGAAAATAATTGTCTATTGATAGTTTGACTTCTAAGCAATTACATTTTGGCAATTTTCATTTGCAATTTGCAATCAATAGCCGTATCAAGATATTGAAAATACTATTGCTATAGTAGATATAGATTGAATATAAATGCAAAATCATTCACTGCTGCTATCTCCTGCTTGTTCTTGTGTTTCAATTTGGCTTCAGCTTCATTTCAGTTTTAATCCACTTTCTTTTCTTGTTCAGGCATTTTCCGTACACATTCACTTTCATCTACATTTACATGCGATTTATATATCACGAAATCTCTACCATGCTCAATTTTCACTTCAATATTAGGTAGGCTCTGTTTCAGTTTCAATTGCAATTTCGATGATGTGTCAAAGCTTTTAGTCGTATGTCTTTTCGTTTTTCTCATGTTGAATTTGAACATAAATGCAGTTTGTAGACTTTACTTACATATATTATTGAAATTGTGACATTCGCGTGTCAATGAAATGTAACAAAACCTCATTAGATGGGTAGTGAGTGAGAGAGAGTGAGATAGAGAGAGAGAGAGAGAGAGAGAGCGAGAGAGAGTGAGAGGGGTGTTTGCTGCAATGTCAAGTGGTACATAACCGAACTAGCTACATTCACAGATCTTGAGCATTCGCTTGGTCGGTGCCGGTTTCTCATTACATGCTTAAAATTTGTGAGCAGAAAAATAAAACAACAATTAAAAAAACGTGGAAAATGAAAATGAAAGTTTCAATTACAAATTGGACGGGTTAGTGTTGCCTGCCTGGCTGCTCTGACTGGGGGCCGTCTTGCGACATAAGAAGCAAAACAAGCAAACAAAATATATAAAAACAACTGGCGAAGGATTATCTTCGGCGTGCCGAAGACTTTATACTCTTTTCGAACCTTTAGGCTATTTTCACTCCGCCAACTACACCACCGAAATATGTAATAACGCATACACTTGCTTATTATAGCTCAATCGATTCGAAATTTTAAACGTTGACGAGTTATAAAGATGTTCAAGGATATTTAAGACGATAGCTTTGAAAATATCGGATATATGGCCAAAACCGACTTCCAGTTGTATGGCAGCTATGGGATATAGTGGTCCGATCCATGCAGTTCCGACTAATGTGATGTCCCTTTGAATAATAAGTCTCTGTGCAAAGTTGCATCCCGATAGCTCAAAAACTGATGGACTAGTTAGCATACATACAGACAGACAGACAGACGGACATGGCCAGATCAATTTGTTTTGTCATTGTAAGCTTACTGGAGATAACTTTTTGGGGGTCTCTGACGCTTCTTTCTATGCATTACAAACTTCAGCACAAAGTTAAAATACTATTTTCTTCTAAAAGAGTATAATAAAAAACAAAAACAAAAAAAGGCGGGAGCACATTTTTATTTATTTTTATTTTTTTTTTAATTTTGTGGTGTTTAGGCGAAAGAGAAAAAGCGTAAAAGTGAAGCCATTTAATTACTGGTTTTTCCGCTTCAATGTGCATTCCATGGTTTCCAAGGTGAATGACGAGCAGCCGCAGCAGCAACCACGCCCCACTGCCTCTGTCTCCCTCCCTCCCTCCTTTCCCCACTCCCCTCTCTTTCTCTCTGTCTCTCTCTCTCTCTCTCTCTCTCTCTTGAGCTGATTGTAAGAGTCCAATAGCACTGATTGAAAGCGCTATTCAAGCGCGACAGTTAACACAGATTTGTTTGAAGATTTACTTCAAGCTGGACGACTTTGTGAATGATAAGCAACTGTATATGAGTGTTTGTTCAAATTGAAACGAAATTTTCACTGAAATTGAAAGCGTGAGAAACTTTAGAAGTGTATGTATATATAAATCGAGGGAAAGACATCAATTGACATTGAACTAAATGACATTACAATTGAATACAAGATTTAAATATCAATAACATATTATATATTATAAAAATAAAAAAAAATATTAAGCTATAGTTTAATTTATAAGGAAATTGCTGAATGAAATGAACAACCTGAAAAGTTTAGATGCTATAAAGTTCTCAACATATTGACATAAACAATTAAAATGAAAGCTATATGCTGTCAAGTTAAAAGTTTCATGGGAAAATGTTATTAATCGGTGAGAACAACAGGTGAAATAATTTGATTGCAATTGAAACAAAAGCCTAATTAAAATGCATCATGGCCTGCAAATCAGTGATGTGTTCAGTTCAACTTAAAGTATTGCAATTCAAAGTTGACTGATGGGCACAAAGAAAGAAAGAATCGGGCAAAAGCAAAATAATTCAGTTCTCAGCGTCAAGCTTGAAATGTCGGCGGCAATCATCAAGGGAAGTGTTCCATCAATGGAAGCACTGTTCGTTCAATTTGTGCGCATTGTCAGCAATTGAACGCTTGGCCGCAGCAATAAACAAGCCAAAAGAGATTCTCAAGGCCATCGTCGCTGCTAACCAAAAATGGGCAGCGGTAAGCAGCTTAGCTTAAGCAGCTCTTCTAGCCACATGCATGATGTTGACATTTTACACACACACACACACACACAGCCAGACACAAATTGTTGTGTTGTGTGGGGAGACCCCAATAAAAAACGTCTAAAATGTGCTCGTCGAGGCCTCCCCCAAAAAGCGCCGCGCATGACTTGCATGCCAAGATTCGAGATTCGAGATTCGAGATTCAAGATCTCAGATCTTAGATCCGAGAACTTAACAGTGAGCTGGCAAAAACCAAAAAAAAAACGAAGTCTACAAAAAAATGTTGTGCATTGTTTGGGTTGGGTTTGGATTTGTCATCATCTAAGGGGAATTCAAAACATTAAAGTTTACTTTTGGCAAACTCATGTTAATGACAATTGAAAATGCACATAAAAGAGCCACAGAACAAAAAAGCACAGCATCTGATTATTCACTTCAGCCTGTCTGTGTCCCTGATAAGAGCAGAGTGCGTAATGTCTGCTGTCTTTTTTCACCATAGCAAATGGGTAAAAAGGGTATAATGACGTTGTCGTCAAGCATGTAACAGGCAAAGGGTAGCATCTTCGTCCAAATAAGTGTATTTAATCTTGATCAGTATCAATAGCCGAGTCGATCCAGCCATGTTCGTCTCTCTGATATCAGAGACTAGAAAAGCTTTATCGATAGCTCGTCCTGTTCAATAGTTATCGATAAGTTTCGATTTTGCCCATAACTTGAAATTTATAAGAGCTAGAGCCACCAAAACTGATATGTATAATCTCGAATAGCATTCACATGCAATACATATTTCACTTTTTGGATAACACCCCCCAATCCCCCAAAAATGGATGATACGACCATGGCATTTGGTTTGATAGCAAATTTTATAGTCAATCTTATGTCCTGAAAATTTCACAAAGGTCGGACAATAAACACAGAAGTTTTTTAAGATTTAGCTTTCCACAGTTTCTGTGAAGAAGCAAGCCAACTGCTTAAACTGATTGCACTGCTTGCAGCATGTTTGTGCTTGTATGTAAGTGCAGTGCTCAGGGTATCTCCTAGTCGGACACTTCCGAGGGAGAGAGAGTGAGAGAGAGCTCAGCACTATCAATATTTGCACTGAATGAAACACTAAAGTGAATTATTAGTTGTGCAAATAATTGCACAGCTCAGTTTACAGCGAAATCTTTCTACCGTTCGCCTTCTCAGATGTCTGTCTGATAAATTGGACGTTGTCGCCATCGTTGTCGTTGGCAGCTTGTGGCAATATTTGCACTGGCTGACTGAGATAGGCGATGGCTTGAGGAGCGAAGAGCGAGAGCAGCATTTTCCAGAATGAAGGCGATTAGATAAGTTTTGTTTTTTGTGGCACAGCTCTATTACTCAGTGCTAATTGCTGGCCCATACACATATTAAATATCAGATCAAATATCTAATATAGCTATCTATCTATTCAGCTGGTGTATCGCATTTGCGTGTGCTCGATTTGCGGCCCTTGCTGCAATTGCATAACCCTGACCACAAATCGTTAAAGTCATTGGCAAAAGCTGCAACAGCATTAAGCAAACAAATAAACAACTAAGCAAAATAAATACTAAATGTTGTCTGAATCGTTTGGATCGCTGCTTGGGATGTGCGAAAGTGTTTATGTCATGATTTAAAATGCGTGGCAAGTGGTTAACCAGGGGCGCAGTGGGGCAAGGGGACCAAGTGGGGCAGGAGGGGCGCTTATTCGCAGTGCCAAATGAGTTATGGAAAAAATCATTGGAATTTGTTGAGCTGTGTAAATAAACACAGCAGCTTATTGCATATTAAAGGCGACGTACGATATTTATGGCCCTGGTCTCTCTGTGTTGTGCAAATATGGCTAAAAACAATAACAACAACAATAACAACGACAGCAGCAAACAGCAAACAGCAATAACAAAATGCATTGAACAACATAGACAACAGCTAAATTGCGCACGTGTTAGCGGCATTTGGGGCAGGAGGGTAAGGTGATGGGGGCATGGGGGAATGTGGGTCTTCAATCAAGGACAATAGCCAGCTTTAGCAGATCATCAATTCAGAGTCCAACTAAAACTCTATTTTTGAAATTTCTAAGCTCTTAACATATTTATTACTAAGTCTTACTAATCTGGCATTTTTATTAATTGCTGTGATTTTTCAAATAAAATTCTCCAGATAATTGAAGTTTTATTCAATAATATTATATATTATTAGAAACATTAACGTTTAAAACAGATTTTCCAAATCAATCCATAGTTTATGTTTTTTTTTTTTTTGAGCGGTTGTAGACTTAAAGCAAATGTGTATAGAAGACATTTTTAAATTGACTTAAATAGTAAGTGGCCAGAGAGAGACAAAATTAAAGTTTTTGGTATAAGTTAACAAACTTATAAGCGATTATTGAATTGCTTAAAGTGATACTTAAAGCTGAATCAAATTTTATAAATTTTCGCAAATTCCTTAAACTGGCCACTCAAAAACGGAGCTTTAAAAATTGCAACTGCCAGCTAATCAAGTTGAAGCCAAATGATAGCTTGCAACTGGCAGAGTTTATTTTTCGGCAGCTTGATCAAGCAGGATGCTTTTGCTTTTGCTCCATGTCCTTGCCAGCCAACTGTGCTGGGCATAATCATATTATGTGGCCCCATGGCAGCCGGATTAATCTGTTAAACGCGTATGAAATCCCTAGCTAGGGTGCTCGGCTTAACTCATTTAACTGCCGACAGATGGCGTAATGTGGCAGTAGGGTGTCTGTCGCATTGGCTGCAACCGCTAAACGCTTCGCGTCGCAACGGATTGATACATCACATAAGCGCCCCTTGCTAGCGACTTTCTAATAACAACTCGGTCAGTGCAGGGGGGGTGGGAGGGGGTTTGTGTGTGGCTGTGGGTGGGTCTGCCAAAGTTAATGGGCAGCTGGGGCAGCAGCAGGGGGCTACAACAACAAAATGTTGCATTTCGAGCTGCACGCGATGACGATGAGCAGGACGATGATGGGCATGGAGACGATGATGATGCTGACATTGCTGTGGCCGGCATTTTTTAGCACCATGAACTGGCCCATTGCCGCCGCCCCGTGTGATGAGACCGCAGGCCAACGGCCAGGCCCCAAGCCCCAAGCCTCAGGCCCCTAAGCCCGCAGCACTCCGCACAGCGATATTATGACCGCCCAATGCGATTGCACTTGCCGCCTCCGCCTCCTCCTGCTGCAGCTGCTCCTCCTGCTGCTGCTGCTGCTGACGAGGTTGCAGTCAGCATGAGATTTTTGCATATACTCGCTACTCGCATCGGCATCAGCTTCAGCATCAGCATCGGAACATCGCTCGCATCGCATCGCATCTATTTGCATTCACAGCCGTTTCTATTGCCACTGCAACCCACCCTCACCCCCACCCACAACCCCACCTCCATGCGCGACAGCCTGCAGCAAGCAGCGGGACTCTCGTTTAGTCATTCATTTTGGTTTATAGGTAAAGCTGCCCCGACTGCCGCTGAGCGGCAAAGCAATTCAGTTGGCGCCGCATTACGAGGCGTTGGGCGTGACCAACGTGGATGTTAGGGTCGAGGGTGTTCTGCTGCTATGTTCTATGTAATACCAGCTGGGGGGACGTAGCCCCCCCCACACCATAACGGCTCTGATTGCGAGTTTGAAATGCATTTTACAGACAATTTTGCACTTACCATTTACGAGTTAGTTGAGGTCATTGATGGCAATGGCGCTGACTGCAACGAAAAGAAGAAGAAGCACACGCGCTTGTTAGCATATATGAGTTCGTCAAGAAGTAGAAGAAGCATAGTAAGAAGCAGCAGCAACAGTCTAACAATGAGCAACTTTGATATTTGTATGCATGCTTAGAATTAAGCCGCAACTAAAGAGAAACATATAGTTATAAATATGCAAACAATTTGCTTAAGCCAACTTAATGGTAACTTTAACAAAACTTAGCACATAACACTGGAAACCGTCTCGAAAATAAAGAGCAAAAATTATAATGAAATAAAATATATTTAAACTTGAGACTTTCTTAGTTACACCTAATCGAGTATTAATAGTTTAAGCGCTTGAAATTATATGTTTATGTAAATATTATTAGTTTACATTCGAAATAGTTTAGTGTATATACATATCTATAGATAGAGTAACCTCAAAAATCGAACATGAACACCATCCATTGCCTCCAATGGCTGCAATATATTTCTATGAAATTCCGGTCGCTCTATCATTTGGCCATCTAATCTGATTACCTTGGCACCCAACTATCACACACTTTAAACGGCAATTTGCGGTCTCTCTCTGTGTGTGTGTGTGTGTGTGTGTGTGAAAATTTTGCAAACACATCACGTGTCGCATTGACAGATGTTTCATGTTGCTGCCCCCCGCGTGCACAGGTGAAGCAGCCGCGTTCCCAGAGTTGAATGCCAAAAAACAAAAAGCCGAAAAAATAATGTTTGGCAAATCGACAAGACCTCAAAAAAAGAAAAAGACAAAAAATAAAATAGATGAGGAGGAGGCAGCTCAAATAGGTAAGCGAGTGAATGGGGTGGGGCACGACGACATTTTTATAAAACCAACTCATTATTTTACATTTTTGGTTCATGACCCAGAAACGTAGACCCACAAAACGAAGAAGACGTAGACGAAGAAGTATCACAGACTGCGTCCAACTCCAAGTTTCCACTGCGTTTCGTTCGTGAAGATGTAGAATGTGAAGAAGTTAGTGTACGTGCGGTCATCCGTCATGATTCTCGACTTGGTGTTGGTCTTGGTGTTGGTCTTGGTCTTGGTCTTCGTCTTGGTGTTGCTGTTGGCCTACAAAAGCGGCCGACTGGGAGGAGTCGACTATCTAAACTTGTCCAGCGGCTGAAGTCTGTCGCCTCGGTTCCATTGTCTCTATGTGCGTGCATCGCTTTGCTTAAATGTCAATTATTTCACGCTTATTACATTCTCGACTGATGACGATGATGATGATGACCATAATGACCGTAATAACGATGATGATGATGGGCAACTTCTTCATTAGCGAGAAAGTCGAATAAAAAACCAAAATGACAAACGAAAAGTGAAAAATAACGAAAGAAATGAAATATTGTATGTTGTGTTGTGTTATGTTCGAGTGCAAGTAACTGGCATATAAAAAATAAAAGTAATGTCGCGCTTTTTATAGCATTTTAATGCGATCTTTACGAGCGTGCGACAAAGATCTCTCAGAGACTAGACGACAGATGAGACCGGAGACCGGAGACCAGAGACCAGACCAGACACTTTTTGTGGGTCACTTCAATTTGCAAGCTCCAAGAATTTCTCTGACACTTTTTTCGCACTTGTGCATCGATGTTCGTCGAAATGTTGAAGCGAATAATTGTTTAACATTCGATATGTTGTAATGAATTAAAATATTCGCATGCACACACACACACACACACACACACACACACACACACTGGCAGCTTGTCAGCTTGCATCATTGCTCTCAATTTTTGGCTTCAACTTTAACCAATCTCCCAACATATTTCGCAGCTAGTACAATCAAGAAATGTTCAACAATAAACTAAAACGAACGACAACGCTGCAGTTGGGGTCTAGTGGGGTTTTATTGGGGGGGGTACACCAAACGGGAGGCTCTGAACGTAACGGCATTTTGTACGACCCCATTTCCAAAGTCGTAATAATTTCATGAAAAACGCAGCGACGCCAGCAGCGAAGTTGACAGCGCTGCAGTTTTGGCGGCTTGGCTTAGTTCCTGGCTGCTTTCAGGGGGAGTGGCGGCTGGTATTGAGTAGGGGATGATGAGTAAGGGGCTGGGGGTGGGGGTGAGGGAGGGGGTTTGGGGGCATATTGCGCTTAGGCAGAGCGTTCGCGTTGCTGGTAATGTGCCAGTAAAAGGTATTTTAACGCTGGAATGCCCCTACTCCCCTCCTAACTTGCTGTACAACACCTATCACTCTCTCCCTCTCTCTCTCTCTCTCTCCCTTTCACTTCCCTCTCTCTCTCTCTCTCTCTTACAACTGTCCCGATGCCTGTCGCCATCATCTGCTTTACCGCCGGCTGGCAAAATGAGTCGAGGACTCCTCCTCGGCTGCTTTGTCATGACAAATAACTTCGCTTCGTTGAAATGACAGTCACGATTTTGCTTTTGCTTTTTTGGGCAACTCCGTTGAAGTCGACGTCGACGTCGACGTCGACGCCGCCGTCGCATCTTCCTCTTCTTCAGTGCACGTTGTCTGCGGAAATTTTTCTTCTTTTCTGGCGATTTCCCTTCTTTATGCTACACACATTTATATAATTTTTTCTCCGCTTTTCCCCTGTCTCTCTCTCTGTCTCCCTCTCTCTCCCTCTGTCTGTTGGGTAAGGAACAGGCTATGTAACAGACTTGGCTGCAGCAACTAAATGAAACATGATGAATTTATTAAATTCTCCATGTGGGTGTGCGAACAGTGGGTGCTGAAAATATGGGCTTGGGTGTTGGACATCATAAATAATATGCAATTCTATGCTTGAAGACACACAACTGCAATCAGTTTGAGTTAATGCTCAAAAATTGCAAGCATTTTTGAAATGTGCTTCAACCAGATGATCTGAATAGAAAACTAATTTCACTTAAAGTTAGCTATAAGTATTTGATATTAAGCTGCAAGTCATCTAGTCCCAAAATCTTTTTTTAACATTTTATGTATTTAATATCATTAAAAATGTTGTTGTTGTTTATGTTTGCTTCATGGGAAAACCCTTAACTCGAATTATATTAAATATTTGACATTTTAAGTGTTACACACTTTCATTTTTAAATTACTGAATATTTGATTATTTTTAGTTTACTCAGTGTTTGTTTGTATTTTTAAAGGTCTGGTACTATTTATTTATTTCATGCCAACTATTAACAGTTGAGACAGAATATGTAATAAAAACAAGTGGCGAAGGATTATCTTCGTCGATCCGAAGAATTTATACTCTTTTTGAATATTCGGACAGATTTCACTAAGTTGTATTTTAACTTAGAATAATTCGCAGCTATCCCAGAAAACTTGCTCTTTCAAAATATCTCATCTACACTATTAATGAATCAATCGTTTTGCAATTTAAAACAACGATGAGTGGATGTATCTTTGAAAAGATGGGATACATGGCCGAAACAGATTTGCAGTTGTATGGCAGCTATAAGAAATAGTCTTCCGATCCGTCCGGCTCCGACAAATGTTCTGTCTTCTTGAATAATAAGTCTCTGTGCAAAGTTTGACTGCGATAAGCTGAGGGACTAGTTTGCATACATACAGACAGACAGACAGACAGACGGACATGGCCAGATCAATTTGTTTTGTCAATTCAAGCACACTAGAGGTATCTTTTGGAGATCTCTGACGTTTCCTTCTATTTTCTTCGAAAAGCGTATAACTATGAATAAAATTAATTAAAATTTAAAATATATAAAAAATGGAAAAGAGGCAAACTGCACGTGACACTTGTCTGCCTTGGTTTGTCTATCTACAAACTGTGGTAACGTGTGCTTTGTCAAGTTCCGAATTCGTATGCCAGCAGCTAATATATGACCTACAAATTGACAAAGTTTGCATTTTCTTTTTGACTTTGGCCTTGAGTCAGGCAACACTTTTGGACCTCCCTCCTCCTTAGCCTCCTCCTCCCACACTGCTTCGCGGAACCCTCTTCTGCTACCTGCTGTTGCACCATTGAAAGAAAACTTTGTTAGCACAGTCTAACCTCCTCCTCCACTCCTCTTGGTTGGTTTAATCTTTTGTATGGCGATTTTTATGTAACTTGCATACGATGAAGAAATTCGGCTGCTTCTTTTTCTTCTTCTTCTTCTTTGGCAACAAGCGACCAAAACCGAAAGAAAAAGAAGTGAAAACAAAAGTTTTTAACGCCGCTAACTCGCCGTTTGGCTAATAAAGAATGTAAATGGAGCAAATTGCTTGGCCAAAAGGTAAAATTTCATAAATTTCAAACCAAACCAAAAAAACGCAGCAAATGCCTCGTAACTTTGTTTCCCTCTAACTTGAAGAAACAATCGTAAAAATCGCGCAGTGTCATTAATCTGAGGACTTTCCAAAACCCCAAGCAGATCGCCTTCCCCCCAACCCAGCATAGTATACCCAAAGTTTTCGGCTCGCCCCGCCCACAATTGATGTTATAAAAGCGTTTAGCCTTAATTGTTGGGGCGTTAAAGTTTATTGTTGTTATTTTTGTTATTTTTGTTGCTGCTGCAACGATTTGTTTTTCCTTTACGCATTTTTCTCGGCATTTTGCGCTGTCATCATAAAAAACAAGCAAATCTTAAAGGTGTGTGTGTGAACAAAAAATGAAATCAAAAACGCCGTGGATTGAACTCATTTTAGGTGGGGTGGGGGGGACCCTTTTTGATATTTCGGGGCCCGTTTTCGTCGTCTTGTGAGTCTTAGTGAGTCTGGAAACGGTTTTTAATGACCAAATATTAAAATAAAAGGTGCTGTTGCCTTTTCGGGTCTTACAGTTCGTTCATTTCGTTTCGTTTCGTTTCATTTTTGCTGGCCTTTTGTTTATGGCCAAAGACGGTCTTATGACACTTTTCATTTGCCGCTGCATAATGAAAAATTAAATTAATGAACGCACATTTAAGAGCGGATGGGGCTTATTCAGACACCAGAATAGACGCCTGAACGAAAAAAAAATATACAAAAATAAAAACGGGCTCTGTTTTCTACAATTTTGCCACTTTCTATAGTCATTTCCATTTGCCTTGCCGTGTGCCATTTTCATTTTCCAGTTCCATTTCCATTGCCAAGTAGTTCACATTAGCGAAGTGCCAGCGAAACAACAACAACAACGACTATGGCGCCTTCTACTTTGTGGCAAATTAATTTGGCAAGTGCAATAAAACTTTTGCAGCAGATTTGGCCATTATTCAATGCCTGCTATATATATATATATATATATATTTGTATACATATAATTTCGACGACTCCCAAGTGGAGTTTTGGGGCGCTGCTTAAATGGCGTTGGCCTCCAGGCTCAGCATCATGTTCGTGTAATAACCAGGCCATTAAATAAATTAGTCAAATGCTTTTCTTGGGCTTTACCTAAATAACGAGAGGTGGGGCCATCAAGCAGCTCGCGTGTCATTGACAGCTGCTGGGGCTGCTGGGGCTGGTGGGGGTCACATTAAAGCATCAATTGCCAGATAAGCGCATATCACCTGCTCCCCTCGAATTCGCGACTGTGCAAAAGCTGAAGCAGAAAGAAACATTTCTTATTGGGGATTTGCGCCAAGAACATTTCCTCTGTAATTAAAGCAAAGTGCAAGCACAAAAAACAAACTAGCTCTTGTAGTCTCTGATATCCGCGTGTTCATACAGACAGACGGACGGACGGACGGACGGACGGACAGACAGACAGACGGACATGGCTAAATCGACTCGGCTGTTGATACTGATCAAGAATATATATACTTTATATGGTCGGAGATGCTTCCTTATGCCTGTTACATACTTTTGCACAAAACCATAATACCCTTTTTACCCATTTTTAATGGGTTCAGGGTATAAAAATACAGAAAACAAAACAAAAGCAGAGCATATTTTCGAAAAAGCAGATTGAATGCAATAAATCGCAGCTGAGCCGAGTTGAGAGCGAAAAAGGACGCAGGATCTGCTGCTAGTTCGCTACATGTGGGTGCACACACACACACACACACTGAGAGAGAGAGAGAGAGAGAGCGGAAGCTGTAAGCATTGCAATGAGCAATAATTGCGCTCTGACACTTGAGCGAGCAAAGTCTCCCAACTGACCCCATACTCTGTCCACACAGGAGCATTGCCTGTGTCAGTTTGTGTTGCTGTTTCTGTGTGCGCCTCAAATCAACCCTGAAATTCATAAATGACAACGGGCTAGGCTAGATGCAAGACAATGGACGACGCGACTACCCTGCGCAGGACACACTAATAAATCCTTGTCACAATATCCTTTTGTTTTGCCATTTTTCGAGTAGCTGTACCCCAGCAGCAGCAGCAGCAGCAGCAGCCGGCTGCGCATCATCCTTTTTGAATTTACAGCGCAATAATTCAAAACACATTCGTTGACTGACAGACGCGAGCGGGCAGCATAAGATGAGAGAGCAGGGTGTCCAAGGCTCAAGTCTCAGCCTGGCAGACTAGTCTGCACCCGGCCACTGAATGATTAAACTCCTGTCGGCACCCAGCACCCATATGCTCTCGTTCCACATTCTCAGCACCCAGCTCTCAGCTCTCAGTGCTCTGGCAGATTAATTCGCCGCTGCTTTTTGCAAACAGCTCATCTGTCGTCTGCCTGTTGATTGCCTTTGTCCCGAGTCTCCGACTCCAACTCCGACTCCGACTCCAACTGAGCCATTGTGTCATTGTGCACCAAAAGTTACACAGACTTCTTCAAGAGCGTAGACATTTTAAATTTTAGTCAACTCATCACTTAACATTCTCAGTTACTGCATTTCATTCAATGCATATTATAATTTGCATTCACAGCATTCACAAACTCACCGAATGAACTGAAATAGCTGCCTAGTTACAAAATGATGAAAAAAACATGTAAGAGTGCACTAGTCGGGAGTGCCCGACTAGGAGATACCCTGAACGCAGTCCTTACATTCATACTAATCTATCGGTGTGTATACATACATGTAATGGAAAGTAAAATCTTAAATAACTTCTGTATTTATTGTTCGATCTTTCTGAAATTTTTAGGACATAACATAGGCTATAAAATGTGTGATCAAACCAAAATGCAAGGTCATAACTTCAAAGCTGGTATCCAAAAAGTGAAATATTTGTAATATGTGTATGATATTCGAGATTATACATGCCCAATTTGGGGCCTCTAGCTCTTATAACTTTCAAGTTATGGCCAAAAAACACTGGTCTGAAGTCGAAATTTATCGATAACTTTTGAACGGGACGAGTTATCGATAAAATGAAATAAACTTGTACTGTCCCGGCACTACGATAACTTATATTCCAAATATGAAGTCTCTAGCTCATATAGTCTCTGATATCTGCGTGCTCATACAGACGGACAGACGGACAGACAGACGGACATGGCTAAATCGACTCGGCTGTTGATACTGATCAAGAATATATATACTTTATATGGTCGGAGATGCTTCCTTATGCCTGTTACATACTTTTGCACAAAACCATAATACCCTTTTTACTCATTTTTAATGGGTTCAGGGTATGAAAAACGTCATTTAAATGCATTAATATTGATTTATATTGAAGTTATGCATTTCCATAAATATCTTACAGAACAACGCGTCCACTTGAATTTATCAATGAATGGCGAATGCCATTTTAAGTTGGATTTAAGTTCAAATCTGTCAATTTTTAAGCGGAAGTTTTTTGAATTCAGCTCAGTTTATGCTTTTTCCGATACCAAAACACATAGGAAATTTTTAAGTATATTGTGCAAGTTCTCAACTAAAATTCTATATAAAATGCATTTTAAGCATTCTAACACTTAAGGTATTATTTGTAATTTAAAATTGACAATTTTAAAAGCTTACACAAAATGCAAAAAAAGGTGACAATAACAAACAAATTCCAATTTGAAAGTCTTAAAGTGCAGTACCAAAATTTAGATAAGCTAATAAAGTAGTACAAAAAAAAAAAAAAGGAAAGAAAAGAAAAGAGAAGAAAAGGGAAGTCAAGCGTAGCAAATTGTTGGAAGCCAGATAGACAAACTGAAAGTCAAGTCGAGGAAATATAACAATATAAGTACATAAACGGCCCATTTCAGTTGAGTCCGACTTTGGCAGCAGGAAAGGAAACGAAGGCAAGAAGAAGGCGACTGACTACTCTGTGGGGCAATGAGAATGCAAGTGAATTCGCTGGCAAGAGCAGCAGCAGCGCAGAGTGTAACAGTTTAAACACTTATTCACACACTCACACACACAGACACACTCGCATGCACTCACAATCAGACAAAGCACTCATAAGACACTGTTAGGATACTTGAACTTTTTGTTTGCGCTTCGTTTCGTTTCGTTTCGTTTCGCATTGCTGTTGCCACTGCCACTGCCTCTGCCACTGCCACTGCCGCCTGGCGGGGCATGTGTGGCAAGTATCTAGCGAGTGCAGCAGCTCAAGAAATACGTACACAAATATCCACAAGTTCTACGAATTGTACACACACACACACGCACACACGCACATGCACTCGGTACATACTTAGGCAAACTTGTGTGCTTAATTCCATTTTCATTTTCATTTTCGTTTTCATTGCAGTCGGCGGCAGACAAATGCAGACAGCTTTTGGGTGCAGGAGTACAGGAGCACTGCAGCGTTTTGTTTGAGTTCTTGAGGCATCCTTTTAGCCCAGTGCCTCAGTAATGTGCGGCGCATCTCTCTCTCTCTCGCCCTGTCTCTGGCAGTCGGCCCAATGTTTGTCTGCTTTTGGGCATTTTGCGCCCTGGGAAATGGGTCAGTAAAGAAATACAAAAAAAACCAACATAATTTAATTGCCAACATTGCGAAGTTGCAACAACAGCAAAATGCAAGGCATTCCTAATTTGCACAACTCAACTTTGTGCGAATTCTTAGCCATTGCCCCATAGCCCCACACACGTTCGTCTCCCCTCCTGCTCCCGATCTCTTGGAGCAATCGTAAATCATACGAGCCGACTTAAAAATAGGCGCCTCCTCTGTCATTTGAGTGCGAGATTGTCAGTCATCAGCAACGGACGCTTAATTGCCGCACATCTGTCTGACACCCCCCCACTGGAACAGCCCCATGCCATGCCCATCCGAATTCCTGTCCGACACACCTCCACCATATGCCATATGCCAGGAGAGGCGCCTCGCAGCCCCTGCCTGTCTCTAAATGAATTTATGACAACTAAGCATAAATAATTCAATTCGTGCGTGTTTACAACATTTATTAAATGAAGTGTTGAAGTGGGTGAGAATTACGCCCACACACACTCGCGCACACACGCACACACACCTAAAATACGACACCCAAACACAAATGTGTATTTTTATTTTTAAGGGCCAGCCACCAAAAATATATCTCGACTTTTGTCTCAATCTCAACAAACACAAAAAAACAACAAAAACAACAACAACAACACAGATTTGAGTAAAACAAGTCGCTTTTGTAGGCTGGAACGCTCAGCGTTGCCTTTATCTCCATCTATCCATCAAATGAGTCATAAGTGCTCAGACTTCCGCTTGTCTAGGGTTCAAAAAACTTCAAATTCAAATACAAATATAAAGAGACGAAAAAAGATACATACATATATATACAGATTTCTTTGCTTGTTTGTTGTTGTTGTTGTTGTTGTTGAAGCTAAGGTTGATGCCATGATCGGTTATTCAATTACTTCAATCTCTCTCTCTCTCACTCTCTCTCTCTCTATGTGACCTTTTCGATTGTGTTTTCATTGCATATTTGGTTCCTACAATTTATCGAATTTTTATAATAATCGCTTTGCGAATGGATGTGTCGATCATTTACTTAATTTCAAAATTGTTCAGTATATATTTATAGATATTTATCATCAAATTATTAAATAGTGTTAGATATTTTTATATTTTATTAATGCTTAGACTGAAGAGATTTTATTTATAGGTTGATTTTTGTATAGGTACAATATCTTTTGAGTTTTTACCAGTCAAATCAAAGAGGATTCTTAAACATTTTTGTCTGAGTTCGCTAAAGATCTTTCACATTAAATATACAATTTGATATACATATATTTAAGTTTCTCATATATCTTTGTATATTTATCCTTAACATATATTTTATTTTGTCTAGTCTCTTAGCTTTCTTATCACATTGTATACATTTTATGATCTCAGTTTTATTTGGAAACTCCCATCTTTAATCAAACATAGTTCTTAAGATCTCTCTCTCTCTCTCTCGTCTTTTAGTTGGCAAGTTTATTTAATTGAGCGTTCTTTCTTGAATTTCTCCTCAGACTCTAGCCACTTTTCTCTCATGGTCAACTTTGTTGCATGCGTTCCATTTGGATGATCTTAGAGCCTAGTTGAGTTGACTCTGTGCAGCCGTCGGCAGCTTGGCAACTGTCCATATGTGGGCATCTGTTGCTTTGGCCAATATATGATGTCAGCTACTGTAAAGCTCGCCATGTCAACAACAACAACAACAACTACGACAACGACAACAACGACAACAACGACAAACAATGGCAATAGCAATGGCAAAACTATTTAAAATAACAACAGACAAGTCGTTAACGTCATGGAATTATAATTAAAAATGTGAACAAGCCGTCGGCTCTGGCAACGACCTCTCCTCTCCTCTAGTGGACTATGTCTATAATCATGATGATGATGATGATGATGATGATGATGGTTAACATCATAACGATCATCATTGTTATAAGTATTGTGGTTTGTATATTTGATAATTGACTTGGGCTTAACGCAATTAACAAAGCGTACGATTAAAAAAATATCAACTTCATCAACGATATACTGATTAAAAAATAAATAGCTATATATATATATATGTATATTAAAATTATGCATTGTAGCGATAAAAGCAGAGAGACACACACACATGAGGCTGTCATTTATTCATTTGTGTATATTTAAAAAACAATATAAACATTAATAAGTTAATAATCGTTCGAAAAATGTTGCTGATGCATAATTGATGTGGGGTTCTACTATTTGGTTTCTGTTAATAGATTGTTTGTTTGTATTGCTTATTGGCTATTGGCTGGGTTATTGATAAAAATGCATTTAAATAATGCTGATAGTGCAGTTAATGCTATAGACTATCAATGACATCATGCGATTAACATCATTTAAATAAAATAAAGAATTTCGTTAAATGCCGGCCAACAAACAGACATAGATATTGTATGTATATCAATAAAACTTGGCGTTTTCCAGCATAAATATGTATATGTATATGTCTATGTTTATATTGTGTTGCTTGGGATGTGCAACCTCCAGCAGTTCAGCTAACCATGAAAATCAAATAATCAAATGGATAGAGAGACAGACAGACAGACAGACAGAGCAGCTAAGACCCGGGCATCAATTACGTACAACATTTTTCGTATGCCCAACTTCCGGCAGATGAGCGACGACTACAACTAGCCCGGCAACGATTATGATTATGATTATGATTATGACCACGACTACGACTATGATTATGATTATTATAATGTTTATAATGATAATGATCATCAGTGAGTGTGCTCGCCCAAGCCAAGCTAGCCGGATGGCCAGCGTAATTGCTGGCCATTATGGCCAAGATGTATGAAAAATGGCTGGCGAAACTTTTGGTCTAAACACTAGCAAAGGCAAAGGCAAAGGCAGCAGCTAAGGCAAAGGCAACAGCTAAGGCAAAGGCGAAGGCACAGATACAACACGAGTCGCCCGTGCAAACATGACGAAAAACAAATACAAATCTGTGTATACCATTTAATTATGCGCATAAAGCTAATTAATTAGCGCCAGGCAATCTGCTGCTTGCTGGCTGAGGGGGAGGGGTTGGGTCTTGGGGTACAATTGCCTGCGACGGCGTGACAAATCAGATAAGAAACAGGTGTGCAATGGCAATAGCAGAAGCAATAGCACGAGCCATCATCTAACGCAACTAACTAGCTAAGCCACCAAGCACGAGTGCTAGATGATTCAGCCAAATGCCCAAACTGCATTTTTAATTAAGCACTAATCACTAATCACATATCATATGGATATGATATAGCGGCATTATAATTAATGTTCGACTAACCTAGTTGCAACACTTGGATAGCCGGGAGAAAGCTTTTGCAAATATGTCGACACAGAAAAATTGAGAAAACTTAATTAATTAATCAATAAATATATAAAATTACAAATTCAAATTTACATACACAAAAATATGAAATTCAAAACAACAAAAAAGTTGGTACTTAAGTTGCGCTTGGAAATACCAATTGAGCGATGATCTAATCACTTTGGCCCATTCAGTTAATTATAAACATTGAAAGATGGTAAACAGCTGAATAAATCAAGGTCATAGCTCAAAATAAGCCATTGTCAAGGCTTTCGAGTCTTAGAAGAATCGTCAAGTTTCCTAAGTCTTAATTTAGCAATTGATCTCAACACAAGAATTAGCCAAAGAGAAGCAATTTGGTTTTAAGTCTCTGTCAAGCTAAACATTCCTGAATATTTGCCAATTAAATGTTGTGCCTAATTTAAATTTCTTCATAGGATGGAGAAACTTTCTAAGTCCGATTATTTACAATACCCTATTTACACTTGCAATCAAACTATAATTTATTTATTTCCAAAGACATTTTCACCTTCTTTCAACCATTTAACAATTTTAACTCAGAACTCTTGTCAGCTCATGATTTCGAAACTATCACTTTCTAGACCTTCTATTTAGCCAATTTGCTAGCTTTCTACTGCTTATTAGATAGCTTTAACTTGCTAGCTGCTCAAACATTCCTTACTTAAATACTTAAGTGCCTAATCTGAACTTCTCAATTTTCTCTATCTACAGAATTTATGGACTCACTTCGATATTAATTAAATATTGTTTAAGGCACAACATTAGCACAAGATCTGATTGACTTTGGCGGCGACAAAAGACGGAGACAACTTTTCAATTTGCTATCGTCAAAGTACTGTTAGCCCAATCGCTAGCCCCACCCCTTCCACTTGTCCCGCCAATTTATTTTCATGGGCAAACATTTTGCCAAGGACACAAGTAGCAAAGTATAGGCTGCAATGCAAAACTTTGAGTTGCTGTTGTTGTTATACTCTTTTCGAAGAATATAGTATATTAACTTTGTGCTGAAGTTTGTAACGCATAGAAGGAAGCGTCGCAGACCCCCAAAAGTTACTGCCAGTATGCTCAGAATGACAAAACAAATTGATCTAGCCCTGTATGTCTGTCTATCTGTCTGTATGTATGCAAACTAGTCCCTCAGTTTTTGAGCTATAGCGATGCAACTTTGCACAGATACTTATTATTAAAATGTACAGCACATTAGTCGGAACCAGCCGGATCAGACTACTATATCTTATAGCTGCCATACAACTCGAAGTCGGTTTTGACCATATATCCGATCTTTTCAAAGCTATCGCCTTAGATTTGCTTGTACACATGAACATCCTTATAACTCATCAATGTTTTAAATTTCAAGTCGATTGAGTTATATTTAGCAAAGATATGCGTCATTAAATATTTCGGTTGTGCAATTGGCAGAGTGAAAATTACGTATAGGTTCGAAAAGAGTATAAAATCTTCGGCAGGCCGAAGATAATCCTACCCCACTTGTTTTGTTTTTTTGTTTTTTTTTTTTGTTAAGCATGAAAATGTAATGGGAACTGGGAATTACGCTATAGCCATCAGTTTGGAAGCCTACCCCTAATAGACTTTTAATTACCCAGCTACGTACCTTTATGTTTTCCGTACTGTTCTGTTCTGTTCTGTTGGCGCTTCGGGGGCCGTGTTGATTTTTGCGCAATGACAGCATGAAATTACCATTAATTCTGGGGCCCTGCAAATGGCGAAAAGCGGAAACAGAAGCTGAAACAGAAAAGCAAAATAGATTAGCATTAGCACAAGTAATATATATTTGTATATGTATATAGTATGGCATAGATTTATGCTTATAGTATATTATAGGTATTGAGATTTGCATGAGCAAGGACAAAGCAAATCCCGTTGCGTGTCAAGCTGGCATTAAGTGCGTGCCCGTAAGTGGCTCAATCACGGCGGACTCCCCAAGCGACGAACCGGCGACATTCCACAAATTGAATAGACAGGCGGCGACACTTGAAGTGAAGTGAAGTGAAGTGAAGTGAAGGAAGGAAGCGCAGGACAATCCATAAGACATCCATTGACATGTAGCTGCAGAAATTTGTCACACAAAATTAGCGTCGAGCTGCGACTTGAATTGAATTGAGTTGACTTGAATTGACGTGAGTTGAGTTGAGTTTCCCAGCGCATCATTTATCAATGTGCGCCAAATCGCCGAGTGACAGGCAACAATAAAAACAAAGCGACAGGCAAATTGTTATGGATAGAGCACATGCTATATGTATACTTATGTATATGTATGTCACCCGAGGGTAGAAAGCAATCCTCGAAGGGCTCTAACATGCCAAGACCGTTGATGTTTGATAATGTATATTTGGTGATTGGGGCGCATATCGCACATGTGTATGTTGATATTGAGAGATTCGGCAGTCTTGTGTGTGCCTAATTAGCATACGGAATGTGAATGTGAATGTGAATGTGAATGTGTTTGTGAATGTGATCTATTCATATGCATATCGAGTGAAAGATGATATTCGTTTAGGCGCATTTATCTCATGTTTGCTGTCACAGCTAACAAGCACTTGAAACATGTTGCCCCATTTGTTTTGGTATTTCTGCTTCTATTATTATTATAAGCTAATGCTTGCTTGCTTTTTAAGTGATTATATTATTGACAAGCAGATGGTTATTTTCTGAATTTAGCAACATTTCATTTTTGGCATACATTAACTAGTTAACCAGTAGTACTAAAATATGTTTTAGTTACTACTTTTTAAAAAAATTATTTTGATTCGCAATTTAATTAATTGACAAGATGCAATCAACATGTAAATGTGACTAAAACAAGTGGGAAGGGATTATCTTTGGCGTGCCGAAGATTTTATACTCTTTTCACAAAGTTTCATCGCAATAGCTTTAAAAACATGGGACATATAGCCAAAACCGACTTCGAGTTGTATGGCAGCTATACGATATAGTGATCCGATCCGTCTGTTTCCGACCAATTTGCTGTACATTTGAATAATAAGTGTCTGTGCAAAGTTTTATCACGATAGCTCAAAAACTGAGGGACTAGTTTGCATACATACAGACAGACAGACAGACGGACATAGCTAGTTCAATTTGTTGTTGTCATTCTAAGCATACTGGCAGTAACTTTTGGGGGTCTCCAACGCTTCCTTCTGTGCGTTACACACTTAAGCACAAATTTAATATACTATTTTCTTCGAAAAGAGTATACAAGTTTGACCAAATTTAAGCTGTACTTGAAAAATGTGTTCTGTTCTCTTTTTCGGTTCTTAGTTTTCTGTAAATATTTGCATTTGCTATTGAAATAATTGACAAGTTGGCAATTTAGTGGGTTCATCTTGCCGATTGACACTTTCTCAACTGGCTAAATATAAGCTTGCCATCGAATAAAAAAATGGCATATTCAAGTGACAGGAGCATTGACAGGAATAGTAGTACAGTGAAAACGACCCTCAGTGTTGTTGCTCTCTGGCTGAAGCAGCCAAATCGAGTGGCACTTGAGATAATGCGCACAACAACAACAACAGCAACAGCAGCAACAGCAGCAATCGCAACTTGTACGACTAAAAGCCAAAAAATGTCTTCTATACGTACATATGTATGTGACTGGCAATCTCAACTAATTTTTTGGCAGCTGTTTTCAACACTCGATTGTCGATTGTGTCAGTTGTTCAGTTGTTCAATTGTTCAATTGTTCAATTGCTCAGCTGTGTCAGTTGTCGCACGGCCAAAGTCAAGTAGTCGAATAGCAATTCCAATTCCCATTCCCATTCCGATTCCGATTCCGATTGCTAGCTGGCCAAGTGACCCAACTTGAACCGCATAGTATATATTGATACTCGAGTGCGTTATGGCCAACATATTCAAACGTGGCCAGCTGACATTTCAATGACATTTGATCGCATTATTTTTGGTTTTTCGGCTCAATTTTTCTGTAAATTATTGTATACATACATATATTTTGTATTTTTTGTGCTTTGCATACTTGAGCAGCTGTTGTTGTTGTTGTGGTTGCTGGGGTCATCCTCGCATTTAACCCTCACCCTCACAGCAATAACATTGGAATGCAGTTTTTGAACTGTGTTTGTATTACCAATTTTCGTTTCACGCCACGCTTACAAATTATACCAAATACCCTTGAATGTCCATTGCGTATTTTGTGCTCGTATTTATTTGTATACATATATTTATGGCTGGCGAGCATTTAGTTTTCAATTTCAATTATACCAGCTGAAGGCCGCGCGCAGGCGTTGACAATTACCTGGTCTGGTCGCAAACCCGGCATTACCATAAGTAAATATCGACAAACGACCGTCGAAGAGTTAATGAGCTGCTTTTGCCGCTGCTCATATTTATCATGCAGCCATATCTATGTGGCTTTGTGTACACGGTGTAGCCAAGCAATTAGTTTGCAGTCCCACTTTGGCTACACACACACACACACACACACACACGCTGGACAAGTGACACCCAAAGCGCCAACTGAATTGCAGACTTGTTCAAATTATACGTTATATTGAGCTAACATTGGCACAAAGATAGCGCCAACAATGTCATAGCTGACAGAATGCAGGCGACACCTTTATCCGGACCGGGCATGGACACGGCTACAGTTACGGCTGCAGTCAGCATCCATGTGCATATTACACAAAAAATGTTGCCGAGCTCCGAGTCAGATGCCTTTCAATTAGAATCTTGTCATTGTCCCACACCGCTCGCTCTGAACAGGCAACCCAGTCACCCAGTCAGACAGTCAGCCAGTAAACCAGCCAACGCCGAACATCTATCGAATATGTTGTCGCTCTCTTTCTCTATCTGCGCTATGCCAGTGCTGTTGCCGTCCTTTTCTTTCTGCACTCAGCAAAAAAAGCATGCACTACAACTTGGATACGACAATCACAAAAGTATCTCATTTATGTCTAGTTTCTAAAACTTAATGAAATTATATATGTTGCAAACATTTTTGAAAACTGTGTCTACTATTTAGAAAGTTATTAATCTATTAACCAATAACCATTAAATGAGTATAAAACAAGTGGGAAATGATTGTCTTCGGCGTGCCGAAGATTTTATACTCTTTTCGAACCCTTAGACAATTTTCACTCTGCCAACTGCAGCACTTTCATAAGAATTGATATCAGGCATAAGATATAGTGGTCCGATCCGGCCGGTTCCGACCAATGTGCTGTCCCTTTGAATAATAAGTATCTGTGCAAAGTTTTATCACGATACCACAAAAACTGAGGCACTAGTTTGCATACATACAGACAGACAATCGGATAGACGGACATGGCCAGATCAATTTGTTGTGTCATTTTACGTTCACGTTCACGTTTCTTTCTTTTAATTACATTGAATTTAGTGCATGAATTCTATTTTCCAATAGTAAGCCTTGCTACATACAAATCACATTTCAGTCAGTAAAATACACATGTACATAGTATATTCATTGCAATTTGGTTTCTCTTCATAATATTTATGTTTCTCATCGAAAATACCGAGCAATGAGTAAATACGGACAGATCCTCATGACTCTCCTCCATCAAATGGGTGGTTCGGGGACCTTTGATCAACTTGTCGAACAACTGGGTCGCGATATGTCACCCAGCCAGAAAAAGAAGTTGGAAGAGAGCGTGAAGGAGACTCTGGATTGTGGAGTGAAGTATGGCTTCATTAAAAAGTGCAAGCATGGAAGTTACAGGCCACAAGTGGGTCCAGTCCATCAGGATGGTAATCAGAATGGTAATCGGGATGGTAATCAGGATGGTAATCAGGATGATAATAAGAATTGCGATAAGCATTAGTCAATCGTTAAATGTTAATCAATAAGGAAAACCGCACAAATCTAAGTTTGTAGGCCGAAGACTGAAATAGTTAAATAAATAAATCGTAACTACGTTGATAATGCAATTCAACAGCTCTCCATTCTAGTTTCTTTACATATAAATTTGCCTCTTTCTGTCCGAAAACTTATTTCAGCTGCTTCTCTAAAACTTGAATTTTAAACGCATTAATAATATGAAATACCGTTAATTTTTCGAAATTTTCAGAAAATTATAAAAGGTCCTACGATGTTATTTTTGAATATCACGAATATATGTTTCGCCAAGTGTAGTTTATCTTATTTGGAGCTGCTGCATGTTGCCCATTTTTAGTATGACAAAGCGTGCCATTGTTGATTTCCTGCCCAGGCTGCCACCGTCTCGCCAACGATGCTGCATCTCTCAGCAGATACCACTTAACCAACCAACCAACCATCCATCCATCCATCCTTCCACACACAGACACACACACACACACACACACACATTTATCGAATCGCAGAGTAGGCACAATGGGTGAGCATGCGCCACTAAATATAAAATCGTGCCACCAGTTCTGGGCGGCAAGTATAATAGTCTTCATACAAATAGCCTAGCTAAACAATAAAAACAATCATCGATTTTATGATATCGATTGCTATTGGTATTTTCAATGAGTTTGTTAAGGTCAAGGTACAAATTGCAGCATCTATCGATTAACGATTTCTTTGAATATTGATTCAATACAAATTTAACTACAAACTCGAGTTCCAATCGTTTTTGACGTTATCGATAGACTAATGTTATCGATCATGAAAAAAACAAAACGATCCGCTGCGATATGCACATTAAGCGACAATCGTCATGGTATCGATAACATTTAAAGCTAAACACAAGTTGACTTAGCGCACAGTTTGGCCACAGACGGACAATTGCTCCACATCCTCCACAGAAGCTCCCACGGTGAATTGACGCTGGCGCCGCCGTTTGCTGACATGTCAGAAATTTTAACTGGCAATTTGCAGCAGAACGCGCGCCACGCACGTACAACACGACCAGACGGCCAGTCGGCCACGTCGAGTGCATTGGGGGGGGGGGGGGGAGGGGAGGGGGAGGGGGAGGCGTGGCGTGGCGGGTGCCGCACAGGAGCCACAAAAGGACAACCTGAC
The DNA here is from genome assembly GCA_035042425.1 of Drosophila flavopinicola. NCBI lineage: Eukaryota > Metazoa > Arthropoda > Insecta > Diptera > Drosophilidae > Drosophila > Drosophila flavopinicola. The sequence continues at coordinate 114,045 of JAWNLL010000455.1, read as the reverse complement.
AGGCAGACAGACAGACACGACAGGAGGAGCGGGTACAGACAGCGAAACAGAAGCAGCGCCAACGTCCCCAACAATTTCCCTGAGCGAGTCTCTGCTTGTCTGCCTTTGTGTGTGTGAGTGGAGCTCATCTGTGTGCGCGCGTGTGTGTGTGTGTGTGTGTGTGCTTTTGTTGCAATAGAACATGGCACAATATGTTGCCATGTCTGCCACGCCTCCGCCGCCGCCCCCAGCAACGCCCAACGCCTAGCTGCCACTTGAGTGTGTGCATATACATATGTGTGTGCGTGTGTGTGTGTGTGTGTGTGTGTGTGGTGAACATTTTCGGTAATGGTGTCAAAATAATTTGGGTTGTCATTTGTTTTGTTGGCCACCCAAAAGGTAAGCCATCTAAGCAAGCAGTGGCAGGGGTAGCGACTATGAGAAGTGGAGCCTGGGTGGGGGGAGGTGGGGTTGAGCGAATTTGCTGCCCGCTCTATGCCTAAGCTTATAATCAGCAGCAACAGCAGCAGCAGCTACTCCGGGGGTCAGAAGGAAGCTGCCGCATTTACCATTTGCGATTTTTAATAAGCAGGCAAACGCAGCCAGCTAATAAACAGTGAGTGTGCGGAAGGGGAAAGGGAAATGAGACAGAGACAGAGAGAGAGTGAGAGAGAGAGAGAGAAAGAACAGAGCTAGCAGAGAGAAAAGCATACAGGAAACGGAGCACCCTTTGTATTGTTTCTGCTTAGCTTTTGTTGCTTGATGCTGCTTGTTTGCCTTTTTATTAAATTTTTGTTTTCTGCTTGAAGGGGCTTTGGGGCGCAAGCGGCTAAAAATGTAAGGGCATGTGTGTGTGTTTGTGTGTGTGTGTGTGTGTTTGTGCGTGTTTGCAGCTGCAAATATTAATTGATTTTCGTGTTTGTTGCTTTCACTATGTATGCTTACTGCTTCAAGCCGAGTGTGTGTGTGTGTGTGTGCGGTGTGTGTTTTAGACACACATTTTCACTCAGACCTTTTTGGCGTTGAGCAATTTTTCCAATTTCCAAACAGGCCGATCAAAAAAATTCCCCACCCTGCATGACCGATGTTAAATTCAATTTTTGGTTCAGTGCCGTTATTCGATTTGCAGTGTTTTTTGCCCGTCAAATGCGGCGTATGCGTAATGCGTGCCGAAACACACACACAGTCAAGTGGCAAGGCGTAAAAAAGTTGTAACGAAAATGTTTGCCTACTTTTCAGAGCGCAACTTTTGCTTGATTTATGGACAGGAACGACAGCAACTAGTGTTGGGCCAAATGAATTTAATTTGCAGCAGCATATGGCCTGATGTGATTTGACAGTTTCTCTACTCTCTGTCTCTCTCCCTCTCTCTCTCTGTCACTCGCAGTGTCTGTCTTTTTTCAGTTAGCAGCAACACGAGGGCTGACAACAAGTTAAATGGCGTCTCACATTTTTGATTTCTCTCGCATCGCATCGTTGGCATCGTCATAAATCATTGCCTAGGTGTGACATGGCACGGCAACTAAAGCAGCAATAGCATCAGCATCAGCAACATCAACAATAACAACAACAACAACAACAACAAGAAGAAGAACAGACAGCCCTGATAATGAATTGTTGCTCTCATAGTTGTTGATTGATGCTCAAGAAACAGACGCCCGCCCAATGCTTAAATGTCGCTTATCAGGACTGCCATGGGTGGCATGCAACAGCTGCCAATGCCAATGCCAGTTGACAGTCGACAGTTGAGAGTCGAGAGTGGAGAGTCGACAGTGCTCCGAGCCCCTAAAACTCATCGTCATCAGCATGAAGAGCCCTTTGTTTGTTTACTAATAGCTTGTTAGCCATTTCAAAAACAATTTTCTAACAACAGCAGCAACAACAAGGAGCAAGCAAGGAACACAGACAGGGACATGTGTCCTCTACTAACTTATCGGCCCCCAGCTCGCCCCCACCCCCCAACTCTGTAACTCTTGGGGGCACTCTGCTGCCGTTCTGCTGCTCTGTCATAATTCAAAACAAGCAAAAAACCAAGCTGCAAAAAACAAAAAAAAAAACAAAAAAAACACAACAACAACAACAAAAATCACAGAAATATACGCACACACACATATTGACAGCATTGCCATAAATTTCAGGTAACTGCGACAGCCAAGGACACACACACACTCAGGACACTCAGGACACACAGGACACACACACACACCCTACACAGTAGTTGCTGCTGCTTGTTCAAGTTGTTGCCAAGTGTCGCACTCATTTTGCGTATCATTCATACGCCACGTGATGCCAGCCAGCAGAGACAACAAAACTGTCACACAAAACGATAGGGGATTACGATTATGTATGCAAATATTTTATGCAGTGTGTAAAAACGGAATATGAAAAAGCACGCAAGCATAGCAAAGATATAAAGTGCACTGCACAAGATCCGACCTTTCAAAGCAAAAGCAACAGCCTTTGCAGCTGAGCAACTTACATTCATATTTACCTTCCACTAGAATAGTAATCACTAAAATGCTCCACTGACACTGAATAACTCACAATTTAAGCTGAGATTATAAAAAAGAAAATGCTTAGGTTTCTCGATTATGCTTAACATGTATTTACAACATTTTTTGTATTCATTTTAAATTGCTTATTGTTTACATTATCATATTGTAAAAAATTGTTTTTTTGTATATATATAAAAAGAGAAGTTGAGTCATTTTTAAGAAATGCTAATAATATCCTTTGCTTAACACTTTGATTGCCTGAATATCCTTAAATCGTATCGTAAACGACAGAATATAAATATATACATTTTTAAATCAATTGAAATTTCCAAATTGTGAACAAAACAAAGAAGTGGAAAATATTCTTGGCAATGTGAAATGTTTGATGTATGTGAAGTCTACGTCCAATAATACATTCAAAAATATCACGAATATGTCAAAATTTTGAAGCTAGAGCAATCAGTATCGAGTATTACATTATTTGTCTGCTATTGTGTCTGAACTTATATGGGAAATCAGTGATCGAAATTCTGCATCCAAAGTTAAACAAAAAAAAAATGCTTATCAGCTGTACGCCATTTGATATATATATAAATATATATATATATATATATATATTCACGCAGTTGCATTTAATCGCAAAGATATAACATAAACATAAACAACAACACAGAGCCAGTGGCAAGGAAGTGTAAATGATATGCGAGAGTTATGCCAGCCGAGGGGCAAGTCTGTTTAACTGCGGCTCGTTCGCCTTTTGCGGCAGCCGATGGCTGTTATTACTTTGTTTGTTTAACTTCAATTTTGCCAGCTTGTTGCTAATATTTCATCGGCAAGGGTTGTCCAACCGACAAAAAACGGGCAGCTCGAGCTGAGCTACCTTTTTTGGTTTTAAATTGGCGCCCCTTTCCGCATTTCGTTTAGCCCTTGGCTTCTGTGTGTTGTGCTGCTGGTTCAACCCTTTCACACATCCGATTCCCCATCCCCCATCCGCCATCCCCCATCCGCCATCCAGGACACCTTCATCGACACCCCACCTGCTAATCAGGCGCATGTCGCCTCTCTTGCTTTGACAAATTAAAATGCACTTAACAACATTCGCATTTTAGTTTCAATTTTCATTACCAAAAATGCGATATTTTAGTCCAATTTTTTGGTTTATTCTTCGTTCTTTGTGTTAGTACAAATGTACAAAATTCTTGTTAAGCATTTATGAGCCACAAAAGCCGCAGACGTGACCCATGCAATTTGCATTCTGTTCAGCTAAGTGGAGAGATATATTCGGGATGCGGGTGAAGCAGAGAAATGCGAATGAACTGGGAATTTAGTGGATTGGATGCGATGAGTGGGTTTATTGCCGGCGCTGCCTCGCTAGCCAGATGCTTCGTCAATAATGTATAAGCATTGCGGCAAAAACTTATTCTTAAAAGGTTTTCCGTTTATCTGTGTGTGTATGCGTGCGTGTTTGTGTGTGCGTGTGTGTGTGTATTGGTGTATTGGTTGCTCGCACACTCTTTGTCTCGACCTGCTTTTACTCAATTGCAATCAATTAAAAATCAATCAACTCAAATGTAGTGAAAAACAATTTTTAATTGAAAAGCAGCCAAAGCAGTCGTAAAGAAGAAGAAGAACATAACAGAGCAGAATAGCAGTAGCAGTAGCAGTAGAAGAGAAGAGAGTAGCCCCAATCCCAGCTGACCGGGTTACCTGCCTGAAAGTGCTGGGAGCACTACACTTCAAGTGGTTTTACCCACACACACACACACACACATGCCCATATAAAGTAGCCGAAAGCAAAGTGCATGAATATTTTATGAAGATAAATAAGGATAAAAACTTCAAACGACCACGAAAAGTGGTCGCCGCTCGCAAATGGACCTGGGCCAAAGGATGCAGGCAGCAGCAGAAGCAGCTCAACTGGCAGCCAGCACAACAGGATGCCCGATAAAACAAAGAGTGAGCGCTACAAGGAACGAGAGTGTGGGCAAAACAACTGCTCGTTCACATGGCGTATGAGCGATGTGCGCTCTGTAAATGCCATTTGCATTTCCACCTTGGCGCATTTCCGCCATTTTTATTTGGTAATAGAAATCAAAAATTGAAATGCATCAATCAAACTTTAAGAGCTGAAATCGGTTTGAGCAGTAGCCGTAATCGTAGCATACAAAATAATAGTTTCATTTTGAAACTTTGTGGCAATAATTTTACTATTCAAATATTCTTCGAGAATAGTTCGATTTTTATGACATCTGGAACTGACTACTGCAGTTAATTTTAAGCTATTGTAACAAATATTTATTATATATATTGTATTATCAGATAAGAAAATCGAAATAGTTCATAATTCAACTATTTGAAAATGTGTATAATCCATTTCAAAGATGTTTGCAAAAATCAAATTTTGTGTTTTGAAAAATGATATGTCTAACGAATTGTCTTAGTTTTGTTATGCTTATCGTACAATAGTAGTTTGATATTGATTTTATTTGTCGCTTTGAAATTGCATAAGTTTTATTAGTTTTGATCAACTGTCAATATTACTATTATTTGCATCGTTAAATGTTCTTCAAATTTTGACAGCAGTAATGAACAAATTTAGCATTGAATTAAATTCTTGTCTAATTGCACTCATTAGTGAACTTGTGTAGAAAACTTGATAAGTGCCTTAAAGCTGAAAGATGATAATAATGCATACCTATAGATAGCTCCATGTGACCATCAAATAACTAAAACTATCTAACCGCTAATGTTCGTCTGCGGCGCATAAGTTTTTTAATGAACTTTGCATTATGAGAGACGAGCAACGATGAGGATGATGATGATGATGATGATGATGATGACGACGACAACTGGACAGTCGTAAGGGAAACTGGGTCCGAAAAGCGAAACTCATTTCAAAGCTATTAGCCGGAAACTGCAAAAACAGCAGCAGCAACAACAGCAGCAGCAACAACAGCAACAGCAACAACAACTACAACAATGAGAGCGACCATGCTGTGAAGTGAAATGAATGCGCAACGTTGACTGCAAAACTGCGCTGCAAACTACTTAGTTACATTGAGGCCTTGTTAGAATTTCTTTTGGCGAGGCGTTCGTGCGAGCAGACGCCCCCCACCTTGGTACAGAGCCCCACCTCGCCCATCCTGGCCGCCTGACAGCTTGCTGCTGGACAGGATCAGGGTCCTGCCAGCGATTCTTGCATTGCGCTGCCATTTGTTGTTTGTGCTTGGTGTTTCAGCAGCTGAAACGAAGCGAAACGAAGCGCTGGGTGGAGCAGGGGCAGGGGCCAGGGGGTAGGCGAGCCACTCAATGTAATGAAGGTCATTAGAAATGTACTTGGGGGCATGGCACACGCACAACTCATTTGCACTTGGCCCAAGTTGCGACCCATCAAAAAGTGCGTGAAACACAAAGCAAAAGTTTTTCTGTTTTGCTTTTCTCAGCCGCTCGCCCATTGTTGGCAGCTTTGGGTCATTAGGTGACGCTTGTCCATGGGCGCAAACGTAATTAGTCGACGACGACGACGACGACGATGGAGACGACATCAAAACATGTAAAGTAGGTTGAATGCCGCTCGACTGACCCAACGTGGTGGCATGCCCCCAATGAATGCGTCCCCACTGGAGCACAGCGTCCGATGAGAGCTGAGACTTGGGCAAAAACTTGCGTAATTAGGATGTTTGTGCTGACAGCAAGACACAAGACAGACAGTTCGAAGCGCAGCGCGATAGAAAGTGAAAAGGCAAACGGCTGTCGAACGGGTGTTTTTTGTTTGCCATTTTTTGTTTTTGAAAGTAGAAGTTGTAGCAAAAGTGGACAGCACGCTGACAGTGCCAAAATGAAGTTGACATCTTAAGTTTAACTTTTTTAATTAGATTTTATCATTATAATCAAGTCACAGTGGCAAGTGATCCAAGCCCAGAGTCCTTGTCCTTGCCCTTGTCCTTGACCTCCTTCCATGCGTCTCTTGTTTACAAAATGTTCAATTCGCAGTTTTGGCATTTTGTTGCGCTGCAAAGTAGGCAACGATTTTGTTGCCGCATTTATGTGGCAATTATTGAGTGGCAACATTATTGGGGCCATCAGTCGCTGTGCGCACTCAATTCCTTATTGCAACAATGTTGCAATTTCGCATTTCTTGCGCTGCGCATTTGCAACTGTAAATCGCATTGAATTCATTCATTGCCGCCGCCGCCACACACACACACACACACACACAAACACCCCTCACGATGGCATAAAAAAGTGTTAACAATAAAAGTGACGTTTGCCAAGACGATTGCTACGTTGCCACATGAATGGGCCAAGTGGCGCCAGTGTTGCAACATTAAGCCAGAGAGAACGCTTTTCCTTGCTCTGTCGACTAACCGAATACACTTTGATTTAGTTGAATCAGGTTCGATCAGTGCCTCGCAAATGCTTTCATACTTCAGTCACAGATCACAGAAAAGTAAAGTTTATAGTGAAATTTGCATACGTGCCAAATTTAAGCAGCTAGTGCATTTTTTAAATATTTTTAGAAAAATTCCATATATGGATTTATTTATTAGACAAAAGCTTTCAGAATATTCATTGATCGCAAAATCTGTGTTTTTTCCATCGATTGCTGCCTTGGATGATGCATTTAATGTAGTCAGATTTAATAAGTTACAGTTAAGGTTAACGGTATATTAAAAGAAAGTGCACTTAATTTTCTAAATTGTCAATTCTTGCTATCCAAATACCAGGAATATTTTAATCGGTTTCAGTTATGCTAACAAAACTGGCAAGTAAGTGAATATTGCTAGGTTTTTTATTTGTATAGTAGCTGTGAGCTAAAGAAAAAAGCTCATTCATATTCGGGAGTGCTCAAAAAACTCAATATGCAATTACAAAATTTTCAAGATTTCCTGTATACTATAACCTTAACGAAGGAACTTAAAAATACATCTCATTGTGGAATTGCGTAGATTATGCTGTAAGTATCCTTTCTTGTTGGGGTCAACTTTTGATATGTTTGAAAAACGAAAAAAATCAAATAGTCTATATTTACAGAGCCGTTAAATATTAGCATATCAATATTGTCTAGTTTTATTCTTCTTCACAAAATTTGCATACCCTTGACAAGTGTATGAAAATGGCAAAGTACTCGACGTACTTGGGGTGCTTCATACTCATACTTACACATACTTACACTCACACACACACACTTGTGCTTGTGCTCGTAAGTAAGCTGCAATGTTGAAGCATAAGCACACACACACACACACACACACACACACACACACATACGCAGGACTCGCCATAGACATCCTTTGATATGTAGGTGTGTTGAGGAAATGCGCTTAAGTGGCATCAACGTCAAGTCTCGGGTTCAAGTTTGGTTTGGATTTTGGGTTTTGGGTTTTGGTTTTGATTTTTGGTTCGTTTCCATAGCACATAAAACTCGAGTTTTGAAATGGCAAACTGCTGAGCATTTTTAATGTCAATTTGATGATTTGCCACGAAACCAAAGTGTTGTGTCTCAACAGGGTTGTGTGTGTGTGTGTGTGTATGCGTGTGTGTGTGTGTGACAACTTTATGTGCCAACGGCCACTAAGCAAATAATAACAAATGAATAATGAACTGCGGCTATACGGGAGGCCAATCAACTGAACCGAATGAACGAATATTGTATTCAGCTGTCCAGTTGCAAGCGACGGTTTTCGGGCAACGTACAAAACACACACACACACACACACACATAACATACACACACACACACTCTCAGAGAGACAGACGACACTCATTGATTATTTAAACGTTTGCGGTCCTATTGTTGCCCATTGTCTGCCCAGATAGACAGAGACAGGAACACAGAGTCGCCACAGAGCCACAGGAATAGCAACTACAGCAACAGCAACAACAACAAAACACAGCTATTGCAACAACAACAACAACAACAACAACAGCCGCAGCACCACATACATTTGTATACTTCACACTGTGGCGCTTATTGTTTACCGTTTGTATCTAAAGTCTTATGTCATTTGGGGAATGAATCAATATTGATTCAATGTTCAATACAAATTTGGCTGCAGGTGCAATTCTGCCACGTAACTCCATCAATCCATCAGCTTTCCAATCTATTTCAATAAAGTTTGGATACGATTCGAATCATGTTGAAGGAATTTTATTATTATATTGATCAGCCGCATGACTGATTATCATTATTAGTTAAATCAACTGATAATAGTTCTTAATAAGTTCACTAAGATTTTTAAAAATTCTACTTAAAGCTGTCATATAAGTATTTAATTGTTGCACAACAGATGTTAGCTTCTACTTGAAGTTTTGTGTGATTTTCAAGCACTTTTCAATATCATGATATATGCTTTAAAACAGTTAATGATAACATCAAGTTTTAATGTGATTTTAAAGCTGCTGCAGATATAAGATATGATTTAACCTTGGGGGACTTAGTTATTTCGCTTCATGCGCTTTCAAAGCTTATACCAAATATACGTCTTTATCAAGCTCGCTCTCTCTCTCTCTCTCTCTCTGTCTGTCTGACAACTATTGCCGCAATCTATTTAATTATCCGAAACCGCCTCAATAGGAAAGCTCGCTGCATAGAAGAACAGCTGTTGTTGCAACGTTTTGTTGCCCTTCGTGCCTTCTACAGCTGCAACTCTGCTGCTCTAATTCTACTCTGCTCTGGCGTTCACTCGACGTGTAGACAATCCTGATGCGTACCAATTACTCAAGCAGTCAATGCCATTGCAACAACCACAACCACAACAACTGCGACTACAACTACAACTACAAAAGCAGCAACTTGTATAATAATGCAGTCGAGGATCTAGTACTTGCCGGGGCACATTGTACGCTCAAGTAGCGCCAACGTCGCCGAGTCCTCCATTCATTGGGGCGCCTTGTGTGCTTATTTTTAAACGTATTAAGGAAGCCCCAGCAAGGAATCGAGAGTCGAGTCGAGTCAGACGAGCGCCTGAATAAATGATACATGCCATGTGGCATAAAGGGACAGACAGCTGAAGGAGGCGCCACAAAAACCAACAGTCAGCCATGGGGTAAAAGTTAACCAACAACAAGTTAGCATTGAATTGGTTCCTTCATTGCGAGCAAGCTGCAAAAGCCTTTTGTTGCTCAAATTACTTTAAATAACTTAAGGCAACAGCTTGACAACTATTAACAAATGCCATTCACTGAAAAAATGGGTGCTTACTTGCTATGTCCGTCGAAAGTTGAACAGAATGTGCAAATTGGCTAATATGAATTTTAACATTAACTTTTGGACCAACATTATTGGCTCTATATTATAAAGTACGTTAAGTTTTCAATTATATTGTTCATATTTTCCAATAAACTTTGAATATTCGTTTTGTGAGCCAATTTACAAAGCAGACAGAAAGGCAATTTCTCAGGTTAACAGTTTTAGCAGTTTTCCTTCTCTTGCGCGAAAACGTTTTGACTACATTAAACAAGAAGTCAATTGAAAAGGATTGCAGTTAATCGGCTCAATTTCAGCATCGATCAGAATTCAGCGACTAACAGTTGCAAGTATATATGCATATATATAAATATATATGTATGTATATGTATATGTATACTATATTTATAGCGAGTAAGTTTTCATTACGCTTAAAAGATTCGGAACTTTAAGTTCAAATGCTGCCCAGCGCAAAAGTTGTTCGCGAAACAAAACAAACACGAAAAAGTCCAAAATAATAAAAGCAAAGAAATAAGAAAATAAATATAAAGGAAAGAAAAATATTTCTTGGCTGCTTTTGGCTTCGCTAGTTTGCTGTCGAATTCATGTTGGACGCAAATTTATGACTGTCAAAAAGTTCAGCTGCAAAGTGTTAAGACAGAGACGGATGCGCCAAGGAGCCAGCAAGGACCTGCCGCCATGTTCAACTTTAACACTTTACACTTTGCACGAAAGCAAAAGGAAAAGAATAAGCACACCCATTGAAATAATCATAATATTTCTTTAACATATTTCTGTTTGGTTCTTTTTGCTTAACGTATTTCTCATTGGGAACTAAGACAGCTGCAGCTGGGAGTTAAAGTGCAAACTGGAGCGCTGTTCAACATTATTTGTGAATCACTGCAAATTGTTATTTGATATGCAAACGATTTTGCAACACTGTCCGCTTAGTTCAGCAGCTGTCAATGTCCCGCTATGTCTGACAGCAACAACAACAACAATCAAAGCCACAAACCTATCAAGACATTTTTAATGACACCCCCCAGCCACCCCACCGAGAGCGTTGAGCCTCGTGTCTGCGGTTAAGGGACCCCAGACAGCAGGCAGGCAGCTCGCCCCTTCAGACTGATATATGTATGTAAACTTATGTCTACACACACACACACACACACACACACACACACACACACACATTTCAAATGATACAGGTGGGGAAGGATTTTCTTCGGCGTGCCGAAGATTTTATACTCTTTTCGAGCCTTTAGGCAATTTTCACTCTGCCAACTGCACCACCGAAATATATAAAATGACGCATATCTTTGCTTATTATAACTCAATCTATTTGAAATGTTAAACATTGTTGAGTTATAAAGATGTTCATGTCTACAAGCAAATCTAAGGCGATAGCTTTGAAAGCATGGCATATATGGCCAACACCGACTTCCAGTTGTATGGCAGCTATAAGATATAGTGGTCCGATCCGGCTGGTTCCGACCAATGTGCTGTACATTTGAATAATAAGTGTATGTGCAAAGCTCCATTGCGATAGCTCAAAAACTGAGGGACTAGTTTGCATACATACAGACAGACAGACAGACAGACGGCCGAACATGTAACTTTTGGGGGTCTGCGACGCTTGCTTCTATGCGTTACAAACTTCAGCACAAACTTAATATACTTTTTTCTTCGAAAAGAGCATAACAAATGCAAATTGTTGACATTCAGCGCGCGACGTCGTCAACGAGGACAACAAGGACGACAGTCGATTGGTTTCCAGCCGGCAGGCACTTGCGTGTCCTGTGTCCTGTATCCTGTGCCCGTGCTGCGGCCCCGCCTCGTAAATGTTCATTAATCCGCAGGCATTGCAGACAACAACAACAGCAACTACAACATGATATTTGCGGTGCTTGGTGTTTTGTGCATGTATATGTGTGTCTGTGTGTGTGTGTGTGTATAAGTATATTAATGCGGCTGGCAAAAGTAGCTTTTAATTAGCATGTTGTCTGCGGGCCGCAAACGCAGCTCGTTTGTTGCAAGTTGTTTTGGGGATTTTTGAATGGCTTTTTGGTTGACTGGCGCAAACGAAGCAGGTGTGCAAATGAAGAAAAGGCAGAGCAGGTGGGGGACAGCAATAGTTTCTTTATTTGGGGGGGGGGGTCGCGCAGCTGATGAGCTCTGTTGGGCTCAAATGGGCCTTAAGGCTTAGTGTCGCTGTGGCTTTGGGCTTTGCGAGTGAAAGGTAGCTTGAGGTGCACCTCAGAGCACCTGAATCTAATTAGTTCTCAATAGTTTTGTGGCTGCGAGTGGAAATGTTTTAAGTCTTCGTCGTCATGGAACGAACGCTAAGACGCTGGAATTCAAAATTCGCCAATTAAGCCAGTTGGATCGATTTAATGCGTTAGTCTAAGCTAATTAGTAAAAACAGGTAATTAATGCTGCAGGTAAAGAAACACCCCTAATACAAATGCAATAAATTCATCAGAGGGACTTTATATCATGAATAATGTAATACAATAATAATTATAATAATAATAATAATAATAATAATAATAATAATAATAATAATAATAATAATAATAATAATAATAATAATAATAATAATAATAATAATAATAATAATAATAATAATAATAATAATAATAATAATAATATATAATATCCAAGAAATTCGCTATTTAAAATTCAAGTAAATTAAATTTGAAATTATATTCGCATTTGTATATTCTTAATTAAGTGTAAATCATTCTTGATTTCGAAATCTTTGCTTTTATTTCTAGTTTTAAATTATGATTAGATCAAGATGGCTATGTCTATTTGAAATACAAAACTAATAAAACAGTGTTCTATTCACGAATTTCAACTCGTTGTCAATGAGTTTTGATTTGAGCAGACAATTTTCAATTACAGCAGCTACTTACTGTATCTGAAGTTAAGTCATGTGTACATTTTGGATTTTTACTTGTATTTCGGGCCTACACATAAGCTTTCCACACTGTCCAATTAGTTGCGATGCGAGCCTCATCATTCACTATTAGATCCCCTACCCACCCCCTTGAATCCTCCGGCTGTGTATGGAGGAGTACGTCGTACACGTATCACTTATCCGTAAACACTTAATAGCCAATTAGTTGGCTGCGTGCCTCTCATCAGGCACACACATACACATAATTGCAGTCACGCACATTGAAATCAACTGAAACGGAACATTCCACATATGTACGTTTAAGTTTTATGAGTTTTGGGATCAAGTTTCAAGTATCGAGACTCTAGTCCCTTACCAAACTTGACATTTTCGAAATATATGTATGTACATGCAATACAAATAGATTCAAGCAAGAGTTAATGAGTATTCATTTTAAAAGTATTCTTATATAGGTATATTGTAGATACAAGTTCATGTGCGACCTCGAACCCTTTCAAAGCACTTGACATAATCGTGTCTTGGAAAAATGTTTATGGTTACATTGTTGTATATAACCCTGTAAATTAATCAATAAATAATAAAATACTTGTTTAATTATTATATTCAGACTGAATCAAAGCAAGCCTAAAATAAACGAATCATCCGAAAACACTCAAACTCATAAGTCTGCAACAGTTTTTCAAATTATATATGATCAAAGATCAACACATTCCAGGATCCAACTTCAAATATATCTTTCATTTTACTTTTTCTTTCTTTATGTTATTTAGTATTGCTTTATTAAAAAATTTTAATTTTGTATGAATACTTCTTAAAAGCTATTTTTGAAACTCAAAACTCAAATCCTAATACGCATTTTCGTTATTATTATTACACTGATTATAAGCTCTTGGTTTCAGGAATGGTTTTAGTTTTAATTTCTGAATAGTGAATAACTGGTCTCATGTGTCAAAATATTCTACATAATTATACTCTTTTCGAAGGAAATAGTATATGAAGTTTGTGCTGAAGCTTGTAACGCATAGAAGGAAGCGTCGGAAACCCCCAAAAGTTACTGCCAGTATGCTTAGAATGACAAAACAAATTGATCTAGCCATGTCCGTCTGTATGTATGCAAACTAGTCCGTCAGTTTTTGAGCTATCGTGATAAAACTTGTCTCAGAGACTTATTATTTAAAGAGACAGCACATTAGTCGAAGCCGGCCGGATCGGATGACTATATCTAATAGCTGCCATACAACTGGAAGTCGGTTTTGGCCATTCATCCCATGTTTTTACAGCTATCGCGATGAAACTTTGCACATATAATTATTATTTAAAGAGACAGCACATTAGTCGAAGCCGGCCGGATCGGACCACTATATCTTATAGCTGCCATACAACTGGAAATAAGTTTCATATTTCAAAAGAAAATTCAATTTCATATGACATCAATTCTTAAAACAAACAAAAATAAATGCCACGCGATAAAATGAATTTTAACAGCATATGCAAGTTCTGCAGTTGGCAGAGGGAAAAAATTTGTAAATTATAATATTTAAGTCTCATTTCTGACGATAAACGACAGTAGAGTGGTTGAAATAGCGAATGAATGAAATGAATGTGAGGAATGCTTGAATCAAATTGGAAGTTGTGAATGCATTAGTCGGTTCATTGGCATGCCAAACGGATGCACCACAAAAGCAAGCAATGTTAAGCGATGTAATTCGAAATCATCGCCACAGGGGGGCAACTATAGGGTATTAGGGGGGGTATGCATATTCTCTATTCAAGTAAATTTCTCAGTGCAGGCTAATTAGACGGCACGCAGGCGCATGACACAAAAAACGCAATGAAGGGGGTGGGGCAGCATTTAAAGGAGGTTGCCACTGTTGTTGTTGCCATTGTTGTTGTTGTCACTGTCGTTGCTGTTGTTGTTGTTGTTATGATTATGAGGCATAAAGTGCTTGAAGCTGCTGTTACTGCCTCGGCCCAGGCCTAAGTAACACGATTTTTCTTCATTATTATTTCTTGGCACGCGATCTGACAAGTTAGACGACTTGCGGCTGTTGTCGTTGTTATTGTCGTTGTTGTTAGCTGTTATTGTTGTTATAGTTGCTGTTGTTGTTGGACTTTGAGCGAGTCAAGCAAGCTGTCGCCATCGCCATCGCCATCGCCTTGGCTGTCGTGTTATGCGATTTACATGAAGTGTTGGCGAAGGCAAAATTTTGCACGCTGCCTGCCCCACCCAGCCAAGACACCCTAATGCCACAGCCCTCGTTGGCCGCTCACATCTATATATATTTTTCTATATATATATTTGTGTATATAATCTACTTTTATAAAGAAATTACATTTGACGACTTACTTGCAATTAGCCACGTCTGCAACTTGTTGACTCGTTGTTACTGCTATTGTTGTTTTGTCGAGAGTTTCCCTAACGATCTGTAAGACAAAAGACAAGCGATATTTTGTACATGTGAATAAGTAAGTCATGCATATATATATACGTATACAATTTAAAATAGCTTTCGCATTACAAGCTGCAATTACTGGCATTGCCAGATTTCAAATGAGATACTACTAATCATAGACACTAACTACCCCAAGTAATTGAGCAGCAGCTAGCTAAGAATTTGACTGGCAGTACCGAAATCTTGAATACCTTATAAGTACTATGCACAGTAGCTACAAAAACACATTTCACCAGTCACGAAATCAGCGATTATTCATTCACCAAATAGTCGCTAATCTCTGTGGTTATTTTCCATAAGGGTTAGTTTTTTGTTCTTGTTATTGTTTTTGTATGTTTCCTTTATTTATGACGATCTTATCGCATAACTTGCCATCATATCTAAAAAAAACAAAAATCTTAAGAAGCAAACACACCAAAAAGATACGAAATAATAAGTAACGAAAAGTAAAGCTTAGGGTGACGAATATAAAATACTCTCACATATCGTATATCGATGTAATATTATAATCAGAGTCAGACAACTTTGTGTGATTAAAAAAAATATTGCTACTGATCAAGAATATATGTACTATGTGATATATGCCATCGTCAGAAAAGAAAACTGCTAGCAAATACCCTTTGCGAAAATACAAAAGGAAAACAACCTTAATTGATCAGAACATGAACATCAACAGGTAAATCAACAGGTGCGTGCACTGTTTGTTTCACTGTTTGCTTTCGTGCTACCGATTCAACCTTCGCAGATAAACCATCTTATCTATTTGCATAACGTAAGGCAACTATAGCTACGTGATTGCGTCCCGAATCTTATCCGACTCAGTGATGGGTCGAGATCGCACATCTCTGTCTCAGAGTATGTAGGCTATCACGCGAAAGATGTGCGCAGGTTGGTTAATTGCAAAAAATGAAGGAAAAAAAGTATAAAAAGAGATTTGATTAAAATAACATAAATTAAATGGAGTTTTATGCGCATAAATTACGAGCTGGAGGTGGGAGCACAGACACATTACATTTTCTGCTCCAAATACGCTTTTCACAATATTTTTTTTTTTGCACACTCACACACGCAGCACGCAGCAGATGCAGACTTTTGATTTTACTTTTGCCCATGCGGCGTATGCGCAATGTTTGCGAGCGAAGCGTGCGCACAACAGCGCAAACAGCGCCAACAAACCGACAAACGGACAAACAGATAAACAAACAAACAGGCACACTCGCACACACACTTACACACACACCCAGTCTGTCAGTCTGGCAACCACTGAGCCATGGGCCGTTTGTAAGTATATGAAAAGTGAAAATTGCATCTGTTTTAAAATGCAGCTGAAAATTAAGTCTCGAAAATGTGTGGCAAGGTTGACTGGCAGATAGCGTAAACACAGATATGTTACACAGACAGAGCCAATGAGGTGAAAGGGGGCCAAAGAAATGAGCTGCCAGCTTTTGTCTGCCAATCAGCCCAAAAAGCCAACAGCAAAAAAAAACTCTTTCGCACTGGGCCAAGGGAAAATCAGCAAAAGAAATAGAAAAATAGGAATTTGCTTTTTACATTTGCAAAGATTTTTGTGCCCAATAGACAGTTGGTCAAGGGCCTTGCTGCTAAAATATACAAAAAAAGAAAAAAGTAAAGGTATTTCAAGTTGTTTACATGTAACTACTAATTCATACTACACCTTGCAGCAAGTGGTTGGAAAAAACCCTTCTCAACAATTAAAGCCAATCATTTGTAATCTAATCAGCAACATTTTATGACTGTATCATTAACGCCACAAATCACAAATATACCCATTTATTCTTTTGGTATCAGTCACTTATTGATTCATAATTCGCTATAAACTATTTTGCCATAATTACAAATTTTAAATATTATTATTGTTTTGGAATAAAAACAAACAGTAATTTTAAATAATCGTCTCATTTCTCTCAAACCTGAACTACCCCAGAATCCTCTTTACATGGACTTTTATACTAATTTTCGCGATTCTAAATTTTGAGCAAACAAATCAGTAAGGCAAATTTAGTTTTTTTCGAGAAAAGAAGTCAATTTGCAGTGTATAAGTGTATAAAATTTAACTGTACAAAAAAACGTCGAGGAAAAACTATGAATAAATTGAGCTCGAGCTTGAAATTTGGTTCATTTTCAAACTTAAATATTCACAACATATATGTATATAAATAAAAACAAGTGGAAAAGGACTATCTTTGGCGTGCCGAAAATATCATACTCTTTTCAAACCTTTAGACAATTTTCACTCTGCCAACTGCAGCACTTTCATATGTTGTAAAAATCCGTTTTATCGCATGGCATTTATTTATTTTTGCTCTAAGAACTGATATAGTGGTCCGATCCGTCCGGTTTCGACTAATGTGCTGTCCCTGTGAATAATAAGTCTCTGTGCAAAGTTTTATCACGATAGCTCAAAAACTGAGGGACTAGTTTGCATACAGACAGACAGACACACAGACAGACACCCAGACAGACGGACATGTCTAGATCAATTTGTTTTGTCATTCTAAGCATACTGGTAGTAACTTTTGGGGGTCTCCAACGCATCCTTCTATGCGTTACAAACTTCAGCACAAACTTAATATACTATTTTCTTCGAAAAGAGTATAATAGCTACACAAATCAAGCAACTGTCACAGTTAAAGCTTCAAGATATTCGCAAGTCAATCACCTCACACACACACACAGATAGATAGAGAGAGAGAGAGAGAGAGAGAGAGAGCGAAGACTTTGGAGATGCGGTTATCCTGATCTCATGAATTAATCCCATTGCACTCACATATGCAAAACTCATTGGCATTTGTCGGCTGTCCAGAGTTGCCCACATCACGTGGCCAGACGGCAATGGCATCGATGCCCAGCATCGCCATCATCATCATTAATTAAACACTTAATTAAAACTGCAGCCAGATGCAGGGGCTGCAGAGGAGGGGTGGCAAATGGCTGGGGATTGAGAGAGAGAGAGAGAGGAGAGGCTGAGGAGGAATGGGATACGCTATAAATTGATTAGGCGGCATTTTGTGAACGCTTTCAGCAGCCAACTGGCAAAACGCAATAACAACAGTTAGCAGCATTTAAAATGCAAACCGCTAAAAGCAAACAACAACAATGAGAGCAACTAATGACGACCAAATAATAGGTTTAATAAATAAATACACATACAAATTAACGCAACTTTCATTTTTTCGACATGATTTCCACTGGATTGGGTAAGAGCGAGTGACTGCGGGAGAGAGAGAGAGAGAGAAAGAGAGAGAGATAGAGAGAGAGAGAGATGGGGAGATGTAGAGATAAACGATAAAACGATAAGCGCCTGGCGATAAGCGATAACAGTTTAAATAACACGTATTACAAACTGCGGGTGAAGGCGGCTTAAATGTGCTCAACTAGTTTTTCCAGCTATTCTATACCATAAATAACTGGCACTTTGATAAGCTTTTAATTCGATTCAATAAATAAATCTATGTATGTACGAATTCCATTCACAAATTTAATATTTCACAATGATATTAACACTTCGCTAAAGGCGATAATACATTTAATCATTTATTTTTTATAAACTCAAATTCAAATTCTGGATTAATCCAGCTATAGAAGAAAAAGGCTCTATAAATCAGTTCAGTTTAATAAATCAAAATGTAAAATAACTACATATTTCACTCGTTTGATTTGGTCATATAATAAACTACAATAACAAGCAGATAAAAGTACAATAACTGGTAAGCAAGTAGTATACGGCTGATATTAATAGAAAAAAAAACAAATCAGTCGTAATTGCAAACTAATTATTGTATAGATCAATATACGAAATGAAATGAGAAAACATAATTTCGATGCCCGCAGTTCCCACAGCATTTCAATCACTGTCTACCGTATAGTTTACACTTCTGCAATTATATATATATATTAGAGGGAACGATCCCGTAAGCCCAGAATCGGAAAGTAATAAAAAGATACAATATAGAAAAAAACATTGAGAGCGCATCGCAATCAAAGGCTGTTTATCTTGTTGACTGCTGAGTCGCAGTCCTTTTTTTTATTCGGTTCCCCATTTTAGGGTATTTTCTTTTCTTTCCGTTTTCTAGTAGTTGGTTCATCGCATACCAAAAATGAGGGTCACACAATGGCAAATAGATGGCCTTGGGGGTCCGGGCGATTTTCAAGTATTTTTCATTTACATTTTCAATAATAATAATAATAAAAATAATAATAGTAATATATGTAAGACATAAGTAGCTAAGCAATTTGTTATTGCCCCTAGTGACCGCCGAAACATTTATTATTGCCGAAAATTGCTTATAAAGTATTCAATAGTGCAAATTTCTTTAGCACTGCCGGAAAGTGGGCGATGAGGGGGCTGGGGGGTGGGCGTGGCTCATGTCCTTGTCTATGTCCATGTTCATGTAAATGAAAAGGAATTGTTATAAATTGTCTTGGACCTTTTCTTTTCCGTTGTTCGTTGTTCGCCTTTTCAGACTGTCGATTTTCCTTTTTCTCATATCCTAGCAAAGTTTACTTTCGTTCTGTCACAAAATATGTAACGCATATATATATATATATATAAATATGTATATATATATTTTTAATCGGGAATATGCCAATGTTGGATAGATCGGAGTACCATATCATGTATTGAAAGCTTAGTTCTAAGACTATCAATACACATCAATATCATATATTTAATATTATATCCTTAAAGAGTATTTAACTTTCGGCTAGAGCCAAAAGCTAACGGTTCTTATTGTGTTTTCTTTGTTTCGGTTGTTGTCCAAGGCGTTTGCCTTTGATAGATATTCCTTATTTGCCGTTGGGGCTAAGCAAAATATCTTTGAGATATTGTATCTGTTGTCATGCAGCATGCGTAGGCGATTTAGTTGATGTGCCAATGGATGGCTATAGATACAGGGGGGCAAGGATTGGGGGCTAAGGAGTCGCTTTGGGTTTGCTGCCCGTTTAAATCATGCTGTAACTATTATTGAAGACAACCTCAGCCGGAACGCCTTATTTATGAGCTGCTCAATGGATGGCAATCTTTTGCAAATGCTCTCTCACTCAGTCACTCGCTGTCCCCCTGCTCAATGTGGATAATTAGAAAAGAATGAAAGGCCAGAACGCAGTTGCCCTTATCAACAGTTGCAGATATAAATACACTCGACTATTTGAAAAGCTGACCAAGTTTTCCCCAACGACGCTCTATGCGGGGGCTGGGGGGCTGGCTGTGGGGGCTGCTGGGGCTGTCTACTTACTCAACCTGATTCTGAACCGGTTGACATCGCAACATTTGTCGAGCTGTGGGCGTGGCAGGCGCTAAACTGTTAGCCAGACAAATGACCAGACCGACACTTGACACAAACCGTTCCACACAGTTCAGAGTCCAGTTTTGTCTGCTACACTTGGCAAAAACTAAAATGCGAAAACCCTTCTGATTTATATATATATTTTTAGATTTTATAAAATTTTTTTTTTTAAAATCGGCAATTTTCTTAAAATGTGATAAATATGAAATTTCGTAGGCTGAACTTTTACATTTTTGGATTTTGTATTTATTAATTTTTCTATTGCCGACAAATGACAGTCGATATAAAAAATTAAATTTACATTATGAAACCACTAAAAAATATAAACAAAATTTTAAATATTTGAATTAAAAATATAAAGTTTAAGTTGCGTTAAGAAACCCAATAAGTATAAGTATGTCGCTTAGTTCAGAAAAGTTAAAATTAAATGTGAGTATATAAAATAAAGAGTTGAAAAGCGAAGGGTAAAGAAAAAGTTTATTCTCTTTTTAATGTCTGTAAAATAACCTGGAAATAGTAAATATAATTTTCAAATTATAGAAAAAATATGCCTAGTTATTTAGATACGATAACGCTTGGCATATATTATTTTCTGAGTGTAGCCAGTCAGTCAGTTAGCTGATGCGGAGGCGAAAATAAATTTCAAAGTGATTTATCAAAACCAAAATCCTAAACCCAAATCCAAAGCCAGGCAGCAGCAGCAGCAACAACAACCAGAAACAAGTAAGAGTGCTCTAGTCGGAAGCGACCGACTAGGAGATACCCTGAACCCAGTCCTTACATTCATACTAATCTATCAGTGTGTATACATACATGTAATGGACAGTAAAATAGGACATAACATAGGCTATAAAATGTGTGACCAAACCCAATTGCAAGGTCATAACTTCAAAACTTTTCAACTTTTGGGGGGATTGCGGGATGGTATCCAAAAAGTGAAATATTTGTAATATGTGTATGATATTCGAGATTATACATGCCCAATTTGGGGCCTCTAGCTCTTATAACTTTCAAGTTATGGCCAAAAAACACTGGTCTGAAGTCGAAATTTATCGATAACTTTTGAACGGGACAAGTTATCGATAAACTAAAATAAACTTGGACAGACAGACAGACGGACATGGCTAGATCGACTCGGCTGTTGATACTGATCAAGAATATATATACTTTATATGCTTTGAGATGCTTCCTTATACCTGTTACATACTTTTGGACAAAACCATAATACCCTTTTTACCCATTTTAAATGGGTTCAGGGTATAAAAAGGCACAAATTTTTAGCCGCAAACGCAGCCGCAGCTGAAACACAAAATTGAAGCTAGAAAAGACCGAAAGGGAAGAGAACACAGACAAAAAAAAACAAGAACCTGGACAAATGGGCCTCAGTGATAGCTTTTAAGTCTGTAGGAAAATCCAGCAGAGCTGCTCCGCGTTGTGTCGCTGTGACAAACATCCAATGCAAATTATTCATAAGCGGGGCAAACAAACATCTTGTAGCTACAAGGGAGACAGAGAGAAAGAGAGAGTGGGGGAGAGAGAGAGAGAGAGACAACTGTCACTGGTCTCTACGAGTGTAGTTATTGCTGTTGTTGTTTGCGGCATATACAAAACGTAAAATTAATGTTAAAAGCATGTTGGCCGCCCTCCTGCTGTCCGTTGAATGCCACGCCCCCTTGCTGTTGTTCGTTCTCTTGCTGCTTTGCCCAGTGGCCAAAACTCGCTTCGCTTGCTTCGCTTGCTCTGTTTGCCTTTTGGCTGCAGTTGCGTTTTAACGCTGTCGCTGCTGTTTCTGTTTCTGCTGCTGCTGCTGCTGCTGCTGATAAGCCGCTTAGCTGTTTGTGCATTAAAAATATTTCGGTTTCCTTTTGTTATTGTTGTTGTTGTTGTTTTTTGGTGCTTTCGAGCCGTGGGCGTCGGCGGTCAAGCAAAGCGGACTAGCATAACGGGAAGCATATGATCAGATTGTAGACTAAAAGCGTAGCACTTTTAATATGCAAATGGAAATGGAAAAAAATCGAATCAAACAAGCGGTTGCTGTTGAAAACAAAAGCTGTCCGCCTTTTGCTTGCAATGCAAATCGATTCTCATTTATCGATACATATTGTCATCGATAGCAGCAACTAATGCGTCTTGTACATATTTGTAAGTAGTTCTATAAATAAATTATAATTGATCGATTTAAGCAATTATCGATAAGTAATCGATGGCTCATTACAAACATAAAACATATGTGCAACATATATCACAATTAAATGAAATTGTAATTCAGACACAGTTGATAGCTACTGTTTCGATATACCTAAGCGATAAATTCACTTGGCACATTTATCGAGCATCAGTTCTCGCAACGAATGTAACAAGTTGTTGCCGTTGCACAACGAAATATTGTCAACGGCAGTCGCATTGAAAGGTCGCAGCAGCGGTTCATCGATTTGCATTGTTTTCCCACACATCGATAATTGTTTTCGATTAGTTTCCTGAACAACAACGGCAAGGTTGCCGCCTCTGCAAATTACGTAGTAGCTGCTGCTGCTGCTGCTGCTGTCTGGCCCTGCCATTTATGCGGCTCACCTCTGTTGTGCAAATAAAAAGCTTGTCACTTTGACATTTCGCCGGCAGGAGCGCTTAGTTGCAACGCGGCCGCAAACGTGCGGCACAGAGTCAGAGTCACAGAGTCACAGAGTCCACGGAGCCAGCGGAGCGGGAGTGCCCCAACTCGTTGCTAGTTGCTTGTGGCACGGACTTTGGCTGTGGCAGCGTCTTCAGCTGCGTCTTTGCTTGATTGTCGTGTTTTGTTGGCCAAATGCCTGCTCAGGCCAATGAGTTGTGCGAGGATTGTGAAGCATTTGTTATGGATGTGTAGGTGTGTAGGTGTGTAGGGGGGTGTTAAGATGAAGTGAGTGGTGGGGGTGGGTGGGGGCTTGTTGCGGTTGGTTTGTTTACAAATTTTGCATTGCAAAAATCGAATTTGCAATTCCAGTTGTTGCTGTTGTTGTTTGCAAATTAAACGTTTTGGGTCGTGCCTACCAACAGCAAACAACAACAATGGTAACACAGCTAACAGCTAACAACAACTCTCTGCATTGTCTGCTCTTCCAATTATTTTGCCTTATTTGCAGCGAAAAAGTAAAAGTTTCTTTCATGACTGCGAAATATTGTCGAAGCAAATGAACTAGATGAACATGAACACAGAAGAAGCAGCAGCAGATGATGAAGATAGGGCTAATGCAGAAAGAAGATGGCTGATCATCATTATCATTATGATGATGGTGCAATGGCTCAGTACGCATAACGTATGTAGCATATGCATGTATCTTTCAGATACAATGCACAATGAAAGCGTTTTGTTTGAAGTAACTATGCAGTTGCTACGTTTGGTAGCTACGTTTTTGGCCTATTTGCTTGGGTCAAAAGGCACACGCAATTTCAGCCACTTAAGCCTTGGGTCGTGTGTTAATCACCTTCCCCCCTAACAAAAAAAACCTAAAAATTCAAATCTTAAGCAAGCTAAGCCAAGCTAACACATATCATCCAATTGTTGTTGGCTTACGCATCGTTTGTCTTCGTAATTGGGCAATTGCCAGCATGCAAATTGGAGGTCAGTGCCTAAGAGATCTGTGTATCTGTGTCTCTTTGTATCTTTGGCTCTCAAGTGCTTTAGTTAGCAGATGCTGGTCGATAGTGCTTTCAATGATCAATGATCGACGCTGATCGCTGATCGCAGTGTGATCCCAGTGCCAAGTTGTTCAATCAAGCGCACTCTTCTGCATGCTATTGAGTGATCTGCAATTGATCATGATCATCGCATCTGATCGATATTTACATGTAGTTGCACTTGTGCAACTGTTGTTTGAAGTACTTGAACTTGTGTGATCTTCACTGTTTGAACTTCAACTTTATACTTGCTTATTTAACGAACTGCTGTGCTCTTTTTGCAGTCGTGACAACTTTGAACTAGTTCAGCTGCGAACTTCAGATCATTATAAATCAATTAGGCTTGCTAACATTTGTAGTAATAGCAGTTAAAACTTGCATTACTTTCGACCGTTTTTAAGCTGATCATCTTTATGAATTAGTCACTATACAAACAATTTGACAAGACTTTAAACTTATTAAAGCTATAAAACTTACAACAAACTTAGATAAATATAATAGGCAAGCGATTTTTCTTATTTTATTAGAAATTTATAATTTTAATCATATTACTGTGTGAATTTAAAAATTTTATTTATTTGTTTTATTATTTTATTTGATCTTCTTTGACTTAAATATTGTTGGCCTGAACACTGAACTAAAGTTATAAGATCTTAACAGGCCATCGTACCTATTTAAGCAGTGAGAATCTTATAGTGCATTTGTGGCAGGATCAGCAAATACTCGCAACTAGTCAGTCACAATGTAATCTACACTGACTACACTAACTTTGTTTTTAATTCTAGAAATCTTGTTTGTAATAGAAATTTAATGTTCGCTCATTAGTCGGCACTGAATACATATGCATATAAATAGCGCATAGTTTATTAATTTAAATATCCATTACACTCTAGATGATCGTGGCACGATGACTGCATAATGGGATAAGCTGCTTGGAACAACATGGAGAGAGCATTCTCAAACTTATGACACGATCGCACGATCAACAGCAGCAGTTCAGCAATTTCCAGAATATCGCTTTTCGAACAGTAATGGGCACTTGAGACAGACACAAACGATTTTCACTCGAATTTCGTTGAGAGGAAATATAAAACTCATTGCATTTAACAGCTATAAATCGATGGCTATGAAATTGTCAACTGGCACAAAAGATGCGCGAGACGAGTAAATAAGGCTGAAACTTCATAAAAGACGCGCTGCCAGAGAGCCAACAACAGACCAGATGGAGGCGATGGAGTGGGTGTGCGAGGAGGGGCATTGCATGGGTGCAGTCGGCCAAGGGGGGTGGGGGAGGGGGAGGGGAGGGGGGCAGTGGGGCCTTGGGTGTGCCAGCCAGGAATGGATTGCAAGAAACAAACGAAGCAGCGCGCAAAAGAAGCCAACGAAAGCAAGCGATGCAAAAAAAAGCGTCAACCGTTTTGCTTCATTGCACAAAAGGCCGCCCAGGCACACACACACACACACACACACACCAACCCGCCCTCCTCCTGCTGCTGCTCCTGTCACAGTCAGCCAAGAGGCGCACCATAAACAAAAAGCCAGCAGCAACCACGAAGCTGACGACGCCATCGTTGACGTTGTCAATATAATCTGCTTCTTTCTGCAGCTGCTGCTTCTTTTTTTTATTCGCGTGCTAAAGCTGCTGGGTGGGGCTGGTGGGGCTGAGGTGGGGGCAGAATAGGAGCCAGCGCTGTGGCCGCTCCTCTGCGCTGCATTTTTCAGGCGTTGACAAATTTTGAGCCCAAAACAAAACAACACACCAACACACACCAACACACACACAATAAGCGAGACGGGGGCGAAAGTATGCGCAATAATCGAAAAATGTCGGCAGCGATGAATTGCTGGCGCAGAGGGGTGCATAGTGCGGGGGCTGGGGGCGGGTTTCGCTAACAGTTACGGAGTCGGAGACAACAGCTTTCAGCGTTGCAAACGAACCGGGGCCCCCACCCCCCTCCCATCCCCATCCCACCAGCCCGCTCAAAGTGTGGCATGAAATTGAAAGCAACAACGAAGCGAGGCGCAGAAAAAAAATTGAAATATTTTGAATATTTTCACGTGCATTTGCATAAACGGGGGGCGAATCGGTGGGGCGGACTGGAGCTGGGCGTGGCAAGGGTTGGCAACGTGTCGCAGTGACAGGCAGGGGGCTGCTGCTGCACTTGAAGCGACTGCAGCAGCAGCAGCAGCAGCAACAACAACGCGCCGCAAAAAGCTTTTTGGCAATTTGCCTTAAATCGCTTTTTTCGCCATATTTTTTGTTGTTTATTATTGTTTTTGTTTTTGTTGTCAAGGGGCCTGGCCAGCACTGAGATGAGTGCTTTGGCTAGAAGCAGCAGCAGCAGCAGCAGCAACTGCAGCAGCTTTAAGCGTTTAGCCAAAGGCCAACAAAGGCATTTTGTGTATTGACTGTTTAGAGCATCAAAAGTTTTTGAATTTAAGTTTGCAACCATAATATACAAATATGTTGACTATGTCAAATATACTTAAGGTTCACATATTGCAGACATACATCAAATAAGCCATAATGCATGCCAAAGTCTTCTATAACTTATATATTCACATTTAATTTCTTTATCTTATATTTACTTAATACAGATACTAATACTTTTGATTTTTTTTTTGGTTTGATTGCCACAAATGTTGATTTGCATTAGCTTAACTTTAACTTTGATATTTAAACATAAGCAATATTTTTAAAATTGTTGTAATTGTTCGATAATTAAATTTAATTTTCTATGTCGACTATGAAAAAACATTAGAGCTCTTTGGCAAATATAACTAAATCATTAAACTATTGAAAATAGTTTTAAATTCAAATACATATTTATGCAAATACACATGTAGACTAATTTTCTAAAGACATTTTTTAAATAACAACAAACTGTTTTTTTATTTATAATAAAATCAAAAACATCGAATACGAATTGAAGAAGCTGTTCAATATATTAAATGATTGTAGACAATAATATTTGTTGGGCTAATTACAAATGGCAAAGGTTCCAATTTGACACACTTCTTTTTCCATAGCCTTATCAACAATGCAGCTTCAACTTAAGAGTTTGTTCTTGAAATCATTAATTCAGCTGTTGCTTGCAGTCATTTCTGGCACTATTCTCACCATTTTCGCAGTACATTCATCTAGCTGACTACTTGGTCAGCCTGTTCCTCTACCCCTGCTCAGTGCTGTGCTGACATGCAACCGCAAAAGCTATGCAACACACTGAGGAGACAGTAAACAGCAGGCAGCAAAGCAACAAGCTGCAGCCCAGGAACGAAACAGGAAAAGAAACCGCAGCGAAACGTCAACTCACTCGAAATCCTCCCGCCACCGACCACAACAACAACTCAACTGGTACCTGTTCTACATATATGTATGTATGTATGTATTGGATGTGAGCAACTAGCTCGAGCCCAAGGCAGCAGCAGCAGAGGCAGTCAGTCGGCCACTCATGCGCAGGCAGAACGAACCGCAGACAGGACGGAAGAGAGGCAAAGGGAATACAAATGGAAATGGGAACGGGAACGGGAATGGGTTCGGCAGTGGCAGTGGCAGTGGCACTGGGACTGGGAACGGCAGCGGGACTGAGACCAGGTCTGAGTACCAAAGTTGTTCTTCATTTTCTATACAACATGTGGCTGCAGTCAAAGAGGGTGAGAGAGACTGACACTGACAATGAGAGAGAGCGGCGGAAGCGATAGAGAGAGACAGAGAGAGCGAGAGAGAGAGAGAATGGGCTCTTCTCATGATTCTTTTGATACTCTCGCAGAGGCTATTGTAAATATATCATGTAATGTGTGGCAGTTTAAAATGATGGCCCAGTATATACACTGTACGAACATAACTGCTCATTTACACAAAACGAAATTGTAACAACTATTATGGTTGAACTTAAAAACAAAATTTTAGAAAAGAAGAAATTTTAAATTTCAACAATTTTAAGTTTAGTTTTTGAAATAAAGTTTTAATATGAAATTGTTAGTTTTTACTGTTAGTTCATGGTTGAAAACACTTCAAGTCTTAATATAATGTATATATAATATATAATAATAATATAATATATAATAATAATATAATATATATATATAATAATATAATATATAATATAATGTATATGATAATTTATTATTCGATAAGTTATTATGTACATAGGTACATATATACAGTCGAACTGCTCTAAATCGAACATTCATCTGTTAGAAATAAAGTTCAAGTTTTGGAAAGTTTCGAGTTTAAGAACTTTGAGTTAGACAAGTTCACCTATATATGTATACTATATATTATGTATATATAGACATATATATATATATATTTTTTTTTTTGGGAACAGGCATTAAATTGATTGAAGTCACAGAACCTATTTGCTGAGAATTTGAGTTAAATGCTGCTCACAACTCTTATGTCAAAATCGGACTGCCACATTAATGTAACTCAATTATGTTTATGTATAAGAAGACTTCTATCTATTAGTTGTAATTGTTATTTATTCATTTATATAATACAATGCCGGTAAGAGTATTTTATCATCGACACACAGCGAAGTTTTTATTCTTTCTATTTCATTTGATAGCATTTCTTTGATGAAACGTTTGATTCATGTTGTTTTGTTTTTTTTTTCTCATTTGGATTTCCAATTTGTGGCCGCTGTGTTCGATATCAAGTTGATAACTGAGTTCTAGATGAAATTAGTAATAGCCGAACGTCTCTAATTCAATGCAGCACTCCAACGCCAAAAGTTTTTGCAGCTGCTCCACTCTGACGAACTCCCTCCTGGTGAGTGTGTGCCTGTGTGTGTGAGTGTGAGTGAGTGAGTGTGTGTGTGTGTGTGTGTGTGTGTGTGTGCTACATGCAACATGGCCCGGGAGCTGTACAACAACAGCAAGAGCGCAGAATTAATTCAAGTGTACTCCTCATTAACATCACACACAATCTGACAACGATGATGTTGATGTTGATGATGATGTTGATGATGATGATGATGATGTTGATGATGATGTTGATGATGAAAATGCCGCTGGCAGCACATAACTCGTTCAGCTTCACATGACGATGATGATGTTGCTGTTGTTGCTGTTGTTTCTGATGTTGCTGTTGCGTTTGTCTTTGGGCCAAAACATGCGTTGTCTGCTGTTGTTGTTGCTGTTGTTGTTGTTGTATGTATGTTTGCTGCTTGCCTCCGCTCCGCCACAAATTTGGTTTTTTCTTCATTCGGTTCAGCTGCTGCAGGAATTTGTTTAAGGCATACATACAACATCGGCAACAACAACAGTGACAAAAGTAACAAACACAAAAAAAAACAAAAACAAAAAACCGGTTGTCTTTGCATACTACTGTTTCTTCTTCTTCTTCGAAGTTGGCTCTTCAACTTCAGCTTTGGGTCTCCACTTGGTTCCAGCGCCTTTCAATCATGCATATTCACTTTTCCCAGGCGCCAGAGCTGTCAATAAAATCGACAACATCTTTTTGAAGCATTTCACTCCTTTTGAGAGTTACTAATCACTCAGCAAGTTTATTTTCTTATCAATTTCAAATTTCACGTAGCAACAGCATTTGGTTCTTATCATTTGAGACACTTGCCAATTTTTACAACTTTTTGTTTTTGTTTTTCAACATATACGAAACGTATGCACCGAATTGTGATCTATTCAATTTTAAAGAATATTTAGAATTGTTGTAGTTAAAACTGCAACTTTCGAAATCGTTTTTCGAAGTTGTATACAATTTTTACTCTAAAAAGAAGTTTGAATGTATTTTGGGAATTTTTAAAAATATATAATTAAGCTGTTGTAAGATATAGAATTGCAATCTGTTCGAAAACCTAAAAGTTCTACTAAATTCAGCCCTTCATTTTGTACTGTTAGTTTTTAGACGACCAGTTTACAGTTTTTTTCTTCTTTTGCATGACAGAGTTCGCCGAATGCATTTGCGATAAATTTAAGTGTCAAACTGCAGCACGACGAGCCCCAAAAAGCGCAAACAGCGACCAAGAAAAAGAAAACATACTTATTGTGTGCACTCCAAATGCCAACAACAACAATAATAATAATAACAACAACAACAACAACAAGTCAAACAAACACAAACGCCAAAGAACAAACACAGCGAGCAACAAAAGTCAAATGCAAGAACAAAGCGAGTAAAAAAAAACCAGAAAAACAAAAACAATCCCATCAACAGCAAAAAAAACACAACAACAATTGCTTGCGAAGGCAATATGCACACATGTGCCACCAAATTGTTCACACCTCCACAACCACAGTGGGCTCCAGCACTTTGTTGCCCCCCCCCCCCTTGCTGTACATTTATTTTTTTTGGTTGCTGCGCCCACTCGAGACGCACACGTGCAGACTTCGCTGCCACCGCATCATTATTATTATTTTAATTACACACACATAAAAAACGAGTCGCACTTGCAACTGCAACTCGGACTGCGACAAAAGTGCGGCACACACACTCGCTGGCACTGTAGGAAATCAACGCACTTTTGTGACGAAAAAATCAGTCTTGAAGAATTTCATTTTTATACTCACTTCGAAGAAAATAGTATATTAAGTTTGTGCTGAAGTTTGTAACGCATAGAAGGAAGCGTTGGAGACGCCCAAAAGTTACTGCCAGTATGCTTAGAATGACAATACAAATTGATCTAGCCATGTCCGTCTGTCTGTCTGTCTATATGTATGCAAACTAGTCCCTCAGTTTTTGAACTATCGCGATTTAATTTTGCACATAGACTTATTATTCAATGGGACAGCACATTGGTCGGAGCCGGCCGGATCGGACAACTATATCTTATAGCTGTCATACAACTCGAAGTCGGTTTTGGCCATAAATCCCATGTTTCCAGAGCTATCGCCTTAAATTTCCTTGTACATTTGAACATCCTTAAAACTCATCAATGTTTAAAATTTCAAATAAATTCAGTTCTAACTAGCAAAGATATAAGTCATTAAATAAAGGTTCGAAAAGAGTATAAAATCTTCGGCACGCCGAAGATAATCCTTCCCCACTTGTTAATATTTGTTTAATGTCAATTAATTAAATTTAAATTTTTAAAATGTAATGCAAAATTCAAAAAAAGTGTTAATTACTTGTTGCAATTTGTTGTAGAGCAACAAAAAAAACCAATCAGACCAAAAACAATAGTAATAAAATATAAAATGCAAAAATTAGTATAAGGTTTAGTAACAAATAAGTCTACGAGTTAGTTACGAGCTCAAAATTCCCAAATAGAATGTTTCATTATAGAAAGAGACGACTTCCTGTATAAGGAATTGTTATATAGCTACATTATGAGCATATTAAACTTCATTTCTACTTTTATAATAATAGTTCACATGTTTCTTCATTATATGGATTTATTTTAATAATATTAATATTTAATATTCAGGCATGCTTTTATTTTCGAATCCACATAAGTTTTTTTCGATTCAGATTAAAGAATTCTAGTTCAATGAGAAAAAAAATATATATTCTGCAAAGTATTAATATTAAAATTAAAAATGTTTGACTACTAAAAAAACATGATATTCACATGAGATTCACATTCGTGGAATGAAATACAATTGGAAACAAAAATACACTTTTATTTGTACATCCATTTTTCAATCCGCATTTATGGAACTAAGCTATACTTCTTATTAATCTTCAATTGAGCATAAGTTAATGTTATGTTTAAAGTTAAAATTTTAATTCCATGCGATATCTGCTGTAGTGCGTTATATTCATTGTTCTATTCAAATTTCATGCTTCAAACTTTGGTAGATTTTCAAAACTATGCATAAAGTTCAAATATTACGGTTTTCAGATCTTGCATTTGGAATTTTTTAGCTTTTAATTTTTGCTGTAAAAATTGCATGTTTTTGCCACAGTGCAGAGCAGAGCAGAGCAGAGTTGCTCCTCGTGAGGCGGCTCCTTCGTGTCGCACACATGTTGCCTAAAAACTGCACAAAAACCCGAGGGATGTTCTGCCTCTGGTGGAGCTGGTGGGTGGTTGGGGGGGTTTGATAACAGCAACAACAACAACAACAGCTTGAAAATGCATCGAAAGAGTCGGCGACGGGTGTGGAGCGAACTTTGCAAACATTTGTCAGCAGGCGGCGGCTGCACTCGAAGCTTGTTTGTTTGCGCCTCGCACACATTTGCATACTCGATAAATTATCGATAGCTTTGAATTGTGCGTTAAATGCTTGTCGTATACGTAATAATTGTATGCACGATAGCAAGCCAGAACATAAAGCTGATGTTATTCCGAATTTAACTATATTTTTCTGTATTTTACACAGATATGAGAATAATATTAAGGCTCCGATTTTAATAGCAAATAAAATTGGTTTTTTTCCATTTGCTTAACAATAACTTATGTTGATTTCTATATATTATATTTGTAAAGGTATAGCAGATGTAAATACTTCCAAAAGTATGCCGTCTTTAAAAATCATTTAGTATTCTTTTATTTAGATAGCAAAGAAAATCGTATGTGCATTTGTAAGTACATGCTAATGTGTTCAGATTTCGATATCGTCTCGATATTTGGCTCATTGCCTTGCATTGTTTGCTCGCCACGAATTGCGATTCTATATATACTATATATAAGAAACGCGGTCCGCATTCCACTTCCACTTCTCACATCGTGCCACACGAAACGCTATGCATTCATTTCGACGTGTTTTTTCTCCCTTCGATGGTTTTTTCTTCGGTTTTTTTCCTCCGGCTTTTTTGCAGCCAATGTGTTTCGTGAGCTGCTCGAGAGAAGCGCGCAAAAACGCAGACCAAACGACCCCAAGAAGCCAGCAGCTAAATATAAAATAATTTCGAGCCAAACCAAAACTGAACCGAAGGAAAAAAAAGAACCATGCAATGGCAGACAATTGAAAAAGCGCTACGAAAATGAAACAGCCAAAATGATAATAGGCACATTTTACAATAAATCAGCTAAAGAAAATGTTTTTTAGTTTTTTGGTTTTTTTTCGCCGCTCTCGCATTTCTTATTTTTGGTTCTTGCTCGTAATTCGGTTTTGGGTTTTGCGGTTTTGCCAAGTTGTGGTTTTTTTTTCGTTTGTTGCATTGGCGGCTGGGAATTAGATCTGAGCGTGAAGCTCACACGATTAAACACGCTGAGGCGCTGAAGAGAGCCGATCTTGAAGAGATCTAAAGATATCTTTGGGCACTGAAGCCGCCGACACTAAAATTATAAGTGCACTTATTATAAAAGTAGGTTTCTCAAGATTTACGAACGAGTTTAACGCAATTTCTACAAATGTATACAAAATGAATGGGAAATACAACAAAATAAAATATCCATCATATCCATCAAACAAAATATATATATATTTTAAACATCTTCTATTATCTGAATAAAAATATTCTACTTGATTTTTGATTCTTTAAGAATACTCGAATTTAAACTTGATTAAATTTATAAAAAAAAATAAGATAAATATAAGTAACATTGCAATTTCTAAATAAAATATGATGGACAAAACTATTTATATAGTTTATAAATATCTCAATATAAATATTCTACATGATTTGTAATTCTTTAAGAAAACTCGAATTTAAACTAATTGCTTTCTACGTTTGTAAAACGCAGAATGAAATATATTTGTTATGATATAATTTCTACTCTACCTTGTGTATTAAGTGGAAATATTTTCCGTTTGTCATTTAAATCATTTCACCCCATTTTGTTCGCCCCTTATCTGATAAGTTTTTTCCCACCGGGCATTTAATGCATTTACCTACATATTTTACGCAACTCATGTCCACAAATCACCTTATCTACAATACAAATAGCAGCTCGTATCTCTTGGAAGGTGTGTTATCAGTCAATGAAACATAAATGTTATGCCACTTGTCTGATTGATTTCAATTGCCACATCAACATCAAGTGATAAACTGCAGATTATGGGGAAATAATTCCCAAATCGTTTGGCAAGCCATAAAATAATTATAAGTGTAGCTATTCGATATGTCTCACTGTTGAGTTTGGCTTGAATTCATTAGTCGCATTTCCGGGTGCCCAAAATGGAGCAACTCAAATTGCACACAGCGAGAAGAGCAACCACAAAAAAAAAGAGAAAGAAAAAAGAAAGAAGCATTTGCGCAATTGACATAGACATAATGGGAGAAACAAAAAATCTACGAATATGATATGATACGATTACAATTCGTTAGCGCAAAAACAAATGACCAAAATTGAATATCAGGCACGAAGCACAAAGCGAATGTATCGAATGACGACTGCTCGTTATCGACATGTGCTGCTATCGGATCAACTACTTTGTTTATACATACATACATATACAAATCCATGAAGACATTAATCAGCCTCGATAGAAAGACATCAGCGAGTTTTTGGCAGCTTTTTAATTAGTTAACAACATGGCGAGGGAGTGGACCAACCATTTGTTGCTGCTAATATTGTTATTGTTGTTGTCCAACAATTAATGTTAATGTAGCTGCTGATTATGCGGATGGGTTCGGCTTTCAGTTTCTTCTCTCTCCTCTCTCATATTTTTGGGCATATTTGCGATTTTCACTTTCTCTTTGCAAATCGAATTAAGACTGTTGAAAGCGAAACAATGGATCCGCAAATCACATAAGGCACATAATATGATATCATTTTATTGCATATTATTCAACACAATAACCTTATTAATTTTTGAGCTATTGCCATATTCCAAACATACAAACTTACTTTTTCCAGTTTGTCTTGATATCAGCGAAATGACAGAACCTTAACCTAGTCAAATCCGTTGAGGTTTTCTATGAAAAACACACAAGCAATTAAGCCAATGACTAAACATATATAAACATACATACATATATATCTTATATAATTAATTGAATTGACTGCAGCTAAAACCACAAAAACAATCAAATATCCAATGCCAGATTTACAGCTGTTAGATATCGATAGTTTACAACTGAGAAAAATCTTATTAAATCGTCATTCTCATCATAAAAAAATAGCAATTAATAATTAAATGAATATAAACTATATTTATATGCGTACATTAATGCCTAAATATAATCTAGACTAGATTAATATTATACAACTAGGCAAATGCACATAAATCGATATGTTAATCTATCAATTTAAAGAGATTAATGAAAATGATTATCAGTTGATAGGCGAAAACAAATCAAATATTCCCACAAAGTGATCAGTTAATTTATATATGTATATTTTATTGCATATCGTAACATCTAAATTATAATGCGAAATTCCAAATTGTTGTTGCCACAAAATGCAGTTTGCAGCTGCTTTTGGCCAAAACAAAAAGTTCTAATCACAATATTGATAACGCGAACATAAGAGGCAAACAAAGGAAAGGGACAAAAGAGCACACAAGCGTGGACAAAACGAAAGTAAAAGAAATATAAAACAAGTGGGGAAGTATTATCTTCGGCGTGCCGAAGATTTTATGCTCTTTTCGAACCTATAGGCAATTTTCACTCTGCCAACTGCACCACTGTTTATTTATTTGTTGCCAGTTGTATAGCAGCTATAAGATATAGTGATCCGATCCGGCCGGCTCCAACCAATGTGATGTCTCTTTGAATAATAAGTATCAGTGCAAAGTTTCATCGCGATAGATTCAAAAACATGGGATATATGGCCAAAACCGACTTTGAGTTGTATGGCAGCTATAAGATATAGTGGTCCGATCCGGTCGGCTCCGACCAATGTGCTGTCCCCTGGAATAATAAGTGTCTGTGCAAAGTTTTATTGCAATAGCTCAAAAACTGAGGGACTAGTTTGCATACATACAGACAGACAGACGGACATGGCTAGATCAATTTGTATTGTCATTCTAAGCATACTGGCAGTAACTTTTGGGGGTCTCCGACGCTTCCTTCTATGCGTTACAAACTTCAGGACAAACTTAATATACTATTTTCTTCGAAAAGAGTATAAACAGAAGAAGACAAGAACAATAACAAAACGACAACAAGTTGACAGCAATTATTTGTATTTCGATTATGTCGTTTGAAAGAGAGAGAGAGATACCAATAGCGAGTTAGAAGCAGAGAATATAGCGGAATTAAATGTGTGAATATGGCAGTAGCAGTAGATATACATATGTACACAGATATGTGCTTACTACTATATGGGAATTTATTGGCATTTGTGTTAACAATGTTCGACATTTGTATCATAAAAGAGCTAGCAAATGCCATTAAAAGCTTCTCGCTGCTGCTGCTTCTCACTGCTGCTGCTCTCTTTATATCTGCATTAATCCAATTTATTGCCACTTCGGCTCCTTCGGCCCAACGAACTGGGTGCTAATTCAATTAGCGACTCTGTGGAACTGTGACTGTGCCGGCAAAAATCTCTTCTGCTTACAAGTCGTACATATTTATAGACATACATACATACATACATACATACATTTAGGCTTCCAGCAGACTCCTACGAAATCCTTCGAGACTCAAGACTAACAAAAAAAAAACAAGAGGGGAAGGATTATCTTCGGCGTGCCGAAGATTTTATACTCTTTTCGAACCTATAGGCAATTTTCACTCTGCCAACTGCACCACTGAAATTTCATAAGCTGCACAAAATCGTTTTGTCGCGTAAAATTTTTTTTTTGTTCTAAAAATATTTAATTCTTTGCCAGTTGTATAGCAGCTATAAGATATAGTGATCCGATCCAGCCGGCTCCAACCAATGTGATGTCTCTTTGAATAATAAGTATCTGTGCAAAGTTTCATCGCGATAGATTAAAAAACATGGGATATATGGCCAAAACCGACTTCGAGTTATATGGCAGCTATAAGATATAGTGGTCCAATCCGGCCGGCTCCGACCAATGTGCTGTCCCCTGGAAAAATAAGTATCTGTGCAAAGTTTCATCGCGATAGATTAAAAAACATGGGATATATGGCCAAAACCGACTTCGAGTTATATGGCAGCTATAAGATATAGTGGTCCAATCCGGCCGGCTCCGACCAATGTGCTGTCCCCTGGAATAATAAGTGTCTGTGCAAAGTTTTATCGCGATAGCTCAAAAACTGAGGGACTAGTTTGCATACATACAGACAGACAGACAGACAGACAGACAGACAGACAGACAGACAGACAGACAGACAGACAGACAGACGGACATGGCTAGATCAATTTGTATTGTCATTCTAAGCATACTGGCAGTAACCTTTGGGGGTCTCCGACGCTTCCTTCTATGCGTTACAAACTTCAGGACAAACTTAATATACTATTTTCTTCGAAAAGAGTATAACAAGTGGAGAAGTATTATCTTCGGCGTGCCGAAGATTTGATACTCTTTTCGAGTCTTTGGATAGATTTCACTAGCTTATATTTGTTGTGCATACTGGAGGTAAGTTTGGGGAAAAATATTAGCTTATAGATTCATTTTTAGCCCTCTGAAGACTTTAAACTGTCCTAACTTTGCCAAAACTGAACCGATTTTGTAGTTCCGAGCACATTTTGTTCATGGTTTTTCCTCTACTTTTATTCATACATATATGTAAGTTGTATCAATTTTTGAAAATTTTATTTTTGTTTGTTACTTTATTTATATATATTTTAATGACTCATATCTTCTCTACTTACACTCAATCGTTTTGCAATTTTAAGCATTGGTGAGTTAGAAGGAAGTTTGTTAAGTATGCAAGGAAATTGAAGGCGATAGCTTTGAGAACATGGGTTTTATGGCCAAAAGCCGACTTCGGGTTGTATGGCAGCTATAAGATATAGTGGTCCGATCCGACCGGTTCCAAATAATGTGCTGTCCCTTTGAATAATAAGTCTCTGTGCAAAGTTTTATCACGATAGCTCAAAAACTGAGGGACTAGTTTGCATACATACAGACAGACAGACAGACAGACATGGCTAGATCAATTTGTTTTGTCATTCTAAGCATACTGGCAGTAGCTTTTGGGCGTCTCCAACGCTTCCTTCTATGCGTTACAAACTTCAGCACAAACTTAATATACTATTTTCTTCGAAGAGTGTAAAGATGCAAAACCCTGAGCTCTTTGATGAGCCAATGTTTGTATATCCGTTGGCCACTTAAAATAAATAGTGTAAATAGCTTTTAATGAAGTTGAACAAATGTGCACAGTTAAGAATCTAACCGGTTTTTGTGGAAATTTGCAACTTAAATTACAATTTTTAAATTTCGCACAAATAAATGTACCAATAGAATATCTTAAATACAAATCCCAATAAAAATCTTAAAGGATATAACAAGTTTTCTATAAGCCATTTGTAATTTTGTAGTTTTACAAATGTAAACAACTGTCTTTTACAAATATATCGAATTCTTAAAGGAAAAAAGTAAAAAGCTATTTTTATTTCTTTTTTTTTTAGCATATACTAAATACAAATTAGTCAAATTATATTTAAAACAAATAAGTACTTTAATCGATTTAAGCTAAGAAAGAAGCTACACAACAGAGCTATGTACATACATTTAAATTACGTATTTTTGTTATTATTCAAATTGAAATAATAACCATTTGCAGGGTATTTCTGAGTCGGTTCAGCCACTTGAGCTGACCTGTGTTCATATCAAATTAGCGCAATGCCGTTAAATGTTACATTTCATCAGCCACACACAACAATAAATGGAATGGGCCTAACCCCTCTCTCTCTGTCTCTGTCTCTCTCTCTCTCTCTGTTTCACTCTTGCCATTCATCATAACTGACTCGAGTGCAAAACATTCGAGGAATGAATTGAAACCAAAGCAGAACACAGAGCGGAAAAAAGAACACAGACAGAGTGCAATGCCAATAAATCTATGCAGATTTCTAAATACATACATACATATGTATGTACATATGTACATACATATGTACATACAAACATGGACTGCATATCCATTTGGCATTCGTTCTTTGTAGCTTTGTGGCTTAGTAGCTTTGTGGCTCATTATGTCAGCGCTTTTTACGGCGCCACATGTCAGACACCTGACAATACAGGTGTAGGTCCATAAACACACAAATATGACCGTAAACCTGCTGACCAATATTTGCATTGATTTACAATTATGAATGAATGCCTCCAGCTGAGTGATGAGGCCAAAACTTTTAAGCACTTTGTGCACTCCTCTACAGTTACTTTTTGTAGAGGATGCAACCACTTTGGGCCACCTCGATAACGACAGAGCTGCTGACCTTAGTCTTTCACTATCTAACGAACAAAGTTTGGTTAGAATTAGCAGCCTTATTAATTAGTTGAATGCCAAAGTTCATCATCTTTAACTTTTTAATAGAAAATGGTCGACTACAAATTTCGTTTGAAATATGTTCTTATGTTCTATTCCGTTTGGAAATACTTTGGAAAATATAATGAATTTGTTGCAAGAAATATAAAATATGTGTCGTAAATATAATATAATAATATATTTTTTAATCCAAGCTGAAATCCAACTGGATGCCCTAGAAAAGTGTGTAAAACTTCTTCAGTAAATTTCCACATTAGTTTTTCTTTGTGTGGATTAAAATTAGCAGACAACTGAATTTTCAAAACTCGGCAAATCACATGCAACATTTTTTTTAAAAAAAAATCAAATCTTAAGTGAAAAATGTTCGCGAATTGGAAAAACGTTTAAAACCGCAGCATATTTTGCGACTTATCTGACTTCAGTACAAATAAAAAATAAATAAACATATCGCTCATTTAAACAATTAGATCTTCAAACCGAATCGATATAGCACTATATTTGTAAAGTCTTTAATCCCTCGCATGATGATTCCATCATTATTCCAGTAATATCTTCCGAAAAACCGCCGCTATTCACTTTGTTCTTTATATTCCTATATACATAAATACATACATATATACATATATATGTGAGTACATATGTATGTATAATTGAAGCAAAGATTAGATTTCATCTGGAGCACTGATCACACTGATGTTTTCCACGTTTTGTATACATACATCTGTACATATTCCCATTTTTGGACCGCAATCTGTCAAGCGAATTAAAAAACTTTCTCGCTTCGAAATTAACTTCTGCTCAATTTTCATTCAGCAAGAATTGCCAACATTATTTACACGCTGCTCATCGGCGTCTCCTTTGCTTGATCTCCTCTTTCTCGCTGGTTTTTTTCTTCTTCTTCTTCTTGCGTTTTTTTCTCACTCTATTCACATTTCGGCCTGCGCCCGTTTTCCTGCTGCTGCCCACACAAATGCACTAACACAAACAAACAAATTAACAGAACAACAACAGCAAACATTTGCACATGCTTGCATGGACGTGTGTGTGTGTGTGTGTGTGTGTGTAGTCTGCACTCACCTTTTACTTCGTCTGCCGCTGCCTCTGCTTCTGCTTCTGCTACTCCTTCTTCCTCTTCTAATTCTTGCACAGCGATCGCTGCTCCTGTTGCGCTTGCTCTGCCCACCTTTAACAGCAGCAGCAGCAGCTGCGACAACAACAACAAGAACAACAAAGCAGCTGCTCTGCTGACGCTGAGAGTAGGATAGACGACGTTAACGCTGGCGTCGCTGCTGTGCGTAGCAGCAGCAGCAGCAGCAAAAAAAAAGACAGAATCTGTTGTTTGTTGTTGTATCGGATGCTGTGGCTGATCTTGTTGTTGTTGTTGTTTCTGCTGATGTTGTAGTTGTTGTTGTATTGAATCCGGTTTTAAATTTCTTTCGGCTTGGTATTTTTTCTTATTTGCTTGTACATCAAAAATTTGTTTTTGCTGCTGCTTTAGGTTTTCCTTTTTACACGCTTAACATGCACACATCCATAGGCGTATGCGTGTGTGTGTGTGTGTGTGTGTGTGTAGCACTTCACGTGTAGCAAAAATAGCAAGAAATGCACTTGAAATTACTTTTGAATGCACTGCGCCCTCGATCGCCACAAAAAACACAGCGAATGGAAAGACGAAAAAAAATGAAAAGAAACAAAACAAAATGCACACAATTATTTGTTGTTATTTGTCCTGCTGGCCCCACACACGGACCACAACGACTGTTAAGCCCAATTGGCAACAAGAACAACGACAAGCGAATCACCCGCGCAAAAGTTAACAACAAAATATTTACGCAAACTGCGAACCCCGTTTACAAAATGCTAAATACACGGCGGCAGCGGACGTTGATGCGCGCGTTCGATTTGAATGCCGGCAAAAGACTAACAGCATGGTCTAACAGACGTCCGTTAGGTTGGCGGCGCGCTGTTAAGCCAACAGACTCGCCTAACAGCGCTGTTGTCGCAACATGTTGCTGCCGCCGCCTGCACAGTGGACCGAACACGAATAACGCAAATGCACGAAATCAAATAAGTTCGCTAAATTTGTGTGAGAGTCGTTGCACAACAAAATGTATGTATATACATATATTTTACATAGGAAGAGCGTTGCAACTGTCACTGCCACTAATTGCTAATAAATAATAGTTGTCGCTTGGCAATAAATTAGGCGCTTTTATTTCAATGTTGCTGTCTGAGTGTAACAAGTGACTGCACTTTTTTACTCGGCGTGTTGAACAGATAAGTAGACAATACCTTCACGCCCAAGCAACATGACTCAATATTCATATTGAACACTCGCCCATAGCACAAAGCTCCATGAAAATCGCGTAGCATGCCACTGTGCAGCGCACAAATTATTGAAAGACGCATGCGCGCATGTCGCTGGCTGCTGTCGAACGTGGAACATGTTCGACCTGTAAAGTAACAGGTGTTTACCGAACATACAATACATGTGTGTCAGCGTGTTCTGCTCACACCTATTGCAAGCCAACCAATCCACGAGCATTTTTTGTGCCAAAATCAAATACATTTCAATATTTCGTAGTATTGTGCGTAAGCGCTAAACTAAATTTGCTCAACTTACAGATCTCAGCTGAGTTTTGTAATTCATTTTGCTAGCTGTGTGCGAGCGAGATGCCAAATGTGTGTGTGTGTGTGTGTGTGTGTGTGTGTGCGTGTGTGTTAGTATTAGTGATCAGCTCGTTGCTCGTTTACTCAGCGTTTTAATGAGCCGATGTCGCAGTTTGTTTTGTTTTTGCTTTTTGCACTTGACTTTGAGCATTTGAATAGACATAGACATGGGCAATATCAATTGGGGAGCAGAGCTGCTGCTGCGGCGGGGCAGCGC
This sequence comes from Drosophila flavopinicola, assembly GCA_035042425.1. Lineage (NCBI taxonomy): Eukaryota > Metazoa > Arthropoda > Insecta > Diptera > Drosophilidae > Drosophila > Drosophila flavopinicola. Next base: position 71,966 of record JAWNLL010000455.1, on the reverse strand, counting down.
AAATTGGATATTGTGTAATTAATAGTTGTTGTTGTCAGTGCTGGGCAATGCATTTAAATGTGCTGGACAGCGCACCTGCTGCCACTTGTTGTTGCCGCTGCTGTTGACTATTCGCTGACCTTGAGAACGGCCCAAACCTCAATGTCAAGCACAAGCCGGCGAATTTTCGATATTGTTGCTTATCTCAGTTGTTTGACTTGCGCTTCAGCTATTTGCAGCTGACTCTTTGTCTCTTACTTTGCTGTTTGTAGTTTCGTTGTTTCTAAATGGGGTGTTAAATGCGCATCTTTGACATCGGCCATATCCATACGACTATATGCTGTTGATCAAGACGACCTAAATTAGTTTTTTTAATGCAAATATAAATTCGTAATCATATCACAGAGCAAAAAAAAAAACAAGTAAGAGTGCTCTTGGCGGGAGTGCCCGACTAGGACATACCCTGAACCCAGTCCTTACAATCATTCATACTAATCTAAGCGCACACATGCTGCAGTTCAAGCAGTACAAGCAGTGCAAGCGATTTAAGCAGTTGGCTTGCTCTAAAATCTTAGGCAACTTCTGTGTTTATTGTCCGATCTTTCTGAAATTTTAAGGACACAACATTGGCGATTAAATGTGTGATCAAACCAAATTGCAGGGTCGAGGGAATTGGGGGATGGTATCCAAAAAGTGAAATATTTTTAAAATGTGTATGATATTCGAGATTATACATGCCAAATTTGGGGCCTCTAGCTATTATAACTTTTAAGTTGTGGCCCAAAAACGCTGGTATCGATAACTTTTCAACGTGACGAGTTATCGATACCCATTAAAAATGGGTAAAAAGGGTATTATGGTTTTGTGCAAATGTATGTAACAGGCATAAGGAAGCATCTCCGACCATATAAAGTATATATATTATTGATCAGTATCAACAGCCGAGTCGATCTGGCCATGTCCGTCTGTCTGTCCGTCTGTCCGTCTGTATGAACACACAGATATCAGAGACTACAAGAGCTAGAGAGTTCATATTTGGAACATAAGTTCTCCTAATCCCGGGACAGATCAAGTTTATTTCATTTGATCGATAACTCGTCGCATTCAAAAGTTATCGATAAATTTTGATTTTAGACTAGCGTTTTTGGGACATAACTTCAAAGTTATAAGAGCTAGAGACCCCAAATTTGGCATGTATAATCTCGAATAGCATACACATGTAACAATTTCACTTTTTGGATACCACCCCCCAAACCCCCCAAAAGTTCAAAAAACGCATTTTTGAAGGTACGACCTTGAAATTTGGTTTGGTCACACATATTATTGACAATTGTTTGCCCCAAAAATTTTAATAAGATCGGACAATAAACATAGAAGTTATTTAAGATTTAACTTTCCATTGTGTGGGGCTCAGCGAAAAAGCAAGCTAACTGCTTAAACCGCTTGCACCGCTTGCACTGCTTGTACTGCAGCATGTGTGTGTTTAGATTAGTATGAATGATTGTAAGGACTGGGTTCAGGGTATCTCGTAGTCGGGCACTCCCGACTAGAGCACTCTTACTTGTTTTATTTAAATATATTAACATATTGGCAAATAATATAAAGAATGTGAAAATAAATTTCTAAACTAAAAAAAGTTATTTACTTAATTTCAATCAAATTATAAGCTGTATGTTTACTTTATGTAGCTTATTATTTATAAGTACTGCTGCAGGAAATATTTATTTTTTACTTTTGAAAGTGTATAAATGGTGCGGTGTGTCTGTTAACTGGATGTTCAACAGTTCCGTTCAATTCAGTTCGCTCAAAACGCTAATTGATTCTTTTTGCTTAATTTGATTGATCGAAAATGTTTTCCGATTTGACTTAAGATTGATTGACATCAAAACACAGATCGTGGATTATATATTTTCACAAAATATATCAGTAACAGTAAATAAATAGAGTATTCCGGCTTGTTGATACCCTCCACACAGATTTCTAATTTATTTTTAAGATCTTAAAATTTAGTTTTTCTTTTATTTGTATATTATAAATAACTATTTCTTTTTAAGCTATCAGTTTCTAAACTAATTTTAAAAATCTGCGAAGCTCGATCCAGCTATCGAAGCTTAGTAGCTCTGATCAAAATATCAAAATCTAGTATGTATAGCTTGAATGTTCCGTAATTTACTTGAATATTTCAGTTGCCTTGTATATTTCTACTAAGAGTCTATCAAAAGCAAATTTTATTTTTCTTTTTCTTACGAAAAATGAATAACCGCGAAAGGATTCCTGTGCCGGTGTCCATCCCCAACTTGGAAGATGTTGAGCTAGAGGCACTATTGCGTGCAAATCACGAGGAGATAGAGGACGTGGTGGAGGTGCAGGAGCTGGAGGAGAGCTCTGACGGGGATTCCGTTTCCCATCACAGTATTCCATCAGATGTTGGCCAAGAGGTAAGTACCTATGGAAAGATTGTAACTGCAACCAATTAAGGTATCAATTTTTACAGGAGTCAAATGACATTTTAATTGAAGAGGATCGCAAATCGAAACTTCTGATATACTTGGGGCTCGTTATTGCTACTGCTATATTTGCTGTCGGAGTCAAATGTATTATCAATTCAATGTAAATACATATTCTTTCATCAGTTCAATACGCAAACAAAAAAACCTTAAATAAAGTTGCTAATATTGTGATTAGACTCTTTAAATTCAAGGAAGTTCAAGTAGGCAAGGAATATGAAGGCGATAGGTTTAAAAACATGGAATATATGGCCAAAACCGACTTGCAGTTGTATGGCAGCTATAAGATATAGTGCTCCGATCCGGCCTGTTCCAACCAATGTGCTGTACATTTCAATAAAAGGTGTCTGTGCAAAGTTTCATCACGATAGCTCAAAAACTGAGGGACTAGTTTGCAGACATACAGACAGACAGACAGACAGACAGACATGGCTAGATCAATTTGTTTTGTCATTGTAAGCATGCTGGTAGTAACTTTGGGGATTTTCGACGCTTCTATGCACCACAAACTTCAGCAACAAATTAGTGATTCCACGTATCGAAACTTAGTAGCTGTGATCAGAATATAAATAACATAGTTGCAAAACAATCTAGTAGGCATAACTTGAATGTTCAATAATTTACTTGAATATTTCAGTAGCCTTGTAAATTTCTACTAAGAGTCTATCAAAACTTATCTTTTCTTTACTTACGAAAAATGAATAACCGCGAAAGGATTCCTGTGCCGGTGTCCATCCCCAACTTGGAAGATGTTGAGCTAGAGGCACTATTGCGTGCAAATCACGAGGAGATAGAGGACGTGGTGGAGGTGCAGGAGCTGGAGGAGAGCTCTGACGGGGATTCCGTTTCCCATCACAGTATTCCACCAGATGTTGGCCAAGAGGTAAGTACCTATGGAAAGATTGTAACTGCAACCAATTAAGGTATCAATTTTTACAGGAGTCAAATGACATTTTAATTGAAGAGGATCGCAAATCGAAACTTCTGATATACTTGGGGCTCGTTATTGCTACTGCTATATTTGCTGTCGGAGTCAAATGTATTATCAATTCAATGTAAATACATATTCTTTCATCAGTTCAATACGCAAACAAAAAAACCTTAAATAAAGTTGCTAATATTGTGATTAGACTCTTTAAATTCAAGGAAGTTCAAGTAGGCAAGGAATATGAAGGCGATAGGTTTAAAAACATGGAATATATGGCTAAAACCGACTTCCAGTTGTATGGCAGCTATAAGATATAGTGCTCCGATCCGGCCTGTTCCAACCAATGTGCTGTACATTTCAATAAAAGGTGTCTGTGCAAAGTTTCATCGCGATAGCTCAAAAACTGAGGGACTAGTTTGCAGACATACAGACAGACAGACAGACAGACAGACATGGCTAGATCAATTTGTTTTGTCATTGTAAGCATGCTGGTAGTAACTTTGGGGATTTTCGACGCTTCTATGCACCACAAACTTCAGCAACAAATTAGTGATTCCACGTATCGAAACTTAGTAGCTGTGATCAGAATATAAATAACATAGTTGCAAAACAATCTAGTAGGCATAACTTGAATGTTCAATAATTTACTTGAATATTTCAGTAGCCTTGTAAATTTCTACTAAGAGTCTATCAAAACTTATCTTTTCTTTACTTACGAAAAATGAATAACCGCGAAAGGATTCCTGTGCCGGTGTCCATCCCCAACTTGGAAGATGTTGAGCTAGAGGCACTATTGCGTGCAAATCACGAGGAGATAGAGGACGTGGTGGAGGTGCAGGAGCTGGAGGAGAGCTCTGACGGGGATTCCGTTTCCCATCACAGTATTCCATCAGATGTTGGCCAAGAGGTAAGTACCTATGGAAAGATTGTAACTGCAACCAATTAAGGTATCAATTTTTACAGGAGTCAAATGACATTTTAATTGAAGAGGATCGCAAATCGAAACTTCTGATATACTTGGGGCTCGTTATTGCTACTGCTATATTTGCTGTCGGAGTCAAATGTATTATCAATTCAATGTAAATACATATTCTTTCATCAGTTCAATACGCAAACAAAAAAACCTTAAATAAAGTTGCTAATATTGTGATTAGACTCTTTAAATTCAAGGAAGTTCAAGTAGGCAAGGAATATGAAGGCGATAGGTTTAAAAACATGGAATATATGGCCAAAACCGACTTGCAGTTGTATGGCAGCTATAAGATATAGTGCTCCGATCCGGCCTGTTCCAACCAATGTGCTGTACATTTCAATAAAAGGTGTCTGTGCAAAGTTTCATCACGATAGCTCAAAAACTGAGGGACTAGTTTGCATACATACAGACAGACAGAAAGACAGACATGGCTAGATCAATTTATTTTGTCATCTTCTGCTTCCATCTATGCGTTACAAACTTCAGCACAAATTTAATATATACTATTTTCTTCGAAAAGAGTATAATTAATTCTTATTGTATGATAAACATGATAGATAAATAAATTAGATTGTTGCTAATCGAGAATACGTACATATATGTACATTATGTATGATAAAATGGACTTTGTCATGTCATTGGCTTGCAAAAATTGGTGATTAGCTTGTGGGGATGTCAATTGGATAAAAAAACAAGTAAGAGTGCTCTAGTCGGGAGTGCCCGACTAGGAGATACCCTGAACCTAGTCCTTACAATCATTCGTACTACTCTAAGCACACACATGCTGCAGTACAAGCAGTACAAGCAGTGCAAGCGGTTTAAGCAGTTAGCTTGCTCTTTCGCTGAGCCCCACACAATGGAAAGTTAAATCTTAAATAACTTCTATGTTTATTGTCCGATCTTATTGAAATTTTTGGGGCAAACAATTGTCGATAATATGTGTGACCAAACCAAATTTCAAGGTCGTACCTTCAAAAATGCGTTTTTTAACTTTTGGGGGGTTTGGGGGTGGTATCCAAAAAGTGAAATATTTGTTACATGTGTATGCTATTCGAGATTATACATGCCAAATTTGGAGTCTCTAGCTCTTATAACTTTGAAGTTAAACTTGTTAAACTTTAAACAAGTAAGAGTGCTCTAGTCGGGAGTGCCCGACTACGAGATACCCTGAACCCAGTCCTTACAATCATTCGTACTACTCTAAACTCACACATGCTGCAGTACAAGCAGTACAAGCAGTGCCAGCGGTTTAAGCAGTTAGCTTGCTCTTTCGCTGAGCCCCACACAATGGAAAGTTAAATCTTAAATAACTTCTGTGTTTATTGTCCGATCATATTGAAATTTTTGGGGCAAACAATTGTCGATAATATGTGTTACCAAACCAAATTGCAAGGTCGTACCTTCAAAAATGGGTTTTTTTAACTTTTGGGGGGTTTGGGGGTGGTATCCAAAAAGTGAAATATTTGTTACATGTGTATGCTATTCGAGATTATACATGTCAAATTAGGGGCCTCTAGCTCTTATAACTTGTAAGTTATATCCAAAAAACGCTGGTCTGAAATCGAAATTTATCGATAACTTTTGAACGGGACGAGCTATCGATAAATTTTAATAAACTTGATCTGTCCCGGGATTAGGAGAACTTATGTTCCAAATATGAAGTCTCTAGCTCTTGTAGTCTCTGATATCCGTGTGTTCATACAGACGGACAGACGGACAGACAGACGGACATGGCCAGATCGACTCGGCTGTTGATACTGATCAATAATATATATACTTTATATGGTCGGAGATGCTTCCTTATGCCTGTTACATACATTTGCACAAAACCATTATACCCTTTTTACCCATTTTTAATGGGTTCAGGGTATAAAAATGCTAGAAAAAAACAGAGTGTAATTTTGAACATGTAACTTTTCAGACAACCTAAATGAATAAATCAATTTCGATGGGAGCAATTGAGCTCGGGGACAAGGATACAAAATTTATTATAAAAGGCGTGTCAAACATTAAAGTTGTTTGTCATTTTTAAAACACTAGTTACAAAGTTACATATACCCACCCATACATAGGTATAATTTACTGCTTTTTTTTGTTTACCCTGAAATTTGAAATTATATATTGCAAAAAGAAGACTGCTGAGTATGAAGCTACCGACTACAAGATACTGTGGAAAATAAGGCCACAGAGTTGTTGAATTGCATTATCAACGTAGTTACGATTTATTTATTTAACTATTTCAGTCTTCTGTCTACAAACGATTTGTGCGGCTTTCCTTATTGATAAACGTTTAACGATTAGCTAATGTTAATGGCAATTCTTATTATCATCCTGATTACCATCCTGATTACCATCCTGATTACCATCCTGTTTTCCATTCTGATTACCATCCTGATGGACTGGACCCACTTGTGGCCTGTAAGATCCATGCTTGCACTTTTTAATGAAGCCAAACTTCACTCCACAATCCAGTGTCTCCTTCACGCTCTCTTCCAACTTCTTTTTCTGGCTGGGTGACATATCGCGACCCAGTTGTTCGACAAGTTGATCAAAGGTCCCCGAACCACCCATTTGATGGAGGAGAGTCATGAGGATCTGTCCGTATTTACTCATTGCTCGGTATTTTCGATGAGAAACATAAATATTATGAAGAGAAACGAAATTGTAATGAATATACTATGTACATGTGTATTTTACTGACTGATATGTGTGATATTTATATAGCAAAGCCTACTAACAAGAATTGAGGTACTAAATTGACAATAAAGAATAGTTTTTGGCGATTATTTTGTGATTTCCTGAACCCATCGAAAATGTCCTTAAGGGGTATAATGAAGTTGTGCAAATGTGCATAACATGTATAGGGATGAGTTTCCGACCCATGCAGGTATATACATATATTCTCGATCAGTATAAACTCCTGACGATGTTAAGGACCTCATATTTGGAATATAAGTGCTCGTATTCTCTCGTCAGATCTGGTTGATTTCATTTAATCGTTTTAAAGTTATCGATCAATCGATTAATCGATCACTAATTAAAGCTTAGCGAATTTCAGATAAGTCGACATTGAGAAACTAAAATATTTTTATGAGAAAAAAACGAAAAAACTCAGCTCATAGAAGTTAATTAAGTCCACTTGCGAAGATTCACAATTAAAGTCAGTTGGCTGAATTCCACTTGAAATGAGCATTCGATGAGTTGTAGTAACCAATTGTTATCATTTAGTCGAACTTGAAGCATAAGTTCAGTTAATATATATATATATTGATACATATATATATATATATATATTATGTTCGATTAATAGCTGATTATTGGCAACTACAAAACGAATTACTGCTTAATGCGATATTTTGTTAAATACTTAATACACTTCAACTTGCTACAAGTTTCCACGAGCTTTCAAAGCTCTTATCAGCTCGAAAGTTCTGCTCTATATGAGACATGTTCAAAATGTAGTTCGTCAAAAGTTGTATTTACACTTTAGCTTCAAATTTGCTTAATTACCACTCGAGCGATAATATCTACAATTTTCTTCTCGCAGCTACCATTAAACAATTCAAGTTCTCGCTACATTCCTAAGTACTAACTATCATGCTTAGAAGCTTGTAACTCTTCTCTTCTTCTATTATTCTTCTTCGTCTTCTTTCATTTGCATATATGCAGCTGGCAACGAAAGCAAAAGCAAAAGCAAAAGCGTAACTTCAATACAAAGTCCAAGTTTAAAGTCAAAGCCACAGCCACTTTTAGCACTTCTTTCTCTCTCTCTCTCTTTATCTCTCTCTCTCGCTCACTCTTGCTCTTTCTCACTTGCGCTACCTAGCTTTGCAGATCGTTCCTCTCTGTCTCGCTCTCTATCTCTGTCTCTGTCTTCTTCGCTTCGCTGCTGCAAGCAACACAAGACTTTGGCCCCGAAAGTCTTAACTATAACCTGACTCATATAGCCTATCACCATGGTACAGTGAAAAAAAACATCAAAACTTTAAAAATTCCCAAAATAAGCAGATATATTTAGATTTAGTCCGCTTTTGCATTTTTTGCTTTTTGTCTTCTCATTTTGTTTGACAAACAACTCATAAAGTACGAATAAACTTAATTATTTGATATATTTGACTAATTTCACAAACATATTTCATTATACACTAAAGCTTATGACATTCTACTAAGCATCTTTGGAAATATTGACATCGGATATTAAGTTGAGATTAATTAAACTTTTATTTTATACAGACGCAAAAATACTTGGAAGAAAATTGTTTGAAAATTGGAAAAATGTTGTATCAATTTTATTTATGTAATGTTGACTAATTGAGTTTAATTATTAAGAATATTAAGAGGAATTAATAATATTTTTGCATTCAGTTAGAATTCGAAGCACTTGTTCAAAAACAATATTATAAAAATTGATAATTACAAATGATAAAATAAGTACAATATATTCTTGAATGCAAAATGTTCAAATCGCAATACACAATTTTAATTTTAGAGTGCTAAAACAACAACTTATGTCGTGACATTTGAAATATAAATAAAGATTATCAAATAATTGAAATGCAACTTTTTAGAGCAGTCGTTTATACTCTTTTCGAAGAAAATAGTATATTAAGTTTGTCCTGAAGTTTGTAGCGCATAGAAGGAAGCGTCGGAGACCCCGAAAAGTTGCTGCCAGTATGCTTAGAATGACAAAATAAATTTATCTAGCCATGTCCGTCTGTCTGTCTGTCTGTCTGTATGTATGCAAACTAGTCCCTCAGTTTTTGAGCTATCGCGATAAAACTTTGCACAGACACTTATTGTTTCAGGGGACAGCACATTGGTCGGAGCCGACCGGATCGGACCACTATATCTTATAGCTCCCATACAACTCGAAATCGGTTTTGGCCATAAATCCCATGTTTTTGAATCTATCGCGATGAAACTTTGCACTGATACTTATTATTTAAAGAAACATTACATTGGTTGGAGCCGGCCGGATCGGATCACTATATCTTATAGCTGCCATACAACTCGAAGTCGGTTTTGGCTATATATCCCATGTTCTTAAAGCTATCGCGATACAACTTTGCACAGATACTTAGTATTCAAAGAGACAATTATTTGTAACGATCTTAGTATTTTAGTTTTGTTAATCTGGACGATAAAGGTTGTAATGTGTTTTTTTTTTGGAAAGCATTTGCTGCTGCTTCTTCTTCATCTTTTTCTTCTTTTTCTGCTTTTCTCTCTGTGTATGGGGCATTAGAACTTGGCGCTCTGACTGATTAACGTGATTTGCTGATGAGTTTTGGTGCTGGCTCAAAACTTTTGTGCCCGACTCCTCGAGCTGTTGTTGTTGTTTGTTGTTGTTGTTGTGTTTACTCTTCGACGCTTCTTTGGCTTGTTGACTTGTTGTTCGCAGTTGTTGTTGTTGTTGTTGTTGCTGGTGCTGCTGCTTTTAATAACTCTGGCAAGCGTAGCATGACGCACTGCGTCGCAGCTTGCGTCGCTTGTTCTTGAGTTTTAATTGAAACTTTGCCGTTGCTCACGCGTTCAGCCGAAGCGGCAAAGACACAAGATACAACTGAGACAGAGCGGGATGGAGAGATGGAGAGAGAGAGAGATAGGGAGACAGTTTGTGTCTCGCAAACTCAAATACAAAATGTGAAAATGTGAAAAGTGTGTGTGTGTGTGCAGAGAGGGTTGACTTTCTAGGCTGCATCGAAATGTGAATGCTTTAGATGTTAATGAGACGACATACTTACCATATAGCCCAACATGCACATGTTGGCCAGCGGGGGGTGGTATCCAAAACGAAGGGGGCGGGGGGCGGGAGGGGTCGCTTTTCTAACGGTTCAATGCCAAAAACACACTCAACGGCTCTTTGCTGCAGTTGCAACGGCACAACTTTTGATTGATTGCACAAGAAATCGCACTCAAGTGCCACATGCCACATGCCACATGCCACATGCCACGCCTACTTGCCGCATGACCAGCGGGCAGTTGCAACTGTCTAATAAATGTCCAGCTGTCAATTGGCCAGAGAACTTCTAACGGAAACTGTTGCAGCAAATCAAGCTCAAGTTGATAACAAAGTTAGGCAGTTGTGTATCCGACTGCTAGATACGCTACCTACAGCAACGCATTACTTGACTTGTAATATGACATATCATAATATACTACATGAACTCCTTTTTCCAAACTAGTAAGCCTTGCCACCTAAATATCATATCAGTCAGTAAAATACACATGTACATAGTATATTCATTACAATTTCGTTTCTCTTCATAATATTTATGTTTCTCATCGAAAATACCGAGCAATGAGTAAATACGGACAGATCCTCATGACTCTCCTCCATCAAATGGGTGGTTCGGGGACCTTTGATCAACTTGTCGAACAACTGGGTCGCGATATGTCACCCAGCCAGAAAAAGAAGTTGGAAGAGAGCGTGAAGGAGACACTGGATTGTGGAGTGAAGTTTGGCTTCATTAAAAAGTGCAAGCATGGATCTTACAGGCCACAAGTGGGTCCAGTCCATCAGGATGGTAATCAGAATGGTAATCAGGATGGTAATCAGGATGGTAATCAGAATGGTAATCAGGATGGTAATCAGAATGGTAATCAGGATGATAGTAAGAATTGCCATTAACATTTGCTAATCGTTAAACGTTAATCAATAAGGAAAGCCGCACAAATCGTTTGTAGACAGAAGACTGAAATAGTTAAATAAATAAATCGTAACTACGTTGATAATGCAATTCAGCAACTCTGTGGCCTTATTTTCCACAGTATCTTGTAGTCGGTAGCTTCATGCTTAGTTGCCTATTGTGGAACACTTTCTGTTATACTATATAACATACTTTCATCTGCATTTATACAATTTTCACATGAAATGAAATAAATGATGTAAAATTTGAAGACGCTTTCGGAAAATCATTTTGCTCTTAAGGTCTCGGAGATCCGTTTGTTCATACAGAACGGCTTCACTGTTGACTTCACTGATCAAGAATATATGTACATATATGCTTGGAGATGGTTCCACAAGATTTTCACTGGCTACAAGCAGTGTTCTTTAAAGTGTATTCCTATTCTTTACTGGCTGTTGGATAAGAAACCTGCAGCATATAACTGGCGCTCCCACTGTCCGATAAAGCTCAGCTTAACAGGACATTAAGAATAAAAAAGAAATAAAATACTTCTTTGCTGGTGCGGGGAAAGAGGCTGAAGCCTTTGGCTAGTGGCCAGTGGGCGTGGCAACGGGCGGGCGGAATGCATCAATGGCAGCGGTGGAAGATGCCTTAGTCCAGGCATGGCAATTTACCTTTATGAGCCTGTCTGCAGGCAGCGCCCCAGATAAATTGCTCATCCTTCCTCTTCCACTGTCGCGTTGACAGCCATAATTACTTTAATGATGATTTCAGCTTCGACTGAGGAGGGGGCTTGTGACGGAATGGGGGGCGATGGGCTGGCTTTTGTTTGTTCGCGTTTAAAATGCAATTATATATGCATTTAATAATACTCATTGCATACTTTGGAGAGCCGGCTCACTTATCGAGCCACAGCAGCAGTAAAAGCAACAGAAGCCGCTACTGCGGATTAATTAAATTGAAATGCGATGGCAAATTGAATTTAAACGGCACACGCGGCGTATGCGCAATATCGTATGACATTTCCATGCGCAAAAATCGAGAATATATGCATACATATGTACATATAAGTCTGTGTGTCTGCAGCACGAGTTAATGCCATAGAATATCCATCAATTGAATATATTAAGGAAATTAATTCGTTGATGCAAATATCGAACAACAGCTTTGGACAAGAATCAAATACTACATATGTATCATGCATCAAACTATATATATGCTATATTCATATTTATGGCTATCAGTGCATTGTCTGTATATAAATAATCTCCTTAAAAATTATATGCCAATTGGCAAATATACATATGAGCTGTTCATTTCTCTGACCAGGCAAAGTATATTACTTCACAGAATTTTTACAGATTATATATTCAATTGGTACATTTGACGATGGAAATAATTGGTAGCAAGGTAATAGTCGTCTCATTGGTTAAACATAAACATAATTCATAAGCAATTTACTATTTTAGTCATATTTTACTTAATGATATAACCTAGAACATTAGCTAAAAACAACTGCAATTTTGGTGATGCTGACTGAAAGATATCTGACTGACAAACTGTATTCACTTATACAGCTGTCATTTAAATTCCAATTGATGGAAATGGTCACCAGAATTTATCACAAGCATCCCCCATATTTGGCATCTCTTCGTTTCTTCTGTTTTCCTCCTGAATCGATATGAAGTCAATCGAGTTCAATGGTTGATGTGATTCATATTGCATTAGCGGCACGAGTGGGTCCATATTATTACCATATTTTGAACGCACATTAGAAATAAGCGACGTACTTGATGGACGACAACAATAGCAGCCGTGAGTCGCGATTCTGTTGTTATGGTAATACTTGTGAGCAATGAAATTACAGTTACAGTTCAACAACTTGCCATATATGTAGATTTCATGGCGATCCTGCAAACGCTAATCCTTCTCCACAGCCTCCAGGAATGCCTTCTTATAATGTGTTCGCGTCGCAGCTGTTTGTCTCTTCCAGTTGCCAGTTCTTACGATGGAGCGGAATATGTAGAATTAAGAACAACATTCCATAACAATGCTGGCCAGCGTTGCCAGAGCGAAAAACAACTATCGAAAGATGCTAAAGTGCTTAAAGTGTTGTAAATAAATGTATGTTGCTTATTATATACATATATATATATATATATTATATACAAAATATATTTGAAACTGATCATAGTGAACTACTTCAGGTGCTATATAATTAGTATGGCAAATGCAACCCTGTTGTCTTAAGTCGATATTTGCATACATATATCGATACTCGCACCAATTGTCATTTCACGTCAAAAGGGAAAGAAGAGTGACTGCTCCAAATTCTGAGAAAATTTGCAAAATGAACAAAAGCAACGATTCAATTGCGCCCAGCGACCAGATTCAGTCGCTAGATGAGTCCTTACAGTCCTTGAAGTTGACTGACAACGAGACGGGCACTAAGCCACCATCGAGCGCTTCTTCGCTGGAGCCGCCAAATTTGCAAGCGGATGGCCCCGAAGAAGTGGCCCTCATGGAGGTGCCCATGGAACCGAATCCGAATCCGAATCTGGTGATGAGCGATGAGCTGAAGGAGGCTGTTGCGGCTTTCCTAGCTGAGCTCCTCGATCTCGATGAGGATGATTATCTGCGCACCGATGCCTAAAAGCTGTTTGAGGTCAGGATGTGCTGATGCAGCCACAACTGCTGGATGCCAATCATGCTGGATGAAGCACAGGAGCATCAGCCGATGCAGACGCAATGATCAAATAAATACACACTGAAAACAACATACATATTTCTGGTCTTCTTTTATTTAGAACAATATATGTATACATATTAGAAAATCACAGCAGTTCTCTGTTCTTCAGTTGTCTGAGTGGCCCAGTCACTGGGTTAACTGCACAACAAGGAAGCGGGTTTGAGTCCTAGGCTGCTGCTAAATGGTTGTTGCCGAGGACCCGAGTAGCTGCTTCTATTTGCAAGTTGGGTTGATGCTTTACTCCTGTATTCACTCACAATGGAACTGAAGTCATTTTGATTTAAGATTCGTTGGTGTCAGTGCTGTAGCCGGTGCTTTGTAGTGTGCACGCTTTGGACCTTTTGGGGGCCAATTGAGTTGTGTGTGCCACGCCCACCATTATGCCTACAATTATTCAATTAAAAAGTGCACGCCGCGCAATTAATATAATTTTCAAGCAACGAAAGCGAGGCTAAAAGTTTTTCAGTCTGCCGGCTCGATGTGTGCGGGTGTGCGGTGTGTGTGTGTGCGGGTGTGCGGGTGTGTGAGGTGAGGTGTGGGCAGATAGGTGGACTTTGGCATAGTTGGGTGCGGTATGGGCGTGGCACTAGGCGGTCTGACAACGATGTTGGCAGCTGCATGGAAAACTTGCAAAACTTTTTAAGTGACTTCTAATAGCGAATTATGATGCCGTTGCAGCTGGCTGCGGCAGGCGGGGGATCCGGGGACTCCTTGGTTTCCGCTAAAAGGAAGGCGGCCAATTCTCAATGCAATGGCTGCGGTTCCTAGGGAAAGAAGAGGAAGAAGAACAAGGCGACAGGGGCAGGTGCAGGGCATGTGGAAGGGGCGCTGGCATCTGAAGTGGAGGCGTGGCTGCTGGCATGGCAAAAAGTTCACGCTTAAAACTTGGACGATAACTTCATTGTAGTGACACACACACACACACACAAGCACACAGACACAGTGTGAATGAGCAAAACATGGATATAAAGAGAGAATGAGACAGAGACAGAGAGAGAGAGAGAGAGAGAGAGACATGCATAAACAGAGCGCACTTTTAACAAAGTTAGTTAGTTTCTTCCTTCCGCTTGTGGCTCATGTGTGTGTGTGCGGGTGTGTGTGCGGGTGTGCGGGTGTGTGTGCGGGTGTGTGTGCGGGTGTGCGGGTGTGTGTGCCGCCTGATATAATGACAAAGTGCACTTTGACATTATCATCATCAGCGCATGTCGACGTCGCTGTCATCAAGTAAGCAGCATGCACCCAAAAACTGCAGCCTTGCTTCCTCTAGCCAATGCCACGCCCACTTAACAGCGGCGCCCCCGCCCCCAGCACCACAAGAAGTTGCACGTTTTAATGAATTATGCGTACATTGATAGTAATTTCTTGGTTAGTTTTTGGTCCACAACTTGTGTATTGCGTAGGCTATAGCCACGCCCACAAACCACACGCCCACATCCACACAAGCACAACAATCTGAAGCAGCATGAAAGTTTTTTGCACTTTTAATAAGGCCACGTTTATGATGTTGAAGATGAGGATGTTTCCTGGCTGCTTCCTTCGAAACTCTGACGGCGACAAATGTCAAAAAGTCGTCAGTCAGCGGAAAAGTTTCGCGAGACGATGCGAAAAATGCTGAGAGACAGTCAGTTGTGCGAATCACTTCTGCAATATTGAAGCCAGACACTGAAATTGTATTATAAATAAGTAGCACATATTTCAAATATGTTTGAATATATAAAAACGTTTTTCACGAGTAACTGATTGAGGCATTTTTAATCCGATTTTGAGCAGAAAATTTAAGCCTTTAAGGTGCATTCATCAGATGACGTCTAAAACAAATGGTGAGAGCCAAAATCAATTAAACCCATTTCAGAATTATATTAAAGAATTATATACTCTTTTCGAATCATTGGAAAGATCTTTGTTTCAAGACATTTGTTTCATATGTATTTTAATGCAGTTCTCATACATTCAGAAAATTAAGAGGAAAAACCATGAATAAATTGCCCTCGAGTTTGAATATCGGTTCAGCTTTGGCAAAGTTATGTGAGTTTCTAGTCTACGAAGGGCATTTCTAGGGTAACAAATATCAGTTTACAAGCTCTAATTTTGGATATTTTTGGCCTGATTTTAGACTCCAAAATGAACGTCCCCGGAATCGGGTTTCTTATGGATTTTTCTACTAATCGATTAAAAATACAATTTCGCCATTCTATTTTTTGAAAAGAATTTTTTCTCGAAAATTAGTAAGTAAAACAAATAAACTTTCTAAAATGGATACAACTTAAATGTAGAACAAAAGTAGTGGAAAAGCCATGAACAAATAGGAACTTCAAAATCGGCTGAGTTTGGGCAAAGTTATGACAGTTTAAAGTCGTCAAAGGGCATTTCCAAAAATCACTTTTGATGCCAAAATTGTTGATACTATACTCTTAACGAAGAAAATACTTTATACATTTATTGCTGAATTGTGTAGAAGGAAGCGTCGAAAATACCCAAAAGTTACCCTCAGAATGCAAAACAAATATAAGCTAGTGAAATCTATCCATGGATTCAAAAAGAGGATCAAATATTCGGCACGCAGAAGATAATCCTTCCCCAAACCTGAAAGTTTTAATACAAAATCACGTTATTATCCACCTTAGTATCTAATGCGTTTTGTTTGCGCATTGAACTGATGAAAGAAAATGTATTTACATTTAATTGAAAATACATTTGACTCCGACAGCAAATATAGCAGTAGCAATAACGAGACCCAAGTTAAATAGAAGTTTTGATTTGCGATCCTCTTTAATTCCAATGGCATTTGACTCCTGTATAAATTGATACCTTAATTGCTTGCAATCACAATCATTCAAGAAGTACTTACCTCTTGGCCAACATCTGGGGGAATACTGTGATGGGAAACGGAATCCCCGTCAGAGCTCTCCTCCAGCTCCTCCACCTCCACCACGTCCTCCATCTCCTCGTGATTTGCACGCAATAGTGCCTCTAGCTCAACATCTTCCAAGTTGGGGATGGACACCGGCACAGGAATCCTTTCGCGGTTATTCATTTTTCGTAAGTAAAGAAAAGATAAGTTTTGATAGACTCTTAGTAGAAATTTACAAGGCTACTGAAATATTCAAGTAAATTATTGAACATTCAAGTTATGCCTACTAGATTGTTTTGCAACTATGTTATTTATATTCTGATCACAGCTACTAAGTTTCGATACGTGGAATCACTAATTTGTTGCTGAAGTTTGTGGTGCATAGAAGCGTCGAAAATCCCCAAAGTTACTACCAGCATGCTTACAATGACAAAACAAATTGATCTAGCCATGTCTGTCTGTCTGTCTGTCTGTCTGTATGTCTGCAAACTAGTCCCTCAGTTTTTGAGCTATCGCGATGAAACTTTGCACAGACACCTATTATTGAAATGTACAGCACATTAGTTGGAACAGGCCAGATCAAACAACTATATCTTATAGCTGCCATACAACTGGAAGTCGGTTTTGGCCATAAATCCCATGTTTTTAAAGCTATCGCAATGAAACTTTGCAAAGGTACTTATGATTCAAACATACATAACATTGATTGGATCCGGCTGGATCGGATGACTATATCTTATAGCTACCATACAACTCGAAGTCGGTTTTGGCCATATATCCCATGTTTTCAAAGCTATCGCGATGAAACTTTGCACAGATACTTATTATTCAAAATGCCAGCACATTAATCTGAGCCGGCCAGATCGGACCACTATATCTTGTAGCTGCCATACAACTGGAAAAAAATTTAATATTCTTAGAACAAAAAAAAACAAGTAAGAGTGCTCTAGTCGGGAGTGCCCGACTAGGAGATACCCTGAACCCAGTCCTTACAATCATTCGTACTACTCTAAGCACACACATGCTGCAGTACAAGCAGTACAAGCAGTGCAAGCGGTTTAAGCAGTTAGCTTGCTCTTTCGCTGAGCCCCACACAATGGAAAGTTAAATCTTAAATAACTTCTGTGTTTATTGTCCGATCTTATTGTAATTTTTGGGCCAAGCAATTGTCGATAATATGTGTTACCAAACCAAATTGCAAGGTTGTACCTTTTTTTAACTTTTGGGGGTTTGGGGGTGGTATCCAAAAAGTGAAATATTTGTTACATGTGTATACTATTCGAGACTATACATGCCAAATTAAGGGTCTCTAGCTCTTATAACTTTTAAGTTATGGCCCAAAAACGCTAGTCTGAAATCAAAATTTATCGATAACTTTTGAACGGGATGAGTTATCGATAAAATGAAATAAACTTGATCTGTCCCGGCACTACGAGAACTTATATGCCAAATATGAAGTCTCTAGCTCTTGTAGTCTCTGATATCTGTGTGTTCATAGATAGACTAGATAGACTCGGCTGTTGATACTGAGCAAGAATATATATACTTTATATGGTCGGAGATGCTTCCTTATGCCTGTTACATACTTTTGCACAAAACCATAATACCCTTTTTACCCATTTTTAATGGGTTCAGGGTATAAAAAATGCCACGCGATAAAATGAATTATTACAGCATATGAAAGTGCTGCAGTTCGCAGAATGAAAATTGTCTAAAGGTTCCCCACTTGTTTTTCTCTAAATCTAAATCAAAATTGGTATAAATAAATTTGGCATGTATAGTCTCGAATAGCATACCCATGTAACAAATATTTCACTTTTTGGATATCACTGCCCAATCCCCCCAAAAGTTCAAAAAACCTATTTTTGAAGGTATGACCATGGAATTTGGTTTGGGCACACACTTTATAGTTAATGCTATATCCAAAAAATTTCAGAAAGATCGGACAATAAACAGAGAAGTTTTTTAAGATCTAACTTTCCAATGTGTGGGGCTCAGTGAAAAAGCAAGCTAACTGCTTAAACCGCTTGCACTGCTTGTACTGCAGCATGTGTGTGTTTAGATTAGTATGAATGATTGTAAGGACTGGGTTCAGGGTATCTCGTAGTCGGGCACTCCCGACTAGAGCACTCTTACTTGTTTTGTTGTTAAATATTGTAAAATGTAACGCAATTCGAAATTTGAGAGTAATCGGAATTTGAGATGCTGCGGCTGTGATATTTTAATTGAGTTGTTGTGTTGCTGGTCTGGCGCTTGTAATTGCATTAGGCTTTTCGACTCGCTGGCTGAGCTGGCCAGCAACGTTATTGAATGCTAAACGGATGGGCCGACAAAGCGTCTAAGCGGTGTCCAGCAGCCAATGGGCTTTTAATGGAGTCTAATGGGCATTTTAATTGCCCTCTGGCTGGCGCAAAAGGACGCGAAACTGGCGAGCAGGCGACCAGCCGATAAAAATCGCACGCAAGTGAATTTGGGCGTGGTTGAGGTAGCCAGAGAGAGACAGGGAGAGAGAGAGGGATATATATAGAGAGAGAGAGAGAGAGGGGGGGGTGGTGATTGGCTTGTAGACGGGAGGCCGACGCACGCACGCACGCACGCACGTTTTGGGCTTAAACGGCGACTAGGCGAGTTTATCTTTATGAATATCGCGACACTTTATGAGCGCCAAACGGCGGCGACGATAACGAAAAACGTGTCCGCCGGACAATGCGGCGTATGAGCAATGCTATGCGACAAACGACAAACGACAAGCGAGAAGAGCAACGACGACGTCACGTCGCGGATACATATGTCAGATGTGTCAGTGATAGTAACCCTGAGTGGCGACTACTGTCGTCCCACATCCGTGATATATGCGCCAACTGATCTGTTGCGACAACTGTTTCAGCAACTGGGTCGTCCGCTCACCTTTTTCTTTTCTTAAGTATTTGTCTTCTTTTTTACGTATGGCGTCTCTTGCCATACACCTGCAGAATGCATTTTAATTGGGTATATTACAAACGAAGCACACGAAATGAATGAAATCAATCACTCAAGCCCTTCTCAAAATAACATTTCAACTTTTTTAGGCGGTAAAAAGAAATATATTTTTTGTTTTATGAACCAGTAGAAAAATGCATATTTATACCCTGAACCCATTAAAAATGGGTAAAAAGGGTATAATGAAGTTGTGCAAAAGTATGTAACAGGCATAAGGAAGCATCTCCGACCATATAAAGTATATATATTATTGATCAGTATCAACAGCCGAGTCGATCTAGCCATGTCCGTCTGTCTGTCCGTCTGTCCGTCTGTCTGTCTGTATGAACACACAGATATCAGAGACTACAAGAGCTAGAGACTTCATATTTGGAACATAAGTTCTCCTAATCCCGGGACAGATCAACTTTATTAAATTTTATCGATAACTCGTACCGTTTAAAAGTTATCGATAAATTTTGATTTCAGACTTGCGTTTTTGGGACATAACTTCAAAGTTATAAAAGCTAGAGGCCCCAAATTTGGCATGTATAATCTCGAATAGCATACACATGTAACAATTTCACTTTTTGGATACCACCCCCCAAACCCCCCAAAAGTTCAAAAAACGCATTTTTGAAGGTACGACCTTGAAATTTGGTTTGGTCACACATAT
This sequence comes from Drosophila flavopinicola, assembly GCA_035042425.1. Taxonomy (NCBI): domain Eukaryota; kingdom Metazoa; phylum Arthropoda; class Insecta; order Diptera; family Drosophilidae; genus Drosophila; species Drosophila flavopinicola. Next base: position 51,719 of record JAWNLL010000455.1, on the reverse strand, counting down.
TATTGACAATTGTTTGCCCCAAAAATTTTAATAAAATCGGACAATAAACATAGAAGTTATTTAAGATTTAACTTTCCATTGTGTGGGGCTCAGCGAAAAGCAAGCTAACTGCTTAAACCGCTTGCACCGCTTGCACTGCTTGTACTGCAGCATGTGTGTGTTTAGATTAGTATGAATGATTGTAAGGACTGGGTTCAGGGTATCTCGTAGTCGGGCACTCCCGACTAGAGCACTCTTACTTGTTTTATTTAAATATATTAACATATTGGCAAATAATATAAAGAATGTGAAAATAAATTTCTAAACTAAAAAAAGTTATTTACTTAATTTCAATCAAGTTATAAGCTGTATGTTTACTTTATGTAGCTTATTATTTATAAGTACTGCTGCAGGAAATATTTATTTTTTACTTTTGAAAGTGTATAAATGGTGCGGTGTGTCACTCTGCTGAGTCTGTTAACTGGATGTTCAACAGTTCCGTTCAATTCAGTTCGCTCAAAACGCTAATTGATTCTTTTTGCTTAATTTGATTGATCGAAAATGTTTGCCGATTTGACTTAAGATTGATTGACATCAAAACACAGATCGTGGATTATATATTTTCACAAAATATATCAGTAACAGTAAATAAATAGAGTATTCCGGCTTGTTGATACCCTCCACACAGATTTCTAATTTATTTTTAAGATCTTAAAATTTAGTTTTTCTTTTATTTGTATATTATAAATAACTATTTCTTTTTAAGCTATCAGTTTCTAAACTAATTTTAAAAATCTGCGAAGCTCGATCCAGCTATCGAAGCTTAGTAGCTCTGATCACAATATCAAAATCTAGTATGTATAGCTTGAATGTTCCGTAATTTACTTGAATATTTCAGTTGCCTTGTATATTTCTACTAAGAGTCTATCAAAAGCAAATTTTATTTTTCTTTTTCTTACGAAACATGGATAACCGCGAGAGGATTCCTGTGCCGGTGTCCATCCTCAACTTGGAAGATGTTGAGCTAGAGGCACTATTGCGTGCAAATCACGAGGAGATAGAGGACGTGGTGGAGGTGCAGGAGCTGGAGGAGAGCTCTGACGGGGATTCCGTTTCCCATCACAGTATTCCATCAGATGTTGGCCAAGAGGTAAGTACCTATGGAAAGATTGTAACTGCAACCAATTAAGGTATCAATTTTTACAGGAGTCAAATGACATTTTAATTGAAGAGGATCGCAAATCGAAACTTCTGATAAACTTGGGGCTCGTTATTGCTACTGCTATATTTGCTGTCGGAGTCAAATGTATTATCAATTCAATGTAAATACATATTCTTTCATCAGTTCAATACGCAAACAAAAAAACCTTAAATAAAGTTGCTAATATTGTGATTAGACTCTTTAAATTCAAGGAAGTTCAAGTAGGCAAGGAATATGAAGGCGATAGGTTTAAAAACATGGAATATATGGCTAAAACCGACTTCCAGTTGTATGGCAGCTATAAGATATAGTGCTCCGATCCGGCCTGTTCCAACTAATGTGCTGTACATTTCAATAATAGGTGTCTGTGCAAAGTTTCATCGCGATAGCTCAAAAACTGAGGGACTAGTTTGCATACATACAGACAGACTGACAGACATGGCTAGATCAATTTGTTTTGTCATTGTAAGCATGCTGGTAGTAACTTTGGGGATTTTCGACGCTTCTATGCACCACAAACTTCAGCAACAAATTAGTGATTCCACGTATCGAAACTTAGTAGCTGTGATCAGAATATAAATAACATAGTTGCAAAACAATCTAGTAGGCATAACTTGAATGTTCAATAATTTACTTGAATATTTCAGTAGCCTTGTAAATTTCTACTAAGAGTCTATCAAAACTTATATTTTCTTTACTTACGAAAAATGAATAACCGCGAAAGGATTCCTGTGCCGGTGTCCATCCCCAACTTGGAAGATGTTGAGCTAGAGGCACTATTGCGTGCAAATCACGAGGAGATGGAGGACGTGGTGGAGGTGGAGGAGCTGCAGGAGAGCTCTGACGGGGATTCCGTTTCCCATCACAGTATTCCACCAGATGTTGGCCAAGAGGTAAGTACCAATGGAAAGATTGTAACTGCAACCAATTGAGGTATCAATTTTTACAGGAGTCAAATGACATTTTAATTGAAGAGGATCGCAAATCAAAACTTCTATTAAACTTGGGTCTCGTAATTGCTACTGCTATATTTGCTGTCGGAGTCAAATGTATTTTCAATTCAATGTAAATACATATTCTTTCATCAGTTCAATACGCAAACAAAAGCGCATTAAATAAAGTTGCTAATAATGTGATTAGACTCTTTAAATTCAAGGAAGTTCAAGTAGGCCAGGAATATGAAGGCGATAGGTTTAAAAACATGGAATATATGGCCAAAACCGACTTGCAGTTGTATGGCAGCTATAAGATATAGTGCTCCGATCCGGCCTGTTCCAACCAATGTGCTGTACATTTCAATAAAAGGTGTCTGTGCAAAGTTTCATCGCGATAGCTCAAAAACTGAGGGACTAGTTTGCATACATACAGACAGACAGAAAGACAGACATGGCTAGATCAATTTATTTTGTCATCTTCTGCTTCCATCTATGCGTTACAAACTTCAGCACAAATTTAATATATACTATTTTCTTCGAAAAGAGTATAATTAATTCTTATTGTATGATAAACATGATAGATAAATAAATTAGATTGTTGCTAATCGAGAATACGTACATATATGTACATTATGTATGATAAAATGGACTTTGTCATGTCATTGGCTTGCAAAAATTGGTGATTAGCTTGTGGGGATGTCAATTGGATAAAAAAACAAGTAAGAGTGCTCTAGTCGGGAGTGCCCGACTACGAGATACCCTGAACCCAGTCCTTACAATCATTCGTACTGCTCTAAACACACACATGCTGCAGTACAAGCAGTACAAGCAGTGCAAGCGGTTTAAGCAGTTAGCTTGCTTTTCGCTGAGCCCCACACAATGGAAAGTTAAATCTTAAATAACTTCTGTGTTTATTGTCCGATCTTATTGAAATTTTGGGGCAAGCAATTGTCGATAATATGTGTTACCAAACCAAATTGCAAGGTCGTACCTTCAAAAATGGGTTTTTTTAACTTTTGGGGGGTTTGGGGGGTGGTATCCAAAAAGTGAAATGTTTGTTACATGTGTATGCTATTCGAGATTATACATGCCAAATTTGGGCTCTCTAGCTTTTATAACTTTGAAGTTATGTCCCAAAAACGCTAGTCTAAAATCAAAATTTATCGATAACTTTTGAATGCGATGAGTTATCGATCAAATGAAATAAACTTGATCTGTCCCGGGATTAGGAGAACTTATGTTCCAAATATGAAGTCTCTAGCTCTTGTAGTCTCTGATATCTGTGTGTTCATACAGACAGACAGACGGACAGACGGACGGACATGGCTAGATCGACTCGGCTGTTGATACTGATCAATAATATATATACTTTATATGGTCGGAGATGCTTCCTTATGCCTGTTACATACTTTTGCACAAAACCATTATACCCTTTTTACCCATTTTTAATGGGTTCAGGGTATAAATATGTTGATTACTTGATTGTTATTATTATTACTTGATCGTGTTACAAACTTAATTAAACTCTTTTCTGGACATAATAAATTGGTCAAAGGTTAGAATACCCTACAAATAAAAGCTCAAGATCAAAGTTGCAACGCGATGAGTCTTCTGCAGCGTCGAGAAGAGCTGTATGCAGTGTTGTGCAACATTGTTGCAAGGCGCCGCCTGCAGCCCAATGATCCGCAAGTGGTTGCATAACGACTAAGCAAAAACCAAACCAAACTCAACCCAAGCAAACCAAACATAAACACAAACACAAACACAAGCACGAACACCTCGTGGCCAACTAAGTAACGAGTTGGATGTGGATGTGGATGTGTAGATGAGCGCACAACAAGCAAACACTTTGACCCATACCCAAAGCCCAAAACCCAGTAGCCAGAAGCAGTAGCTGACATCGAGTTGCAGTTGCAGTTGCAGTTGGAAGATGGAAGATGGAAGATGGAGAGGCTGATGCAACCTGTTTCCTGATTTAGCCATGGCGAAAACACATTTACTTTGCGCGACGACTCCTCTTTGCAAATGGTATTACTTAATTATATTTATTCGACGCTGCGACAAGAAGATTTGCAAACTGTCATTGGCTCCAAGACATCTCACCTTAGCTAGCTCCCCCAGCCCTCTGCCCACTGCCCCATGCTGTTATCTTTTTGAATCACATGTGCTGCTGCTGCAACTCCTCTTCTTCTTGTTTTTTTGGGCACACTCGAAACAAAGAGTCGGATCGCTTGTCTCGGGGAAGGGGCAGGGGCAGGTGCATCGAATTGGGAGACGTGTTAATGGGGAAATTGAAAATCCATTTGCTGATTAATTTCTCACAGTAGCAAAGCTCTTGCCGAATTCACATTTACGTAAATGAACTTTTTGCTTTTGATGTTGTTATTGTTATTGTTGTTGTTGCTGTTACTTTTGCTATTGTAACTCTGGCAAAACAGTTGAAGTAAAAGTTTGTTTGTTGTTTGTCGCCTTTGCTTTTTTGTTTTTTTTGTTGTCTGTTGACAAAAATGTTTTCGCATTCGTTGCCAGTTTTTCAGCTTAACTCTTCTTCATTTTTACACAATTTTCACAATTTACATGGGAAAATGTTATGGTAACTGCCATCAAGTACAAGCAAAACATATTTACAAATAGTTTGCCCTCAAGGCATTTGTTTGCACTCCCCATACACTGAAGCATGTGGCTGCAAAGAGGAGTTTTCCAAAATAGACAGAGCACCTGTATATAACGGATGCTCAAACGAAAAGTACTCAACTCAGCTGTAATAATTGACTTTTTATCATATGTTGAGATCATTTAAGAAAATCTTTGAGCTTTTGATTCGATTGCAGTCATACACGAACTAAAGTTCTTATTAGTCTATTGGAGTAAAGTTGAAAGCTCTCAATGGTCTCTCAAGATCTGATCTATGCTCAACAAAGTAAAGCGTAAATACTAGCTGGATACTTAAAGCTTTATCTTGCTTCAAGTGCAGCTCTAAAAATGTCATGAAACTATAAGATTCGCCTAAGCTTGTTTTTAGACCTAGTAAACCAAGTCTGTAACTTATTAGCTTAGCTTGCAGAGTTCGCTCCTTCGACTCTTTCGGTTATTCGTGTCAACTGTCTGAGTGCAAAGCTCTCTCTCTCTCTCTCTCTTACTCTCTATCTCTCTCTGTCTCTGTCGCTGTCTCTGTCTCTCTGTTCTCGTTGCTGCTTTATGCCCGCCCCAACGTTTCCAACTGTTTGACACTGAGTTTCTCGCCTGCCTAATCAAGTGTCCAAATCAGTAGTGCCAGCTAGCTCCATCTGCCAAGGACTTGACGCACATGCATTATTCAGAAGGTAGCGTTGTGTCTGTTGCCGAAACAGGGCACGCATGATTTGAATTGTCTGCAAAAGTTTTGCAGCTTGAGCTTCAACTTCGCTTTGCACCTTATGTGACGGCTATGTGCAGACTTCTAGCAACTTGAATTTTTTGTCGGCAAACGAAAGGAACACACACAAAAACACACACACACACAGAAAGAAGAAGAAGAAGAAGAGCGAAAATATGCATATATACATATACGTTTGTATATCTCTCTATGCCCTGTGTATGCAAAATGCAAAAGTTTAGCCAGTAAATCTTTGCAAGTGGCACATAAACTTTGCCAAAGAAACTTTTTTACTCTCTTCCCGTGCAGAAATCTAGAAAAAATGATACAGTGCCAAAGAATAAAAACACACACACACACAGCACAAAAATGCAAAAAGCAAATACACCGAAAAATAACAGACTAAAACCGAAAAGTACCAAGAAAACTTTAACACAAAAAAAGCGCAAAGTGCAAAGAGCCATTGAGTTATGTTCAAAATTGAAGAAGCTCATAAATATTGGATTTATAATTAGAAATATGTATAGAACATCCAGCTTTCTAATGTATTTGTGGCCAGCAGCAGTAAGCAGATAGCTAACTAGCATGACAATTTGGTTTTTGATAGCTTCTCAATCTATTTATTATATAGAACTTATGTTAGCATAGCTCAAACACGCCGAAATCACTTTTGTAATAGGTTTTTATACTAATTGCGCCAACGAAAATCATAGAAAATTAAGTTTCAAGAATATACGTAGGGTGTATACATAATATTTTCTGTAAAAATTATACAAATTTTAAAATTTATAGAAATATAATAAATTAAACATCCCGACTCACCATGGAAAAAGGTTCTTATACTAAAGTGTCTTCTTATCACGCTTATTATTCCAATGAATTCAAAGTGCGTCTTTATGTAAACTGCAAACATAAAAGTATTTATCACCTTGCTTCGTTAAAAAAAATGCTCAATCAGCTTTCAACTAAATCTTTACGAGCAATCTCTTTAATAAATAGGAACAAAATGATTTACAGCGCAATTGACGTCGGCTTCATTGATGTCGCCTGCATTGGGCAATTCTCTCGCTCCATAATACCCATTAAACACACACATCTCAACAAAATCGAGGAAAACCCATCAAAATCATAATTGAGCGCTGCTTCCTCAATGATATGTCAAATTGCAGTTGCATTGTTGTTTGCTACTGGATTAATCAAGCCGAACAAAAAGCAAGTGGGGAAGGATTATCTTCGGCGTACCGAAGACTTTATACTCTTTTCGAACCTTTGTTTTTTTTATACCCTGAACCCATTAAAAATGGGTAAAAAGGGTATTATGGTTTTGTGCAAAAGTATGTAACAGGCATAAGGAAGCATCTCCGACCATATAAAGTATATATATTCTTGATCAGTATCAACAGCCGAGTCGATCTAGCCATGTCCGTCTGTCTGTCCGTCTGTCCGTCTGTATGAACACACAGATATCAGAGACTACAAGAGCTAGAGACTTCATATTTGGAACATAAGTTCTCCTAATCCCGGGACAGATCAAGTTTATTTCATTTGATCGATAACTCGTCGCATTCAAAAGTTATCGATCAATTTTGATTTTAGACTAGCGTTTTTGGGACATAACTTCAAAGTTATAAGAGCTAGAGACCCCAAATTTGGCATGTATATAATCTCGAATAGCATACACATGTAACAAATATTTCACTTTTTGGATAGCACCCCCCAAACCCCCCAAAAGATAAAAAACGCATTTTTGAAGGTACGACCTTGCAATTTGGTTTGGTAACACATATTATCGACAATTGCTTGCCCCAAAAATTTCAATAAGATCGGATAATAAACACAGAAGTTATTTAAGATTTAACTTTTCATTGTGTGGGGCTCAGCGAAAGAGCAAGCTAACTGCTTAAACCGCTTGCACTGCTTGTACTGCTTGTACTGCAGCATGTGTGTGTTTAGAGTAGTACGAATGATTGTAAGGACTGGGTTCAGGTAATCTCGTAGTCGGGCACTCCCGACTAGAGCACTCTTACTTGTTGTCCTTAGAATTGGTATCATATGAAATTACATTTTTCTTTTGAAATATATATATATATATATACAAAAAAGAATTAGAAAAATAGTTAAAATATATGATATTCTTTCAAAATATTTAATGACGTATATCTTTGCAATTTATAACTCAATTGATTTGAAATTTTAAACATTGTTGAGTTATTAGAATGTTCAAGTGTGTTCAGGGAAATGGAAGGCTGTAGCTTTGAAAAGATCGGATATATGGCCGAAACCGACTTCCAGTTATATGGCAGCTATACGATATAGTGGTCCGATCTGGCCGGTTGCGACCACTGTACTGTCCCTTTGATTATTAAGTCTCTGTGCAAAGTTTCATCGCGATAGCTTAAAAACTGAGGGACTAGTTTGCATACATACAGACAGACGGATTGACTGACATGGCTAGATCAATTTGTTTTGTCATTCTAAGCATACTGGAGATATTTTTTGGGGGTCTCCGACGTTTCCTTCTATGCATTAGACGCTTCAGCACAAAGTGAATATACTATTTTCTTCGAAAAGAGTATAATAAAACGAAGAACCAAATCTGAGTCGAGTGATTACGAATTGCTACAGATGAACCTGCTTGTCACGAAAAACAGACAGTGCTTGAAATAACGATCATCACTCCGATTTTCGGCTGCCTTGTTTGCTGCTGGGTCTGTCGCAATTGCCGTAACGCCTATTAAATAACTTTTATTTTCCATGCACTTTTCGGATGCAGCTCTTTGACCGACTAACTGATTGACTGACTGACTGACTGGTTGACTGATTGACGGCGCTCTGTTGTCATTTGTCCCACTCGTTAAACATTCGCTTTGGACGCGGACGCGCTCACGTTGATGATCGCCAGATCGTAATGACAGACGCAGATACAGATGCAGACCTTGAAGGCGACTTCGACTTCGACTTCGACTTGGACGGCGGCAGATGTGTGTTGCAAGCCTCTAAGTTGTTGGCCCTTTTCGGTCGCGTCATCACTTGAGGCACTCGCTCGGAGTTGGCTTAATTGCGAGCACGCTGGCCCAAAGTGTTGCCACCAATTGCAACTGCAACACTTAATGGGGCACATTTTCGGCGTTGCAGCAACGCAAATGGCCTGCAGTAGCAGCAGCAGCAGCAGTAGCAGTAGCAGTAGCAGCAGCAGCAGCAGCAGCAGCAGTAGCTGCAAATCGCTGCCAAAAATTGGAAGCGAGCACGAAATCAATCGTTTGACGATCAATGCCCGATGGGAAAAAATGCAATAATTGGCCAAGCACAGTTATGAGAGTTTAACAATAGAAAATTGGAACGATTATCGGCGGGGCATTTGATACTTATCATTGATTTAAAGGCATAGTTATAGATCGTTATCGTCAAAATTGGGCATGTTATGAGCCCATTGATTGCAATATTGTATCATTATTTACTTTACCATACGACTAAGCTGAGCACACTAGTTTAACTGTTAACTCTTAACGATGATATGCCTATAAAAGTATAAGGAAACAAGGAAGTCAAGAACTAAGCTTTATGCTGGTTTTTTTCTTTTCTTTGTATGACAACTGTTTGTTGTTATTAATGTTATTACTAATACAATACTTATTAGCTTATATATCAAATTTATGTACATAGGTGTTGCACACCCTTCAGTTTTATATAATTTTCTATAAGCCAGCTTTTAGCAGAATTGCAGATTCATAAATCTTCTGTTTGAAACTAATCTAATCAATGTATTCATAACAATATGAACTTGAATTTAGGCATTCAACAGTAGCCTAAGACTTAAACCCGGTTGTTGTTGTTCAGTTACCCAACAACTCAACTACAGAGAACTGTTGTGATTTTATAATATGTATGTATACATAGTACATATATTGTTCTAAATAAAAGGTACCAGAAATATGTATGTTGTTTTCAGTGTGTATTTATTTGATCATTGCGTCTGCATCGGCTGATGCTTCTGTGCTTCATCCAGCATGATTGGCATCCAGCAGTTGTGGCTGCATCAGCACATCCTGACCTCAAACAGCTTTTAGGCATAATCATTCTCATCGAGATCGGGGAGCTCAGCTAGGAAAGCCGCAATAGCCTCCTTCAGCTCATCGCTCATCACCAGATTCGGATTCGGATTCGGTTCCATGGGCACCTCCATGAGGGCCACTTCTTCGGGGCCATCCGCTTGCAAATTTGGCGGCTCCAGCGAAGAAGCGCTCGATGGTGGCTTAGTGCCCGTCTCGTTGTAAGTCAACTTCAAGGACTGTAAGGACTCATCTAGCGACTGAATCTGGTCGCTGGGCGCAATTGAATCGTTGCTTTTGTTCATTTTGCAAATTTTCTCAGAATTTGGAGCAGTCACTCTTCTTTCCCTTTTGACGTGAAATGACAATTGGTGCGAGTATCGATATATGCAAATATCGACTTAAGACAACAGGGTTGCATTTGCCATACTAATTATATAGCACCTGAAGTAGATCACTATAATAAGCAACATACATTTATTTCTTTCGATAGTTGTTTTTCGCTCTGGCAACGCTGGCCAACATTGTTATGGAATGTTGTTCCTGATTCTACATATTACGCTCCATCGTAAGAACTGGCAACTGGAAGAGACAAACAGCTGCGACGCGAACACATTATAAGAAGGCATTCCTGGAGGCTGTGGAGAAGGATTAGCGTTTGCAGGATCGCCATGAAATCTACATATATGGCAAGTTGTTGAACTGTAACTGTAATTTCATTGCTCACAAGTATTACCATAACAACAGAATCGCGACTCACGGCTGCTATTGTTGTCGTCCATCAAGTACGTCGCTTATTTCTAATGTGCGTTCAAAATATGGTAATAATATGGACCCACTCGTGCTGCTAATGCAATATGAATCACATCAACCATTTAACTGGATTAACTTCATATCAATTCAGAAGAAACGAAGAGAAGCCAAATATTGGGGATTGCTTGTGATAATTTCTGGTGACCATAAATTGGATTTTAAATAGTATGATTCAGAGACATCGCTTAGCGCATTTTTACCATGTAAATAAAGTTAAATAAGTTCCATATGAAACAGCAACCGGAATGCAGTAATAAGTCCAGTTCTTATTGGTATGTAGAAAATATTTAACAAATTTCGCTAAGCAATAACTAAATGGTGTTCATATTTTAGAAAATGCAGCGATTGCTTGTGATGAGCGCAAATGTGAAATGTGCTCGTAGTTTGCATTGCAATCAGAACTGCTTGTTGCACGATTACCCTTACCCAACCCAACCCAACCCGACAACGATCCTGGCTGCTAACTGCTAACCCAGCGTACACCCCGGGCCAAGTGAAGTGCATAAATCGCGTTAGCCAAACACGCGCGTTCGCATAATTTTCAATATCGTGCCAATAAAAAAGAGGAGTGTGCAAGTGAATCATAGCTAGGGTGGTTGGGTGGTTGGGTGGCTACGGTGGTTGGCTTGGGCACCAGCACTTGCATATGGTGTGGCAGAAATTACATTTAAAATTGAACAGCAGAGGACGCAGCTCGCACACTTGGCAGCCACTTCCGCCGGCAGAGGCTGACATTAGCACCTCGTCTCGACAAGAAGCACTTGCCAGCTGGCTAAGGCTTGTGCCACCTGTGCAAAGGTGTGGATGGCGGTGGGGCTGGGAGCAGTGCGCAGGGGGCAGGGGGCAGGGGATGCTGCAAGATTTATGTGCCGTGTGCTTTTTTTATAGCGGAATAAGCTGCCGCTGCAGGAGGCGAGCCAATATGTTCCAAAATATTCCAACGCAATTTTTCATATGCATAAATGTTGGTTCGATTCTGCAGGTAATATAGTATGTGTATACTATATTAGTAATAAATATATACATATATACACATTGTATATGTTGTTTGTGCGTTTGTTTGTTTGCCAACGCGTTTCCATTAGTCTTGGTTGCTGTTAAAAAGCAATCAAAAGTTTTTTACTCTGCCACCAGAGTGCGGGCTGTTTGGAATGTTGTTGTCTATGAAGCGGCTTCTGTTAAAATTATTATTTCATTTCTGTGCATTTAAAACATTTACCAAATATGCAAAAATTATTCCGTGTAGTGGCCTTTTTATTCGCATTTTTTAAACCTAGTCGAGCTTTGTGCCTCCACAATAGCTGTAGTCTGATATATATACTGCAACGAAAACAGAAATGAATTTCTGTATTTCTTTTCTTTTCGGCAAATATACATACATATGTATGTATGTATATGTATGTATGTATGTATGTACGCCCATCACAATGATAAATATTATTTTAACTGAGAAATCAGGCTATATTATTAGATTTTTATTTTTATTGTGAAAATGAAGCGTATGTACATGACTTTTTTTATACTCTTTTCTAAGAAAATAGTATATTAGGTTTGTGCTGAAGTTTGTAACGCATAGAAGGAAGCGTCGGAGTCTCCCAAAAGTTACTGCCTGTATGCTTAGAATGACAAAACAAATTGATCTAGCCATGTCCGTCTCTCTGTCTGTCTGTCTGTATGTATGCAAACTAGTCCCTCAGTTTTTGAGCTATCGTGATAAAACTTAGCGCACAGACTTATTATTCAAAGGGACAGCACATTGGTCGGAACCGGCCAGATCGGACCACTATATCTTATAGCTGCCATACAACTGGAAGTCGGTTTTGGCCATAAATCCCATGTTTTCAAAGCTATCGCGATGAAACTTTGCACAGATGCATATTATTCAAACATACATAACATTGATCGGACAACTGGAAATAAATTTAATATTTCAATTCAAATTGATATGATATGATATCCTTTTTTACAGATGAAAGTGCAGCAGTTAGCAGAGTGAAAATTGTCTAAAGGTTCGAAATGAGTATAAAATCTTCGGCACGCCGAAGATAATCCTTTCCGACTTGTTTTAATTGAGAATTCAGGCAATATTATTAGATTATTATTTTTATTGTGAAAATAAAACGTATGTACATGACTTTTTCTTTATAAATTTAATGTATTTCTTTACTTTAATAAATTTAAAAGAAAAAACAAGAATATATATATATTTTATATGGTCGTAGATGGTTCCTTATGCCTGTTGCATACATTTGCACAAAACCATTACACCCTTTTTACCCTTTTAATGTCCAATAGCATTTCATATTTGTTTTTTTTTCCTTTCTCTGATTCCAATTCATACTCTAATAATAATTGCTGTATATACTCAATATAAAAACTCAAATTTTGCTGGATGAGTTCTTAATACTTGATAGTAAAATACAGCAAATTAGGCATTCAACAGTAGCCTAAGACTTAAACCCGGTTGTTGTTGTTCAGTTACCCAACAACTCAACTACAGAGAACTGTTGTGATTTTATAATATGTATGTATACATAGTACATATATTGTTCTAAATAAAAGGTACCAGAAATATGTATGTTGTTTTCAGTGTGTATTTATTTGATCATTGCGTCTGCATCGGCTGATGCTTCTGTGCTTCATCCAGCATGATTGGCATCCAGCAGATCGAGGAGCTCAGCTAGGAAAGCCGCAACAGCCTCCTTCAGCTCTTCGCTCATCACCAGATTCGGATTCGGATTCGGTTCCATGGGCACCTCCATGAGGGCCACTTTTTCGGGGCCATCCGCTTGCACATTTGGCGGCTCCAGCGAAGAAGCGCTCGATGGTGGCTTAGTGCCTGTCTCGTTGTCAGTCAACTTCAAGGACTGTAAGGACTCATCTAGCGACTGAATCTGGTCGCTGGGCGCAATTGAATCGTTGCTTTTGTTCATTTTGCAAATTTTCTCAGAATTTGGAGCAGTCACTCTTCTTTCCCTTTTGACGTGAAATGACAATTGGTGCGAGTATCGATATATGCAAATATCGACTTAAGACAACAGGGTTGCATTTGCCATACTAATTATATAGCACCTGAAGTAGATCACTATGATCAGTTTCAAATATATTTTGTATATAATAAGCAACATACATTTATTTACAACACTTTAGACACTTTAGCATATTTCGATAGTTGTTTTTCGCTCTGGCAACGCTGGCCAGCATTGTTATGGAATGTTGTTCTTAATTCTACATATTCCGCTCCATCGTAAGAACTGGCAACAGGAAGAGACAAACAGCTGCGACGCCAACACATTATAAGAAGGCATTCCTGGAGGCTGTTGAGAAGGATTAGCGTTTGCAGGATCGCCATGAAATCTACATATATGGCAAGTTGTTGAACTGTAACTGTAATTTCATTGCTCACAAGTATTACCATAACAACAGAATCGCGACTCACGGCTGCTATTGTTGTCGTTCATCAAGTACGTCGCTTATTTCTAATGTGCGTTCAAAATATGGTAATAATATGGACCCACTCGTGCTGCTAATGCAATATGAATCACATCAACCATTTAACTGGATTAACTTCATATCAATTCAGAAGAAACGAAGAGAAGCCAAATATTGGGGATTGCTTGTGATAATTTCTGGTGACCATAAATTGGATTTTAAATAGTATGATTCAGAGACATCGCTTAGCGCATTTTTACCATGTAAATAAAGTTAAATAAGTTCCATATGAAACAGCAACCGGAATGTTCTTATTGTTCTTATTGGTATGTAGAAAATATTTAACAAATTTCGCTAAGCAATAACTAAATGGTGTTCATATTTTAGAAAATGCAGCGATTGTCTGATATATATACTGCAACGAAAACAGAAATGAATTTCTGTACTTCTTTTCTTTTCGGCAAATATACATACATAAAATACAGAAAATCAGCCTTATGATATATGTATGTACATACTCTAGCAGATCCACATAAAATTAGACAGTCAAAAGTAAGATCCACTTTAGCTGTATTCCCGCAGTGCATTTAAGATCCGTTTATGGAATGGAGCAAATCATAGCTTCCACTTTTCCTCACTAACCATCCTGTCGCATCTGGACGCACACTTCATCGGATCGGCGTCCCCAGTGCTTGAAATCAGTGAGCCGCACTCTCAACCCTCGCCACACACACACACACACACACACACACACACACCCAGCACGCACACACGCACAATCAGTGAGTGACTGTTGAGGCAAATGGTCCAGTCACTGGGATCTCTTCCCCCCAGCATTCAATCAGAGCAATTCAATGGCAACGTAAAAATGAGAATAACCCAAACAAATCGACTGCTCCCCTTTGGTCCACTCTAGAGGCAAAGCTGGCAACTTGTCTGTGCCGCCAAAGTTTGTTGCTTGTTGGTTGTTGTTGGTTGTTGTTTGCTGGTGTTATTGTTGTTGTTGCAACACTTTTTGCAATGCGATACATAAACATGGCTGCAATTTATGCGCCCGTCCGCCAGTTGTGCAACCGCATTCCCATGCCGAGGAGCATCGCCCGACCGGCCACTACGGGCTCCTCCTGTTCCTGCTCCTCCTCCTCCTCCTCCTCCAGTTGAACAGCAGGAACAACAGCAGCAACAGCAGCAACAGCAACTGCTGCCCTAGAAATGCGCGGACTGCCAAACTAACTTCAAACTCGCAATATAAACACATAAATCCTGGGCACTGATACACACAGATTCCGTTAGACAAGAGATGCGGCAAGGGGTGGCCAGTAAGCTGCTAGGTCGTAGGTTGAAAAACGCCAGCAGCAACTTTTGCGTACCGACAACAACCGAAAAAGTAGCCAGCAACAACAGCAAACCACAACAACAACAACAACAACAATAACAGCTGCATTCAAAAAATATTACTGGGGCGTATTTTGTGGGCGTGTTGCCAGCGGTAAGCGTGGGCAATGTGGAAATCTGGAAAATAGGGAAGCGCTCGCAACAACAAACACAACAACAACAACAACAACAACAACAGTAAGGAAAAGTTGCACCTTTTGCTAGTTTCGGCTTTCAAATGATGAAACGCTTAGTTTTTTATGCATGGAACTTGTCGATGGCAAAAGTTGAATTATTGCGAATCCGAGCGAGCCACTGACGGGAAGTGAGGCAGAGTGGCAGCCCTCATGCATTATGAATGCCCCACCAGCAGGATGTGAGTGTGGCATAGACTGCGAGTCAGACAGAGAGCGAGAGAGTGAGAGAGAGAGAGCGACAGCGCCACAGAGCGAGCAGCCAACAAGCTGTTGGACTTATGTGGCTTAAGGTTGCCGCCAGGGGACAGTGGCAGCCAGAAGTTGCAATCACTAGTGTGCCACAAATTTGGTGGCAGAGAGCTCTTAAAGTTCCTTCAGACCGGAGCAGCCGCTAACTTGTTGATGGAGTTGCAAGCAAAGCTTTTGATTGGGCTATTTTCACAAACACAATCTTATAAAACTGTAACTGTAAGGAAAAATTGAAGTTTTTTTGGACTTGAGTCAAGAGTATATTAGGATAAATATCGGATGTCATTGTACGTACATACATCAGGCTTGGCGTGCTTTAGTTACGGAATTCTTTAAAATAATTATGGTATTAGTTATATTTCTTGTTGCGCTGCAGGCTTTCAATATTTAAAGTACTTAAATAAAGTTTGAAGTACTTGAGCTTGGAAAATTTCCAAATAATTATGCAATCAACCAGAGCTCTTAAGAATTTGAATTTAAGAAATAACCGAACTTGATTTTTGCTTAAAATATCAATAATTATTGTAATATAACATTTAACATTTAGCGAGTAACTGTTTTTCGTTTTTTGTGATTTTATGATATGATGTAGGATTTGTATTAATATTTCACAAATACCTGTCAAAGTACAACATATATATAGCTCTATTGCTGGCCGATTTGTATGGCGATTAGAAACAATGTTTTCGGAACTGTAAAAGGAACATTATATCTGCATATTTCCTTTCGTATATCGTATTTAACTGAAGTCGAACGGTGGACTCTTCCATTGATAACAAATTCCAAATACCTACGAGACTTGTACATTTTCTACAAAAACTGTTAAATTGCAAACAAAATATTACCTTTAAAATAAAGTCATTTGCATGGCTTAAATGGGCGCATTGCTAACGGTCTGCCAAACCCAACAACAACAACAACAATAGTAATAAAAATAATATATATAGGTATGAATATACATAGATGTAAAAAAGGTGCATTTGAATATTTCGCAGTACATTTTTGGCGTTGGCGTTGCAAGGCACTAAATCAATGCGGCCACCCACAGCGCAGTGTTGCACAGGGGGAAGGGGGCAGGGGGCAGGTGGCAGTTGGGTGGTGGTTGGCAGCAGGGCGGAGTGGATACACATTGTGTGAAATGGCAATGCTAGTGGCAACACGCGGGGGCAAGCTGTTAATTTGGTTACCAAACCGTACATTTCACAATGCCAACCGAAATGTAATTGACGCTCGCCGCCTAGGTTCGTTGCCGGGTCTCACCTCTGCTCAGACGATGAGCGGGTAGACAGAGAGAGAGAGAGAGAGATGGAGAGAGAGACGGAGAGTCTGTGGTGACTGCCCCCCATGCTGTCATCATTTAAGTGCTGATTGTCGGCTTGGCCCCGAAATTAGATTGAGAAAGCGCAGCGCTGCCGACTTTGTGCAACTGCAACTGCAACGGCAATGCTGCAACATCAATGCTGCAACGTATTGAATGCCATCGCAGACTGAAATGGATGCCCGAGATGCGCTAATTTGATGACACCATGCGACCGCCGCTGCCTTGGTTACTGCCCCATTGACAACCGGACCGTCGCTTAATTAATGACGGACCTTATGGCGCTGCAACTGGCAACTGGCAGCAACCCTCAAAGAAACAAAACTACTGCGGCAACCTGCAACCTACATATATATATATATATATATATATAGAGGGAGAGAGACCCTTAGATAGGGGGCGCTTGGCTGATTAAATGGTTCAGCGCCTTTGACAGTCAGAGCACATTGCTCTAGCTGAGGCAGTCTTACAGAATGCACATAATTACAATTAATGAGCACGCTTCTAATAAATAATGCCCAGGGGTTCCTTGTTGCCGTTGCCTCTGACACGACACCGAAGGTGTTGCTCAAAAGCGAACGCACAACAAACAAATGCACCTTATAATTAATTAAAATGAAAATGCACGTTTCATAATGCCAGGCACAAATGGGTGAAATAGTCGTAGTTTATATTGTGTCTTGTACAAAACCTAACAATTTCTCCATATTAAACGTTTATTTCCATAATTGTTTCAGCCAATTTCCTATCGCTTCGCTTCCAACTTAAAATAAGTCTGATATTTCTCAAAATCATAATAAAATAGCTGCTTTCGGGTTTACAGCATTGTTTAGCGATGTGAGTGTAAACATAAATTTGAGTGGCAGCGATTAACGGTAGACAGTAAAATCTATAAGAAAAAACGAACTAGTAGCATTGTTTTGAAAATGAACAAACCACACATTTGTTTCCAAAAACAACAACATCTAATAATAACAATTAAATCCTTACTCGATAGTTTGAGGCACTTACTATCGATAGGCCGTGCAATCATGCCTAATAGGCTTTCTGAGTTGTGCAGCACTAATCGAGATTTTTGGGCTTTGAAATTAGTTTGGAATTGTGCAACACTGCCGCATTCTGAGAATTCATCATTTTTTCTGCTTTTACAATGAATTGGTTCATATTTCAGTGCATTTCTGTCAGCCAAAAGCTGCAAATAACGTTGGTATATAAATATGTTAGTATCACAGCTTCAACTTATGTGCTCCCCACTGCTTCCAGGCCCTGTCAACCACATGGACAGGCACATTGCATTCGCTGCCAGTGCCAGAGACGCCTGCGCAAATCGCGTGGACAACAGCTTGAGGATGCCTACGAAGAGACGGGAGTCTATGCCTATTTGGGAGAGGATGCGGATTAAGGATGCGAGTGCAAGTGCAAGTAGAAAATTCCAATTGGTAATCTTGAAAGTCGCATAGCATTTGACTGAATGTGAACATGTTGATGTTCGATCAAAAATCCTCGAATGCCGCTATAAATGGTATTAAAAACAGTTATAGAAATTCCTAATCAGCTTGGTTGAAACAGTCTGGCAAACATATATATGCACATATATACGTATATATATATACATATATATATTTGATGTCGATTCGCTGTCTGGCTGCCCATTTGGCATGGGCTTTTGTAAGAGTCTGAATTTGAAAGTGGCCGCAAATAGAAAACAAAGTCATGGTCACCACAATTGCGATCTGGTGCCCGGGAAAGTGCTACTAATTAGCCATGACCAATCGCAAGACTGTACGCACTCGACGCTGGCAAAGAGCGGGCTGCTGGACGGATGCGGGGGGCACTTTGCTCACTTATAAAAGTCTCGCTCCCAATGTGGCACAATGAGATGAGATCTGGTTGGTGTGGTGGTTGTGGAGTTGTTAAATAAATAATAAGCTGTCTTTAACAAATGATATAGGCGTACAGCTAGTCGCTTTTCGCTTTGCCCCATTGGCATTGCATAAGTCTGGCCAGACATCAAGCACAGCACAGGTGACAAAAAGAAAAAGAAACACGTGCTCAAAGGTATTGGCAACGAGAGTGTTTGTCCCACTGTCTATCAATCTATGAATTCGGAGCTGAAATCGTATTTAGTTTTGTTCAAATCGATCAGAACTATTTTATTTGTGTTGTTAGCGCAGGTTTGCCGCAGGTTACCGACATTTTTGTATTTAAATTGCTCTTATTCTTTTAAAAGCGTATTTTCAGTAACATGCATAATTGTTGTAAAATCCTCTGAATATATAGTAAAAATATATGCATATATATTTTTTTTTGGAAATAGTTAAAACGCATTTAGTTGAACTTTTTGTGAAATCCTATCGGAGTCATCATCAATCAATATTGCTTGCTATACACAATAGAGAACCTACTGAAAACTGTAACTCAGCATACTTCTAGGTAGTTTGCTGTACAACTGGGGATAAGTGGGGATAAGCTCCGCATGAAGTATATTAAGCTGCAGTCAATCAGCAAGGACAATCGCCCTGCCTTTTTGCCATACAATAAAATGTTCAAACTGCCAACCGACAAATGCCACGCACAAACGAAATCATTTACATATTTCTTCCTCCTTTTTTTTTGCGCGCACATTTTTGGTTTTTTCATTTTATTTTCTTTTTATTGTATTTTAATTTCGGTACTGCCAAAATAAACTACCCATGAATTTATGCATACGAGTGAAAACGCAGCGTGGAAATTTGTTGCAGTTGCCGCCAAGGATGACTCGCAAGTTTGGGGCAGGACCATTTTCACCGTTTCGACTGCAAATGAATGACTGCCAAGGGGTGGGACTGAGGTGGGTGGCGGGGCGCAAGAGGCAAACAATGAAATGCTCACAATGAAATGCATTGGAAATTGAATTCATTGGAACGTGAGACTCAATGAACTGTGCAGCTAAGAGACTTCAGGAGCAGGCAAGCGCCGTTCAGCAACCAGCGACCTCATACATACATACATGCATATCTATCTGAAGCTACACACGGATACGTATGTGTGTGTGTGTTTGTGTGTATGTATGCTCATACATACATATTTATTGGGACGTAGAGAGCCTTAAATGCATATGTGCAAGCCTGAAGAGAGTCATTCAGTGGAATGCACTGGCAAAGGCGGCTTACCAAACTACACTGCGAGAAATGTTCATTTTATACTCTTTTCGAACCTTTACGCAATTTCCACTCTGCCAACTGCACCACTGAAATTTCATTTGCTGTACAAAATCGTTTTGATCGCGGAACAGTGTTGTCTAGATATTTTGTATTGCCATTCTTGCAACTGCATAATTTTAGTCTCCGATTCCCATGTGTTACAACTTCAGACAAAGTGATCTCTATTCTCGAAAAGAGTATCCGACAATGTATTCATCAATTGTATGTATCATGAAGCAGTTTCATAGGTAGATTCCCAACTAATAGGCCATAGCAGCTATAAGATATAGTGGTCCGATCCAACCGGTTCCGACCAATGTGCTGTCCCATTGAATAATAAGTGTCGGTGAGAGGTTTGTTCATGTAGGTCCAAAACTGAGGGACGTAGTTTGCATGACATGCAGCCCGACAGCGGGTGGACGGTAGATCAATTTGTATTGGCGCTGTGCATTGCCAAAAACTGGCAGTAACTTTGGTGTTGCTCCGTACGCCTGTCCGTCCATGTGGACCACTGCATGGCACATACGAATTCTGTCTTGCCATTCTGGCATGACGTGGTCAAGCTTCATTAAACTTGTAGTTGGGTTACGAGTTGCCGTCATGCTAGTTACCCCTTCAGCACATCTGATTAGCTCTCTTTGCTTGAACTGAGTGATCGATGCAACTTAAATTATAAGTGTTTGTTTAAAATCAGTCGAAATGTGATTCTTTTTAATAATAAGTATCAGTGCAAATTGTCATCGGAAGATTCAAAAACTGATATAGCCAAAAGACTTTATGTATAGCCATAAGATAAGTGGTCCGCTCCGCGTCAGATAACTGCTAGTCCTTGAATAATAGTGTACAGCCATGTCCAGTCTAATTCTATCCCGACAGCTGTTGAGTACGGTAAGAATATCAATTTGTCAATTTGGCGCTTGTGTATTGACCACACAAAATCATTTCAGTGCATTAATACTTTGGCTGTTGCTGCGGCGTCTCGGCCTGTCCGTCCATGTGGCACCACTGCAAATGGCAAGGGAGTAGAGAATGGTCTGGTCGGGTCTGGCCAGGTCTGGCACTGGGAACTCGTGCGTGCAACGCTCTTCATTAAACATATGTAACGCATTGGGTTACGAGTTGCGCCGTGGCCATCGCTAGCATTACCCCTCTCGATCCCCACACCCCCTTCTGATGTTGCTGCTGCTGCTGCTGCTGCTGCACTGGTGAGTCGGATGCAACGATTAAAAATTTAAATGTTGTCGGTAAGAAACAAGTGCAATGGAGCTTGTGTAGATCCACCATATCAGTGCATAATCTTGTTTGCATCGCGATAGGTTCAGTCACATGTGGCACCTGATAATGGCAAAAACATGGCGATCTCTGGCCAGTCTGACTGGGAGTGAGGCAGCTATAAGATATAGTGGTCCGATCCGGCCGGCTCCGACCAACGTGCTGTCCCCTAGACACTAATAAGTGTCTGTGCAGAGTTTTATCGCAGCAAGATGAAAAACTAACTGTTTGCATACATACAGACAGACAGACAGACGGACATGGCTAGATCAATTTGTATTGTCATTCTTGGCATACTGGCAGTAACTTTTGGGGTCTCCGACGCTTCCTTCTATGTGTTACAAACTTCAGCACAAACTGAATATACTATTTTCTTCGTAAAGAGTATAAAACAACTTAAATTATAATTGGTAGTTTGTATATATATGCAGTATCGACATGTGTTAGATCTTGTTATATGTCATTGCTAGCTTGGAATACTGGCAGTAAGCTTTTGTCTGAAGTTTTCAGTGCTACAAATTTGCAATACACAAATAATTTTCACAAATGCCAGAAATAATTGTTCAGCTTAAGCTTAATGTTAATGTTAAGTTCCTTCAATAACTGAGAGACGATAAATTTAAATGATCTAATTCTATCCCGACAGCTGTTGAGTACGGTAAGAATATCAATTTGTCAATTTGGCGCTTGTGTATTGACCACAAAAATCATTTCAGTGCATTAATACTTTGGCTGTTGCTGCGGCGTCTCGGCCTGTCCGTCCATGTGGCACCACTGCAAATGGCAAGGGAGTAGAGAATGGTCTGGTCGGGTCTGGCCAGGTCTGGCACTGGGAACTCGTGCGTGCAACGCTCTTCATTAAACATATGTAACGCATTGGGTTACGAGTTGCGCCGTGGCCATCGCTAGCATTACCCCTCTCGATCCCCACACCCCCTTCTGATGTTGCTGCTGCTGCTGCTGCTGCTGCACTGGTGAGTCGGATGCAACGATTAAAAATTAAATGTTGTCGTATTAACAAACAAGCTGCACCAGTTGGCAGTTGCATCTTCGGCCACAGAGCTGCTGCAATGCGAAAAAAGCCAAAAACAGCAGAAACAAGTGGGGTAGTATTATCCTGGGCATGCCGAAGATTTGATACTCTTTTCGAGTCTGTAAATTGATATCATTTGCTTACACTTTACGCTTTTGCATATGCGCTATTATAGTTCGCGACTAATTAGAAAAAAACGATTGACGAACTCGTTTAAAGAGCAGTCTGTTAAAAACTAACATGCACTTGGCTTTCTTTGTGGAATAGACATTTTCTTTCAAAATATCTAATGACGCATAACTTCACTATTTATGACTGAATCGTTTTGCTATTTTAAATATTAATGAGTTATAAGGATGTTCATGTGTACAAGGAAATTGAAGGCGATAACTTTCAAAACATGGGATATATGGCCAAAAATGACGTCCAGTTGTATGGCAACTAAAATATATAGTGGTCCGATCCGGCTGGTTCCGACCAATGTGCTGTCCCTTTTAATAATACGTCTCTGTGCAAAGTTTAATCGCGAAAGCTCAAAAGCCGAGAGACTAGTTTCCATACATACAGACAGACAGACAGACGGACATGGCTAGACCAATTTGTTTTATCATTCGAAGCATACTGGAGGTGACTCACGCTTCCTTCAACACAAAGTGAAAATGCTATTCTCTTCGAAAAGAGTATCAAAAGAGAGGAGCGAAAATAACAGCGACTGACTTTGGTTGTGTATTGAAGCATTTTCTGGTCTGCAGCCGCCTGCCGATGCTGAGCTGGAAATTCTTTGTGCATGTAAAATGCATGAAGGGCTGGCGCAGCGGGCGTGCCACGTGTGAAATTTATGCACATATGTTGAATGCATTTAAAGAGACAGGGACAGAGACAGGGGCAGCGAGTGGACGCCAGTCCAGGCATTAAGTCTCTGCCGGCTAGGTGATCAAAATTCATGAAAAATCAAGCAAAGCGCGCATATATTTCGGACACCGGAAAAACTGTGTGAGAAAGAGAATAAAAAATATCAAAATGAAATTGTTGGAAAATTGCAAATGGCAATGGCAATGGCAATGGCAATGGCCATGGCAATGGCAATGTGTGCATGGAAGAGAAACCAGGCAGGAGGCAGAACATGAATGCCATGAAGCCAAGGCATCAGATGGGAGCAGGACGATCAAGCGAATTAAATGAGTTGGAAAATGCATTTGCCTTGCTTTTGCCACTTGCCACTTGCCACTTTTCATGCAGCTAATGCCCAAGAGCTGATGCTGAAGTTGTTGTTGTTCGTAATAGTCATTAAGGCTAAGCCCAAAAATATGTTAGCCCCGTCCTTGTGTTTGAGGCTGATGAATTGCTGTCACACTTGCAAGCGCTTCAAGCCATTTCAATCAATTAACATCGATCTTTTTCTATGCCCAAAATTAGTTTTTTGTTTATTTTGCCGTGACCCAAAGGGCCGCCAATGCGACCAGTCCCAGTTGCATCATTAGCGCTAAGAGCAAATAAGACAAACAAATGTGTAATACAAATGTTGCATAAACTGAAGATCTTCAAGTACAACTAAATAAACTGTTAAGTCATTTTGTTTGGCAGCCAATTAAATAAACCGTACATCAATAGAAGCCAAATAATAATAATAATAATAATACTGAGTAATTGCACAAGCAATCGAATAAAACACTCGAAATATTGAGAGAATTCCGTAGACAGATGCATACATATATAGATACGATATATCTAGAAAACTATGTACATAGATAGATTCTCTGCAGCAACGTGACCCCCCATTGATTGACTTGTTTGATTTGGCTTTTGGCCATGTTGTCGCTTTCACTTAACAATCATTTCATTAGCCTAATTTTCGATGCCGATTCGCTGTTTGATTATTTAGCCAGCAAAAGCTGAAAGCAAAAGCAAAAGCAAAAGCTAAAGCCAAAGCAAACGCTTCCCACTCCCGGCTCTCCATCATTTGCTAAGTAAACAGTAAGCCAAAGGACACTAACCAAATGGATGGCCAACTGTCACACGCGGCATATGCGCAATGTTTCTTTTTCTCTCTCTTTTTTACCACCCAATGTCCTCCATGAAATGCGTACAAATGGGTGCAATAAAGTTAAGCAAATATATGTAACAAACAGAGGGCGACAACTTTTAGCCCTATTAAGCATACATATACGGAATCGGGGACTGCAAAATGCAGCGACATCAAATTTGATATTCTCCGACTTTTCTGTGGTCTTAGGGATAGATTTTGCGCTTGGATTTATCTATATATGTTAATACACTAGAATTGAGTACTGAGTAGTTGCGTGTCGTTCATTATTGATGACAAATTCGAATTTAATATTCTTTTCTGTCTGCCATTAAAATTTGCAATCACAGCTCCTGCTTTGAGCTTAGCTCACTTGAAGATTCTGACATTGGGATTTGATCAGTGGCCAGAATGTCTTTCGTATGTATCAAATGCATTTTATAGTGCAAAATAAGACAGAAGCAGACGAAGGGGGAAGAGTAGCTCAAATCATAGAAAGTTAATCTTGCACTTTTCAAGATTATGTCGAAACGAAAAGTAAACTTCATTTTTTTATTGCATACAGTAAAAAGGCTTTCATATATATTTGTAATGACTTTTTCGTAAGCATTAGCTTATTGCAAAAAACTATAAAAGTTATTTATAAATATAACTAAGTATAACATATAATATATAATATAACTTCTCTTGGCTGGGATTTTCATTTACTTTTCATACTTATATTTGTAATGGGAATAATATTAATAATAAGCATGTGTTGTTTTATTAGATTGAGATTTCAATATCTTATTGAATACATCAGCTTCGGCATACCAAAAATACAATATATGTATCTTATATGCTCTTATTATTTACCAGAAGACTAACAAATATTTATTGACCGGAAATAAAATACTTCCAATATATATATACGTAAATAATATGCGGATTGCTTACTCATACATAAAATATGTGGAAAGCCTATAATGTATTAGTTTATTTATATTCCTATTGCTACAAGAAAACTTGCATGAATGGATAGTACAATTAATAGAAATTTTGCTTTGCTATTATTATAAACATGTCTATATTTAGTTTCGAGTATTACTACTAAATGCCGATCTAAAGCTGAGCGGCTGCCTTTGGATTCTGACTCAGGCACTTGCTGCAAAAGCATAACGGGACTGCTTCAGGGGCAACGCTGGCCAGCTGCGGCTGCTGCTCCTCCGCCGAGGACTCCACAGTGTCCTCTTGCTTGTTGACCAGCAGTTGGAGTTGCTTCTTTGGCTGTTGCTCAACATCGACACCAGCAGCTGGCTGCGACTCCGCTGTATCCGTCAAGTCACTGCTGGACGGCGCCTGTCCACTTGTTGAGCCCTGCTGTGCCTGCTGCGGCTGCTGTGGCTGGAGCAGCTCGCCGGCAGGACAACGCTGGTGTCGCTTGCCCAGCGACTTCTTCGTGCTGTGCGATTGGGTGATTGGCAGGTCACGCAAACGGGCAAAGCACTTGGCCAACTGGAGCAGCTCTTGCCGTTGGCCGGCAATCAGTTGCTTTGGGTCGAAGGACCAGGGCATGTTCACCTTGCCGAACGCCGACTCCAGCAGCATATAGTTGTGCAGGGCGTCATTGGCATTCGCTGGCCGATTGATGATCAGCACGCTGGCCAGGGCGCCTGGTCGCAGCTTGCCCATGAGGCGACACCAGACGACGCCATTGCCCAGATCCTGCAGGCAGTTGCAGCGTGGACTGGACACCAAGCCCTTGATCCACTGCATCAGCTGCTTGGCCTCGCTGCTCTCGCGGTCCGACAATGCTGCAATACAATTAGCCATCACAACTGGCATCTCTATAGCTATTTATAACAGACTCACTGCTTCGCATGTCTGAGGCGGTTGCTCCCAATTTGTTTGTTAATCACTTCAAATTTGAAAGTCGTTCAAATGTGGGTTACTCTGTTCGGATTGGGTCTGCGGCTACACTAACTTTACGTAATCTTCATTAGCAGCATCGCTCTCTCTCTCTATCGTTCTCTCTCTCTCTCAGTCTTTCCATCTTCCGCTATCTGCTACTTGCTCTCTTCTTTGTGCTGCCAATTAACACATTAACTTGGCCAATAGGCCCAGCTCTATGGCTGATTACAATGGGTCAATTTGTCTCTCCACTGTTTGGCTACCAACTGAAATTAAATGAAATGCCTTTTGTGCACGATTTGAGTTTAGTTGGAAACATTTCACCCAATTTAGCTATGCAATTTTGAAGTATTCATTTATTTACTCAGCATTTAGTTGACATTTGTTCACTTCTCATTCAATTACAACTTAGCTAATGCGTTATAATACACAATAGCTCGCTTTTCACTTTTACAAAATATATTATTTATACACTTACATTTGCTGTAGTTATTATAAACAAACTTCAATTTATACTATATGTAGATTACTTGTTTATAACGGCATTTGGCATTTGATATTATATGCCGTTCACATTTACTCAGCTTATGTCCTTGCTGTTCTCTCTGGCTGACATTCAGTCCATTCATGAATGCACTGCGAATTAGTTTGAGTGCATTCACACAGACACACACTAGAACTATGTTCACACACACACACCACACACACACAGTATTCACTATTCACTGGTTGTGGAATGTGTACTGTAGCTCTCAGAACTCTCTTGTATTTTCTTTGTGCTTCCTGTGGCTGCTGTGTCTGTGGTCAAGGCGACCCCATTGCCGTTCCCGTTCCCGACTCTAGTTACGTTACCATTCCCGTTCCCGTTCCCGTTCCCGTACCCAATCCCATTTGCAGGCAGCATGCAAATGAATGTTGCCAGGATACGGCACGTGCTCGCATCGGCTTCTCTTTGGGCGAGGAGCAGTTGGGCAGAGCCGTCACCTTTATGTGGCCATTTCATTTGGCCAGGAGCAGACGCAGACGCGGAAGCAATAGCAGCGACGACTTGGACATAGTTAGACATGGCGCAGTGTTTTGTGCTGGAGACGGCGCCATCCTGTTGCAGGATGTGGCACGGTTACCAACGCTTCCCAGCACACAAATAAAATGCAAACAATGCTTGTTTCATTTGCGTAATAAAATATTTATACAGGTATTTAGTTAGCTGGACTGCAAACTACAGCGAAAAAAGCGCCGAGACCAACGAAAATTAAGCGAAATGCCAGGCAAAACACAACACAAAGAAAAGAAAAACAAGAAAGAGAAAGAGAAAACATAAAAATGCCCAAGGAAATGGACAGCTGCCAGCGGATGAGGCTTAAATTCATGCAACGCCTAAACTAAACTTTAATATGAAGCTGGCAATCGCTTGGCTGCTGTCGCTCTTGTGGCCCATTGTTTTGGCCGAAAACAAAAAACGTCTAGACGTCGTTTCTCAGTCGAGAGTTGGGAGTCGGGAGAGTGGTCCTGGTCATGGTCCTGGTCCTGGTCGCATTATCCTTATCGCCGTTGCTCTGTTCGCGATATGTTAAATAAATCAGCACGCGCTGCGATTTTCCACAGTTCCAGCCGGAGTTATTCAGGAGCATTGTGGCTGAATATTGCATTCATTTATCATGTGGCCTAGGTCCTTAACTGACCACAGCAACTGATGGGGGCTACGTGTCGCTGGCAACAAAGTGACCGACTTCTTCTATTCCTATTTTTGCGCTTTTTTTTCACGATGTGATTTGAACTTTTTCTAATCGAAATTTTTCGGCAACTTTGGCAAAGTTTTTGGGACACATTTTGTCAGGCCTAAGCTCTGATATGGGTGACGCAAAATTTTTATCAACAAACAAAAAACTTAACTTGATTTCCTATTCCAACGTATTTTATTATGAAAGTACTATAGACAGTAACAATAAATAAGTTATGAATACCTAATAGTCGAGTATTTTCGTACAGCCATCGTGTTAAATTATATTTCTAAGACATTGATAGTATTTGCTATATTTAAAATAGATTTGTTGTGCACATATATACAAATTGTTATAAGGGCTTATGAGTTAGATGCATTACTAGGCCAAAACACTTTTAGCTCTTATTGATATCTGCTACCCATTTGTATACTCTTTTCGAAGAAAATAGTATAGTAACTTTGTGCTGAAGTGTATAATGCCTAGAAGGAAGCGTCAGAGTCCCCCCAAAAGTTACCTCCAGTATGCTTAGAATGACAAGACAAATTGATCTGGCCATGTCCGTCTGTCTGTCTGCATGTATACAAACTAGTCCCTCAGTTTTTGAGCTATCGCGATAATACTTTGCACAGAGACTTATTATTCAAAGGTACGTTACATTGGTCGGAACCGGTTGGATCGGACCACTATATCTAATAGCTGCCATACAACTGGAAGTTGCTTTTGACCATATATCCGATATTTTCAAAGGTATCGTCTTCCATTTCCTTGTAGACTTGAACATTCTTTTATTTCATCAATGAATATTTGAAAGTGAAATTGAAATTGAAAATTTAATATTGAAAGAAAATCATATATTTTAATTTTTTCCTACTTTTTTTGTTCAATATATAACAGCTTGAATTTCATATTTCAAAAGAAAAATTTAAATTCATATGATACCAATTCTTTGAACAAAATGGGTTCGAAAAGAGTATATAATCTTCGATACGCCGAAGATAATCCTTCCGCACTTGTTTAACTGTTAGATGTGCACAAATTTTTAATACTATCCTATTATACAAGTAATTAGTAACTGCCGCACGACTTCCTTAATTTTCTAATTTGTTTATCTTTCTTTATACAAGCTTTTAATGGGAGGACAGTTGAAAACCCCTCTGCAGATGCCACTGTGAGTAATATATTTAATTTATTACTATTTATTTTTTATTATTAAGTATACTATTTTAATTTGCAGGAGGGACATCACTGTAGTCTGGCTAAAAGCATAGAGCCAAATGGTGGGATTTACTTACTGGAGAGCTCAGAAGAGCTCCTTTTTTTTCAAACATTCAATTAAAATATTTCAAAAGAATTTGCATTTCTTTGGCCACTGTTCGAAGGGTGAGTTTAGTGCTTCGCCGTTTGCCGTTTGCTGTTTGCTGTTTGTTGGCGCCTTTTCCACTGGTTTGGACGGCGTTTTTTGACTTTTTTTGACTGCAACGTGCCTTATCGCCGAGACGTTAATTAATCTGTGACGCCATCAACTCCATTGTGGAGGCTGCTGCATCTTCGTGCAGGTCGAACTGCTGCCATGCCCCCAAATGGGGCAGGCCCCTGGCGCCTGCCACCTTGCCCCGTTGACTGCGCTGCGATGCGATGCGATGCTGTAAACATTTTTGACACGTTTTTGCGAAACGGAAATTCTTCTAATATTTTTACATAATTTTATGTGCGGCTGCGACAAAAACGAAAACGAAAACGAAGACGAAGTCGAAGTCGAAGCCGACCGCAATGACAATTAACAAAATAAACAAAATGTAGCAAAAAATGTGAGTGAGTTGTGGCTTGTGGGATATTTGCCACTTGAGGTGGGGGGCAGGGGCAGGGGCAGGGGCAACATCAGGGGATGACATTTGCGGATGGGGGAGGTCGGGGCCTCAGCCTTACTTGCCATGGCACACAAACAGCGCATTTTAATGTGCGGTCAAAACAGTCAGGCAAACGTCTAAATTTGAAATGTCAGCGTTGTCAACGGCAATTTAGTCGCAACGTACTGACAACAGTGACAACAAACAACAACAACAAGAAGAAGAAGAAGAAGAAGAGAAACAACATTGTGAATGACTAGTTAGTTAGTTGGCATGCCTATTCACAAATACCCTTGCAGCCAATGCAACCAACTATAGCATATAGTACTATTAGTCAGTTGATATTTGCCATAGTCAAATTTCTGTTATCTATTTTTTTACCTTTTTCGAGGTTATATTTTATAAACCAAACATGATGTTCTATATTGATGTGAATATAAATCTTGACAGTGTTATAAAAATGTTATGAATTAATTTCAATATTTAAAATTTTTCAAACACAAACAATAGTTTTCTAAAAATGTAAAACATGAAACAAATAATTAAACAATTTTGTCAATATTAATAATAATTCAGTAAGCCACTAGAACAGTGAGCTCTCCTTTATGTCTTATGTCTTTAATTTTATATGCTTTTCTCTCTCAGTTTAACTGAAGATTTCTAAGCTTTTCAAATAAATAAATCAGGTATGATAAAAAGATAAAAAGTGATCCATTAATTATCTAATATAAATAAGTCGAATACAAATATTGTTATTGTTATGAAAGCTTTAAGAATCCCAGCTCAAATGCTGATCAATTATAATAAGACCCAATAAAATGTAAATGGGTTGTTAAATAAGTACTTCTCTTTTCATGGAACGTTTCATTAACATACATATAATGAGCAAATGTTGAAAACATAATGAAATATGAAATATATTTCAGCTAACTCAAAATGCTATAAAAACGTTGTAAAATGTAAAGTTTAAAATGTAATTTATTATATAAGTCGGAATACGCGAAATATATAAAATATAAATATGTTTAAATGTAATTTGTAGATATTGAAATACCTCTTTGGATGTCGCTGCATATTTGATTACAAAAGATGCATTCTCTGTTAGAGTATTGAAAAGGCTGCAACATATTGCGCAATGTTATTGCTGCTTTTGTTTTTGCGTTGACAACAATAACACTTGTACACAAATAATGCATAATACATAATAATAATTACGAAAAGCTTTCAAATGCTTTGTTCAAATGTTTTGCTCGCCGCATTTGGGCATTTGTGTTGGGGCCTTGGCACGAGTACGAGTACGATACCAGCACGAAAATGCGGCATGTGGCATGCGTCATGCGGCACGATGCACAATGCATGTGGCATAAAGCGTTGGCATGAGTGTGCTCAATTCTCGCTGCCTGCACCTTTTGGCCATCGTCGCACATTGGACACTGGACCCGAGGGCCCAGTCCCGGGTCCGGTGAAGGGTCGACCCGGTAGTTGTGCAATTCTCTGACTAAGCACAATCTCATTGTTACTCGCTTATAGTTTTTATGAAGGCCCCCATTGGTCAAATAGCGGCCCTCAAATGCGTTTAGCCATATTGGAGACTCTGGCCTAGACTGAGGCTATAAACCATTTGAACTTTGAAGAGCTTTTAAATGTCTTACTGATAATCATGATCTTATCTTCACCCTAAATACAACTTTGTGTTGTGTTTAATAAGTATGTACATTTTTGTTGGCTTTAAATAAATGTATGCTGACTTCAAGTATGCCAATTGGAAAGATATGGGATATAGTAAAAAGACGAATAACCTAACTTGGAAAAAACAAGATCAGTTGCCAAAATGACTGGGTCACTTGGACAACCCGGTGGGCAGCCTGTCACCTTTACTTTAGGGTATCAGGAAAGTGTGTGCTTTCATGTTGGATCGATCCTGCGCAGGATATTAAGAACATCCTGTTCTATCGGCAGCGAATAGTTGAGCTGGTTGTATTTCAACTATAATTTGTATTATTCATTGTCGAATTTTCACAGCAGATACGCTTTTTTCCTTTGACAATCATATAACAATTGGGGCAACTATTAAACACATACATTATGTATTGTATATCGTATAGAAATATCTGTGGAAGATAACAGGGTTGCAATTAAAGCAATAGTTTTCTAATATGAATTTTCAAAATTTTTTCTGTTTTTTTGCATTTTATACGTTGAGCAAGTTAGTTGTGTGTTTTTGAATAAGTTCAGGTTTGTCGATGGGCAACTAAGGTTTCAATAAAAGTACATTTTTTTCTTATTAAATGCATAGCGAAAAGTTTGATGTGAAAAGTTTCTTCTGCTATTTGTATGGTATCTGGTGAAGAAAACCTAAAAAAAGCTCTTAATATTGGACAAAATATTAAATAATTCTAATAATGAGTCTGCCTGACTTTAATGGCATCAAGGCTTTTACGACTCTTTTTGAATTTTGTTGCAAATCCACAATGTAAATAAATAACTAAGACCGACGAATATAAAGACACTAAGGAATTTTGTACAATTTAAGCTCTGAGGCAGAAGTGGCGAGTATTTGGAGAAGAATACTAAAGCTGGTATTGTATATTGTATATTAGTGCCAACATATATTAAAGATGCCAAATTTAAGCAAACACACACACACACAGACACAGCCAGAGTAGTACAGTGAAACCCAAAACCAGAAGCAACAAAAATGGCCAACGCGAATTAGTTACACATTTTCGAATTCGATATAAATGTTTTTATGGGTTGGCCCACAGCTCAGCGCAGCGGAGCACAGCAGCTAAAATGGAGCAGAGTTCGGGTGGTGGGGGCAGAGCTGGGATGTTGGGTTCTGGGGTTCTTGGGTTGTTGGGTTGTCGTCGTCGTCAGCCTGGTTGCTACATTGATAGTAATTGCAAGCAGCATGCACAATTGCAGTCGCTTGCAGCTTACTAAAAACGAGACGCGTAATAAATCCATAATCCAAGGCGACAATTTGAATCATTGCGCTGTAAATGCAATGGCGTTGCCAGTGGCCTGAAGTGGGTGGCGTTTGGTTTCGGATTGGGCGTTGGGATTGGGGATTGGGCGTTGGGGGTTGCTTGAGCTTGGGTAACAGCGTGTCGGGGCTCCAAAGGTCTTGGGTCGAGGCAAACGCTTGACAGGCAGCGCCGTTGTCACAGCTGCCACTGCTACTGCTACTGCCACTGCCACTGCTGCTGCTGCTTCAGTTCTCCAGTTGCCGGTTGGCAGTTTGCAGTTTGCAGTTCTCGCATCCCAAAAAGAAGCGACAAAAAAGAAAGACAAGACAGTCACAGCTGCAGTCAGAGTTTTGTAGATGCCGCTGTTGCCCTTTCTTTTTGTTTTATTGCATTTCACTTTACTGTTACTGGCTCCTAGTTGTTGCTGTTGCTGCTGCTGCTGCTGCTGCCCTGACGCCAAATTCATTTGGCCCCACCAATCGAGCCCGTGCCCCGTGCCCTGTTCGCCGCCAGTTGCCGCTGTCAGGCATGTGAAAATTGCATTTTATGCTGCGCTACTTGCCACACTAACCCAACCCCATCCCCTCGACCCCTTCAAACGCCTTTTGCCAACCCAAGTCAGCTGCTTAGCGAGACGGATCCTTGCGCTGTGTGTTTGCTTTTGCCTTGGCAGTTAAAATAATCATAATAAAACAAGTAAGAGTGCTCTAGTCGGAAGTGCCCGACTACGAGATACCCTGAACCCAGTCCTTACAATCATTCGTACTGCTCTAAACACACACATGCTGCAGTACAAGCAGTGCAAGCGGTTTAAGCAGTTAGCTTGCTTTTCGCTGAGCCCCACACAATGGAAAGTTAAATCTTAAATAACTTCTGTGTTTATTGTCCGATCTTATTGAAATTTTTGGGGCAAGTAATTGTCGATAATATGTGTTACCAAACCAAATTGCAAGGTCGTACCTTCAAAAATGCGTTTTTTTAACTTTTGGGGGGTTTGGGGGGTGGTATCCAAAAAGTGAAAAATTTGTTCATGTGTATGCTATTCGAGATTATACATGTCAAATTAGGGGCCTCTAGCTCTTATAACTTGTAAGTTATATCCAAAAAACGATGGTCTGAAATCGAAATTTATCGATAACTTTTGAACGGGACGAGCTATCGATAAATTTTAATAAACTTGATCTGTCCCGGGATTAGGAGAACTTATGTTCCAAATATGAAGTCTCTAGCTCTTGTAGTCTCTGATATCTGTGTGTTCATACAGACAGACAGACGGACAGACGGACAGACGGACAGACGGACAGACAGACGGACATGGCTAGATCGACTCGGCTGTTGATACTGATCAATAATATATATACTTTATATGGTCGGAGATGCTTCCTTATGCCTGTTACATACTTTTGCACAACTTCATTATACCCTTTTTACCCATTTTTAATGGGTTCAGGGTATAAAAATAACAGACGAAATTTCACAAGTTAACATTTTATGTTAATAATGCGCTGTTCTATGAATAGCCGATGTGTATGTGTGTTCGTTTCTCTTTTAGATGCAGCTCGTACTTAGGTTGCTATCGTTTTGTTTGCTTTTCTCCAATTTGTTGCTTGAAATTTGAGGCCTGTAATTAACAGAACATGCAGCGAGAGTGGGGCATGCCTGTTGCCAAAATGGTGGTGCAGTTGATAGAGGTTAAGCACAACAGCTGAGGCATTGAGTGGTGGGTGCTCGGGTTCGATCCCCGATAGCGCCAATATAAATAAAACATATATCCCACATTATTTTTATTTTTTTCCTGTTTTTTCAATACTAAAATACCTTCCTTATATGGTTTTTGGTGTTTATTTTACAAAATTGTGATTGCCAGTTAATGGTCGATCAATAATGCAAATATTGTTTACAAAAAAAAAATAACAGACGAATTTTCACAAGATAACATTTTATGTTAATAGCAATGCGCTGTTCTATCAAAATCAATGTTAATGCTCGGAAGTAGCCGATGTGTGCTCGTTTTTCTTCTGGAGGCAGCTCGCATTCGGCTATTATCGTTTCGTTTTCTTTCCTCCAATTTGTAGCCATGCATTTGAAGTCTGTTATTAACAGAAAATGAACTGACATGGTTCCCCCCCTCCCCCTGTCAATAATCGCTTGTAGGCGCATATTAATAATAATATGCAGAATAATTATGTGTAATATTGGTGTTTTACTTGTATTATAATTTATTAAAAATTATGTGTTTTGATATTTTAATAAAATGCATGCATATTGCTGAAATGGTGAAACAGTTGATAGAGCATAACAGCTGAGGCATTGTGTGGATTCTCTGGTTTGGTTCCCGCTCGAGTCAAAATTTATGAAACATACATTTTAAATTTTTCATGTATTCAAAATATTTTTTTCAAATATAAAATAATTCGAATAGATTAAATTTAAAAGAAAAATTAATTCCATTCGTGCAATATTCGCAATATCAACAGCAGTGGTGTGAGCGCTGTAACTTATTTTTTACGACCCGGGTGCGATTCCAGATAGTCAAGTCTGTATGAATAAATTAAAGCAAACATATATTTTCTTTGTTTTTGACATTAATTTTAATTAATTTGCATATTTAATTTTTGTTGTTGTCGAATTATTATGTAACTGTTAAAAAATTTAGCTGCATTACACTCTATGTTAATAGCTGTGCGCTATGTTATTAATAGCTTTAACATTGCATCGAAGTAGCCGAATTTCTGTGGCTACACCGACTACATTGGCACGCGACAAAAGTGCCGCTATGCTTTGTCTTTGTCTTTGCCTTTCTCGCCTATTATGTGGGCAGACGA
The DNA here is from genome assembly GCA_035042425.1 of Drosophila flavopinicola. Lineage (NCBI taxonomy): Eukaryota > Metazoa > Arthropoda > Insecta > Diptera > Drosophilidae > Drosophila > Drosophila flavopinicola. The sequence continues at coordinate 16,052 of JAWNLL010000455.1, read as the reverse complement.
TTTTGGCGCGTTAAATATGCGCCCATCTCCTCACACTTGCATGCACTTTTCCAAGCATTGCTTCTCCTCTTTAGTTTGCTGCGTACGATTGAATCGGGCGTTTGCGAATTTTTTACAGCGTCGTTTTCTGAGTTTTCTTCTGAGTTTTCTCGGTTTTTCAAACGATTTTTCAAACGTAATTTTCATTACGACCATCATAAATTCATTTAGGCGTCTTAAAAACACGCGAAGTTAGTTTAGTACGTGTATTCAATTAAATTATAATTGAGCGGTGATTAATTGTGTGTGTGTGTGTGTTTGCGCGGCAAAAATTTGGCAAAGGAACATTCCTTAAGACTTTTTATACCCTGAACCCATTAAAAATGGGTAAAAAGGGTATTATGGTTTTGTGCAAAAGTATGTAACAGGCATAAGGAAGCATCTCCGACCATATAAAGTATATATATTATTGATCAGTATCAACAGCCGAGTCGATCTAGCCATGTCCGTCTGTCTGTCTGTCCGTCCGTCCGTCCGTCCGTCCGTCCGTCTGTCTGTATGAACACGCGGATATCAGAGACTACAAGAGCTAGAGACTTCATATTTGGAACATAAGTTCTCCTAATCCCGGGACAGATCAAGTTTATTTCATTTGATCGATAACTCGTCGCATTCAAAAGTTATCGATAAATTTATATTTTAGACCAGCGTTTTTGGGACATAACTTTAAAGTTATAAAAGCTAGAGACCCCAAATTTGGCATGTATAATCTCGAACCACTCCCCAATCCCCCCAAAAGTTAAAAAAACTCATTTTTTAAGGTACGACCCTGCAATTTGTTTTGGTCACACATATTATTGACAATTGTATGTCATAAAAATTTCAGTGAGATCGGACAATAAGCACAGAAGTTATTTGAGATTCAACTTTCCATTGTATAGGGCTCAGCGCAAAATGCAATCTAACTGCTTAAACCGCTTGCACTGCTTGTACTGCTTGTACTGCAGCATGTGTGTGTTTAGATAAGTACGAATGATTGTAAGGACTTGGTTCAGGGTATTTCGTAGTCGGGCACACCCGACTAGAGCACTCTTACTTGTTTTGTTTTATGTGATGCTTATTAGGCAAGTTTCACAGCGCTTTTAAAAACCAATCTCAGTGGGGAGATGACGCTTTTGATAGCACGGGTATATGGATAGTACTTATCACTTGCTAAAGTCGCCGGCCATTCCATTCTTATAATTTTGAGCTCCAATACATTTCCGATATATACACTCATAAAAGTTATCGACAATTTCATGCGCTTATCAAGAATTGATTGTGTATTATTTAGGCAAAATAGCTGAAGTGCATTAGCAAAAATATATTATATATATAATATAATATTCAGCTTACTTTGTCTTTAACATATAAATGTTTGTTCACTGGACAATAATGACTTAATTAATATTGACATAATGTGATTAATAATTGTTTTAATTTTGAAATTTTGGTAAAATGTGCAATTGTTTAAATTAACAAACGGAATTTTAATAACATTAAACACGAATTCTCGTTTTCGGGACATTTTATTTTATGTGTTAAAGTGTGTTTACAAAAACATTTATATCCAAATACAAATATAAATGAAGTGGGGAAGGATTATCTTCGGCGTGCCGAAGATTTTATGCTCTTTTCGAACCTATAGGCAATTTTCACTCTTTCAACTGACCACTGAAATTTCATAAGCTGTATAAAATCGTTTTGTCGCGTAACATTTATTTTTTATACCCTGAACCCATTAAAAATGGGTAAAAAGGGTATTATGGTTTTGTGCAAATGTATGTAACAGGCATAAGGAAGCATCTCCGACCATATAAAGTATATATATTATTGATCAGTATCAACAGCCGAGTCGATCTAGCCATGTCCGTCTGTCTGTCCGTCTGTCCGTCTGTCTGTCTGTATGAACACTCAGATATCAGAGACTACAAGAGCTAGAGACTTCATATTTGGAACATAAGTTCTCCTAATCCCGGGACAGATCAAGTTTATTAAAATTTATCGATAGCTCGTCCCGTTCAAAAGTTATCGATAAATTTCAATTTCAGACCAGCGTTTTTTGGATATAACTCACAAGTTATAAGAGCTAGAGGCCCCTAATATGACATGTATAATCTCGAATAGCATACACATGAACAAATTTTTCACTTTTTGGATACCACCCCCCAAACCCCCCAAAAGTTAAAAAAACGCATTTTTTGAAGGTACGACCTTGCAATTTGGTTTGGTAACACATATTATCGACAATTGTTTGCCCCAAAAATTTCAATATGATCGGACAATAAACACAGAAGTTATTTAAGATTTAACTTTCCATTGTGTGGGGCTCAGCGAAAGAGCAAGCTAACTGCTTAAACCGCTTGCACTGCTTGTACTGCAGCATGTGTGTGTTTAGAGTAGTACGAATATGATTGTAAGGACTGGGTTCATTAAAATAAGGTAATACAAAAATGTAAATATAATATAAAAATGCAGTCGAATTCAAGTTACAGATAACTTCGAGTGCGATTGTGAATTGAAAATGATAAAATGTAACTCAACAACATAAGTTTGAAACTTAAAGTTATTAACAACTGGAACTTATCTCATATAGAGTCATTGAAGGCAATTTTCACTCTGCCAACTGCACCATGTGTGATGTCTCTTTAAATAATCAGTATCAGTGCAAAGTTTCATCGCGATAGATTCAAAAACATGGGATATATGGCCAAAACCGACTTCGAGTTGTATGGCAGCTATAAGATATAGTGATCCGATCCGGCCGGCTCCGACCAATGTGCAGTCCCTTTGAATCATAAGTCTCTGTGCAAAGTTTTATAACGATAGCTCAAAAACTGAGGGACTAGTTTGCATACATACAGATAGACAGACAGACAGACGGACATGGCTAGATCAATTTGTTTTGTCATTCTAAGCATACTGGCAGTAACTTTTAGGGGTCTCCGACGCTTCCTTCTATGCGTTACAAGCTTCAGCACAAACTTATAATACTATTTTCTTCGAAAAGAGTATAATAAGGCAAATTAAATGCAGTATAAAATATAATAGCACTATGCAATAAATTTGAGCAGTTTTTCACAATAGGTCTTTTTGAAGCTTTTGTAAAAAACTACTCTATGAAAATTATTCAAGGCTTGGTTTTAGTTTTATAGATTTTTTTGTGTTACTTCACATGTTTGACCATAACTTGATGCGAAATCAAGTAAAAGTAGCTAAAGTAACCAAACTCTCAAACATTAAAAATTATATGAATTAGTTTTTAGTTGAATGTTATGAGGACTAATATGATTATATGATTAATACAAGTCACAGGTTTAGTTTGCTGATTATTTTAGCCAGTATTTATTTGCATGGATTATTTTAATCAGCGCTTGTCCCGTTTGAAACTTAGATACCCAGAACTATCTCAGAGCAGAGCAGAAAACTGAGCAAATTGAAGAGCGAGTTGTTGAGTGCTAAGTGCACAATTTGCATTCAGCTGTCAAATTGCCGCCAGCCATGGGTGAAAACCGCAAAAAAGTGAAATGCAACGAAGCTGAAACGGAGACCAGGCCACAGACCTCACCACACCGGGGCACACAGAGTCGAGGGGGTACGGGGAGATGTAGTCCGTCGATATGGATGCGATGGCAAATAATAAATAATCTAAATATTGCATATTGCGGCGCTGTTTGCGCTACAACGCAGCAAAAGAAGGCGACGCAAGTATCTTGTATCTTGTAGATGCTTTATCTATTGACAAAGCATTGCAAGCTGGCTGGGGCTATGCGGGGGCAGGCGGCAGATTGTTGCCTCGCCTTTGTTTGGCGACGACAACATTTTTATTGCCAACAGGACGCGCGGGCATTGAGCGCATTCATCTTGCGGCCAGGACACGCGGCATGGCAGCGAGTCCTTGCTTGCAGTTTGCTTGCCCGCCTGCACGTGCCGCTATTTACATTTGCACGTAATAAATTCACAAGGACGACGCCGACTGGGCGAGGACGATTCGCAACAGGAAATGTGCAAGGAAGTGCATATGCCGTTTGTCGTTTTCACAAAAGCACGACGAACTTGGCCAAATATTTGCACCCGAAGTGGAGCTCGGCAGCTAACTGATCGAAGTCTCTGGGCACATTAGAAGGCTGACAAAAAGGACACGCGTGCCAGCCATTTTATTAGATACGTGTTTTATCTATCTGTACACCCACACACCCAACACCAACACCAACACCCATAATCATCTTTTGGCCTTTGCCTTTGTGTGCACTTAAACACTTGCCCAATGTGTCCCAGTTCTGCAGATGAGCCGCTCAGTTAGGTGGCAAGGGGAGGATGAGTGTGTGTCTTCAATAGGCACATGTTGAGGAGCTTTTTCTTTTTCTATGTGGCATAATTGTGCCCTGGTTTGCTTTCGGGCAGCCTGCTGCAAAGCGAGTTTCCAATGCATTGCAATTACGAAACATAATTACCGAATACACTCTACTTGGATGTGTCTTATAAGTACACACAAACACTATGGGTACACTGTAGTTTTTAGGCACTAGGCTTAAGCAGAACAAATAGGGAAAACCAAAGCAGTTATTTATTTATTTAATATCGACTAGCAATAGACGACACAGGAGCTTTAAGTCATAAATATAAATTAAAACAAGTGGGAAAGGATTATCTTCGGCGTGCTGAAGATTTTATACTCATTTCGAGCCATTAGACAATTTTCACTCTGCTAACTGCAGCACTTTCATCTGTAAAAATTGATATCATATGATATCAATTTGAATTGAAATATTAAATTTATTTCCAGTTGCATGGCAGTTTTAAGATATAGTGATCCGATCCGGCCGGCTCCGATCAATGTTATGTATGTTTGAATAATATGCATCTGTGCAAAGTTTCATCGCGATAGCTTTGAAAACATGGGATTTATGGCCAAAATCGACTTCCAGTTGTATGGCAGCTATAAGATATAGTGATCTGATCTGGCCGGCTCCGCTAAATGTGATGTATGTTTAAATAATATGTATCTGTGCAAAGTTTCATTGCGATAGCTTTGAAAACATGGGATTTATGGCCAAAACCGACTTCCAGTTGTATGGCAGCTATAAGATATAGTGGTCCGATCCGGCCGGTTCCGACAAATGTGCTGTCCCTTTGAATCATAAGTCTCTGTGCAAAGTTTTATAACGATAGCTCAAAAAATGAGGGACTAGTTTGCATACATAGACAGACAGACAGACGGACATGGCTAGATCAATTTGTATTGTCATTCTAAGCATACTGGCAGTAACTTTTGGGGGTCTCCGACGCTTCCTTCTAGTAGCGTTACAAACTTCAGCACAAACTTAATATACTATTTTCTTCGAAAAGTATAAAAATGGCCAAACTGCTTTGTATAGATTTGGAAGCTAATCTTACACATAAACCTTAAAGATTTAAAGCCAGGGGAATAACACTGATGCGACTTTTGAAACAATTGCATTTTTCTAATTGAGAACTATGTAGAATACAACAAAAATGCTTTTAAGGTCAGGTGTTAGCCACGTTGAAAGTATTTATTATGTTCGTGAGACTTGCATAACAATTGCAAACTCAGGAAAACGATTTAATTTGATAGCGAGACACACACACACACACACACACACTTGTACGCATTACGTTGTTGTCAGGATTGAATTAAAATGTGCATATTTAAAATACGTAACCTATAAATGTCTGTCTGGCATTGTTCTATTATTCTATTAACACTTGCATTTATCAAACTTTTCTTATTGTTTAGTCATGGCAGGAAGTCAAGCTACGCTCGAGTTGGTAAATATAATGTAAAGTTTCTTTAATGTCAAGCGAGCACAATAGAAATGTCTCCTAGACTGGCTATGATTTTTAGGCACAAGATTTACTCGGTTGTTTAACCGGTTTCTATTCAAATTTCTTTACCCGTTTTAGGCCACTGAGTAACTATGTCGATAGAAATTCCTTACCCGTTTCACTTCCGATTCGGCTTTAGTTTGACACCCTAACACTGCTGGAAATGTTATCAATGAACAGAGGCTAAAGTGTTTCAAATTTGTTGCTTTAATTTCAGTTTTTTTGTTTTACTGCAACTTAAAGTAAATGCTGTTGGCCTCAGGGCCAAAGAAAAACACACACGCACGCACAACATGTGTGTATTGCTTTGTGTGTGTTTATTGTTGCTGACATTTAAAATTACACACTTGGGAATGCTGTGGGAGAAGTTTTGCTTGAAACTAAACTAAATTAAACACAGAGAGATTGAGGGAGCGAGAGAGAGAGAGAGAGAGAGAGAGAGAGAGACGGACAGAAATTTGAGAAGTCGAGTAAATGACAACTGGTCATCGAACGGTGAAACGTGCAACACCCTAACCACCTTAGACAACAACATCAACTCCCCCCACCCCCTCCTTACTTTTTCCTTACCTCCACCCCCCGCCCCACCAAAGACCTGAGGGGCTTGCTGGCACGCCTTTCTGGGCTGTGCACGTTGCGTTAACAAAATTTTTGGTCAGCAAAAGCTGGCCAGCGTCTACTAACTGTATTTGTTTAACCTCTCACACACACACACACAGGGCAAGACAGAGAGAGGGCGAAAGGGAAAGAGAGAGAGAGAGAGACAGAGAGGGATATATACATACGCATATAAATATAATAGACTAGTAGTCCGCCCACCCCTGCATTTCTCCTCGCTGTTGTCAGCGTCATCGTCAGCGTCCGTTTCTGCTGATGCGACAGATTTAGCAGGACATGTGTGTGTGTGTGTGTGTGTGTATGTGTGTGGGCAAAAGTGTAAATGAGCAGTCATAGCCAGCGGCGCAATTGTCACACTTGCAGCCCTACTACTACTACTACACACACACACTAACACACACACAAACAAAGGCACATACTTGCAATATGCATGAATGCTCAGCTGTCAACTATGTGTGTGTGTGTGTGTGTGTGTGTGTGTTTCTGTGTCTTCTGCAACATTCGACCCTGCCATGTTCATACTCTTTTCGATAGAAAATAGCAAATATTTTCTTTTTGTCCTAAAGCTTGAAATTCATTGAATGAAGTGTCAGAGACAAAACAAATTGATCTGGCTATGTCCGTCTGTTTGTCTGTCTGTATGTATGGAAACTAGTCCTTTGGTTGTTGAGCTATCGCAATGAAACTTGGCACAGGGACTTATTATTCAAAGGAACAGCACATTTGTGGGAACCGGCCAAATCGGACCACTATATCTTATAGCTGCCATAGTGTCACGTTTCCCATTTAAAGCTGTAAAATATTTGGAAAGAGTATAAAACGTTCATCATGCCGTAGATAATCCTTTCCCACTTGTATCATTTGCCTCTTCCCCAAACCCCAGCTATGTATGTGTGTAGTACCCATTAAATTGGATGAAAAGTGCTGTAAGAGGCAGAAGATGACGCCATAAGAAATGTATATGTTCTTGATCAGCACCAGAACGAGTATGTTTTGTTGATAATTCTCAACCACATACGACTTAACCTAAACGACCGACTGTCGACCTTATCCATATTGTTTATAACATAATGTACTAAACCAAACTGTTGTGCTAGGGTGTCAATGAATATAAATAATGCTAAGCTGTAGATAATACATAACACTCGTTTTCAACAATATTAAGACAATTTGTAAAGACACAGCATTGATCTTTGGCACTAAAAATCTTTTATGACATTTTTAAATATTTTGAGTTTTTACCTTAATAATTGCAAACAAATGTATAACCAACTTTTTAATTAAAAACCCCGGGATATTTGATTTTCTTAATAAGCATTTACTTTTAATTTACTATTGCATTTAATAATTATAATTTTAGTTTTTGAATAAAAAAGAAATTAAAATGCGAATATATTTTAGAGAAGTTGAGAGTTGACTACTGAATATTTGCTAGACGGGCACAATTGACTTGACCATTTTTTCCTGATCTTATACCCTCAACCCATTAAAAATGGTTAAAAAGCGTATAATGGTTTTGTGCAAAAGTATGTAACAGGCATAAGGAAGCATCTCCGACCATATAAAGTATATATATTCTTGATCAGTATTAACAGCCGAGACGATTTGCCCATGTCCGTCTGTCTGTCCGTCCGTCCGTCTGTCTGTATGAACACGCAGATATCAGAGACTACAAAACCTAGAGACTTCATATTTGGAATATAAGTTTTCGTAGTGCCGGGACAGTACAAGTTGTTTCATTTTATCGATAACTCGTCACGTTCAAAAGTTATCGATAAATTCCTATTTTAGACCAGCGTTTTTGGGATATAACTTAAAAGCACAAAATTTGGCATGTATAATCTCGAATAGCATACACATTTAAAAATATTTCACTTTTGGATACCACCCCCAATCCCCCCAATCAAAAAGTCACACACAAAAATTTCAATAAGATCGGACAATAAACACAGAAGTTGTTTAAGACTCAACTTTCTGTAGTGTGGGGCTCAGAGCAGAATCAAGATATTCGCTTACACCGCTTGCACTGCTTGTACTGCTTGCAGTACGTGTGTGTTTGTATGGATGTGCATTGATAGGTTAGTATGAACAAATGTAAGGACTGGGTTCAGGGTATCTCCTAGTCGGACGCTTCCGACTAGAGCATTCTTCCATGTTTTTTTTTAGCTCGCTGTCTAATCTATGCCACGCCCCTTGCCTATTCTGGCTCTAATTGGAGTGCTTTAGCTAGCTTAGAGTCTGGCGGACATTTTTAGCTATTTTTACGCGACTAGCGATTGCTTTGCCATTTGGGTCTCGGCTTCGGTTTCTGGTGCGGGCTTAGCAGCTTTGGCATCCGTTGATAACAACAATTCCCGTTACTCTGCCCCCACAATTGTCCACTTGATACTCAGTTTTTTAGACGATGCAGTTTTTATACTCTGATACCGAAGGTACTCATAGTATATTGGTTTTGTCGAATGTCCGTCAGGCCGTCCGTCTGTCCGTCTGTCCGTCTGTCTGTCTGGATGAACGCGCGTATTTCCGAAACGATATTAGATAGACTCTTGAAATCTTTTGCGTTATGATTATAGCTATCTGCTTCAGATCAAGTTTATTCCAAATTTATGCCACGCCCACTGGGAGGCTGGCAAATCGATAACATGTCGATACACCTCAAATCACAAATCGATTAAACGTGAATAACTCCCACAATTTTGAAGCTAGAGTAATCAAATTTGGTAGGTATATTGCTGGTGACCTCCCGAAAAAATTGGATACTAGGTTAATCGGCCACGCCCATTATTACGCCCACCAGCCCCCCCTCCAAAATTAATTTGAAATGCTTATATCTCCCGCAGTTTTAGAGCTAAAGTCACCATATTTGGAATATATATTACTGGTGACGTCCTCTACAGATTACAGAAACAAAATTTTGACCACGCCCACTCCCGCCCCCGTAATCGCGAAAATCGATATACATGAATGCACAATTCGATAACACGTGTATATTTCCCGCAATTTTGAAGCTAGAGTCCCCAAATTTGGAATTTAGACTAGGGCTGACCAGCCCAAAAGATTGCGTCCTGGATTTTCCGGCCACGCCCACTAGAACGCCCCCCAGCCACCCCGCCCCCACGAAACACGGAAGCCTATATCTCGCACAGTTTAAGAGCTGGGGCCACCAAACTTTGAGGGTAGACTTCTGGCCAAGTCCTCTAAAGATCGGACAAAAAATTTTGGGGCCACGCCCCCGCGCGCCCCCAAAAATCGCGAAAATGTATATCTTCCACAGTTTTAGAGCTAGAGTCACCAAAATTGGAGGATAGACTTATTGTCAGCCCCCTAAAGATCGGCAAAAAATTTTGGGGCCCCGTCCCCTCCCGCCCCCAAAAATCGCGAAAATTTATATCTTCCACAGTTTCAGAGCTAGAGTCATTAAACTTGGAAGATAGAATTCTGGTCAGCCCCTCTAAATATCGGTAAAAAAATTTGGGGCCACGCCCCCTCCCGCCCCCAAAAATCGCGAAAATGTATATCTTCCACAGTTTTAGAGCTAGAGTCAAGAAATTTGTAAGATAGACTTCTTGTCACTCCCTCTAAAGATCGGCCAAATTTTTTGGGGCCACGCCCCTCCCGCCCCCAAAAATCGCGAAAGCTTATATCTTCCACAGTTTTAGAGCTAGAGTCACCAAAATTGGTAGATAGACTTCTGGTCACCCCCTCTTAAGATCGACCATGCCCCTCCCGTTCCCAAAAACTTGGAATGCCGATTTCGGGTCACCCAAACACCAGCAAAAATTTTCTGTTCACTTGCTTTCAGCTGTTCTTAAAATGGTATCAGAGTATTACGCAGTCGGCTCCGCCCGACTGCAACGTTCTCACTTGTTCCATTTGTTTTTCTTCCGAGTTATGTTTTCAATCGATTTTTGTGTAACTATCTTTACTCAAATGGTTTATAGAGTTTATAGAATATAACATATAGATTCAGCACATGGGATATGTAACTTCTCATATATATTAATTACAGCTTGAGTCTTTTACAATTTGCATATATTTCTGATACTTAATTAAATTGTTAAATACCATGTATGTATATGATTAACGTATGTATTAAATGAATTATATAAGAGACCAAAAAAGGATTCTATAGAGCAAACTTTTCGTTATCTAACTTTCATTTCAGCACTTTTGGGCAAATAATCAAGGCAAATAAAATAAAAGCAATCAATCAATAGCGCAAATTCCATTTCAAAATTTAATTAAATGTGATTCATTAATTACAAACACTTAAGTTTCTGTTTAAGTTTCGTGCAAGTTGCGAAAGCAATTATTTACCCCATGTTGCTTAATTAACTTCGTCTCTCATATTAAGCTGTGTAAACCGAAACTTAAGAGGCTATTTAATAAACTGTATCAATAATTCGGACTATTAATGTGCAATCCACAATAAGCAGGCGTCAAAGCATTTCCCACTTTCCATTTGAAAAAGCTGCCTACCCTCTCCAAAAAAATAAAAGTAAGCAATTGCCATCAAGTGACAAATAAAGGCATAACCCAACAGTCAACACTCAGCATTCAACTCTTCTAAACTTAACCCCAAGCCCCAAAGCAAAAGGCCAGCGACCCAATGTGAACCAAGCTCAGCTGGAAGGGATAAAAAGGATGGCAAGGGATTCAATAGGGCTGAGAGACTGCCAAAGAGCCGTCAGCATGGAGATTGTAACTTGTAAATGGCCAAATAAAATGGAAATGAATATTATAAAGCAGCCGCCCCGAGAGAAAGAGAAAGAGAGAGAGAGAGAGGGGTGGGGAGGGGGGTTGGACTGAGGACTCGGTTACCAGCAAAGTGAAAAGCTGACAAGTAGCTTACGTAAATAATGTCAACGGAACAATAAAAATAATAAACGAATTAGCTGCTTATGCGGGTGTAAGAGATACGGCGCAAAGCGGGGGGCGTAGACTGTGAGTGAGGAGTGGGGGTGGGGGTTGGGGGTTGGGGGTTGTTTGGCATTGGAGAAAAACCATCTTCAGAGCAATGAAAACGAAAGCCGACGTAAAAGCGTTGGACAAAAAGTGAAAAGCGGACACTACAAACATTCAAATCGACTTTTGAGTCGCTTTGTTGTTGAGTTTTAGTTGCCCCCGACCCCACTAAACTTCAAATTCTACACTTGTAGAAAAAGTCAAGAACACGTTAGCGCTGACAAATTTTCTAAGAATTTTGTAAATGGTGAGTTTTTATAATTATTAAATTTATAGGTTATAAAACATTAATTTTGCAACAAAAATATGTAGCATACTTTTTGGAGCAAAATATAATGCCAAAACTGTAGTTTTATTTAGTTTATTAATTGTGGATATGGAATAACCAAATTTTGTAAATTGTGAGATTTAATCGAAAATGTTTTGTAGAATCAAACAATAAGTTTTGGATTCACAATGAAATTCGTAAATATTATTTTTTTCAGTGTGGACTGAGTTGAACTGCTGTGCAACTCTGTAGCCGTAGTCTATTTGTCGCTGTCGCTTTGTCGGTATGACTGTCTGTCTGTCTGTCTGTCTGCTTGTCCGGCTGGCTGGTTGGGCTGTCCTCTGGCAGGACATGGCGCTGTGACGCTAAGATGTTTATGGCTTGTCAAGGATTATTGTTATCACCGGGTAGCCAGGTATGCAAACATAACCGATGTGACTCCCCAGCTCCTCTTCTGTGCTACATCTAACTCCCGTTCCTGTTCTTGCTCCTCTGCTCCTTTTGCTGTCGCCAGTCGCCTGTCGCTTGTCGCCTGCGTCCTGTCTCCTGCGTGCAGCTTGAGCCTGTCATGTAATTGTCGTGTAACTGTGTGGCGAGCAGCTTTCGGTTTTTTGTGTTTTGGTTGTTTGGTTTCTCGGTTGCTCGGTTGTTCGGTTGTTCGAGCCGAAGTTTCTGGTTTCCGGTTACGGTCTCTTTGTTTCCATCAGTTTTAATCTTCAGGCAGAGAGCCAAAAATGTAAAAAATATTTGTAGAGCCACAGGCGACAATTTCTTCTTGTTTTTTATTTTTTTTTTAAAGATTTTTTTGTGTAGAAGCTTAAATTAATGTGCAGCACTGGTCGGTGCGCGTATAAAAACGGAATTTATGAGCAGCGACTGCTGGAAGGTTTTTTGGGCTATTCAATACTCTGTAGCCAACTTGAAAATGGGTTTAATGACGTTGGTCCGCATGTCTTCCTAATTGCCCAAAATGGAATGCGCATTCTAGACTAACGTACGCATAACAAGTATATATTTGTAACTATTCATAAGCTTGAACTACTAATATCGATATAATATATTTGAGGACTTCCCGATTTTCCTTTATTTTTTTGTTAAGATAACTATATATCGTTCTGCTCTTGACTTTAGACTTGGAATGTTGTTTGAGAACTATTTGAAAACTCTCTCCGTTTGCAAAAAGGTATTTGTCTAATAATAACAAAGCTGGAAACAACATTCAAACCGTTCTAATGTATTCTAATAGATTTATCTAATATATTCTCTTCGATCTCCCTCTAATATTTTTAATTTTTTTTTTTTTTTTGATAATTTTATATTTTGATGCTCATATTGTCCATCTATATTAAAGCAATCGGTTCCAGGGTATCTGCTGTTCGAGCACTTATAGGATCAGGCACTTTTATTTTGCGCCTGCAGGATTAGGCACTTTGGGCTATCATAAAGCTGCAAAGTCATGAACTGTGACAAAAGGCTTACAACGGAGTTACTTCTGTCAGCTAACTGTATCCACCTGCCACCCACTAAATCCGCTTCCAAAAACACACCTCCCCCCTTCCACACCCATTCCCCTTGCAATTTATCCACTCGCCTCTGGCTTCCTGCCAGGCATTGCAGTTTATAGGCTAAATGAGATTAATTTAGAGATTAAACTGGAATCCTTTGGTATCCTGCATCATGGTTTCAACATAACTCTCATTCTCCATCCGTTTGTCTGTCTGCTGCAAAAATGACTCTTCTCTTTACAATATAGCAGCATTCCGAGTCCGATTTAGTCAGCGTTCAAATTTATTTGATTAACAACAAATATCAAATAGGAAATTAACTGTCGTCTGGACTCGGTCGCTGTGCATTTGGAATGAGACGAAACGAGCGACAGCCGGATGCTGCACAGTTGTCTCTTACCAACATGAGCTCCACACACACACACACACACGCACGCACACACACACACACATAGAGAGAGAGAAACGAACAGACACACACATGTTGCTATGCCGCACCTGTCCTTTTGTTCCGTTGTGGTTGTCAAACGTTGCTACTGTTGTCTGTTGTCTGTTGTCTTTTGTCTGCTCAGCTGAATGTTGTTAACATTCTCAATACAATATTCATTGCGCTGTCACATGTAACAGAAGTGTTGCTGTTCCAATTTCAAACGTTTGTCGCCATTAAAACGGACAGGGGAAATGCCTATAAAATGTACAGAAACTTGAGATACTTTGATGAGGAAGTTTGGTAAACAGCTGCTAGGTTCTCACATGCATACATCTAAATATACAGTTAAGGACTGGCTTCAATGTGATTTAAAAAGAGAATCAGTTTTCTTTTCCACCAATCTTTTCTGATGCATTTATGGGCCCCAAAACCTAAAATCCAAAGTAAATTATTTTTTCCATATTTAGGATTTGTATTTTATATATTTCAAACCTACCTTTTTTTAGAGGTTTTTCTTGGGTTACTTTACATATTTTCCATAGCTTGCTGAAAACCAATTTCTAAACTATATAGGGCTGAACAAAGCCATTAAATACAACTATAAATTAGGAAAAAGTATTTAAAATTAAATAAATTACGAAAACAGTGATTTTTTTATGAAAAAGGTAAACTTTTGTTGCATTGTTTTATTAATAAATTCTTATATTTTTTAATATCTTAGCTTTGACGAAAAACATCTCAAACTCACATCTGATTCTCTTAAAAAATGGAACATTGCATTAGAGCTCCTAAGATTAAACGTTGTAATAATACAGAAATATATTCTATAATCATATCAAATAGCTTCTAGCGTACTTTTTCTTAACATTCTAAATTCATATATTGAAACCAATGGATTTTATATAAATATCGCCAATCATTTAACTATATTTTAACTGTCTGTATATTAGAATTGTATTCTCATAGCTTCATCACTTCTAAATAGTGGAACTGCGAACCATTTCTGGAAAAGAGCATTGCCTTCAATCATGACAAAACACAGATTGTTTATAGATTTAAGAGAAACAAGTAAGAGTGCTCTAGTCGGGACTGCCCGACTAGGAGATACCCTGAACCCAGTTCTGACATCCATTCATACTTGCCTAATGGTGTGCATACATACAAACACAACACACATTACTGCAAGCTGTGAAAACGGTTTAAGCAGTTATCTTGCTTTTTCACTGAGCCCCACACAATGGAAAGTAAAATCTTAAATAACTTCTGTGTTTATTGTCCGATCTTTTTAAAATTTGTAGGACATAACATTGGCTATAAAATGTGTGACCAAACCAAATTGCAAGGTCATACCTTCAAAAATGAGTTTTTTGAATTTTTGGGTGAATTGGGGGTGGTATCCAAAAAGTGAAAAATTTGTTACATGTGTATGCTATTCGAGATTATACATGCCAAAATAGGGGCCTCTAGCTCTCATAACTTGTAAGTTATAGCCCAAAAACGATGGTCTGAAATCGAAACTTATCGATAACTTTTGAATGGGAGGAATTATCGATAAATTTTAATAAACTTGATCTGTCCCGGGATTACGAGAACTTATATTCCAAATATGAAGTCTCTAGCTCTTGTAGTCTCTGATATCCGCGTGTTCATACAGACAGACGGACGGACGGACAGACAGACAGACGGACATGGCTAAATCGACTCGACTGTTGATACTGATCAAGAATATATATACTTTATATGGTCGGAAATGCTTCCTTATGCCTGTTACATACTTTTGCACAAAACCATAATACCCTTTTTACCCATTTTTAATGGGTTCAGGGTATAAAAAGTAACAATGCGAATAAGATGGAAATTCCATTGACAAATGAGGCAAATAAGTTTCATCGAGTTGAAAGCTGAGACTCAACAGAGGGATGGGTACTAGGGGATGAGGGGGTGGGGGCGCAGGCATTACAAATGACAAAATGGGAATTGGGATATGAATACCTGACCAGACTGACCTTTGATGCGATACGAGTTGTTGATCTTGTTGTTGTCTCTTGTCTCTCTTGTCTTGGCCAACAATTGGTATGCAGCTGATGTTGCCGCTGCAGCAGGTGGCAGGTGTCAAGTGGCAAGTGCCATCGCATTCATGAGCGGCTCAAAGGATACGCATTGCTCGCATACCTAATATACTGTACTAATTTACACACAAACACACACATTGTAGTTTTACTATGTTCTTAACGGCAAAGGAGCATATTAGTATTGTTGAAATTTAATTAGATGAACTGATTAGCATATGTATGTATCATTAATATTGAAAATATTCCGATTTATGGAAGTGAAATATTTTACTTGATTTATATATAATTTTAATTGCAAGTGTCTGTTCACTTTTAAAACTGGATTTTTG